>CM069909.1:24382730-24764049 GCA_036172215.1 Camellia granthamiana
ATACAAACTGAGGTTGAATCCACAGAATTGTACTTTCGGCGTAACAACAGGGAAAATGCTGGGTTTCTTGATCACACAGAGGGCCATCGAGGTAGATCCTTCCAAAATCAAGGCCATCTTAGAAACGCAACCACTAAGGACTGAAAATGAGGTGCGAGGCTTTTTGGGTAAAGCGCAATTCATAAGACGGTTTATTTCAAAATTAACCTTAACTTGTGAACCACTTTTTGGTCTCCCGAAGAAAGGAAAGAAATTCTGATAGGATGATCAATGTCAATTCGCTTCCAAGCAGATCAAGCAGTATCTTCAGAATCTGCCTGTGTTGTCGCCGCTACAGTCGGGGAAGTGTTTGATTCTATATTTGTCAGTCACGAACACAACGATGGGATGTTTGCTTGCTCAGGCATCTGAGGATAGAGTGGAGAAAGCCATCTATTATTTGAGCAAGAAAATGATAGAATACGAGACCCATTACACCCCGCTGGAGAAAGCTTTCTTAGCCTTGGTATGGGCTACCAGGAAGTTGAGGCACTACTTGTTAGCTCACTCTATAATTCTGGTTTCGAGATTAGATCCCATCAAATATCTCTTTGAAAAATCAGCGCTTACGGGTAGGCTAGCCTGTTGGTTGCTTCTCCTTTCCGAATTTGATCTGAAGTATGTTACTCGCAAGTAGGTCAAAGGGAGAGTAGTAGCAGAGTTTCTGGCCAATCACCCGGTAGAAGGGGATGAAGTGGTAGAATACTTGTTCCTAGATGAAGCCATCCTGTAAGTTGAGGAAGAGATTTGGACAATGTACTTTAACGAATCGTCTAATCAATATGGTTATGGGATAGGTGTGTTGCTGATAGCACCCGACAATTCCCATATACCTTTAGCCTTCAAACTCCAGTTCAAGGTATCCAATAACGAAGCAGAATATGAGACGTATATCGCTGGTATGGGAGCCGCCATGGAACTAGAGGCAAAAAGGTTGGACATAATTGGGGACTCAAACCTAGTTGTTTCTCAAGCAAATAGAGACTGGAAAGTCAAAGAAGAAAAGATGAAGATCTATCACCAGACCCTGGACATTCTGATCCCTAGGTCTGAAAAGTTGACTTTCACACATCTACTGAGAGAGAACAATAGGTTCGCTGACGCCTTATCAACTCTATCTTCTATGATAGACATCCTGCTTGTAGTCCGGATGCGTCTGATCATCATTGAGTAGAGATATACGCCGGCATATGAGACTATTGCCGCAATAGATGAGGTGCAAGATCAAAACCCTTGGTACTACGATATCTGGAACTTCTTGGAAAATGAGGTTTATCCACCAAGGGAAAATGCCAAAGATAAAAGGGCAATACGACGGATAGCCATTCAATTTATCATTTGCGGAGGTAAACTGTACAAGAGAGGTCATCTCGGAATGCACAAGTTGTGTGTCGAAGTAGAGGAATCAAAGCACCTAATGGAGGCCATCCACAAAAGGGAGTGTGGAGCGCACATGAACAGATTAATGTTAGCCCAGAAGATTCTCAAGCAAGGTTACTATTGGTCTACTATGAAGGAGGATTGCATTGGTTTTGTTCAGCGATGCCATAAATGCAGAATTTATGCAAGTCGCATGAATATCCCACCGTCGAAGCTGTACAACATGACTTCACCATGGCCTTTCTCAGTCTGGGGAATCGATGTCATCGGTGTAGTCACACAGAAAGGGTCGAATGGGCATGAATACATTCTGGTGGCAATTGATTACTTTACAAAGTGGGTGGAAGCTCAGTCCTACTCAGTGTTGAAAGCAGCGCATGTGGCTAAGTTCATTCGAAACAACATCATTTGTCGATATAGAGTCCCAAACGAGATCATTTCAGATAATGGCTCCCATTTCGAGAAAGAAGTGATAGACTTATTGGAGAAATACAATGTGGCTTTTCATAAGTCATCTACATACCGGCCGCAAACCAATGAAGCTATTGAGGCCACCAACAAGAGCATCAAGCATATTCTACAGAAGATGGTTCAAACCTATAGGGATTGGCCAGATAAATTGCCATTCGCACTCTAGGGCTATAGAACTTCAATCCGGACGCCTATAGGGGCAACTCCTTTCTTCCTTGTCTATGTGATGGAAGTTGTTCTGCCAATCGAAATAAAAGTCCTGTCGCTGTGAGTTATGGCTGAGTGTCAAATAGTAGAGGCGAACTAACAACAGAGCAGGTTTGAAGAACTGATGTTGTTTGATAAGAGAAGGCTGAAAGCATTGTACCATGTTTAGGGTTATCAACGCAGGATTGCTAGGGCTCTTAACAAGAAGGTTAAGTCCTGGAATCTCAAAGAGGAGGATTTGGTGCTGAAAGAGAACCGAACTCCCATCCATGACCGTAGGGGCAAGTTCAGACCCAATTGGATTGGTCCTTACATTATCAAAACTATCTGGCCGAGTGGAGCTGTTATTCTCATGGACCTGGATGGCCTAGAATTTTTCCAACTGATCAACATGGACAAGTTGAAGAAATACTATCCCCGAGAGGCTCACTAGGCCGAAAACCTAGAAGGGCGACCTAGGCAAAAGTTAGAGCATGCAAAATTGGAAATAAAGAAAAACTGAGTTCGCAATGTTGAAAACCCTAAAGGGCGGCCTTGGCAAAAGTTAAAGAACAAAAGGAGAGAGTTAATCCTCAAGTGAACCTGAACCGAACTACATAAGGCCTGATTCCCATCTTCGGGATACGTAGGCAACTTCACCCTGAAGTTCGGCCATAAACATCTCCAATTTGACTGTCCTATCTACGTGTTTGATCAGGTCATCTTTGTCTATTCTTTACCTGAGAGTTTGGTTGTGATCATTACTCTGAAGAGAAGAGCTGGTTACAGTGCTGAGCAGTGTTATTCAGTCAAGGGGCAATTTATCATCTTTTGATTCAGGGTTGTACATCTCGAGGATAGATTCTGTGCATGTCAGGTGGTGATCCTTCTCGAAAATGGTTTTGAAAAGTTTTGATAAAAGTTTATTTTTGCTCAAATTTACCTTTTAAAACTTAGACAATTTTTGGACCAAAAGGAAAACGTTCAATGCTCACAACTTTAATTTCATTAATTTCAATACAAAGTTCTTCAACTCTTGATACAAATCAAAGTTGCTTTTATTACATTGAAAAAACTTGAAAAGAAAGATCAAAGCAATAAAGTAGGGGCATAGATGAGTCAGGTGCTCCTGCGTCCCTCGCTCGTGCTTGTAGAAGCTTCTGATGCCAAAGTGGGCCCGGTTTGTGCCTCTTCCTCGAGCCAAGCCAAGCATTCGCCAGAAAGGCGCCACTGAAACTAGTGGCAAGGTGCAGAAGCTCTCTCATCCTCCAAGCATTAAGGTACCTAGCCAAATGTAGACCTCGGATGGGGAATGAAACCAAATACTATACCCCCTCCTCTAGGCGAGTCTGATCATGTCCAAACTGATGTTTGAACTGGAAAGGGAAGTAGAAGTGTGTAAGGTCGATCAGTTGTATGCCAGGTTGCCAAGTCATGCTACAGCTCATTTCAGTCAAATTAAGCCAAGGCCAATGCCAAGCAATGCCAGTGGCAAACCTGTTGCACATCCAATGGCACCACCATCCCTTATTTGGGAAATCCACTAGTTGATGGCAGAAGAAGTATGCTCGAGCGGAGTATGCAAGGCAAGAGTCCAGTACCTTCAGCTTGTCCATTAATCAAACCTAGGAAAGGATTAAAAAATAAAATAAAAATAAAATTAAATAATAAAGAGATGTATGTTGAGAGAAAAGTGAGAAAAGGGCTTTGAGAGAAAAATAGAGCATGAGTGCCAGCGATGTGAGAAACACATATTAGAAAGGACGGGAAACATTACCTGAAGAAGTAGTGGACTCCTTGTGTCATGACTCGAACCCACCCCCATGGGTTAAGGACATAACTGGCCAGTAATCACGAGATTACCTACGGCCTTGAACCAAACCAGACATAACTCATCAGAGTAAAGGGGGCCAAACGGAAGTAATTTCAAACTTTTGTCCATAGAGCTGTGCTTACATGTCACGTCATAACAAACCACAAGCACATATGTTAATAACTCACATCAAAATATGCAACAACATAAAGTGCTATACATACAGGATCATCCAAGTCCTAGTCAGCTTAACCAAAACTTATATACAATCGTAGTCCAAAGTCCTCACCAACATGACAAAGTATAACAAAATAGCAAAAGGGCGAAGACGAGTCTCGTGCGTGAGACGTATGGGCTAACTCTTCAAAACCTTGGTTGTTCCACACAAACTTCACTGAGGCTGGGTTTGGATCTCCCTTGACTCACCTATAAACACATGAATGAGCGTGAGCGAAAACCCAGTGAATAATATCAAATAAAGAAGTTACACAAATGGTACTTAGAACAATATACACCAAACGGCCCTGGGCCCAATTCATATTTTTATCTAATATATATATATATATACATAGGTCAAGTAACTGCGGTTCCAAACACATCGAATGGCCTCGGGCCCAATCCATTCACGTCAAACGGCATTCGGCCCATTCATTCTTTCATTCATGTCAGACTGGCCTTTGGCCCATCCATTCTTTCATTCATGTCAGACTGGCCTTTGGCCCATCCAATCTTTCATTCATGTTAGACTGGCCTTTGGCCCATCCATTCTTTCATTCATGTCAGACTAGCCTTTGGCCCATCCATTCTTTCGTTCATGTCAGACTAGCCTTTGGCCCATCCATTCTTTCGTTCATGTCAAACTGGCCTTTGGCCCATTCATACTTTCGTTCACGTCAAACTGGCCTTCGGCGCATTCATACTTTCATTCATGTCAAACTGGCCTTCGGCCTATTCATTCTTTCATTCATGTCAGACTGGCCTTTGGCCCAACCATTCTTTTGTTCATGTCAAACTGGCCTTTGGCCCATTCATACTTTCCTTCACGTCAAACTGGCCTTTGGCCCATTCATACTTTCATTCACGTCAAACTGGCCTTTGGCCCATTCATACTTTCATTCATGTCAAACTGGCCTTCGGCCCATTCATACTTTCATTCATGTCAAACTGGCATTTGGTGCATTCATTCGAATTAATGAACTTATAAGACTTACATAGAAGTAAGTAATTGGACAAATAACATACTTCAGATATCTTTATTAAGATATTACTCACAATTATCGGCTGGATGATTTGCCCTGGAGCTCGACCCTACACATTCCATGAACCCAATGGGTTACAAACAATTCAATCCGTTCTTAATTCACATATTCCTCTTTAGGCTTCATTCTTATCGTTTTAACTCATTTACAATGCTCAATGAATGCTTAAGAGTACTTAGAAGTGAAAGAGAACGAAAAATGAAACACATAACACATTTACAAAATTTCAGAAACAGGGGTCCCCGCTCGAGCGTGGACTTTCCTGCTCAAGCGAACCCATTAGGTCTGCAAAAGTACTGGTTGCCTCATTTTTACGCTCGAGCGTGAACTTGGATGCCCGAGCTGAAGGTCATTCTACATAGCTCCCCGCTCGAGCGTGAACTTCCCTGCTCGAGCGGACATCATGTCTACAAAAAAGTTCTGGGAGCTCGTATTTCCCGCTCGAGCGGCGCCTTCCTCGCTCGAGCGAACATCCCAAATTCTGGAAAATCCAGGATTGTTCTTAGGCTTCAAACTTGCATTCAAATCAACATATCTTGCATATTATGGCTCAAACTTCACATATACATGTACCAACATGATCCAATACCAAATTCATTACATTATGAAGCTCAATTTCACAAATTAATCACATGCATGTCCCAAATTACCCAAACTTATTTCCAACATAACAAATTCATGCATTCAAAACTCATACTCTCATGAATTGTACATGCATGTGAGATATAGCCCTCATTCTCAACTTAGATGATGAAGAGATGGTTAAAAACATGAACTTCAATCAAAGATTTAACATGGATCATGTATTTCAAGCTCAAACATACAAATTCATTGCAATTTCCTACATGCATGTGTATATTGACTTCCAATTTATCAAAACTAACTCATTTTCATCATAATCAATTCAATTCATGTTCCTTATCATCATTCAACTTTGAATTCACAAAGTTACAAACTAAAATCCATGAATTTACTCACCTAGTGGCTCAAATGTTCCAAACTATGGTTAATTCTTGAGTTAGCCGACCCTCTCTCTCTCTCCTTAGAGTAATTTCAGCCAAAATGGATACAAAGAGAGGAGTTGAGTGTATAGTGCTCCTTTTATATAAGTTCCCTTAATTACTTTTATGAATATTAAATAATTGGGCACTATATCATTAATTTAACCTATTTAATTTGATCCGAATCAATTTTCAATTAAATTTTACCGTAGGCTCTAAAAATTACGCTAATCGCAATGGCGTAATCAATTTCGGGTTCTGTGGCCGATAGGACCTTCAATTTAAATTCCAAAGTAGAAAGTCAAATAGATTTTCCTACGGTGAATAGATAGAAATTCAAAACCACATATATTCACATAAATGGCACACAAAATCATATCAGACACATAATCACATTCATAATAAAGGCCAATTAGCATGGTACGGAACAAGGTTATCACACCTTGCGAATTTGGTAGTCTCTCGCTGATGGAAGGCGTCTAAACCCATCAAAGTTTTGGCCAGTACCAAGGCAATGCAACTCTTGCCCTCTTTCAAACCTTGGGCCACTTCGACTAGTCGAATGCTAGACCCGCCGAAACTAGGGGCAAGAAGGAAATGAGCCAGCATACATAAGCAAAGGGCGTGTTGCCTAAAACCCCGCCAAAGATGATCGCTACGATCACCGGTGTCAGAAAATTGATGAATTAGGCCGGGAATATCCAGCTCTCCATGAACCAAAGATGGGGCCTCGTGTAGAGTGAGTCCACACATCTATCCCAAAGCTTGGATGTGGTCGAAACGGGACTGAGGTATGATTTCCTCATCACGTTAGGATTCCATTAGTGCTTGAAATTCTTCGATTGTTAGGCATATCTCTTGTCCCACGAAGCTAAAGTCATGTGTAATCGGGTTCCAACATCTAGCCGTGGCATGAAAGAACAGAAAACAAAGCGAAGAAAGGCTCAGCAAGAAAAGTGCATTTATGCCGAAACCCTGAAAATTCACCTTTTCTGAGCTTTCTAAAGTCGCAATCCAATTCGACAGTTTTTCAGTGAAAAATGGCTCCATTTGTGAAGAATTTGCAACTGAAATGAAGAAATCACGAAGCTCAACCTTTTGTAGAACATAAGCCAGTAAGTGGATGCCAGGTGTCAACAATCTGGAGGTCCTTCACATTGATGGCCGGCAGGTAGCCGGCAAGCTGCATTGGTGGTCGGTATGTGGTCGGCAACCCCTATTTGTGGTCGGCAGTCTCTCACTCTAACCTGCTGTCCACCTATGTGTTGGGCAGTGTTGGAAGCATGTGTTTTGTTTTCATCTTCGAGTGTTTTAAAGTCTTGTTTTGAGTCTTTTTGGCTTTTGTTGAGTTGTATTTGAGTTGTTTTTCTTATCGAGTTGTTGTTGTGTCGTTTATCGAGTTATATATTGTTTTTTGTATTTTAGTTGTTGGTCGGTTCATTACCCAATTAAGATTTTGTTTCAATCAAGAGTGCTCTTGGCCGTTTCGATTCCATTTCCATTTTCATGCAAATGTGGTGCTCATGATACAAAATACAATACTTTTTTTTATAGAAACCACGAGTTTTATTCCGATCATGGCTTTTTACAAAAGAGGAGTACAAGTTTTAATGAAAAATAAAACTTGTCTGAAGCTATACAATGTGCTAATGCTATAAACAAAAAAGAAACTAAGCAAAAATACAAAAAATCAGCGCTGGTCGCCTCAGGCTCGAGAGGCCCTCTTCGTCCTCTTCCTCAGGGAAGAAGACTCCGGGGCACTGTCTCCATCAGCACCACTATTTGAACCTGAACCAAAGCCCGAGCCAGTGTCATCTCCGCTCTCCACCTCGGAGCTTTCCTTGGCATCACCTCCGCTCTTGAAACCCGAGCCGACATCGTCTCCACTCTCAGACGACTCCGAATGCTGACTCACTGCCTCCTCAAAGTCACTCATCTCAGCATCATCATCTCCCAGAATGGGTTCTGAAAGACCACTCTCATCTCGGGTGCCCCTAGCTCTGCCTCGGCCGTGTATTGGAGCCTGTCTCTCTCCCCTTACGACTGTTGGAGGAGGTACTGCTGGTGCAGGTGCTGCAACTACCGCACCTGAAAAGACAGTTGTCACATATCAGTTACGGCATGTATATCAGATATAAGCATATAATGCAGAATGAGTGTATGCAGAAATCAGATACAGTGTGTGAGTGTTGTGTGTCAGATGCGGTGTATCAGTGCAGTTTGGGGAGTTTTTAGTTGAAATGTCAATATCAGTGTGTCAGTGGAAATTTGATGCTTGGAGTGCAAATTGAAGAACTTACTGGGATGCCGTGGAAACCATGCAGCATCTCCTTCCTCTATACCATTACCATCAACGAGGTTATCAGCTCAAGAGCGCCTCCTGTGTACTCAATGGATGCCTGCAAATGTATTTGAATGATCAATGTTTGCAGTGAATATATCTTAAATGAAATGTGGAGTGCAAGTGGCAAAGAGTAGTCCATACCGGAATTGGGCCTCGAACCCCGAGAAGCTTGTGCCCAGGCGCTGCAGGCTCAATCAGGACCAGGAAGCCCCTCTACCATGGACCCTGGTCACCCTGGTTGCCTGGGTCACTCTAGGCACCTCTCATGCGGCAGGAGCTCTCGTCTCCTCACTTCCATGAGCACTGGTCAAAGGTGGCATCTGATGTGTCTGGATAAAGGCCGCATAGTCTCCCTCTACTTAGAAGTAGTCGACATCTAGGCCCACCATAAACTGAATGACCTCCTCAACGGATAGGCCATCTGCAGATCGCATGGACTCTAACGGAGCCATTAGGATGATCGGGTCAGGCAGGCCCACAATCTGGCATACAAAGCGCTGGCCTAGGAACCAGGCCCAGCAAACTAGGCCCTCAAGTAGAATGTGGTAGCAGGAAGTGGCCCAAGCCTCGGTGAACTGGTCTCGAATCCTAGCGGGCATCATGGCCCATGGCTGCCACATGATCTACAAATAGAAGTTGTACAGATTATTAGTTGTTGTTAGTTGCTAAATGTGAATCAGAATAGTGTTAAAGCGAAAATGACTGTGCTTTGGGTAACCTCATGGGCAGCTACCATGTCGAAGTAATGCCTGAAAAATGTGAAGGGCTCACGGGTCCTCCGTTGGAGCCGGCCGTCATATATCCGGGAGTAGGGGACCACCAATGAAAGCTCCTCTACAGGCTCTGGGGCTAGAGTCGAAAAATATGTATAGACCCATAGTTGTGGAGAAAATGTAGTGATATGTGATCAATATAATATGAGCAGATGCAAAACGTGCAAAGAAGAAAGCATAGGTGTTGAACAGATGTAAAGCAGAAATGGTAAAGCAGAAAATGTAAAGTGCTAAGAAGGAATGAGATGTGTACCTCTTAGGCTCGCCCGTAGCCTCTGATTAAGTCTCCTCTCGAATGGGAGGTCGAGCTCATGTAGCCATATAAGGTGGCGAGGCCAGCTCCGCCCCAGTTATAAAAAGGAACCCAAGGAAGGGTCACCAGGGTGCTTAGCAAATGCAGGCCTACGGTGTTCCACCTATTCGAAAACAAGGTGGTACTGAAGACGAACATCAGAAAGCCCTTGGTGTACTTCTCTATCTCCTCTATCGTCTTGGGCTCGGTCCCTCTAAATCATTTGGCAAACCAGGTATATCTGACCATGCTTGTCCGATATATGGGTGGATGCGCCCCCAGCACCTCGAACGAAGTCGCGTCTCACTTCTCAATGTCTGTATCGAGAGGGATCGGATCGCCCCCTACGTCTAAGTCGATGATCATGGTGAATTCATAGGGAGTCATCCTCATCTCCCCTGTGGTGGAAAAGTGAAAGGACTTGGTGGTGTCCCACCACCTCTCCACGAGCACTCTTAGGAGATGACGGCTCATGATGACCTAAGTTAAGCCAGAGCAGAAAAGGCCAAAGCCAGTCTCATCTATGGTGTCGCGAACTCCACCGGGGAGCTCGTCGTACTAGTCTCAAGCAGTCGTAGCACCGTACCCTCTGAAGGCACGAGACTCACCCAGTGGCAGAGAACAAATACTACAGATAAAGGAATGGATTAGATAAAGCAGTGGTGACAGAATAGTTGAATAAAAGGCAGTGCAAAAAATGCAAGTAAAGAAAGGCAAAAGTGCATGAAAATGGAGTTCATAACTCAATGACAATGGCTGACAGATAAGAAGCCAACTCCCTCAACAGGAGGTCCTTCGGTGCACCGCGAGCAAACTCAGTGAAGCGTCTTATGCCTCCGGTAGGCAAGATATGTGTCTGGGAATGGTATCTCTCCGGATCAAAAGGTTGTACCCTCAGTGGTAGCGGCTTTGGCTCGGCCTCAGGCTCGAACTCTGCCTCAAGATCAGCTGTTGGCTCTATTACCCCAGGAACAAGTGGAACTACGGGGGGAACCTCTAGAACAGCCCCATCGTGTGGTATGTCATCCGCCATCTGGAAAATGGGTGCGAAGTAGGTGAAAAAGTTTAGAAAAATGCCGAAAAGATGGTGAACTTGGAAAAAGTCAACCCTAGGAAAGAGAAAATAGAAGAAAAAGTCAAAGCCCGAAAAAGTGCATAGAACTTGAGAGAAACTCGAGGAGAACAAACCTAGAATGGTGAAACTTCAAGAAAAGGCGTTGAAATCAAATTTCAATCGGTTCAGAGTGAAGAGAACAAAGAGGGTTTAGCGAATCAACTTCGCGCGGGGCATTGGAAAACATGTAGAAAGCACGAATCTAGAGAGAAGGAGTGTCTAGAAAGAGAGGGAGAAGGATTTCGGCCATAGAGAAGTGAGGAAATGAAGTGTTGAGTTGTATATTTAAATACCTGAGCCAAAAGGTCATAATTGCCTCCGAGTGTAGCTCGCCTTTTTTGCGCCCCCTTTCGGAGAGCTCGAATTTGTCCTATAGTTCGGACTCCTGTCACGGTTCTGATTCTAGTCTCACAAGTGCAATGTGAAACTGATAAACACCAAAGAGTCCAACCCGGCAAATCATTTTGGAAAATCGATTTTGAATTAAATAATGCCAAAACTGGACTGCTTTGCCAGATTACAAAGTCGCCACCTAAATATTTTGTTTTTGGGAAATTTAGGAAATCCTAACTCGTGCCAAAGGCCACGCATCCATCATCACCAAAGTTGCCTTGGCTCTGGAACTTGGGTACGAGGGGGGACGGTCATGAAATGACCACCCCCGCTCACCCGATCAAAAGATCGGCCTCTACTAATCATAATATGTTGTTTTATAAACCTCATGTGTTCTTATCCGGTTATTAGCTAACTTTACTATGTAACGCACACATAAGCAAGTATAGACTAAAATCGCGAGAATTGGAACAAATTTAACTCATGTTTGCTCCCGAAAATGGTTTGAATTTGCCACCCTCAAGTGGGCTTAGAAATGCGAATTTGCCACCTCAAGTGGGCTTAAAACATGATTTTGCCACTTCGCTAAGTGGGCTTAAAACTCACATTCGTTGAACTATTCCAATTCAAGCAACAAAGCCTTTATCCACAGGCATTCATGCAGTTTAGCAAGTGAGCACATAGCCTCATGGAAAGCATGTGAAACACGGCAATATAGCAATCACACTCATGCAAGGTATGTTAAAGCGTAAAAGTTTACCGAGTACTCCAAGCCAAAACAAAAACTAGTTATAAATATGCATGATCCTAACTATGTTAACAATGCCTAATGCAACACATGCAACATGAAATTGAATAGGCTTGACTACCTAATCATGGTATTTGCAACACTTTCATAGCATGCTTTGAAACACGTATTCAAGTAAGTATTGAAATAACGATGCAGTTTCAATGATGCGCCGAGCCTTGGTGCATGCAAGACAAATGAATGAATGCAAACATGCAAGCATAAGGTATGCTAATAGAAAAAATGTCCCTAATCTCACCATCGAAAGCGGTTAAATAAAAGGGACAAAGACGTGGGGTTGGAAGACATGCACACACACACACACATACTTATTATAACATTGTGCCCTTACGAAGGAGGGTCCGAATGAATAAGCATTAACTAGATACGCTAATTAAGCTAACCAAACTAATCTAATTAAATTAATTAGACTACTTATTACAAATCAAATGAATAACTAGCAAATTAATTACTAACTATTACAACACTTAACTAATTAACAACTAATTAATTAAAGCAAATGTACACCAACTACGCATGTGAAGGACTGAACTACACTGCCACTGCTCCGCTTTGAGAAGTAGAGGATGCATGTGCTCGGTTTTCGCCCCGAAAAGCCACCATTTTACAATTGAGAGGCTCTGTTTGCAGGGTTGAGTGCACTTCAAGACCTTTCTGCTCCACCTCACCAAAAACTTTCTGAGGATTGCACCAGTGACCTGCCGGCCATAGGAGATTGCAGCCGGCACCCTGCCGACCAAAAATGTGCCTTGCCGGCCAAGAGTGAGCCACTGCCGGCCACCAATGAGCCACTGCCGGCCACTGGTGCTCTGAGTCACCACACTGCAACAGAGCACAAATAGAGAAAAATGAAGGTTTTTCCAGGGGTTTATTTGTACTGTGCCTCTCCTTATCATCTCAAAACCTCAAAGGAGTGGCACTCTTGGATCCAAAACCAGCAACCAAGCATCTTCGATGCATGATTGTCAAAGAACCAAGAAGTACAATTTCAATAAATGCACAGAACAAGACTCGAGGCCATCACCTTATCATGTGTGATCAAAGGCAATGGAGACAAAGGAGATTGGCTCATTTCATCACTTTGAGTATGAAATGCTCCAATCTTCCTTGTGTTCAATATAACGTCCGATTGAACACATGCAATGCAACACAACATGCTTATCTTGCTCAAGTTTTACTTATCACTTTTGTTTACTCATTTTAAGTTACCAACTCATTCTTTAGTTGATTTAGTCCAAGGTGAGTGTCCTCCAATGAGTGAGGTGTCAACCAAGGGATGATTTAAGGCATGAGAGAGATCATGCCGTTGGTTAGTAGAAACCCTCAAAAGAGGATTAAAACCATTGAGCACAAATCTCAATCTCAAGCTTAAACACAACCCTAAGGCCAACCAACCCTCAAAGCAAATGAAAAAGTGATGAAATAAGGGAGGTTGCAGATATTATATGTGCTGAAATTGCATGCAAAATGACACTACAACATGTAAGCAACTCATGCAAATCATGTATAAAAGTCGAAAACACTAAACTAGTGAGGATCACAACACTATAGGCATGCAATACAAAGCTCGAAAGGTACAAACACTTCAAAACAATTCTAAAACATCCTAAGAGGAGTCCTAAAACATGTTTGAAGTAAGCTTAAAAAAGCTTGAATAAGAAGCCAAAACATAGCACAAGCTAAACTATTAAGCACATTTGCACTACAAGCATACAAAGCAAGCCTCAAGTGACCAAACCAGCTCAAAACAGAGCTAAAACTAGTCAAAACAATAGCAAAAACATGCTGAGATTAAGATACAAAATGCTAGAAAATCATGCTCACATGTTAAGCTATCTAGGCTTACAAATAAGACACAAGGAGGGGAGGCTACCCCCTCCCATTTTGGACCTCAAAAACAAGGTTTTTACCACTGAAAATCCCCTAGAATCCAGTGGTTAAAAGGGCCAAAAAAGTTGGCTTGGAAAGCTTTGAAAGATGGTACAACAACTTAATAATCAAGCAACAAGAAGGGTAGACTACCCCTAACTCCAAACAAGCCTCAAACCACCATTTTACACCATGAAAACAGAGATTTTCAGAGGTCAAAACCAGCCTCAAAATAGTATGAAAAGAGGGCAAAACAAGTATTTAAATTAGGCTTAAAACACAAGTATTCTACCTTTTGAAGACAAGATACAATTTAGGCACCAAAATCAAGCCAAACCAAGCCAAAATCCTCTTCTAGAGCTCAAATTGGACCTTAAGCAACCTCAACTCAATGGTGATCAAGTTTGATCAATGGCTTATATGCAAGAGTGTAGAGAATTTGGGCTATGAGACACAAAATATTTAGAGAGAGAGGATTCTAGAGAGAGAAATTTTTTGTCTTCAAAAATTTCTAACCCTTGCATATGCAAGAGGGGGCCTCTATATATAGAAGATGCAAAATCCAGCCATAAAGATCTAGCCATCCACGTGCCAGAAGATGCTTCAATTTGTGCAAACAGCTGGCACAAAATATCACAAAATATCTGCTGATGCACTGGTGGCTGGCTGGCCATCAGTGATGGCCGACAGGGGCACATCGATGGCCGGCAGGGCACATCAATGGCCGGCAAGCCAAGAGCCATGGCCGGTAGCCCTCAATGATGGCCGGCAGGCCATCAATAACATCAAGCTACAAAGACCTAGACATGGTCCAAAAATGAGACAGAATGGATGCGGGGTTTAAGAAAACTCAAACCTGTGGTGTTCTGCCGCAGACTTCGAGTGCTCGACGAGCAACCGGACTCGCCATCGGATGTACCTGCAAGAACATCCAAGTCTTGAGGACGGTCAAAATGGGATGTCTATAGTTACCCCTCTTTGACAGAACTCGGAGTCATGAAATGACATGAGTGAATGTCAAAGCCTACAGACAACCCATTTTAACAAGGCCACAAGACTTCGACAAACATTCAAGATAGCAATACATAGTTGTGCCCGCAGGCTGGGGCAAGATGCAAATGGTATGCATGATACAAAAACAATAACTTATGATCATGCAGTGAGGTTATAATGAAGCATTCAAATGCAAATCTTATGCAAGGAAAATGCCACATTTTAAGCAAACCAACAAGGTACAGTAATCTCATACATGAAAAGAAGTAAGTAAATAAACACGCCACACGTGAGAATCACAAACCGAACCGCATTTCATGCAGAAAGGATTTAAGAAAATTATGCAATCTTTACTACATCTCATGCAGGAAAGGCCAAGAGCGACTGTCGGGGGCACCCGAGGTCTCAAACAAGATTTCAACGCGTTGCACGTGAAAAGAAAGAAGGGATGATGTGAACACCGGGACTCGCCCTAATGTTTCTAAAGTGTAACGTCCTAACATGTCGCACACGAGAGGAGAAAAGGAAGTGGTGTAAACACCGGAGGAAGGTATAAACATTGGAGCATGTCTCAATGTTTCTAACCAAACAGGGTGGTATAAGCATCGAAACACATTCCAAACGCTTCTAACCAGAGGGGTGGTATAAACATTGGAACACGTCCCAATGTTACTAACCAAAGCAAGGCGTCGGTGTAAACACTGGGCGTACCTGAATGTTTCTAACCAACAAGGAGTGGTGTAAACACCGGGCGTATCCGAATGTTTTTAACCAACAAAGGGGTCATGGAATAGGAATGACCTTACTTGGAGTTCCTCTGAATGAACCATACATACAATATCGTGCTTGGTTGCGCCAGCTTTGAATGAACTGTACATACAATATCGTGCCTACATAAGAAAGAAACTGAACAGGAATAACGCGATGAGAATGCATGTTCCATGCAAGACGAATAACTGTGATGCAATGTTAGAGGCATGTTTTATGCACAACGTGCAAGAAACAAAACAGAAGCATATTCTATGCAGTGTAAGCGAGAGCATGTTCTACGCAAAAATAACAACAATGCATTTTCAATGCGACATGCATACTTTACGTAAACATGGGGATGCATGTTCTATGCAACCATACAAAACGCGCGTTCCATGCAACGACAAAGAAACGCACATTCTATGCAACGACAAAAGCATATTTGGTAAAGAGGACTCAAAGGCAACTTCCGATTTACCTCTCAGAAGAGTTGCAGTATGTTAAAAAGGATACACCTTCTTTATGTTGATGAGCGATGACCATCGCACACTGGAAATGTGATTCCAAACTTCCATGAAGACATTCTGAATCAAACACTGAACATCCCTTGCACTTCTTGGAATCTAAGGACACAAAACAGAGCCAAAGATGAAGGGGAAACTTGTGGAACCCTGCCAGCCACCAGGGGAGGCCGCCGGCCACCTCCCGGCCACTGGTGTGCCCCGCCGGCCACCAGTGTAACCCTGCCAGCCATCGATGGCAGATTTGCGCAATTTGGACTTTTCACCTTCGGGTCTTTAAAAACAAGGCATGCCACTTCATTTCCACACAACCCCACATCTGAAATTCCTTCCTCTTGCTCTCTAAGTGCTCCTTCTCTCTAGATCTGCGCCTTCAACGCGTTTTCCAACACTCCAAAAACATTTTCTTCGCTAAATCCTTCTAGATCCCTTCACTTTCAACTGATTGGAATTTGATTTCATCGCTTCTTTCTTCACTCCCACCATTCTAGGTTCATTCCCTCAAATTTCTCTCAAGGTTTGTTCACTTTTCCCGACTTTGACTTTCTTTGACTTTTTCTCTCTCCTAAGGTTGACTTTTTCAAAATTTTTCCTTTTTCTCCATTTTTCCTCATTTTTTACTCATCTTGCACCTATTTCAGATGGCGGACAATGTTCCTCATGACAGGGATCTCCCCGAGCTTCCTCCAGTAGATTTTGAGGCAGACTTTGAGGCCGAGCCGAAGGCCAAGCCAGAGCCATTACCGCCGAGCATACGCCCCTTCGATCCAGCGAGGTACCATCCTCAAACTCACATAGTACCCGTCGCAGGAGGTATCAAATCATTTACTGACTTTGCTAAGGACGCGCCAAAGGACCTCCTACTAAGAGAGCCAATGTCTCATTTGTCGGCCATCGCCGTAGAGGTACAAACACTATGTTTCTGCAATACTACCCTTAACTGTTTGCATTTCTTGCACTACTCTGATCTGATTGCATCTCATGCATTGCCTTGATGCAACTGCACTATCATCACTGCTTTATATCCGACTGTACTTTTCATTGTCTGATTTGATTGCATCTCATGCATTACCTTGATGCAACTGCACTATCATCACTGCTTTATATTCGACTGTACTTTTCATTGTCTGATTTGATTACATCTCATGCATTATCATAGGACGGGTCCCGCGCCTTCAGAGGCTGTGGCACGACGACCACTCGAGATTGGTACGATGAGCTCCCAACTGGAGTTCGCGACATCATTGATGGGACAGGTTTCGGTATTTTCTGCTCCAGCCTGACTCGGGTCATAGCAAGTCGTCCTCTCTTAGGGGCTCTGGTGGAGAGGTGGCGCGACACCACCAACTCCTTCCATTTCTCCACCACGGGGGAGATGACGTTGACTCCTTATGACTTTTCCATGATCACCGACTTAGGCGTGGGGGCTGATTCGATCCCTCTCGACCCTGATATGGGGGAGTGAGAGGCAGCATGGGTCGTGCTACTTGGGGTGCATCTACCGACACTACGGTTAGGCATGGTCCGGTACAACTGGTTTGAGGAGCAGTTCAGGCGGACTGAGTCCGAGACGATCGAGGAGACAGAGCAGTACGCCAGAGGCTTCCACACGTTCATTTTTGGTACCACCTTGTTTTCGAATAGGTGGAATACCGTGGGCCTGTACTTACTGAGCACCTTGGTAGTGCTCCATCGAGTTCAGTTCTATGATTGGGGCAGAGCCGGCCTCACCACTTTGTGCGGATATATGAGCTCGACTTCCCGTAGGAGTGGGAGCTTGATTGAAGGCTACTGGCGGGCTTGGAAGGTACACAGCTTAGTCCCCCTTTTTTACTTTACATTTTCTACTCAGCATTTCTTGCTTTACACTTGTTCAACATATGTACTTTCTACCATGCACTTTCTGTATTTGTTCATACACTGTATGCTTTCTGCTTTGCTTTTTCTGTATCTGCTCATACACTGTATTGATCGCATATCGTCGCACTTTCCCTACAGCTATGGGTATATGCGTATTTCCCGGCTCTCGTTTCAGAGCCTATTAAGGAGGTTCCAACGACAGTCCCCTTTTCTCAGGTATACGATGGCCAGCTCCGCCATAGCACCCGAGAAAGCTTCATGTTTTTCTACCAGTATGTAGCGCATGAGGTAACCCAAAACAAAGTCATCTCACTTTTCAACCACTTTAATCCACAAATTAACAACCGATAGCAACTAATAATCTGTTTACTTTCTCTTTCAGATCATATGGCAGCCTTGGGCCATGACACCATCAAGGGTCCAAGCCCAGTATGATACAACTCGGGTCATCACCTGCCATCACATTCTTCTTGAGGGTCCGATTTGCTGCGCCTGTTTTTTGGGCGAGAGCTTCACGTGCCAGACTTTGGGCCTGCCTGCCCCATTCATACCGATGGCACCTCCAGCGTCCATGAGAGCGACACATAGACTGTCTGCCAACGAGGTGATCCAGTTCATGGTAGGGTTGGAGGTAGAGTATTTCCGCATGGAGGGTGATTATGTAGCCTTCATCCAGACACACCTGATGCCACATCTGACTGGTGTTCCTGGGAGCGAGGGAGTAAGAGCTCCTGCTGTGAGGGTGACACGCAAAGTGAGCCGGGCGAGCACAGCCCGTGGCAGAGGGACTCCTCAGGTAGAGCAAGGGGCTAGTTGGCTGGAGCTTCTGACCGAGCTGACAGGTTGGTGGTACTCCGGAGTGGCTTATCAGATTCCAATCGAGCCTCCGTTGGCTGGTCACAGATATGTCAGGGCGCCTGATGCACCTCCAGTATGCACTTCAGTTTTCATTTCATTTTACATTCATGTTTAGACACTCAGACATTCATTCATTCCAGACACTGATCATTTCAAATTGCATTTACAGGCCTCCATAAACTACGTTAAGGGGTTACCCGAGATGTTGGCTTCATTCGAGGGTATGGTCTTGAGGAGGAAGCCGATTCCATGGCATTGAGGTAAAAATTTCAGTCTTCTTGCATTTCGATCATCAAATCTCTACTGATATACTGAAACTGGCATTTCAACTAAAGACTTCTTCACCCTGCACTGATACACTGCATGTATAGATCACATCTGACACACTGCATTCTCGCATTGTATTCATACTTTGCATGTACCTATTCTACACACCATACTTGCATTTGATACACATACTATGGCTGACATATACCGATTGCCTTTTCAGGTCCCACCTTTACCGACAGCAGCAGCGACAGAAATAGCAAGATCTTCAGTACCTTCTCCAACAGCAAGGAAGAGAGGAAGACAGGCTCCCGCACACAACCGAGGCAGAGCCAGGGGCATCCATGATGAGAGTAACCCTTCAGAGCCTATCCTAGATGATGATGATAATGAGATGAACGAGAATGAGGAGGTAGCTAGTCTACAGTCAGAGTCATCTGAGGACAGAGGCGACGACGTCGGCTCAGATTCTGCTAGTGGTGAGGTTGCGGAGGCTGAGGAGGGCTTCGATTTAGACTCTGATTCAAATTTGGACAGTGGCACCGATGGAGACAGTGCTACAGAGTCTGCTCCGTCAAGGAAAAGGACGAAGAGGGCCTCTCGAGCCTTAGATAGCTAGCACTGATCATTCTATATTTTGACTTGGTTTCTTTTTGCTAGTAGTATTGGCACTTTGTACAGTCTAGACGAGTTTTATTTCTTTAAAAACTAGTACTCTTTTGCAAAAAGTGACCATGATCGGAATGAAAACAGTTTTTGATTAAAAACTGTTATATTTTGCATTCTGAACATCCCATAACATCCCATAGCATAAAAAAAATGAGATTGATCTTGTTAGAAAACTGCACATTCTATTAGCATTGTCTTAATCAGGTAATGAACCAACTAACAGCTGAAATAACAAACAGAGTAAAACAACTCGATAAACAAAACAAGGACTTGATAAACAACACAAATACAACTTAATAAGCAAAACAAGATGAGTGCAACTCAAATAAACAAGCTCAAGCCCAAAGGGACTGAAAACAAGACCTCAAAAGACGCGAATAACAGAATACAACTGCTGCAAGCAATTCGATCTTCACAAAGGAGGACGGTGGGCATAAAAGGGAGGCTGCCGGCCATAAAGGATGGCCTGCCGACCATCTATTCCCTCTATCGGCCATCAATGTGCCCCTGCCGGCCATTGATGAGCCTCTGCCAGCCATCAATGAGCCCTACCAGCCATCAATGTGCAGAACCTCCGAAATGTTGACACCTAGCGTCCACTCAATGCCTTATTTTCTACAAAAGCTCCAACTTCGTGATTTCTTCATTTAGCTCTATTTTTTCCACAAATCGAGCCATTCTTTGCCGAAAAACTCTCAAATTGGATTGCAATTTTGGATGGCTCGGAAAAAGTGAATTTTCGGGGTTTCAGCATGAATGCACTATTCCCGTTAAGTCATACCCCGCTATGTTTTTCATTCCTTCATGCCGCGGCTAGATGTTGGAATCCAATCACGCATGTATTTAGCTTCGGGGTACAAGAGATGTGTCCGACAGTTGAAGAATTCAAAGTTTTGATGGAATCCCGGCGTGAAGAGGAAATCTTGCCTCAGTCCTGCTTTAGCCACATCCAAGCTCTAGAAAGAATGTGTGGGCTCGCTTCTCATGAGGCTCGATCCTTGGTTCACAACGGAGAGTAGGACATTCCCAGCCTCATTCATCAATTTTCTAACGCTGGCAACCGCAGCGATCGTCTTCAGCAAAGCTTTCGGCAGCACGCCCTTTGTTTGTGTTTGTTACCTCACTTTCTACTTGCCCCTGGCTTCGAAGGGTCTAGCGTCCGCTTGATCGAAGTAGCTCAAGGCTTAAAAGAGGGCAAGAGCTACATTGGCTTGACGCTAGCCAAGACTTTGATAGGCTTGAACGCCTTCCATCGGCGGGAGACAACCAAGGTCGCAGGAAGCCCACTACTTTTGCAGGTAATGTTTCCCACCCCACCTCACATGTATTTCTCACATCACTCGGCACTCAGGCTCTGTTTTTCTTTCTCTAAAACCCTTTCTCACTTTTTTCTCTCCACATACATCTCTCTATTCTTTACTCTCTCTTATTTTCCAACCCTCCCCAGATATGGCTCATGGACAAGTTGAAAGTAGTGGACTCTTGGCCCACATATTCGGCGCGAGGCTATTTCTTTCGTTAACGGCTAGTTGATTTCCCAAACGAGGGATGTTAGAGCCATTGGATGTGCCACAGGTCTGTTGTCGACATCACTTGGCGTTGCCTCTGGTTTGATCTGCCCGAGATGAGCTACAACATGTCACGACAGCCTGGCATTCAGTTGATTAGCTTGACACACTGTGTTTTCTATTTTCCCTTCTGATTCAGGTGTCAGTTCGGACATGACCAGACCTGCCTAGAAGAGGGGGTAGAGTACCCGACTTCATTTCCACTATGAGGTTCACAACTATCTCAATATCCCACTGCTTGGAGAACAAGAGAACTTCTGGCGCCCGCTCCCAATTTCAACTTGGCTCGAGGATGAAGTGCAAACCAGACCTTCTTTAGAGTCTGAAGCTTCCACAAGCTCTAGGAGGGGATGCGGGAACACCTGACTCATCGATGCCCCAAGTTTATTGCTTTAATCTGTACTTTCAAGTTTTTCCTTTTGAATGTAATAAAAAGCAAATTTGAGTTGTATCACGAGTTGGAGAACTCTATATTGAAATCAATGAAATTGAAGGTTGTGGGCACTGCAAAATTTTCCTTTTTGTCCAAAAATGGTCTAAGTTGTAAAAAGATTAATTTGAACAAAATCAACTTTTATTAAAACTTTTCAAAACCATTTTCGATAAGGATCACAACTGGACACACCCGGAATCTATCCTCGAGATGTACAACCCCAAATCGAGCAAACGGAAAGTTGCCCCTTGTCTGAATTGCACAACACTGCACTGCACTGTAACCAGCTCTCATAGTGAAAACCACAACTGAATTCTTGGATGCAGAAAAGACCAAGATGACCAAAACAATTTCATAGACAGTTGATTTAGAGGTGTTTATGGCTGGACTTCAGAACGAAGTTGCCTACGTATCCCAAAGATGGAAATCAAGCCTTACGTAGTTCGGTTTTGGTTCACTCGGGTATTAACACTCTCCTTTTGCACTCTAACTTTTGCGAAGGCCGCCCTTTCTAGGTTTTCAACCTTGCAAGCTCAGTTTTTCTTTTTTCTAATTTTTTTTGTGCTTTAACTTTTGCCTAGGTCGCCCTTTCGGGTTTTCGGCCTAGCGAGCCTCTCAAGCGTAGTATTTCTTCAACTTGTCCATGTTGATTGGTTGGAAGAATTCGAGACCATCCAGGTCCATAAGAATGACAGCTCCACCTGACCAAATAGATTTGATGATGTAAGGACCAGTCCAATTGGGTCTGAACTTACCCCTAGGGTCATGGATGGGAGCTCGGTTGTCTTTGAGCACCAAATCCCCTTCTTTCAGATTCCTGGACTTAACTTTCTTGTTGAAAGCCTTGGCGATTCTACGTTGATAACCTTGGACGTAATACAGTGCTTTCAGCCTTCTCTCATCGAATAGCATAAGTTCCTCGAACCTGCTCTGCTGCCAATCTGCTTCTGCTATCTGGCACTCAGCCATGACTCGCAACAACGGAACCTCAACTTCAATCGGCAGAATAGCTTCCATCCCATAAACCAGAGAATACAGAGTTGCCCTAGTAGATGTCTGAATTGATGTCCTATAGCCCCAGAGAGCAAATGGCAATTTGTCTGGCCAATCCCTATAGGTTCCACTATCTTCTGTAGAATGTGCTTGATGTTTTTGCTGGCAGCCTCAACAGCTCCGTTGTTTTGCGGCCAATATGTGGATGACTTATGAAAAGCCACGTTTTACTTCTCCAACAAGTCGATCACTTCTTTCTTAAAGTGGGAACCATTGTCCAAGATGATCTCATTCGGGACCCCATAACGACAGATGATATTATGTCTGATGAACTTGGCTACGTGCGACGCTTTCAGCACTGCATAGGATTGGGCCTCGACCCACTTTGTAAAATAGTCTATTGCCACCAAGATATACTTATGCCCATTTGACCCCTTTGGAATAACTGCCCCAATAACATCAATTCCCCAGACTGAAAAATAGCCATGGCAAAGTCATGTTGTACAGTTTCGACGGCGGGATATTTATGCGATTTGCATGAATTTGACATTTATGGCATCGCCGAACAAAACCGATACAATCCTCCTCCATGGTTGACCAGTAATAACCCTGCCTAAGAATCTTCCGAGCCAGCATTACTCCACTCATGTGCGCACCGCACTCTCTTCTGCAGATGGCCTCCATTGAGCACTTCGACTCTTCGGCATCAACACACAGCTTGTGCATTCCCAGATGGCCTCTTTTATATAATTTACCCTTGCAGATGATAAACTAAGCAACCATTCGCCGTATTGCCCTCTTATCTTTGGCACTTGCCCCTAGTGGATAAGCCTCCTTCTCCAAGAAGTTCCAGATGTTATGATACCAGGGGTTCTGATCTTGTATTTCATCTATTGCAGCGATCAACTCGTAGGCCGGCACATACCTCTATTCGATAATGATTAGATCGATCTGGACTCCCAAAGGGATGTCTATCATGGAAGATAGAGTTGATAAAGCATCAGCGAACCTATTATTCTCTCTTAACAGATGCGTGAAGGTTAGCTTCTCAAACCTAGGAATCAGAACGTCCAAGGTTTGGTGATAGATTTTCATCATTTCTTCCTTAACCTTCCAATCACCTTTTGCTTGAGACTCAACTAGGTTCGAGTCCCCAATAACATCCAACTATTTTGCCCCTAGTTCCAGGGCGGCTTCCAAGCCAGCGATACATGCCTTGTATTCTGCTTCATTGTTTGACACCTTGAACCGGAGTTTGAAAGCTAAAGGTATATGGGAATTGTCGAGCGCTATCAGCAACACCCCTATCCCATAATCGTACTGGTTAGATGCTCCGTCAAAGTACATGGTCCAAATCTCTTCTTCAACCTGCAGAATGGCCTCATCTGGGAACAAATACTCTACTACTTCATCCCCCTCCACTGGGTGATCGGCTAGGAACTCCGTTACCACTCTCCCTTTCACAGACTTGCGAGTCATATACTTCAAATCAAATTCGGAGAGAAAAAGCAGCCAATGAGCTAGCCTACCTGTAAGTGCTGGTTTCTCAATGAGATATTTGATGGGATCTAATCTCGAAACCAGAGTTACGGAGTGAGCTAACAGGTAGTACCTGAACTTCCTGGTAGCCCATACCAAGGCCAAGCAAGCCTTCTCGAGCGCAGTGTAACGGGTCTTATATTCTAGCATCTTCTTGCTCAGGTAATAGATGGCCTTCTCCACTCTATCCTCAGATTCTTGTGCAAGGATGCATCCTATTGTCGTGTTGGTTACTGACAAGTACAAAATCAACGGCTTCCCCGACTCTGGCGGTGACAACACGGGTGGGTTCTGAAGGTACTACTTGATCTGCTCAAAAGCAACCTGGCATCGGTCATCCCATTGGAATTTCTTTCCTTTCTTCAGGAGACCAAATAGTGGTTCACAAGTCAAGGTTAATTTTGCAATAAACCGTCTTATGAATTGCACTTTATCGAGAAAGCCTCGCACCTCCTTTTCAGTCCTTGGTGGTGGCATTTCTAGTATAGCCTTCATTTTGGAAGGATCGACTTTGATGCCCCTTTATGTGATCAAGAACCCCAGCATTTTCCCTGCTGTGACACCAAAAGTGCACTTCTGTGGATTCAGCCTAAACCGATGTTCTCTGATCCGTTGGAAAATTTTCTACAAGGCGGTGTAGTGGCCCTCTCTTTCCTTGGACTTGACAATCATGTTGTCCATATACACCTCAACCTCTTTGTGGATATATCATGTAAGATCGTGGTTACAGCCCGTTGATAAGTAGCCCCAGCATTTTTTAGACCGAATGGCATCACCCTGTAGCAGTAGGTTCCCCATGGCGTGGTGAAGGCAGTCTTCTCCCTATCTTCGGGTGCCATCAAGATCTAGTTGTACCCAAAAAACACATCCATAAAAGAGAACAACGCATGGCCTCCGGTGAAGTCTACCAATTCGTCGATGTGCAGTAGAGGAAAGTCATTCTTCGAACTAGCTTTGTTCAGATCTCTGAAATCCACACACACCCTAATTCTGCCATCTTTCTTCGACACCGGAACAATATTGGCCAACCAAGTAGGATACTCAGATACTAGCAAGAACCCTGTATCTATCTGCTTGGTGACCTCTTCCTTGATTTTCAAAGCTCAGTCTAGGCGTATTCTCCGAAGCTTCTGCTTAACGGGTCGGGCCTCAGGGTCAAGAGGGATCCGGTGCTGTACAATCTGAAGATCGATTCCAGGCATGTCTTCGTAGGACCATGCGAAAACATCTTTGAAATCTTTTAATAAAGCGACTAAGCGCTCGCGTTCCTCCAAAGATAACGTGGACCCGATTTGGACCAAACGCAGATCCTTCTCAGTACCCACATTAATTGAAATGATTTCATCAACTTGGGGTTTTACAAACCTCTTATCCTCTCGATCAATCAAATATTTTAAAACCAGAGGAATTCCTTCCTTGTCATTTTCATCAAAATTTTCAAAGTCATGTTCTATGCAATATACAAGTGGGACAGAAAAGTACTCAGAAATAGTAGTGGTACCATTCTCATTCACAACTTCCAGCTCGTCCAATTCCTCAGTAACAACCGACTCAAAAGAAAAGGAAAAAGACGACCTAGACAAACCAACGGCATCCGGGTTATCAACCCCAGGAATACTGGACTCTGACTCAGAAGAACTGGAATCTGATTCGGACTCCATAGACTCTGTGGAATCAAATTCCGGTTCACTACCTGATTCAGAACTGCTGGACAAAAAGCCCTCATCGAACTGCCAAACGAGGGAGGGTGCGATAGATGCATCCAGAATACCACTAGAAGGGTCCACAGCCGATTGATCTCCAATCATGGAAACAGTGAAGTCATCCCCCAAGCCCTCCAGTTTGATCTGAGGATCTGAAACGAGACAAGCCAGTGCTACTCCCAGCTCAAGTTCACTGCCATTGGACCCGCAGAATGGGAAATCTTTCCCCTCCCGGACAAAGCGGCCGTTCAGGGTTCCTTGAATGGGTCTATGCACTATCTCATAGTGCTTCCCAGTTTGCTTAGCTTTGGGTCTTCCTGCCATTTCCTTTCCCTTTCTCACCCAGTCCTCTTTGGTAGGCGTGTAACCTAGACCAAAAGTATGAGGGTTATTGTAGACACCCCATTTTTGACCGTCCTCAAGACTTGGATATCACCGTTGGAACACTCGGTGATTATCCATGTTTGTGTTCGCTTGGAGTTCCCGGAGTTCTCGGCTACGCGCACCTTGCCTCAGGACCTCCGAACTCGACCGTTTTGTGTCTGGTTTTGCACCAAACACCTGTGTTTTGCCCTAGAGGGGCAGGGAATGCTTTTTGAGACATCCCCACACACCACCGGCTGTGGCTAGAGGCCACCGGCTGGCTGTAGTTGCCATCGGCACTTTGTTGTGCCGGTCGGCACTATTTGTTGCCGGTCGGCACTATTTTTGGCAAAATGACCATTTTGCCCTGCCGACTCCTTTACAGCTGTTTTTGGAGATATTTTCAGACAGCTTTCTTGCACTTGTTTCCCCTCCATACACGTGTATGGAGGGATGAGCCCTTGGATGCCTTAACTTGTAAGTTTTGGTGCCTATAAGAGAAGGCTTCCTCCTCTTGGCTCAAGGGTTAGAAGATTGGAGAATTAGACATTTTAGGAGAGGGAGAAGCTCTGGTTTAAGGTTAGGTTTTGTGTATCTATCCTATCTCTCTCTTTCTCTCTTGTTTTGTACACTAGGTGTTTGTGACTTACTATTGCTCACCAACACCTAGTGTTTCACCTTCCTCTTGGAACTGAGGTGCTAAGGGCTTGTTCTTGGTGTTCTTGGCTGGTTTGAAGCTTAAGGAGGCATCAAGGTTACCATTGTTGGAGTTGATCATCAAGGGTAAGAAACTACCCCTTTTTTCCCCATTCTTGCATTCCATTTTTGCCTAGTTTAAAATAGTTTTTGTGCTTAGTCTATAACACATAAAAGTTCTGTTTTTTAAGCCTCTTTATTGTTTATTAAGAGTGCTTGGTGGTTTGGGTAGGTTTGACCACCCTTAGGCCTTGAAAAGGCCACTTTTGGTGCTATTTTGCGAGAGATCCGAGACCTTGGTGCTTGGGCCTCTTCACCACTGAAATTTTGAGGGATTTCAGTGGTGAAGATGGTGCCTTGAGGTCCCAAGAAGGAGAGGGTCACCCCCTCTCCTTGATGTCCTTGAAAAGGATAAGATTTGGCCTCTTAAGGGAGCATAGTTTTGATTGTTTGTTGAGCATGTCTTGGCTGCATTTTATGTTTATTATGCCGTAATATGACATTGCTAAGTGTTGGTTTTAGCACTCCTTGCATGCTTTGCATAGTTGCTTTGTAATGCCTTAATAGTCCCTTAACATGCCTAGGTTGTTAGCCCTAGTTTGAGCATGTTTTAGGCCTAGATCCATGAAGTGTATATGCTTATTTTGCCATGTTTTAGGTCTGTCCTAAGTCATTTTGGTCAATCTTAACATGTATCTTGTAGCTCCTTTGCATTTTAGGCTTGCTAGCCTTCGAGTATGCATGTGTAGCATGTGTTGCTTACCTCATTTTGATGGTTTGGAACCATTTGGCATGTCATTTCAGTCCATTTAGCATGATTGTTTGATTGCCTTGCATGCCTCTTTAATGCTTTAAAAGCATGTGTTGAATGCTCCATGTTTTGGTCATGTTGCATACCTTTGATTTCAAGCCTCTTAGATGCCATCTAAGTAGTCTTTTGGCTTTAGTTTTATGTGTTAAAACTCTGTTTTCAGTTGGTTAAGTATTGCCATGTGTGGTTGTACTATGTGTAGTTCAAAGCCTCATTGGTGAACCTCAAGTACTTGGGCCATTTGTTGCATGCTTAGCCTACTTTGTTGCATGATTTGGCATCATGTTTTGCATGATTTTCAGAGCTTTATATGCATGCTAGTAGTCCATGTTTAACTCATTTCAAGTGTGCTTGAATGTTGCTTATTATGCTTAAGTGTTGGTGCCTTAACTTGTGCATGTGTGCATGTGTGTTTGGCCCTCATGATTTAGCACCTTGGCCAATAGTTTTAGGCGTATTTGGAGCTGCCTAATCCATGTTTGAGTCCACCCCCTCTCTTAGTTCGTATGCTTCCTTGCTTAGGTTGTGCACCTAGCATGTTTTGCTTGCTTGCATTGCCCATTTTGCATACTAGTTGACATGTCTAGGATTGCACCATATTGGCATGCTTGCTAAGCCTCTTGAAGTGAGTGTGATAGAGGTTTAGCACCCTTGTTTGTTTGTTTGCATTACATGTATTTGAAATCAAAATTGCACCCTTGGTTCTTTGGGCCATCATGCATCGAAATGCGTGATTGGTGGTCCGAAAATCGAGGCACATCTTCCTTTGAGTCAAAACATGATAAGGAGTGTGTTTGGTGCATACATGCTTTGAATTACATTGCCATGCAAGTTGTGTCCTCTGCTGCTGTGAGTTGCAGGTTCTGCAGGCATTTTGTGCCGACCGGCACTGTTTAGTGCCGACCGGCAGTCTACTGGCAGCCGATGGATGAATTCAGTGCCGGTAGCCACATCCTTCAGCCGGTGGTATTCTACCCCAGCCGGTGGTGATCTCCAGTGCCCAAGGGAGTATTCCTGAAGTTTTGGAAGTCTTCCGAGGAGGAAATTAGGGAAAACAGAGGCAAGCAGGGCATGGCAGTGCAATTCCGAACGGAATCCGAGTGTGCATGCATTGGGCCCTCGCCCCGAGGCGGTTTACTGTTTTTCTTAGATTAATTAATTTGTTAATTAATTAGGCTATTTGTAATATTTAATTAGCTTGCGTAGTTAATTAATTTGTATTATTTTTTTGGTCCCTCCGAGCGAGGGCAAATCTGTAATAAGTGTGCGTGCGTGTGTGCATGTCTTCCAACCCCTACTTCTTTCTTCCCTTTTACTTACCTGCTTTTAATGGTTAGTATTAGGGCACGTTTATTTTAGCATACCTTATGCTATGCATGCGTGCATCCATGCATTTGTTTACATGCATCGGGCTCGGTACATCATACAAACTGCATTGTATTTTCAAATTCCAAATTGAAAACGTGCATCGTATAAAGTGCATTTCACATGCCATCTTTAGGGTTAGCCGAGCCTACTCTAAATTGAATCCTTGCCTGTGTTGCATTAGCCACTTAACATGACCTAGGGACATGCATGTCTGCTAACTAGTTTCTTGTTTTGGCGCGGAGTACGATGTAAGTATTTTACGTTTTAGCATACCACGTGCGTGTGAATGTTGCCATGACAGTATGTTTACCATGCGGCTAAGTGCTTATGTGAGATAAACTGTTTGAATGCCTGTGAGTGGAGGTTGGGTTGCTTGAGTTGGAAAACTCATTGAAATCCGTGTTTTAGCCTACTTGCGAGTAGCAAATTCCAAAGCATTTTCAAAACGAACGGATATGCAATGTTTATTTCCAAATTAGGTGATCTAGTCTATACTTGTTTGTTGCGCGCATAACATAGTAATTCTAGGTTAATAATTGGAACAAGAGCATGTAATGTTTTCAAAAACGGATATCACGGTTAGTAGAGGCCGGTCTTCGGACCGGGCGAAAGGGGGTGCTCATAGCTGACCTTCCCCGATCGTACCCAAGCTCCCGAGCCAAGACAACTTTGGTGATGACGGACACGTGGCCTTTGGCACCGAGTCAGGGTTTCCTAAATTTCCCATTTTAAATATTTAGGTGGCGACTCTGTAATCTGGCAAAGCAGTCCATGTTTGGCACTACTTTTCAAAAATCAGTTTTTCTTCAAAACGATTTGCTAGAGTTGGACTCTTTGGTTCAAATTTAGAACCGCAACGCAACAAAAAAAGAGAGTCCCGAACTGTAGCCAAGGTCCCACGCGGGCTTGTTACAGTTATACGGCACTTCGGCCAACGCATCAACACCCTTTCGGCCGCTCATTCCCAATCCCATTCTGGGTACATGTTGCAGCTTATTCATAAGGTAGACAGATTAGGCATTGACGTACAACTCCTCATCAATAGCCAAGATATCTTGCACTACCCGGGCCTTAGCCAAGGTGAACCCAGACATGAAAACATCCTCATCGCCATGTACAATTTCTAGTACCGGTGTAGTGACTTCCGGCGGAGGATGTACGGAAGAATTTCCAAAAATAGTAGCTACCCCCTTTTCCATGGGGGTACTTCAGCATCTGATGTAGAGTGGAAGAGACAGCTCTCACTTGGTACAGCCACGGCCGTCCAAGGAGTAAGTTAAAAGTGGCCGGAACATCCAATACATAGAACTCAATGTCCTGTTGTGTCGGGCTAACCTGCTTTATGATCTAGACTGTCCTCAGCACTTCCCAGCTTGTATTGTCATAAGCTCGAATCACCTGGGCCGTTGGTACAAAGTTTGCTAGCTTCAAACCAATAGCATAGGCCGTACGTGATGGACACACATTAATTGCAAACCCGATATCAACCAAGACGACTGGTATCCACTTCTCTTTACCTTCAACAGAGATGTATAGTGGTTTGTTATGCTCAGAGCCCTCAGGCGGCAATTCCTTATCTATGAAAGTCAAAGTCGGTGAAGCCCCTCCCGGGAAAACCATTCCCACTAACTGCTCGGGGCTTGTGTCGATAGAGAGCTTAGCCTTATCCATTGCTGATAGAACGGCTTGTCTGTGCACCCAGGAAGCCATGAGAAATCCCCAAATGGATATGTTTGCTTGAATCTTTTTTAGCTGCTTGAGTACAACTTCTTCTTCTAGCAGTTTCTCCTTCTATTTCTCCGCTTCCTTATCCTTCCCAGATGCTTCTGGTTGGTCCAGGTGTAGGGGCTTAAAGTACCGCCCACTTCTGGTCATGTGATCGACTTCCTCGGAATACCATGTATCATCTGGCAGATTCTGTCCCCAATCTTCATCCGTGTAGGCAAGATGCAAATCATCATCTTTCCACAACATTCCTCCGACAAGCAACTGTCCGGTTCTGTTGTAAGTATTCCTGCATCCACATCACGGTCTTTCACTTTCGAAACACTTTAGCGCAGCCTCCTCTTCTGTATCGGATGTACAAATGCTACCCAATTCCTGAGCAAAATTCTTAGTACCAGTGCTCTCTAGCAACTTTCCTTTGTCGTCGACCGTTCTGGCCGTTGCAGCAGTTCCTATTTCCAGCTATTCCTGCTTTGGTTGAGACCCCTCATCAACATCCGGTTCATCACTAAGCCACCCCGTATTATCTGTTGATCCATTCATATCAAACCAGCCAATTTATACATTCCCCAGATCTTGTTCATCGAAGAACTGTAGATTACTGATGTCCTTCTCAAGCTTGGCTAAGTCATCCAGTCTCTAACTTGGTCCATCCTCTCGGACTACATTAACCTCCATCCCCGTCGGCAATTCCATCCCTGGTTTGGCCTGGCTAGTTGGCACAATGTAACGGCATAGGTTGTACTCCTCTTCAGTTCAACTCATGGAGCCCTCAGGCATGCCTTCTTCTATCACAGCCACCACCACAGGTTCGGGTTGTGATATGGACGCACTCATCATGCACAAGTTTGTGCTTTCCGGGATGAATAGCGCTAGCTTGGGTAGGTGGGAGGGGGTGATGTATATATTGGGGTCATAAGGGATGGACAGGGTTTGGATAAGGTTTATTTTCCTGGGTGGAGGGGCTTGGTTGTGTGGTGGGAGAGGATTTGTAGTGACGTTAGGCTTTTGAGGAGGCGCTGTCACTTTGTTATCAATGAAATCCTGAATCTCATGATGCAATCTAAAGCATAGGTCGGTGTCATGACCATGCTATTGGTGAAGGGCGCAGTACTTGGCCGGGTTGTGTGTAGGAGGGAGATGATTAGGCAATGGGCATGGCTCCATGGGCTTCAGATGCCCCTTTTTTATCAGGACCCTCAAGGCCGCAAATAGAGGCATATAGAGTGGGATGAAAACCCTCTGGCCTTAGGGTTGGTGCTTTGCAGGTTGTGAGGTAGCTTCGGATGTACGGGCAAATGAGGTGGCAGTTTTCGATGTGGTGGTGACCATACCAACATCAGAGGTCCTTGTAGCTGCATTACTACTCGTAGCCGTATTGGAACTTCGTGTAAAAGCCCTCTTGGGCTGCTCTTTCTCATAGCCTATCAGATCCTGTTTCATCGCATCCTCTATCTGCACCCCTATTTCATGGAGGTCGGCAAATGTTGGTAGAGGTAAGACTATCATCTTCTGTAGCAGCCTCGGTTGCCGATTACGGATGACCATCCTGATCTGATCCTTTTCAGCTAGCCGGATGGTCATCATGGAGGCCTTGGCCCTTCACCGAGTGACGAAATTGGAGAAACCCTCTTTCGACTCTTGATGAGTTGCCTCGAGATCACGAGTTGTGACCTCGATTTGAGTGTTATAGGAGTATTGAACAATAAAGGCCTCGACCATCTCTTCCCAGCTCCTCTTCATAGAATCCTCAAGTTCAGCATACCAAATGGCTGCGATAGCTGACAAGGTCCGGCCGAAGAGGGATAACTTCTGCAATCTAGTTTGGTCCGGCCACAAAATGTCTGATAATAACCGCAAGTGGACCATGGGATCACCTGAGCCGTCGAAGCGGTCTATATATGGCATTTTGAATCTATCCAGCAATGTCACCGCCAAATCTATATAGCCGTCCTCGATATCCGGGATTGAATTAACACCTTGAGCTCGTTTGAAGAGCTTTTCAAGCTTGCTCACTTTCAAAGCAGTAGGGTCGACCTCAAACTCAAAGGGTGCCTCTGTTGGGTAGACTGGTGCTTTGGAAGTCTAGGGTAGGACTGGCTCTGCCGGAATGTCCGCATTTTCCTGGATATTAGTAGTAACCCCGGGTATTGGAACCCTGACTGGGGGTGGATGTGAAGCAGAAGCTGCTGCTTGTTGTGGTTGTTGTTGTGGAGCCTAACGATCAACTTAGCCTGCTGGGCTAAAATTTTCACTTGGCGGGTGGTGACTTCTGCTTGGCGAGCAGCATCCAGCTGCATTGCCTCAATGGTCTGTTAAAGTTGACACAACATATCCTCCATGTTGTCTACGGGGTGCTAATCTATTAGAACTGGTGTGTAATCTCTATCTGATATGGAAACGAAAAATTGGACTTCACTCAAGGAAGTAGTTGCCAAACCGGTGAATTATGCCTGACTTTCCTCCGTCTCGTAATCGGGGGGTAGCGAAGCAAACACTGGTTGTCCTCTCACAAGATCCCTAGATCGGTAAAGCCACCTTACTCTGGCCAGAGTGCTTGGGGGGTAACTGCCTCGTCGAAAGTAATTGTGAAACATTACCTTGCAAAAAGGAAATAAAGAAAAAGAAACAAAAATCAGAAAATACATAGCATCTCGGCTCAGACAAAGACAACACACAGTTGAAATCATAAGCTGCACGACTGTACTCAGACACTGATTTCTGCCCCAAATTTTTGCTTCAAAACTGATACCCCGACTTGCGACTGACGCATACATTCCTACAGAGTTTCACTCTAAAAGCACATACCAAGCAAGTGAGAACCAAAACACCCCTATGATGGGGTAGGGTTACCCTGTCCTAATTTCGTTAGGAGCTAGGGATTCACTACGCAAACAAGCAGGTTCATATAATCCTGCACTCGGGTGAGCAACCTGTCCTAGTTTGGAACAGTCTCTATGGCTTTTGATATGCAACTAAGTCGATTGGTCAAAAAGGGTACCTCAGCAAGACTACCTACTATACCTCTCACACCTAACACTGAGAAGTGAAAGGAGGATCAAACAGTACAGTGGTAGTCCAGATCCAAGGCTTGTGTTCCCATCGTGGCAGAGCCCGCAACCGGTCAGCCTTATGGCAAGCTTTTCCAAGCAAGCCTCCAGTAAACCGCTCAGGAATAACAAATGGCAAACACTGTGACTTAAGCGCACCGATGCAAATGCAATGCAAAGACACACATAAGTATAGATAAAACAACATATCACGAGTTTTGAGTCAAGTTCTCTAAGTCCCCAGTAGAGTCGCCAAAAACTGTAGCTCGCCTTTTTCATGCCCCCTTTCGGAGAGCTCGACTTGGTCCAACATTTCGGACTCCTGTCATGGTTCTAAATCTAGTTTCGCAAGTGCAATGCGAAACTAATAAACACCAAAGAGTCCAATCCGGCAAATCATTTTAAAAAATCAATTTTGAATCAAATAATGCCAAAACTAGACTGCTTTGCCATATTACAGAGTCGCCACCTAAACATTTTGTTCTTGGGAAATTTAGGAAACCCTGACTCGTGCCAAAGGCCACGCGTCTGTCATCACCAAAGTTGCCTCGGCTCGGGAACTTGGGTACAAGGGGGAAAGGTCAAGAAATGACCACCCCCGCTCGCCCGATCAAAAGATCGGCCTTTACTAATCATGATATGTTGTTTTATAAACCTCATGTGTTCTTATCCGATTATTAGCTAACTTTACTATGTGACGCACACACAAGCAAGTATAGACTAAAATCGCGAGAATTTGAACAAATTTAACTCATGTTTGCTCCCGAAAATGGTTTAAATTTGCCACCCTCAAGTGGGCTTAGAAACGAAGATTTGCCACCTCAAATGGGCTTAAAACATGATTTTGCCACTTCGCAAGGTGGGCTTAAAACTCACATTCATTGAACTGTTCCAATTCAAGCAATAAAGCCTTCATCCACAGGCATTCATGCAGTTTAGCAAGTAAGCACATAGCTTCATGGCAAGCATGTGAAACATGGCAATATGGCAATCACACTCATGCAAGGTATGCTAAAGCATAAAAGCTTACCGAGTACTCCAAGCCAAAACAAAAATTAGTTAGAAATATGCATGATCCTAATTATGTTAACAATCCTAATGCAACACATGCAACATGAAATTGAATAGGCTCGGCTACCTAATCATGGTATTTGAAACACTTTGATAGCATGCTTTGAAACACATATTCAAGTAAGTATTGAAATAACGATGCAGTTTCAATGATGCGCTGAGCCTTGGTGCATGCAAGACAAATGAATGAATGCAAACATGCGAGCATAAGGTATGCTAATAGAAAAATGTCCCTAATTTAACCATCGAAAGCGGTTAAATAAAAGGGACAAAGACGTGGGGTTGGAAGACATGCACACACACACACACACACGCATACTTATTATAACATTGTGCCCTCACGAAGGAGGGTCCGAATGAATAAGCATTAACTAGATACGCTAATTAAGCTAACCAACCTAATCTAATTAAATTAATTAGACTACTTATTACAAATCAAATGAATAACTAGCAAATTAATTACTAACTATTACAACACTTAACTAATTAACAACTAATTAATTAAAGAAAATGTACACCAACTACGCATGTGAAGCACTGAACTACACTGCCACTGCTCCGCTTTGAGAAGTGGAGGATGCATGCGCTCGGTTTTCGCCCCGAAAAGCCACCATTTTGCTCTGGAGAGGCTCTGTTTGCAGGGTTGAGTACACTTCAAAACCTTTCTGATCCACCTCACCAAAAACTTTCTGAGGATTGCACCAGTGACCTGCCGGCCATAGGAGGTTGCTGCCGGCCCCCTGCCGACCAAAAATGTGCCTTGCCGGCCAAGAGTGAGCCACTGCTGGCCACCAATAAGCCACTGCTGGCCACTAGTGCTCTGAGTCACCACACTGCAACAGAGCACAAACAGAGAAAAATGAAGGTTTTTCCAGGGGTTTATTTGTACTATGCCTCTCCTTATCATCTCAAAACCTCAAAGGAGTGGCACTCTTGGATCCAAAACCACCAACTAAGCATCTTCGATGCATGATTGTCAAAGAACCAGGAAGTACAACTTCAATAAATGCACAAAACAAGACTCGAGGCCATCACCTTATCATGTGTGATCAAAGGCAATGGAGACAAAGGAGATTGGCTCATTTCATCACTTTGAATATGAAATGCTCTAATCTTCCTTGTGTTCAATATAACGTCCAACTGAATACATGCAATGCAACACAACATGCTTATCTTGCTCAAGTTTTACTTATCACTTTTGTTTACTCATTTTAAGTTACCAACTCATTCTTTAGTTGATTTAGTCCAAGGTGAGTGTCCTCTAATGAGTGAGGTGTCAACCAAGGGATGATTTAAGGCATGAGAGAGATCATGCCGTTGGTTAGTAGAAACCCTCAAAAGAGGATTAAAACCATTGAGCACAAATCTCAATCTCAAGCTTAAACACAACCCTAAGGCTAACCAACCCTCAAAGCAAATGAAAAAGTGATGAAATAAGGGAGGTTGCAGATATTATATGTGCTGAAATTGCATGCAAAATGACACTACAACATGTAAGCAACTCATGCAAATCATGTATAAAAGTCGAAAACACCAAACTAGTGAGGATCACAACACTATAGGCATGCAATACAAAGCTCAAAAGGTACAAGCACTTCCAAACAATTCTAAAACATCCTAAGAGGAGTCCTAAAAGATGTTTGAAGTAAGCTTAAAAAAGCTAGAATAAGAAGCCAAAACATAGCACAAGCTAAACTATTAAGCACATTTGCACTACAAGCATACAAAGCAAGCCTCAAGTGACCAAACCAGCTCAAAATAGAGCTAAAACTAGTCAAAACAGTAGCAAAAACATGCTGAGATTAAGGTACAAGATGCTAGAAAATCATGCTCACATGTTAAGCTATCTAGGCTTACAAACAAGACACAAGGAGGGGAGGCTACCCCCTCCCATTTTGGACCTCAAAATCAAGGTTTTTACCACTGAAAATCCCCTGGAATGCAGTGGTTAAAAGGGCCAAAAAAGTTGTTTTAGAAAGCTTTGAAAGATAGTACAACAACTTAATAATCAAGCAACAAGAATGGTAGACTACCCCTAACTCCAAACAAACCTCAAACCACCATTTTAGACCAGCCTCAAAATAGTATGAAAAGATGGCAAAACAAGTATTTAAATTAGACTTAAAACACAAGTATTCAACCTCTTAAAGACAAGATACAATTTAGGCACCAAAATCAAGCAAAACCAAGCCAAAATCCTCTTCTAGAGCTCAAATAGGACCTTAAGCAACCTCAACTCAATGGTGATCAAGTTTGATCAAGGGCTTATATGCAAGAGTGTAGAGAATTTGGGCTATAAGGGACAAAATATTTAGAGAGAGAGGATTCTAGAGAGAGAGAAATTTTTTGTCGTCAAAAATTTCTAACCCTTGCACAGGTAAGAGGGGGCCTCTATATATAGAAGATGCAAAATCCCCTCATAAAGATCCATCCATCCACGTGCCAGAAGATGCTTCAATCTATGCAAACAGCTGGCACAAAATATCACAAAATATCTGCAGATGCACTGGTGGCCGGCAGGGGCACATTGATGGCCAACAAGCCAAGAGCCATGGTTGGTAGCCCTCAATGATGGTCGGTAGGCCATCAATAACATCAAGCTGCAAAGACTTAGACATGGTCCAAAAATGAGAGAGAATGGATGTGGGGTTTAAGAAAACTCAAACCTGTTGCGTTCCACCGCAAACTTCGAGTGCTCAACGAGCAAACAAACTCACCATCAGATGTACCTGCAAGAACATTCAAGTCTTGAGGACGGTCAAAAATGGGGTGTCTACACCGAGCTTTCCATCGTTGGCTGGCAGGTCGCCGGCAAGGCTCATTGGTGGCCGGCACATGGCTGGCACCCTCTTCTTGTGGCTGGCAAGTGGCCGGTGGCTTCCTTTGGGGTCTTGATGCTGTTTTGTGTCCTTGGTTTCCAAGAAGTATAGGGATGGTTCATTGTTGGGTTCAGATTGTCTCTACGGAAGCTCAAAATTGTGTTTTCGGTGCACGATGTCTGTCACTTGTCAACATGATCACGATGTTCGTCACTTGTCAATATGAACGAGGTGTATCCTTTAAACATATTGTAATTCTTCTGAGAGGTAAATCGAAAGTTGTCATTGAATTTGTTTTTGTCAAATTACACTTTTGTTTCTTATATAGAATGTACATGTTGCATAGAATATGCATTTGATATACGTTGTTGCATAACATATGTATTTCACGTATATGGCATGCGCATCTTGCATATGCTTTTGCCCTTGAATCTCGCATAGAATATGCTTTCTGTTTTGTTTCTCGTAAGAATATGCTTTTGACTCATGCATAGAATATGCTTCCGTTTTTGTTTCTCGCATAGAACATGCAATTGCATTGTATCTCGGTTGTTTGTCTTGCATAGAACATGCATTCTTATTGCATCACACTGGTTACGTTTCTTTCTTACACAGACAAATGATATTGTATGTACGGTTCATTCAGAGGAGTTCCAGAGAAGGTCATTTGTGTCTCGGTAAGAGAACTCAATCCTTCAACTTGTGCATCTATCGCACTTGTTCACTTTGTGCATCTATCGCACACCTTCAACTTGTGCATCTATCGCACTCGTTCACTTTGTGCATCTATCGCACTTGTTCACTTTGTGCATCTATCACACTTATTCTCTTTGTGCATCTATCGCACTTGTTCACTTTGTGCATCTATCGCACTTGTTCACTTCGTGCATTTATCGCACACCCCTGTGTTGTTTTACCTCGAGATGTACGAAGTACGCGCTCGAGTGGTTGTTTCTTAGGATGCGCGAAATGCAGCCCTGGGTGGGTTTTAGCTCAGGACGTACGAAGTGCGTGCCTGAGTGGCAGTTTCTCAGGACGTGCGAAGCATGGCCTTGAGCGGTTGTTTATCTCAGGACGCTTGAAACGCGACCTTGAGTGGTTCCTTTATTTCTCGGGACACGTGAAACGTGTTCCTGAGCAATTTTGTTCTTGGATTCTCAAGATGCATGAAATGCAACCCTGAGCGGTGTTTTGTTTCCTCGTCACTTTCTTTGGCATGGTTAGAGTGTGGTTTTATCTTCTTTAAGCTTGAAACTACTCATTCATGTGTTGTTATCTTGCTTATTATATTCATTTTTGCTTATTGCATTTGTATTGCTTATTGCATCATTTCACATAATCGTAAGTTTTCAAAATAGTCGGCTTCGCATAGCGTGTAAGTCCAACTTTCAAAGTTACATTGTTCATATCATTTGTATCTTGCCTCGGAACTACATTGGTTTGACTCCTTCCAAAGGGATACGTAGGCAGCCTGCGGCCGCAACCATTTCTTTCTATTTTGATTACTTGTCCAAGTCTTACAGCATTGTCAAAATGGGTTGTCTCTAGGTTTTGACATTCACTCACGTCATTTCATGACTCCGAGTTTTGTCAAGGAGGGGCAACTATAGACACCCCTTTTTTGATGGCCCTTACGACTTGGACGTCCTCGCATGCAGACCCGATGATAAGTCGCTTTGCTCGCCAAGTGCTCGAAGTCCTTAACGGAATGCCACAACTTTAAGGCTTTCAAACCCTACATCATTTTTGTCTCATTTTTGGACCATGCCTTGGTCTTTCCAGCTTGCAACCTTTGGTGGCCTGCCAACCATCCCTAGAGGCTGTCGGCCATCACTTTTGGGCTGCCGACCAATAATGTGGCTTGCCGGCCACTAGTGATGGCCGACTGGCCACCAGTGTTTTCTGCAGATATTTTATGGTAGCTATGCCAACTGTTTGCACAAATGCATGCATCTGTCCACACGTGTAGGACTGGATCTCCTTGAGGGAATTTCATATTTTCTATATATAGGAGACCTCTCTCTCTTGTAAAAAGGTTAGAAAATTTTGAACTCAAAAATTTTCCTCTCTCTCTACAAATTCTCTACCCTATAGCCTCCAAGTCCTTAACCTTTGCCCATACACCCTTAACCAAATCTGTTCATCTTTGAGCTAAGATGTTCTTGAGCTTGGTTTGAGCTCTAGAGGGTGTACTTTCTTGGTTTTGTAGCTTGGAATTACTCTTCTCTTCAAGAGGTATAATACTTGTTTGTTTAGCTTGCTTCACATACTTGTTTTCCTATCTTTTTTCCACTGATTTTGGGTTGTTTTTGGGCTATAAAAACTATGTCGTTGTGGGTTCAAATTTGTGGTTATAGGCCATTTAAAGGTAGGGGTGATTCACCCTTCTTTGTACATTGCATGTGAGGCCATTCCACCTTTGTTTCCCACTTTCAAACTATCTTTTCCCAAGCTTTTAAACACTAAATTTCAGAGTAATTTCAGTGGTGAAAATCATGTTTTGAAGTCCAAATTTGGAGGGGTTAGCCTCCCCTCCTTGTGTTTGCTAGCCTAGATAGCTCTATATGTTCGCTTATTTTTCTAGCCATTTGTAGCTTAATTCCAGCATGTTTTAGCCTTTGATTTAGACTGTTTTGCCTCTGTTTTGGGCTAGTTGTGGCATTTGAGTCTTGTTTTGCATATTTATAGTGCAATAGTTCTCATGAGTTTGGTGTTTTAGGCCTTAGACACCATCTCCTTTGAGTTGATAGCATTTATTTATGCTTTTCATGCTTCATTTCAGCATTGATAATCGCTGTAACCTCCCTTCTTTCTTAGTTTTTAATTTTGCTTTGAAAGTGGTTTCAAGTCATTTGTTTGCCCAAGTATGAAATTGAGGTTTCATACTTAATGGTTTAATCCCTTAGGGGGTTCATTACCAACGGCATGACGCTTTTTTCATACCCAAAGCAACTTGTGTTTTGAGCCCTCTTTCCATTAGAGGACTTTAATTCACCTTTTGGACCTAATTGGATTAAAGGATGGTTGGTGAATTAAAATGAGTAACTAAAACTTTAGACTAAAAGTGAGCAAGATAATAATTGGTTGTGTTCAATCGGACACTAATTGAACACATGGAACTTGGACCATTTCATACTTGTTAGTGATGAAATGATCCAAGTCTCTAAGGTCAACCACTTCCCTTGATCTTTCATGAAAGGGAGGAGGTTTGTGTCTTGTTTTGCATTTATTGAACTTGCACTCTTGGATTCACAAGCCATCATGCAATGAAATTGCTTGAGTTGGTGGTTTGTGGCTTAAGTTCACAACTCCTTGGATTTGACCATGAAAAGGAGGGGTGAATTGTGTAGACAATCCTTAAAATACCCTGTATATGTTATGTTTGTCCTCTGTTGCAGCAAGACGAACCTATGCATTAGTGGCCTGCAGGCCACTTTTCATCACCAGCAAGTGGCCGACAAACCACCATCCATGGCCGGCAGGCCACTTTCATGGCCGGCATGTGGCCGGTAGTCTTTACTAGTGGCCGGCTGGCCACTGATACAAATCTTAGTAGAGTGTTGGTACGGTGAAGCAAAATGGTTCTTGAAATGTTCAACTGTGCAAACAGAGGCATTTATGAGCAAAACGGTGGTCTTTTCAAGTGGAATCCGAGCATGCACATGCACGTCTTTCGTTTCCCAAGGCAAAATAGTTAATTTCTTAGTTTAATTATTAGATGCAATTGTGTTGTAATTATTTAATTAGTTAGTTAACTAATTAATTCATTTCTTATTGTAATAATTAGTTAAGTAGTTTAGCTAGTTATTTGTTTCATTATGGTTTGTAATATTTAGCTTAATTAGTTAGTTTCTAGTTAGCTTAGTTTATTCATTCGGACTCTCCTTCGTGAGAGCGTAATGTAATAATTTGTATGTCTTCCAACCCCACATCTTTCTCTCTTTTATTTACTAGCTTTTAATGGTTAGATTAGGGACATCATGTTTTGTTTAGCATACTTCATGCTTCCATTCATTTGTATTACATGCAGTGAGGCTCGATTCGTCATTCTAACTGCATTGTCATTTCAATACCTCGTTGAATACATGTTTAAGCGCATGCTATGAAATTGTTGCAAATAACATGTTAAATAGTTGAGCCTATTTTAGTTGCATACCGCATGTGTTGTATTAGACATTTTGTATAGTTAGGAATCATGCATTTTTTCTAACTCTTTTGTTGTATCTTAGCTTCGAGTACTAGGTGAGTTTTTTAGTGCTTTAGCATACTTGCATGAGTGTGAGTGACTACCATGACTAGCATGCTTGCCATGAGGCTAAATGCTTACTTGATAAACTGTTTGAGTGCCTATGGATGAAGGCTTGTGCTTGAATTGGAAAGATTCAACAAATGTACGTTTAAGCCCACTTTGTTAAGTGGCAAATTCACAAACTTTAAGCCCACTTTGTTAAATGGAAAATTCATGAGCTTTAAGCCCACTTTGTTAAGTGGCAAAATCAAACCCTTTTCGAAAAACAAACATGAAATTGAATTGTTCCAAATTCAGGCAAACGAGTCTATACATTGTGTGTGCACATCACATAGTAAATGCCAGCCTAATAAACCGAAACAAGAGCATATAATGTACATAAAAATCATATCATGATTAGTAGAGGCTGATCTTTCATCGGGCTTCCCTTCTTGTACCTAAGTTCCCGAACCGAGACAACTTTGGTGATGACGGACACGCAGCCTTTGGCACAAGTCATAGGTTTCCTAGATTTCTCAAAAATATTTAGGTGGTGACTCTGTATCTGGCAAAGCAATCCATTTTTGAAAATTTGATTCAAAATCTCGATTTTCCAAAAGATTTGTCGTATTTGGACTCTTTGGTGTTTATCAATTTCACATTGCACTTGTGAGATTAGATTCAGAACCTTTCAAACTTCCAAAAGGGAGCGTGAAAAAGTTGAGCTACACTTGGTATCCTGGTTAGCACCCCCGGGAATACCAAACTCAGACTCAGAAGAACTGGAATCTGATCACGACCCCATAGACTCAGTGGAATCAGATTCTAGCTCATCACCCGACTCAGAGCTAGACAGATAGCCCTCCTCCAACTGCCAGATAAGAGATGGTGCCTCTGATGCATCCAAAATGCTGCTGATCGGGTTCACACCCGATTCTTCCCTGATCATGGTGATGGTAAGGTTATCCCCAAAGTTCTCTGAGTCAGCCGCATGATCTATAAGGAGACAAACTAGTGTTGTCCCTACTTCAAGTTCACTGTTGTCTGAGTCATTTTCCATGCTCTGTTCAGCTTTAGTACTTGGTTCGGCCTTGTCTTTGGCATCACTATCTTGCAGCTGCAGGTCAAAGAAGATTTCGAGCCCGGGGATATGCTGCTTAGTGGAATTCATCTAGGGCTCAGGGAAGCCGCAAAAGGGGAAATCTTCTCCCTCCAGAACAAAGTGGCCATTTAGCATTCCCTGGATTGGCCTGTGGATGAGCTCATAGTGTTTCCTGGCCTTCTTGGCCCTGGCTCTGCCTCTGATTTCTTCTCCTTTCCTGATCCAGTCCTTTTTGGTGGGTACATAGCCCAGACCAAAGGCATGTGGGTTGTGCGGCACATCTGTCGGTGCAACGTCTTTTTGGCCGCTTCTTCCAAGTCTCATTCCTGGCACATACTGCACTTTGTTCATGAAATAGATAGACTGGGCGTTGACATACATGCCCTCATCTGCGGCCAAAATGGTCTGCACTACCCGGGCTTCAGCCAGAGTGAACCCTGAGAGGAATACATCCTCCTCGCCATAAGTGATTTCCAGCACTGGTGTAGTTACCTCTAGCGAGGGATGGATGCATGAATTCCCAAAAACAATCACCACTCCTTTCCCGTGAGGGTATTTCAACATATGGTGGAGGATGGAGGAGATAGCTTTCACCTGATGCAACTAGGGTCGCCCTAGTAGTAAATTGAAGGTGGCCAACACATCTAGGACATGGAATTCAATATCTTGTTGAGTTGGGCCCACCTGGACTCTGATGTGCACCATGCCCATGACCTCCTTGCTCGTATTATCATATGTCCGAATTACTTGGGTTGTAGGCACAAAGTCTGCTGATCTAAGGCCGATTACATAAGCTTTGCAGGAAGGACAGACATTTGATAGTTGAATCGGTGTCTATCAACACCATCGGTACCCATTTCTTCCTACACTCAACAGATATGTATAAGGGTTTGTTGTGAGCTGAGCCTTCCGGCAACAGTTCTTTATCATAAAAGGTTAGGGTTGGCCCGGCGCCACCTGGGAAAACCAATCCCACAAGCTGTTCAAGGGTACTGTCAATGGATAATTTAGCCTTGTCCATTGCTGACAGTACTGCCTGTCGATGTACCCGGGAGGCCATGAGCAGACCCCAAATTGAGATGTCAGCTTGGATTTCTTAAGCTACTTCAACACTGCCTCTTCTTCCAGCTGCTTCTCTTTTTGTTTCTCAACCTCTCTGTCTTTTCCAGATGCCTCAACTTGATCTAAGTGCGGTGGCTTAAAATACTGCCCACTTCTTGTCATGTGATCTATTTCTTCCGTATACCATGTGTTGTCCGGAAGGCACTCACCTAGTCTTCGTCAGTGTGAGTTCAGTAGTCGACAAACAGTTGTCCAGCTCTGTTTCAATCACTTTCAGATCACAAGTATGTCCTCCATAAGGTGTTGGGCCAATACTGCTTTCTGGTTGTCTTCAACCTTCTCTTGTTCAAACTCCTTCAGCGCAACTTCCTATTTTGTGTCTGCAGTGCTCACAACGCCCAGTTCCTGAGCTGAATTTTCCACGCCGGTGTTTTTCGGCAGTTTTCCCTTTTCATCGACCCTTCCGGCCACTATAACAATTCCTGCTTCCTTTTACTCCGATTTTGTTTCAGTTCCTTCCTCCTTATCTAGCTCATCACGCAGCAATCCAAAGCTATCGGTTGATCGGTTCAAATCGAACCAGTCAATCTACACATCCCCTTGATCCTGTTCATCAAAGAATTACAGGTTGTCTAAATCCTCCTCGAGTTCCACCAAATCATCCAACCTTTGGCTCAAGTCATCCTCCCTAACCACATTAACCTCCACTACAGTTGGCAACACCAATTCTGGCTTGACTTCACTAGTCAACACAATGTAGTAGCTCGGATCATACACCCCCTTAGGCATGTCCTTAGAGCTCTCTCCGGCAATGGACTCATACTTTCCTTTAAGGCCAGCCTCCCTTCTACTGCAACTATCACCACCACAGGCTTAGGTTGAAGTGCGAACGTGTCCACCATGCAAAAATATGTGCTTTCAAGAATGAACAACGTCAGCCTTGGTAGGTAGAAAGGGGTAATATCTACTCTTGGGTCATAGGGGATGGCCAGTGTATGGATTAGGTTTAGATTTTGAGGTGGGGGAACTTGATTGTGGGCCGAGAGTGGGTTTGTAGTTACATTTTGTTTCTGGGGTGGTGCGATCACCTTGTTGTCAATGAGGTCTTGAATCTCATGACGTAGTTGGAAGCATTGGTCTGTGTCATGACCATGCTACTGGTGAAACGCACAGTATTTTGCTAGATTGTGTTTAGGTGGAAGAGGATTAGGTAGTAGGCGAGTCTCTAATGGTTTGAGGTGCCCTTTTTTGACCAACACCTTCATGGCTTGAGATAGGGTCATGTAGAGTTAGGTTAAGGTCCTCTGGGATCGGGCAAAGTCGGCTAAAGTTTGTGGAGCTGTGTTCGCAAAGGGATTGGCAATCTTGGTTGTAGTGGTGACAATGCTCACATCCGACGGCCTCATGGTTGTGCTACCACTGGTGGTAGCATTGGAACTGCGTACAAAATGCCTTTTTGCCTTCCCTTTCTCGTCAGTAATCGGCCCTTGTTTCATGGCATCTTCGATCTGTACCCCATTCTCATAGAGCTCAGTGAATGTGAATAGAGGTAGGACAATCATTTTCTACAATAACTTCCCGTACAGATTGCGGACTACCATCCTTATCTGATCTTTCTTGAAAGGCCTTGTGGTCATCATTGAAGCTTTAGCCCTCCATCTCGTCACAAATTCTGAGAAGCCCTCCTTCGGCTTCTGGCTCGTTGCCTCAAGATCACGTATTGTGACCTCGATTTACGTGTTATACGAGTACTGAGCAATAAAGGCCTCGGCCATTTCCTCACAATTCTTCTTAACAGAATCCTCTAACTTTGCATACCATATGGCTGCTATACCTGACATGGTACGGCCGAAGAGAGGCAGGTTCTGTAATCTGGTCAAGCCCATCGGCCGTAAGATGTCTTAAAACAACCGTAAATGAACCATGGGATCTCTGAAACTGTCAAATCGATTTTGAACCGACCTAGTAGTGTCACTGTAGAGTCAGTATACCCGTCTTCTATGTTGAGGATGGAGTTAACACCTTGTGCTCTCTTGAATAGCTTCTCTAGCTTATTGACCTTAAGCACAGTTAGGTCAACCTCAAACTCAAACAAAGCTTTGGTTTGATAGACAGGTGCTTTGGAGGCTTGTGGTGGGATAAGCTTTACTGGATTACCTTGATTTTCAGCATGGACAGTTGCTCCGGGTGCTGGGATACCCGTAGGAGGTGCATGGGATGCAAAAGCTGCTGCCGGTTGTGGTTGTTGTTGTTGTAACCTTTTTATTACCTCAGCCTGACAGGCTGTGACCTCGGCTTGATGGGCAACATCTTGATGTAGGGTTTCAACTGTTTGTTATAGATGATGTATCAATTCCTTCATACTGACAGGGGGATACTGTGTCATCAGAATAGGCGAGTGATCTCATCCTGAACTAGATGTAGAAGATTGTCCCTAAGCCTGACTAGATACAGGTGAATTGAGGGGTGATTGTTGTAAAAACTGGACCGGTGAACTCTGTCTGACTCTCCTCTGTCTTGTAACCAGTGGGAGTGAAGTAAATACGGAATGTCCCCTAACAAGATCCCCGGCTTTGCAAAGCCTTCTGACTCGGGTCCAAAGCACTTGAGGGATATCCGAACTTCCTAAAACTATGGTGTTGAACTACCTAGCAAAAAAAATAAAGCAAAAAGAAAGCAGTAATCAGAAACCGCACAGCACCTCAGCTAATGATGTTACCAACACAAATGTAATCAAAGTTGTAGGACTACACTCAATACTGAATTATGCCCCCAAAACAAATACCAAACTTGCAACTAATACGCACATTCCTGTACAGTTTCACTGTAAAGCACATACCAGTTAAGTGAAAGCCAAAACACCCCTATGAGGGGGTAGGGTTGCCCTATCCTAGTTTCGTCAGGAACTAAAGTTCACTACTCAAGCAAAGTGGTTTCACACAATCCTGTATTCGGTTAAGCATCATGTCCTAGTTTGGAACAGTCTCTATGGCTTTTCGATATGCAACTAGGCCAAATGGTCATAAGGGTACCTCAGCAAGGCTACCTAATATACCTCTGACACCTAACACCAAGAAGTGAAAGAAGGATCAAACGGTACAGCGGTAATCCAGATCCAAGGGTTGTGTTCCCATCATGGCAGAGCCCGTGACCGGTCAGCCTTTTGGCAAGCTTTTCAGGCAAGCCTCTGGCAAACCATCCAGGAATAACAGATGGCAAACACAATGACTTAAACGCACCAATGCAAATGCAACGCAAAGAAACATATAAGTGTAGATAAAATTTCATATCATGAATTTTGAGTCAGGTTCTCTAATTTCCCTAGCGGAGTCACCAAAAACTATAGCTCAACTTTTTCATGCCCCCTTTCAGAAGATGAATAAGCCCTACAGTATCAGACTCCCACAGTTCTGAATCTGATCTCACAAGTACAATGTGAAATAGATAATCACCAAAGAGTCCAAATCTGGAAAATCTTTTGGAAAAATCAATTTTGAATCAAATTGCCAAAAATGGACTACTTTTCCAGATACAGAGTCACCACCTAAATATTTTTAGAAAATTTACGAAACCCATGACTCATGCCAAAGGCCACGTGTCCGTCATCACCAAGATTGTCTCGGCTTGGGAACATAGGTACGAGAGGGGAAGGTCATGAATTGAGCACCCCCGCTTGCTCAATCAAAGATCGGCCTCTACTAATCATGATATGAATCTTATTTATATTATATGCTCTTGTTCCGATTTATTAGGCCAGCATTATTATGTGATGCGTACACACACAAGTATAGACTAACTTGCAAGAATTGGAACACTTGATTCATGTTTGCTTTAAAAATTGTTTCAAATATGTACCACTTGAAAAAGTGATCGCATATAAACATTACTCAAATTATTCCAATTCAAGCAACTAGCATTCATCCGCAACCATTCAAATAGTTATAGCAATCAAACATTTAGCCTCATGACAAGCATGCTAGACATGGCAACAATCACACTCATGCAATTATGCTAAAGCTAATAAAAGCTTACCTAGTACTCCAAGCCAAAAAAGATGATAAAGTTAGAGAGATGCATGATCCTAACTAGGCAGTATGACTAATGCAACACATGCGATATGCAACTAATAGGCTCGGCTACTAATATGGCATACGAATCAACTTGATAGCATGCGATCTAAGCACGAATTCAAACAAGTATTTAAATGACAATGCAAGTTAGAATGATGAACCGAGCCTTGGTGCATGCAAAACAAGTGGATGCAAACATGAAGTATGCTAAACAAAACATGATTCCTTATTCTAACCATCATAAGCTAGTAAATAAAAGTGAGAAAGACATGGGGTTGGAAGACATACACATTATTACAACATTGCACCCTCACACAGCAGGGTCCAAATAAACTAAACTAACTAACTAGCTAAAGTAAAGCTAATTAACTGAATATTACAAACCCAAATGAATAAATTAGATAAGCTACTTAACTAATTATTACAACAAATCAATTAACTAATTGAACTAACTATTTACATGAATACAACATGAAAAGAGTGCTAAGCTAGCTATTCTAATTACTCCGCCTCGAGAAACGAAGAATACTCATGCATGCACGGATTTTCCACCCGAAAAAGCCACTGTTTCTGCTGCCAGATACCTCTTTTGCATAGTTGAACACTTACACTGCTTTCCACCTCCAGACCAACTATGTTCTGCTTCAAAAGTACACTGTTGGATTTTGCACTGGTGACTGACAGAGGGCTTGTCGTCCACCGATGATGGCCTGCCGGCCACCGCTGACTAGATTGTCCTACTACAACAAAGAGCAAATAGAGCAGGAACATGGTATTCTTAAGGGTTGTTTGCACAACTTACCCCTCCTTATCATCAAATAGCTCAAAGGAGTAGTAAAATTGATTCACAAACCATCAACCGATGCAATTTCATTGCATGATGGCTTATGAACCAAGTGTGCAAGTTCAATAAATGCAACAAGTAAAGACTCTCAAACCCCCTCCCTATCATGGATTGATCAAGAGAAGTGCTCGACAATGAATCTTGAACCGTTTTTATCACTAATGAGTATGAAATGACTCAAGACTCAAGGGTTCAATTAACATCTGATTGAACCCAAAACCAAATTATTATCTTGCACCTTTTTTATTCACCAATTTTATTACTTCATTTTAATTACCTCTCAATTTTTTAATCAATTAAGTTCGAAGGTGAATTTAAGTCCTCTAATGGAAAGATGGCTCAAACCAAGTGTTTCTTTAGGCATGAAAAAGACATCATACCGTTGGTAATGAACCCCCAAAGGGATTAAACCATTAAGCATGACATCTCAATCTCATGCTTAAACAAACAAATAATTTGAAACCACTTTCAAAGCAAAGAAAAAGCCAAGAAAGGAGGGAGGTTGCAAAGGTGATTAAAGGTGAGAACAAGTAAAAAAAAGCACTAAATAACTGCAATCAACTCAAATAAGGTGGTGTATGAGGCCTAAAACGCCAAACTCATTAGGACAATTACACTACAAGCATGCAATATAAGGCTCAAATGCAACAAACACTTAAAAATAGTCCTAAAATAGTCTTAAATAAGTCCTAAAACATGCTGGAATTAAGACAAAAATAGCTAGAATAATAAGCTAAAACATGGAGCATGCTAGGCTAGTGAACAAGACACAAGGAGGGGAGGCTAACCCCTCTGATTTTGGACTTCAAAAAGTGTTTTTAGCCACTGAAATAACTCTAAAAATCAGTGTTTAAAATTTCAAAAAAAAGATAGTGTAAGGGTGGGAAACACGAGGGTAAAGGCCTTGAAAGTAAGGTGTAAAGAAGGGTGAGCCATCCCTCAACCTTTATTGGCCTTAAAACCTAAGCTTCACCCCAAAAATATAGAGTTTTTACAGCCCAAAAACAGTTGGAAAATAGTAAGAAAAAGAGTAAATACAAGAAGTAAATAGGCAAAGCTTTATACCTCTTGAAGAGGAGATCACTTTCAAGCAATAAAACAAGGCAAAAACACCCTTAATAGCTCAAACAAGGCTCAAAGATACCTTAGCTCAAAGGTGGAGAGGTTTGGTTAAAAGTGTATAGGCAAAGGTGAAAAAATTTGCAAGAGAGAGAAAGGAAAAATTTTGCTCCAAAATTTTTTTAGCCTCTAAAGCAAGAGGGGAGGTCCTTTACATATAGAAAATAGAAACCTCCCTCAGAAACATCTATCCATACACGTGGGAGCAGAAGCAAGCATCTATGCAAATAGCTGGTACAACTGTCGCAAAATATCTACAAAACACATTGGTGGCCGAGAGGCCACATCAGTGGCCAGCAACCAGAAGCAATGGTTGGTAGCCCATACAAGTGGCCGGCAGGCCACCAAAGGTTGCAAGCTTGAACCAAGGTTTTGGTCCAAAAACAAGGCAACAAGGGTGCAAGGTTTGAAGGGCTCAAAGCTGTGGCATTCCACTGAGGACTTCGAGCACTTGACAAGCATATACACATTCATCATTGGGTGTGCAAGCGATGACGTCCAAGTCGTAAGGGCGGTCAAAAATGGGGTGTCTACACAAGGTATTCACCAATTTTTCTCAAATTGATACATTTTCAATATATAATATGAAGTGATGTTTAATGCAAGATGTATGAGTAATTGGTTTTAATTAACCGAATCCTTATGCAATTCCTACAACAATCAAAGCGATCCTCCACCGATAGCCTAAAACAAATATCTCTATAAAAAAGATAAGTTTTTCAAGCAATAGATATGATTTCATAATTTCAATATAGAAGTGACAATGCATGTTCATCTTCACTTTCAAAACCAATAGATATAATCATAATATCATTTCAAAATCTCAACATCCTTCCATTTTTTTCCTTAGTTGAAAATGCGAGTAATTAAGGACTTCCAAACACCTCCAAATAGATATATATTTCCACAATTTACATTTTCAAAGCAATTTCCCAAATTCTCATTACCAAAAACCATTCCAAGATCATTCCTAAGAAAACCCCTAATTTATAGTACCGCATCCAAATCCAAATTAACCAAATCTAACTAAAATTAACTCCAAATCAATACTCTACTCAATAGCACACAACAAAGCTAGGGATCATGCAAAATTGTTAAAGAAACCCCTACATCAATAGAAGAAGGAGAAGGAAAAGTGAACCTAAGATCAACGGTGACAAAAATTTAAACTTTTCATATTGAAACGACCACCTCCCCACGCTCTATCTTTTATTCCAAAGCACTAAGGCAACAAGATTCCCAAATTTGAGTGTATAGAGATATTTATATAAGAAATCAGAGGAGAGAGAGAGAGAGAGAGAGAGAGAGAGAGAGAGAGAGAATGAAAAAAAATGGCTTAGAAAGCCTTTAGAGAGACAAATAGAAAAGCAGAAAGTTAAAGAAAAGACCTTTCTCTTATACCTTTATACACACAGACCGCTCGAGTGACCAAAACACTGCTCGAGTGTCAGATACAAAACACCACTCAAGCGACCAAACCATGGCTCAATCAAAGAAACCAAATTCCTAGAACAAAAACCTTACAAAACAAATCGCTCAAGTGAACTAACCACCGCTTGAGCGAAGAATGACCCCCTTTCAGAACTTTAGACCTACAAGGAGACTGTTCGAGCGAAGAAAAAGACCGCTGAGTGATGAACACCATACTTTCAGAAGTTCAGACTGCAAACACTAATTATTGAATAAACAAAAGACCGCTCGAGCGAACGAAAGAATAATCTAACAGAATTTCCTTTGAAATACTAACTCTCAACCTGTTTGAAACATAACTCAACAATTCAAACAACCCAACCCAATCAACAATAAAACTAAAATGAGTATAAACAACAATAATAAGTACCGAATCCCTAATCAAAGAGTGTCTTAACCCAGGCCGCTATATCAGCAAAGGTCAAGGATCTAAACTAATATACTGCACATTGTCACATCCAAGCCAAATTTGCTTAATTGTTACCTCAATAATTCAGTTATTGTATTGGGGTGGAAGAATAGCTCAATTCTAGGTTAATAGGTGGGCTAGTAATGTGTGCCTCAAAGATGAGTTTCCAATATTGCTCTCTCTTTCTACTGATAAGTTTGATGATGCAAGTCTGTTCTATGGTAGAAAAAGAGATTCTGAGGATTATAACTTGAATTCTAAAAGAGGCCTATATGCTTGGGAAGTGGATGAGGTGAGTACATTGTCCATCTTTCTTTTTAATGCACCCAACATAAGAACTAGTACACCAGATGGGCCGATGTGGACTGCTGAGCCCTTAGGATCTTTTAGTGTGTCTTCAGTATATAAGTGGTGCAAACTAGCTCTAGGACCTGAACTAAAATTAGCAAATGCCAATTGGAACAATCTGGCACCTCCCAAAACTCAATTTTTTGGTTGCTGACCTGGCAAGGTAAGGTGAAAACAACTAGTTTCCTTCAAAGGGAATCCTCAATGGGAATGCTAACGTTTGTTGTGTTTTTCGCAAAAAATGGGACTGAAACTGTGAATCATGTGCTCATCTCTTGCATATTTGTGTGGCTAATCTAGTCTCACATTGTCAAATGGTGGGGATTGAAATGGGTGATGTTAGGTTCTGTGGATGGGCTGCTCCATTAGTGGACTGGTACTAGATCAAAGAAGCTAGATAGAAAATTTTTGAAGGTTATTCCTTTGGTTGTTCTCTGGTCTGTTTGGAAGCACAGAAACGATTATGTGTTCAATGGTACTCAACCCAACCTGTAGGAATTGTGTGAACTAATAAAAGTGAGGATTGTTCTGTAGGCTAAATCTTCTTCAATCCCATTGGCATTTTCTATTAATGATCTAGTCTTTAATCTGTAGCACGTTCAATATAGCATTAGGAGTGAAGCTGAAGAACATTAGTACTTTGTTTAGTGGTTTGGCTGCTGGCTGATAGCTAATCGTTGTTCTTTTCTATTTGTGTATTGGAATCTATCCAATTTGTTTCTCGCTTTGGTTTGCACATGATTGGTTGCTCTTCGAGTGCCAACATAGTTGGGATGCGAAGATGTGACAATGATGCATTCTTTGTCCAAAGCTTTATCTTGTAATTGTTTTTTGGAATTAATACATGCTTCTTTTTTGCTGATTAAAAAAAATTTAATTTGAGAAATCAAGTTTGAAACGTATCAAATAATTAAGATTGGTTATTAAAAGAAGACAATTTGGTGGAAGAGAAGATAGAATTGTGATTTGTGCTCGTGAGAGCTTTTTGTGGGCACTAATAGAAATTGAAAATGGGTAAATTTTTTCATTTAGTGCTTAATGCTCTATTGTTCCTACTGTAGTACACTTGATACAGCTCATCTAGTCTACCCATCAGATGCAACACTCTCATCAGAGTCATTACTTTTGTAGATTAGTCCTCAACTTTCTGAAATGAGGTCTTTGAAAGGGGAAAAAAAAGAAAAAAGAAAAAAAAAACATATTTAACTTCGACCACAAATGGGCTCATTTTTGTTGATCTCAAACCTCCACATACTCCTTTGCTAGGGGGGTACGGGAGGGGCAGGGCAGTCGCACCTCAAAATTTTTAAAAATTATATATATTATATTAATAATTACTAAGGTAATTTAAAATTGGAATACTTTATATTTTCTAAAATTTTAGTATATAGTAATTTCAGTTTTAACCCAACCCTTGTTGTATCCCAGACTCGGGTTTCATGGTTTTGTACTGTTGTTTACATCTTGTTTCCCTTGTATCTCCTTAAGTTTGGCTTTTGGATTGTTGTGGTTGCGTTTAGGACAGGTTGGTTGCTAAGTTTCCAAACTCTTGTTGCCTAGAATTTTGCTCCTCCGCTCGAGCGACACTTCTTGCGCTCGAGTAGACTTTGTGAACTCTCAGCATTTTTATAGGTCTACAAAACTACTGGGAGAGTGTATTCTATGCTCAAGCAGATCTTTCTGTGCTCGAGCAGACATTCTTGCACTCGAGCGTTGGTCTGTTGTCTGCAAAACTATTGGATGTGTGTATTCTGCGCTCGAGTGTCACTTCTTGCGCTCGAGCGGAATAATTTATTGTATCTGACGCTCGAGCGTCAACTCTTGTACTCGAGCAGACTGTGCGTATATCAATTTGTACCAGCCACATTTTTCATCACTTTTTTATCTCCTTCTCTCTCTCTAAAAACTCTCTGAAATGCTAGATCTAGAGCTTCTCTCTCTAAAACTCTCACTCTCTCAATATTTTCACCTAGATCTAGTAGTTTCTCTATCCTACTTTCTTTGTTAAAAAGATAGAGCATCTCAAGGGCAACATTCTTATCCAAATAGAGTTGGATTTCGGTGTGTTTGAAGTGTCTCCATTCTCCATCTCAACTTCTAAACTTGAGGTAAGGACTTTCTACACTCTTCTATACGTTTTAACTTATTTATTCATCAATGTATAAGAAATATAGGAACGTATAGTGATTTTGAACAAACCTAGTGTTTTGGTTTAAATAAAAAAAGGGATTTTCGAATGAATATAATGGAAATGGTTATGTGAGTAGATATGAACTTGCATTGTGTTAAAATAGTTAATTTTTGGTGTTTGGAAAGAACTTGGGAAAGAGGGGAGTTTTTCCCTAAAATGGCTCAAATGATTATTTTGTATAAATAATGGAATTGGTATTGAAAGTGTTAAATTAGGAGGTTGTTTACATGAATGGTGTAGTTAGACTTGTTTAATCCCCCACCAATGGAAGTTGGATAATTTATCTATTGTGAAGATTGCATATCTGTTTAGAAATATATGTCTTGGGCTATTAGTGGAGGATAGCTATGATTGTTGTAGAAATTGCATAAGGATTAGGTGAATTTTAACTACTCACGTAGCCGTTATCATTGAATATGGTTATAAATTTTTTAAATTATATATGTATGATATTTGGGAGGAGAAAGATGATGTACTCCATATTTGGGAGAAGAAAGGGGATGGGCTCCATTAAACTAAGTTGACCTGTGTGTCCAGGGTGAAAGTCTCCAAAATTGCGCATATACATGGGTGCCAATTTCCACGGACCAAATTTTCATAAAATGGCAAGTGACTGTATTTGTATAAGAATTATATTGGTTGGAGACCTGTGAGGTGTATCCTCTGTTTGATTGATTAAGTAAAGTGGGTATAACTAATGAACCGGGATAAAATCAATTGAGATGTAAGTTTGGCATAACATGGTTTTGGCAAAGAGTTGTAAAAGATTTTGTCATTGGACATTGAACATGTGCATATTACTTATATCTTTGTTGATATTCATATATTGTGTTAGATTGTTTCTATTGGGCTTTGGCTCATTCTACTTAGGAAACCATTTTTAGGTGCTGGTGACATGCCTCCTCCAAGGACTTAGCATGGGAGGACCTAGAGCTGAAGGCTCTGTTTCTGCTGTTTTGTATTTAATATTTGTGCACACCTAGGGCTTTATATGTATGGAGCTTAAGACTCTCTTTTTTGTTGTAACCAAGCATAGTCTTGGAAAGATGTAAGCCTATAGGGCATTTATTTTATTGATCATTAAGTTGGTATCACATGCTATAGATTCAAGGTAGAGCTTATGAATGTATATCGCATGTGTTAGTTTTGTAAATTAACTCTGATTAATGAAACTTCATTATTTTGTTTATGTCATCTGGTATTAGTTATTTATGGATGAATTATTGTAATTATTTTGGGAGCATTACAACTTGGTATCAGAGCGTACTGGGTTTGAACACTTTGGGTACGTGGGAAGTGGTTAGTATCATAATGGATTTGCCTCGCTTGACAGAGATGTTTTTATGTTTGTAATGTTATGTGATAACATGTTTATGTGATTATATGGGTATGGGATTTAATTTCTAGGATGTTAGTCAAATCCACAGGTTTTTAGGAGTCCTACTAGAAAGGTACTTGATCACTGCCATTTCTAATTGGAACTCTGGCAATGCCATGGAACGATCATTATCCGAGAATGAAATTCGTATGTGTTGATGTGATTATGTGTTTATGTGGAGTGAATTACTGTTGTCCACCACATTAGGACGCGAGTGAGTTAGCTTCAGCATATTTGTAAATGTTCTAATCTTTTCTGTTACCTTCATTAGGATGTCAGGACGTGGACGTGGTGATGGTAGGCGTGGTAGGCCTAGAAGGCATGAGATGCCAATACCGGATGAAATTCCGACACAAGAAAAAGAGGTTGGTCAGGCCAATGTGGCCGAGCTAGTTGGTCAACAGGCCATGGAAGCCTTAGCCCCGTGAAATGGCCAGAGCATTGCGGGAATCCATGGACATTCTCAAGGCTAAGAATCAAGTCCAAGCCCAAGTAGTTGTGGCAGGGCCGTCTTTCTTGAAGTGGGAGTTTTTTCAGTCAAATCTAGATTGGTGATCCCAATGAGCCACTGAAGGCAGATGAGTGGTTGGAGCAGATAGTGAAGACGTTCTAGATGCTTGGCATCGAGGACAATGGACTGAGAGTGACCTTGGCATCCTTCTAGTTGAAGGGAGATGCGGATCAGTGGTGGAAATATGTGCGTGGGCGCATTAGGGTGACTTAGGAGGCCTTTGTCAATGCCTTCGAAGATAAGTTTTTGCCTCCCACGGTTAGGGAGAAGTTGATGGATTAGTTTTCTCAACTCAAGCAGTTGAACACATCAGTAGTCAAGTTTGAGGCAGCCTTTACTAGCCTCTCTAGGTTTGTACCGGAGTTAGTGGCGACAGAGGAGCACCATTGCTTGGAATTTGAGAAGAGATTAAGGACCGAGCTTCTTTTCAAGTTAGCCAGTTTGATGATTAGAGATTACGGGCAACTTGTAGAGTCGGTGACTCACCTTGAGACCGTGATACAGATGGAGAAAGAGAAGGGGCTCCAGGAGGAGTCAGGATGTTTAGGGGGACAACAAAAGGCAGAGGGGTCCTACCCCACAGCAGTCCCAGGGAGCTTAATCGAGGTCCACTTTTCTAGTGCCGAGTTTGGGTTCTGGGAGAGGTGGTCAGGAAGATTTCACTTGGTACAAGTGTGGCCAGTTGGGCCACAAGTCCCCAGCTTGCCAGCAGAGATGAGGAGGGCAACAGTCTGCATCGTCTTCGGCTCATTCGCAGAGCTAGAGTTAGAGGAGAGGGTAGCCGCTCACTTGTTATCAGTGTGGGCAGGCAGGGCATATGAAGAGATTTTGCCCTCAGTTGGGTGGCACACTCGGTGCGTCTGATTCGAAACAGACATAGAGCCACCAGCTGGCACAGTCAGCACAGGCCTTGAGGGCCAATTAGGAAGCATCTTTGGCTTAATCAATGCATCAGGCTTATACTCTGAGAGGTAACCAGGTTGAGTAGAGACCTACAAGGCATGTGTATGTTGTTATTGCACCAAACCTAGTACCAGCGCCTTCGGTAGTGAGAGGTGCCTTCTTGTTTTACAATTCAGTTGCTAATGTGTTGATTGATATGGGTGCATCCAATTCATTTATTTTGACTGCATTTGCATTGGTTTTGGGTTTAGAGTTGGCTCAGTTAGCATCTGCAATCTGTGTAGAGTCACCTATTGGTGGTGAGGTTGTTTTAAAGCAGAGGTGTCGGGGTTGTGACATAAAGGTTGCCAGTCGCCGACTTCCTTTTGTATTTGTGTTGATTGATATGTCTAGTTTTGACGTTATATTGGTTATGGACTGGTTGTCATCATATCGGGCTGTCATATATTGCTACCATCAAAGGGTTATTGTATGTACCCTAAGCGGTGATTGCTTTTATTTCTTGGGAGACCGGGTTGATAGAGTCTTATCACCGGTATATGATCCGCATAGGCGGAGTGAACTTTGTTTCCTTCTTACTAACTTCTTGAGTATTGAGTGTGATGAAGTTTGAGTTGAGTTGCCAAGGGTAGTTTGTGAATACCCAAATGTTTTTCCGAAGGATCTTACCAATTTAACACCTTATCGAGAGATCAAGTTCTCTATTGACTTAGTGTCTGGCACGACACCGATTTCTATGGCACCGTATAGATTTGCACCTGCAGAGTTGAGTGAGTTGAAGATTCAACTCCAATAATTGTTAGATAAGGGTTTTATCTGTCCTAGTACTTCACCTTGGGGAGCACCAGCTCTTTTTGCCAAAAAGAAAGATGATGCGTTGCGACTTTGTATTGATTACTGAAAGTTAAACAGGGTAACTGTTAAGCACAAGTACCCAATGCCTCATATAGATGATTTGTTTGATCAGTTAAAAGGGTCTTGTTGCTTCTCTAAGATAGACCTGAGATCAAGGTATCACCAGTTGAGAGTGAGGGATGAGGATATCCCGAACACGACATTCCATACACAGTATAGCCATTATGAGTTTATAAGGATACCCTTTGGGCTAACCAATGCACTAGCTATGTTTATGGATTTGATGAACCGGATCTTCCGTGAGTTCCTAGATCGTTTCGTGGTCGTCTTTGTGGGCGACATCTTGATTTACTCACCCTCTGCCATATGGTATCCGAGAAAGGGGTAACTGTAGATTCTTCCAAGATAGAGCCAGTGCCAGATTGGGAACAACCTAAGAATACTTTTGAGATCCGTAGTTTATTGGCGTTGACTAGGTATTACCGTCGGTTGTGAAGGATTTCTCTAGGCTAGCCTTACCATTAACTAGATTGACAAGGAATGGAGTTAAGTTTGTGTGGAATGAGACTTGTGAGAGGTCGTTCCAAGAGCTCAAGGTTAGCCTTACCACTACTCCAGTATTAATTATTCCGAAGAGGGGCTTCGACTACTCGGTGTATTGTGATGCCTCACAGGAAGGCTTGGGTTGTGTTTTGATGCAAGAGGGGAAAGTAGTAGCCTATGGCTTACGGCAGTTGAAAACACATGAGAGGAACTATCCTACTCATGATCTAGACTTAGCGGCGATGATCTTCGCCTTGAAGATTTGGAGGCATCACCTACATGGTGAGAAGTTTGACGTATTTTTCGATCACAAGAGTATGAAATATCTGTTTACACAGAAAGGCTTGAATCTGAGGCAGAGGAAGTGGATGGAGTTTATAGAGGATTATGATTTTGAGCTACATTATCACCCGGGAAAGGCCAATGTTGTGGCCGATGCCTTGAGTAGGAAATCAATTAACACTATAGCTTGTATTGCCATCTGGGAATGGAAGATGTTGGGTGCTATTGGGGAGTTTGACTTGCATCTTGGCAAGTCTGTTGAGTCTGCAGCTTTGTTTTCGGCAGTTGCACAACCTACACTTGTGAACCGAGTGAGGGAAGCACAGAAGGGAGATCTTGAGGTAGAATCCATCCGGGAGAAGACCTCCAGTGGGAAGGTCGAGAAAGGCTTGAATGTGTATCCCGATGTGAGTATTATATACCGTGATCGTCTCTTCGTGCCGGAGCCTTGCTGAGAGGAAGTACTCCGAGAGTTCCACCATTCACACCTTGTGGTACATCTGGGAGGCACATAGATGTATCTTGACCTTAGTCGCCAGTTTTGGTGGATAGGTATGAAGAAGGATGTGGCTATGTTTGTGTCGAAATACCTTACTTGTCAACAAGTAAAGGCGAGCATTAAAGGCCAGCGGGTTTGTTACTACCCTTGCCTATAGTTGAGTGGAAGTGGGAGCATGTCACGATGGATTTGGTTGTGGGCCTTCCAAGGACTCAACGGGGTAGTAATGCCATTTGGGTGGCAGTTAATCGGTTAACTAAGTCGGTGCACTTTATTACTATACGTATAAGTGACTCGGTAGATCATCTTGCTGACCTTTACATTAGGGACTTAGTGAGGTTGCACGGGGTCCTAATGACGATTGTTTCGGATAGAGATCCGCATTTTACGGCCCTACTGTAGTAGAGTTTACAGAGTGCCTTGGGCACTAGACTGACTTTTAGCACAACGTATCATCCTCAGACTAGTGGGTAGTTAGAGCGTATCATTCAGATTTTACAGGATATGCTTCAGGGTTTTGTCCTTGACTTTAAGGGTTCGTGAAAGAGGCACTTACCCGTAGTGGAATTTGCCTATAATAATAGCTTCCAATCGAGTATTGGCATGGCACCATTTGAGGCCTTGTATGGTCGACCATGTAGATCCCCTGTGTGTTGAGCCAAGGTGGGTGATGCACCTATGTTGGGTCTAGAGTTGGTTTGGGAAACGACGGAGAAAGTTGCACTTATCCTTAAGAGGTTAGCTACGGTTCAGAGTTGCTAGAAAAGTTATGCCGACCGTAGGAGGAGACCCTTTTCTTTTGAGGTGAGAGACCACGTCTTCTTGAAGATATCACCTAGGAGGGGTTTCATGAGGTTTGGAAAGAGTAGGAAGCTATCCCTTTGATTCATTAGGCTTTTTAAAATCCTTGAGCGGATTGTAGAGGTAGCTTACAATTTGGCCTTGCCACCATAGCTTTCTGGGGTTCATGATGTGTTTCATATTAGCATGCTTTGGAAGTATGAGCCAGATCCATCGCATGTGTTGGATTGGACCGACTTAGAGGTAGATGAGGATACCTCGTATGAGGACAGACCGATGAGAGTCTTGGATACCCGAGACCAAGTCTTGTTAGGCAAGACAATTCCCTTGGTGAAGATATTGTGGAAACATCACGGGGTTGAAGAAGCAACTTGGGAACGCGAGTTGGAAGTCCGTGAGAAATATTCAGACTTATATATTGATGTTTGAGCATGTAATGGGATTTTGTTTTGTTAATGAAAGACGATAACATTGTATATGTTTTGGATATATGGGAACTTTTGGAAACTTGAATGAATGGGCCAGAGGCCGTTTCGACATGAATAAATGAATGGTCCAAAGGCTAGTTTGACATAAATGAAAATATGAATTGGGCCCAAGGCCGTTTGAAGCATGTTGTTCTACATACCGTTTGTATAACTCCTTTATTTTATATTATTCACTGGGCTTTCGCTCACGCTCATTCATGTGCTTGTAGGTGAGCCAAGAGAAGTCCCAACCCAACCCCAGTGAAGTCTGTGAGGAACAACAAAGGTTTTGAAGAGTCAGCCATTGCGTCTCACGCACGAGACTCATCTTCGCCTTTTTGTCATTCTGTTTTATTTTGTCATGTGGGCGAAGTCTTTAAATATGTTATATATAGTTTTCTTGGGTTAACTTAGACTTATATGATCCTATATGTACAGAACCTTGTGTAGTACATATTTTGTTGTGAGTTATTAATATGCATATGTATGGTTTGTTATGATGTGCTATGTAAGCACAGCTCTATGGACAAAGTTTTAAACTGCTTCCATTTGGCCCCCATTAACTCTGTTAACATACATTTGGTTTGGTTTGAGGCCGTAGGTAATCTCATGATTACTGGCCGGTTATGTCTTCAATCCACGGGGGCGGGTTCGGGTCATGACAACAAGCCTAGGACTTTATATATATGGAGCTTAAGACTCTCTCTTTTGTTATAACCAAGTATAGTCTCGGAAAGATTTTAGAGCACTTATTTTGTTGATCATGAAGTTGGTATCACATGCTATAGATTCAGGGTAGAGCTTATAAATGTATATCATATGTGTCACTTTTGTAAATTAACTCTGATTAATGAAACTTCATTATTTTGTTTATGTCATCTGGTATTAGTTATTTATAGATGAATTATTATAATTATTTTGGGGGTGTTGCATAGTAGTTCGTACCTTCCAAATTATTTACATTACAAAATTTTAAAAATAATTTCTAAATTGAGTTTTATCAAATACTAGTGTACGCCCGTACCCGAAGGTACAATGTGAATAAAAATAAGTAAACAAAAAGGAAAAAATAAAATAAATAAATAAATAGAGAGAAAAATAAAAATTGGAGAAAATAAAAGAATAAAAATAAAAGAGTGAGGAAGGTGGGATCATGGGATCATGAAATGATGGGTGAGAAAAGGAAAAAGTAAGAAAGAAAAGCAGAAAAGTAGAAAATGCACATGTAGGATATTTTTTGAAAAATATATCTCAACCATTGTTTTATAATTTGAACAGGTCTGAGTCATCTAAATGTCCTAGTAGGATAAAAATATGTTGAAGATTCAAAAATTGTCCTGCTTTATTATATAGATTGATCTATTCTATTTGTTATTTGTTATATTTTTATATAGTTACTTGTACTCTTTTATTTGTTTCTATTCTTTTTTTTTGTTCAAATATTTTTTATTTTTTCTTCTTTTATAAATCACACTTTAATTTGCTTATTCATCTTATTTTGCATTCATTCTTGTTCGTTCATTCTCTAAAAATAGGAATATTGTCCGCAAATAAAAATATTGTCTACTTTAACATGACATTCTTAAAATAAGTTAATAAAATTTAATACCGTTTATTGAAACAAATTATCATTATACTCATAAAAAGATACATTTTCAATTATAAATTTTTTTCAAACTAAACTCCGTAATAAGGTGGAAGATGATTTTGTAGCAAGTCACTTGATCATATTTACTGAGAAAAATATTAACTAAGGTTTTGATGTCGAGTTTGTCATAAATGTTTTATATATATTATAAAAAGTGACGATTACAACATTTTCAATAGTTAACTTTATCAGACAAAGATATAGTTATAGTTAATATTTTGTTAAGTTAATGGAGATAAAAACTATGTCCAATTATATTTTTGTTCTCAATTATATTGATAAAGCATATCCGGTTAATAATAATAATTTTTTTTATTGTACTAATATAAATCAAAATTTAAAATTTTATAATAATTTTTTTCAAAAAAAATTACATGTAATTTTGCCTCCAAAACTTAAATCCTATATCCGTCATATTTTATGCACCACATAATTACATTTGGTATTATTTATATATTTGCTATCTCTGCACTTTATGCGGATGCATTGTCACTCTTAACACTTATCAATGACAGATATTTTTATTAAAAGGTTTTCCAAGTTTTCATTTCCTTTTCAATATTTTTTAACCATGCAATATAATATATTCTATTGTAAAATGATCACTTTTAAATTTATTTATTGTAAGATGATGTTATTAAATTGGCAGCTAAAGATGCTTGGTGGATGAGGGTAAATAAATTATTACATTTGGTATCATTTATATATTTGCTATCTCTGCACTTTATGCAGATGCATTGTCACTCTTAACACTTACCAATGACAGATATTTTTATTAAAAGGTTTTCCAAGTTTTCATTTCCTTTTCAATATTTTTTAACCATGCAATATAATATATTCTATTGTAAAATGATCACTTTTAAATTTATTTATTGTAAGATGATGTTATTAAATTGGCAGCTAAAGATGCTTGGTGGATGAGGGTAAATAAATTAATATTTGACCGACCACAAGAAACACTCAAATTTGGTATTACTTTTTGGGTATTTTAATTGCTTGGTGTTTTGTCAATGGCCACTAGTTCTGGAGATTAAGAGCATCTTTAATGGAGTTGTTTAAGGAGCCGCTAAAATGATAATTTGGCAAGAATAATAAAAAAAATTTCTCCAATGGCTTACTATTCTTCTTACCAAAGATAGCAGATGTCATTTCTATTCTCAAATTTGACAGGTTGAATAGTAGGTGCCAAACATACCACATTAACAAATATCAATAGATTTTTTACTCCAAATTCAGTTGAAAAAACAGAATTCAAACAGTAGAAACCTTCTAAATTTCAAAATCAAACCCAAATTTTAAAGGATTTGCCAAATTCACAAATTTCAGAATAGTTTCACAATTTCAAAATAAATTTCATAATTTCAAAATCAATTTCACAAATTTCAGAATAAATTTGAGAATTTCAAAATCACACAAATTTCAATTTCATAATCAATTTCATAATCACACAAACAAATCACACAGCAAAGTTCAAAATCAATTTCACAAATTTGTATAAATTTCATAAATGAATTTAGATGATAAATACTTGGATTGACCTCTAAGGCTTCTTCTTCAGCCGATTGGTTTAGGACACAAAGAGAAAGAGATATATATATATACATAGAGAGAGAGAGAGAAGACTGGTTTTGGAGATCGGTGATCGGTGATTGGTTTGGAGAGAGAGACAAAGAAGACACCATCTTAGCCAACTAGTTTGAGGACACAAATGGAGACACACGCACATACACACACACACACACACGGAGTATTTGTTTTGGATATCTGAGAAAATTGTTTGGTGATCGGTGATCGGCTTGAGGACAAAGAGAGAATGACAGAAAGAGAGAGTATACTGGTTTTGGAGATTGGAGAAAGATGTTCTGATCTGAACTGACTGGAGATGAGAGCAAGAGAGAAAGATGAAGATAAAGCTAGGACACCATAGAGAGAGACAGAGAGATTCTCTCATCTCAGCCGAAAATCTGAAGATGGATAAAGATGGAACACAAAGAGACAAAGAGGGAGGGGGAGAGAGAGACAAAGAGAGACAGAGAGAAAGAGCTTTTTTCTTGAGATCAACGCGGATCATTCTAGAGCTCTCATCTCAACCGTTGGATTTTTATTAATCAACGGCTAAGATCTTGTTAAATCATCAGCCGTTGAATTGCCAACAACTGTAAAACAAAATGTCCATTGAAAATAAATAAAAATAAAAATAAATTGTAAAACAGAGGCACAATGGCTATAAATAAACAGCCATGTTTAAAATAATAATAATAAAAAAAATGGTTATATTTTCAAGCTCTATAAATACAAACTCTCAATCTTAATTTCATTTCACAACAAGCCTCAGAAATTATAGGTAGTGTTTGGTAGAGTTTTATAAATGTGATTTGAGAGTATGAGTTGTATTTTGAGTTTGTGTGTTGTGGAATTATGATTTGAGTGTAGAAAATTTGTTTGATAAAGAGTTTTGAAAATAGTTTTGAAAAGAGTTTTGATTTGAGTGAGGAATTGTTGATGTGACATTTGATATGTGATACAAAAATTTACAATTTATAACTAAACATACAACTCAAAATTATTTTAAAGCACATAAAAAATTTAAAAAATTTCAAAAAATTATTTTTTCGATTATATAAAAAAAAAATTTACTATTCCGGTCAACCGGCCGGACGTCCCGTAAGGCAAAATTTTGAAGAAAAAAAAATTTGAAAAGCGTGGTTGTGCAGAGAACTCTGCAGAGTTTTGGAAATGTGTTTTGAAAACACGTTCCAAACATCATTCTGAAATCACTATGTAGAATCATATTTCTTTTTCTCCTCTCTTTTTCTCAATTTCATTTCACATGTAATTTATTTTTTAATGTAATTTTTAGTCTTTATTTGCAATATCATTTTTATGTTCCAATGTAATTTTGAGTATTTAACTTTTTTTTTCAATTTTTCAATTTCTTTTTCATTTTTTATATTTGTCTAGTCGGGTATAATATAAATATATAAATATTTTTACAAATAGTTAAAAAAATGTCACAAAAGACAAAAAATAATAATCTCTAAAAAAAACCTATATCCAAACGACACTTATAAATTTGGAGAGAAAATTGGTTGAAATTTGTCGAAATAATACGTGTATCGTTAGAGCACCATTATTATAATTTGACAAATTATTACTATTTATTACCAAATTATAACAATCGCAATGGTATTATTATTTATTGTAATCGTGTAGTGAAAGTGTGTAGATGATGTTATTAAATTGGCAGCTAAAGATAGTTGGTGGATGAGGGTAAATAAATTAATATTTGACCGACCACAAGAAACACTCAATTTAGTATTACTTTTTGGGTATTTTAATTGCTTGGTGTTTTGTCAATGGCCACTACTTCTGGAGATTAAGGTTTTGTTTTGGTTATCCTATCCTAACATGTAAGCATCCAATGGAAGTGGACAAAGTGAGAGTGGACACTCCCGACCCCTCTATCTCTAAAATTTAATTGGGGAATATGATAATTACAAAGTGCAAAGTGTTGCGTCTGCAATACATTCAATATTTTTATTTTAAACCAAGAAATTTAAATGAAAGGTAAGGTCAACTTTCTTTTGTGATATTAATCCCAAACCAAGTACAAATTTTATAAGGAAAACATACATACACAAGAAATAATAAATAGTAAATAAATAAGGATACAACTTGTTCCACCAAGAGATTATTTATTTATGTGATTTTATATTTATTTTCACATAAAGTTAGTCATTTCATAAAACAATTGAAGTGAAGAAGTGATAAAAAAAGAAAAAAGAAAAAAGAAAAAAGAAAAAAGAAGCTGTATGGTTTTCCAGGAGACACTACTAACTTTGAGAGGGTTTGGTAAGTGTGAGCATGACCTAGGAAAAATAAGTGTCTTACTCATTGGTCCCGTTTGGTAGAGTTATGGAAAAGTGATTATAATTTATAACCTAACAGTTTATAATTTATAACTGTGAACATAAGCTGATTTTTGACTCATAAATTAAGATTGTCCTCCCCCACTCAAAGAATAAGTTGATTTTTGACATATAAAAAGCTATAAGCTATATTGTTAAGCTGAACCAAACATATCAAAATAACTTAAATTAAACTAAAAACTGAAATAAGCTGAAAATAAATCCTACCAAACGGGGCCATTATTTAATAAAATATGGTTAGCTTTATCTTTCCACAATCCACAAACACACACTCTTGCAGAGAGAATTTTATCACCCAAGAATACGTGGACCATGACGAACTACATGATGTATGGTATAATAATCGTACTATATGTATATATATTGTAACTTTCACTACATAGTTGCTTATATATATATATATATATGTATATATATTGTAACTTCCAATACATAGTTGCTTATTTATATATATATATGTGTGTATGTATGAACCACGTAGCCCCACAAGCAGAAGATAAAATCATAATAGAGCTACAACACTGACTAATTTGATGACCAATCACATGCGTCGACTAGTGAGAAGTCCAATTAAAACTGAAACAGAGCCTCATATAAACTAGCTTTCAAGCTCCGGCCAACTATTGGGACAAAGTGAATTTTTTGATATTTAATAATGCCCATAACTTTATAGCAATGCTAAAAACTTTCTTAAATGACATATATTAAAACATATAGAAATATACAAATTTATTTTAAAATGAGTAAAAAATATATATCTTAAACTTTTTATTCTTTTAGAATTAATTACACAAAACTTCCCTGAGGTTTAAAGAAATTGTAAAAACTTCCGTTAAGATTTTTGAAATGACTTAAACTTTTTATGAGATTCAATTTTCAATTGCACTGGCATTCTCTAAGATTTAGGCCAAGTTTGGCATCCCAATATAAGTGCACTTATTTCATCTTTTTATTTTTTTTGGATCACATCAATCAATATCTTCTCTCTATTTTTTCTACACATAATATAAGAAAAGTCAAAAAGTGCACTTATTCTAAACTTCCCAAACTATCTTTTCCAAAATTTCTGAAATGACAATAATCTCCCTTGAAATTTAATAAAATTACTAAAATCTCTCCTAAAGTTTATGAAATAACAGAAACTTTCCCTTGAGGGGAGAGTCAACGTAATTAAAAACTAAATCTCAAAGAACATTTATTTTTTGTCATTTCAGCGATTTCATTAAACTTGAGGAAGATGTCAATATTATTGAAAATTAAATCTCAAAAATGATTTAAATCATTTCAGAAAGAGAAATTTCTGCAATTTCATTAAATCACACGGCAGGTAGGTTAGTCTAATTTACTCTTTTTGCAATTTCGATTTCATTAATTTACCTTTTTTTTAGTCTAATATCTGTCTTTTTTTTCTCCGCAAATCATATCAAGAGTAATGTTAAAGATTCTAAACATTTTATCAAAATTTCTATCAAATGTCTCACATGAGTGTGGAACCCATATAAAATTCATATAGTGTAGATCTCATATCCATAAGAGACATTTGGTAAAAAATTTAATAAAACTTTTAAAATTTCTAACATTTTTCTTATATCAAAGGGAAAATTACACTTTCCCTCCCTAAAGTTTTACCAATCTCCCACTTTTGGCCTTTTAAGTTTAATTTTCTCACTTTGGCTTTTCATGTGTGCAATCCTTCCCTCTTTGACCCTTTACGTTTAATTTTTCCCACTTTGGCCATTTATGTTTGCAATCCATCCCATTTTGACCCTTCATATTTGCAATATTTCCCATTTTATTTCTAGACTAACTTCCATCCAAAAAATTAACAGAATCTGTCACATCGCTAACACATCAATTCTATGTGTGATGTAAAAAATTTACTAACGATGTAAAAAATAAAAAATAGAAAACAAAAACATTGGAAATTTTTTTTTAGTCTTTAGTGAAGTTTTTAGTCTAGATGCATCTATAATGTAATAATGTTTATGAATAAATTTGAAAAAAAAAAGTTCATTGAAGACTAAAAAATATTCCAATTTTTTTATTTTTTATTTTTTATTTTTTGCATCTTTAGTGAATTTTTTACATCACATATGGAGTTGATATGTTAGTGATGTGACAAATTCTATTACTTTTTTTGGTGAAAGTTAGTCTAGGAGTAAAGTAGGAAAAATTACAAATATGAAGGGTCAAAGTGAGAAGAATTATAAACATAAATGGCTAAAGTGGAAAAATCAAACTTAAAATATCAAAGTGGGAAGGATTGCAAACACAAAGGACCAAAATGAAAAAAATTGTAAATATAAATGAGAAAAATTAAACTTAAAAGGTCAAAATAAAAAATAGATGAAACTTGAGGGTAAAAGTGTAATTGACCCTATCTATCTATCTATATCTATCTATCTATATATCTATACTATATATTAAGCAAAATGGGATATTAACCCTCAAGGCCTGTGGGAGCTTCAATATACCAATTCTAATTTTCTAATTTTTTGTTTTTTTAAAAAAAAAAAAATTTAACCTCAGCATTTATTAATTTTTCTCAACTCACAAGACTTTTTGACTTCTCTCATAATTATTGCAGTACCTTTTCCCAAACAAATAATTTGTATATTAAAAAAAATTTAAAATAAATATAAATATCTATATCTATATCTATCTATTTATTTATATCTATCTTTAACCCACAAGTTTTGTGAGAGTTCTAATATATGAACCTTAATTTCTTATCTTTTTTTATTTTTTTTGAAAAAAAAAAAAAAAAAACTTAGCACTTATTAAATTCTTCCAAGTCTTTTTAACTTTTCACATACCTATTGCAAACAGTGAGTCTCCTTTTTGTTTTCTCATTCTTGACTTCTCGCTTCTACACTTTCAACTTCAGTGACCACATATGCAAACAATAAGTCTTTTTTTTATTTTCTCCTTCTTAACTTTTCCTTTTGTTTACTATTTTAATATTGTAATTAGATAGCGCATAAAAATATTTGTGATTTGTCTAGCGAATAAAAAATTATAATTTGATTTTTTAATATAATTGAAGTTAGATAAATATAAACCCTCACAAAGAGAAAAATGTGATTATAATTAGCTGAATAATTCTTTTTTTTTTTTTAATGTGATTGTAGTTAGTTTAATAGTTCTTTTTTTTTCATTTATTTATTTTATTACGGGAAAAATGTGATGTAATTGTAATTTGTTCAATGGCTTTTTTTTTTTAATATGATTGTTGTAGTTAGTTCAATGTGTTTTTTTTTTTAATGTTATTTAATCTTTTTATTTACTATTTTAATTTTATTTTAAATATGATTGAAGTTAGATAAACATAAACACTCACAAAGAAAAAAATGTGATTGTAGTTAGTTCAATGGTTTTTTTTTTCATTTATTTATTTATTTATTTTTATTATGGGAAAAATGTGATGTGATTATAATTTGTTCAATGGTTCTTTTTTTTAATATGATTTAATCTTTTATTTACTATTTTAATGGTTTTTCTTTACAATTATTTATGAAAAAAATATTATTGTAGTTAGATAGCATAAAAATATTTGTGATTTGATTTGATTTTTAAAGTACCAATTATTGATAATGATTAGATTGTATTTAAAATATAAAAAAAACTTAGCATTTATTAATTTCTCACAACCCCCACGTCTTACCTTTATAATAACACTTTAATGTATTAAGAATAAATATAAAAAAAATTCCTCGAAATGTCCAACACATAAATTCCTTGAAAAGTCCCAACACATTTGATTATTATTCCTCATAATAACACTTTAATGCATTAAGAACAAGCATAAAAAAAATTTATTAAAAAGTACATCACATATGATTATTATCAAAATATTAAACTTTAATATAATATAAAATAAAAAAACAAGACATTAATTCCTTGAAAAGTCCAACACATATGATTCTTATCAAAATATTAAACTTTAATATAATATGAAAAAGAAAAAAAAAAAAGACATTTCAAAAAAAAAAAATAGACATTTAAAAATCACAATTCACATATATATCCCCTGATCAGCATTTATTACCTTTTTTCAATCCACGTATCTTTTCACATGTCTGGATTTATTGATTTGGTCAAAATTCTCTAATCAGCATTTAAAATCCCCTCATACAAATAATTATAGATACAACCCGTGCATAGTTACTGAAGTACCCTTTTCAACTTCTTCCATACACTATGGTTAGTGATAAGATTGTTAAATTATTTTTATAAAAAATCTTAAAAAACATAATTTATATATTAAAAAAAATCTAAAACAAATATAAATATTTATAATTATTCCCGTGCATAGCACGGGTGATAAGCTAGTATCTATACTATATATTAAGCAAAATGGAGTTTCTAACCCCCAAGACTTGTGGAAACTCCAATATGCCAATCCTAATTTTTTAATTTTTTGTTTTTTAAAAAAAAAATTAATTTTAAGATTTATTAACTTTTCTCAACTCATAAGACTTTTTGACTTCTCTCATAATTACTACAGTACCTTTTCCAAAACAAATAATATGTATATTAAAAAAATTTAAAACAAATATAAATATCTATATCTATATCTATCTATTTATTTATATCTATCTCTAACCCACAAGTTTTGTGGGAGTTCCAATATCCTAATCTAAATTTCTTGATTTTTTTATTTAGAAAAAAAAAAACCTTAGCATTTATTAATTTCTCACAACCCCCAAGCCTTACCCTTATAATAACACTTTAATGCATTAAGAATAAGTATAAAAAAAATTCTTTGAAAAGTCCAACACATATGAATTTCTTGAAAAGTCCCCACACATATAATTATTATCCCCATAATAACATTTTAATACATTAAGAACAAGTATAAAAAAAATTCCTTGAAAAGTATAACACATATGATTATTATCAAAATATTAAACTTTAATATAATATAAAAAACAAGATATTTAATTCATTGAAAAGCCCAACACATATGATTATTATCAAAATATTAAACTTTAATATAATATAAAAAAGAAAAAGAAGACATTTTAAAAAAAAGACATTTAAAAATAACAATTCACATATATATCTCCTGATCAGCATTTATTACCTTTTTTCAATTCACATGTCTTTCCACGTGCCTGAATTTATTGATTTGGTCAAAATTCTCTAATCAGCATTTAAAATCCCCTCATACAGATAATTATAGATACAACCCGTACATAGTTACTGCAGTACCCTTTTTAATTTTTTCAATACACTATGATTAGTGATAAGATTGTTAAATTATTATTATAAAAAATCTTAAAAAACATAATTTATATACTAAAAAAATCTAAAATAAATATAAATATTTATAATTATCCCGTGCATAGCACGGGTGATAGGCTAGTATTATATAAGGAAAAGGGGGTTTCTAACCCACAAGTCTTGTGGGAGCTCTAACATTCCAATCTTAATTTTCTAATTTTTTCATTAAAAAAAATAATCTCAGCATTTGTTGACTTCTCCCAATCCACAAACCCTTTTGACTTATCTCATAGTTATTGCAGTACCTTTTTCAAGTTTTCCTATACACTATGGTTAGTGATAAAATTGTTAAATTATTTTTATTAAAAATCTTTAAAAAAATAATTTGCATATTAGAAAAATATCTAAAACAAATATAAATATCTATATCTATATCTATATATAAGAAAAATGGGATTTTTAATGAGAAGCATCCTAAGAGCTCCAACTCTTATTCTAAAATTGTTGATTTTTCAATTTATAAAATAAATTGTAAAAATCTATTGGCTAATTTATTTATTTATTTTAGAAATAATAATTATTCATTAATTTATGGATTTCAAATTGGAAGATAACAAAAATATTTCATAATCTCTCCATCATAATCTCTCTCACCAATTTTAAAAAAATAAATATTAAAACTTGCATTCATTTTCTCTCCTAAAAAAAATCAGATCAGGAAAATAAGGTTTCTAACTCATAAGTCTTGTAGAAGCTCCAATATCTCAATCCTAATTTTCTAATTTTTTGATTTAAAAAAAAAACCTTAGCATTTATTAACTTCTTCAAACTCACAAGTCTTTTTAACTTCTCTCATACTTATTACTACATCATTTTCAACTCCTCCCATACACTAGGGTTAATGATGGGATTGTTAAATTATTTTTATAAAAAATCTAAAAAAAAATTTGTATATTAAAAAAATATCTAAAACAAATATAAATTCTTATTAAAAAAAATAATAGGTTGTAATTGCGAAAAAAAAAGAGAAAATAAAATTATACTATAAAAAATAATTTCTATATTAAAAAAATATCTAAAACAACAATTTTCAACTTCTCTCATATACTATAGTTAATGATGGGGTTGTTAAACTAGTTTTATAAAAAAAAAAAAAAAAAAAAAAAAAAAAAAGAAAAAAAGTAAAAAATAATTTCTATATTAAAAAAAATATCTAAAATAAATATAAATTCTTATTAAAAAAATATTTAAAACAAGTATTTTCAACTTCTCTCATACACTATGTTAATGATGAGATTGTTAAATTAGTTTTATAAAAAATCTAAAAAAATAATTTGTGTGACTTCCCTCGTACTTATTACCACACCATTTTCAACTTCTCCATATACTATGATTAATGATGGGATTGTTAAATTATTTTTATAAAAAATCTAAAAAAAAATAATTTGTATATTAAAAAATATCTAAAACAAATATAAATTTTTATTAAAAATAACAGGTTGTAATTGGGAAAAAAAAGAGAAAAAATTACACTATAAAAAATAATTTCTATATTAAAAAAATATCTAAAACAACCTTTTTCAACTTCTTCCCTATACTATATTTAATGATGGGATTGTTAAATTAGTTTTATAAAAAATCTAAAAAAAAATATTTTGTATATTAAAAAAATATCTAAAATAAATATAAATTCTTACTAAAAAAAATTACACTATAAAAAATAATTTCTATATTAAAAAAATATTTAAAACAACCATTTTGGACTTCTCTCATACACTATGATTAATGATGAGATTGTTAAATTATTTTTATTAAAAGTTTAAAAAAAATAATTTGTATATTAAAAAAATATCTAAAACAAATATAAATTCTTATTAAAAAAATAGCAAATTTCAATTGTAAAAAAAAAAAAAAAAACATAAAAATAAAAAAGAAGAGAAAAAAAAATTACACTATAAAAATTATTTATATATTAAAAAAATATCTAAAACAAATATACTGTAAAAGTTACTGTAAAATAGGTTACAATTGCAAAAAAAAAAAAAAATACAGTGTAATTAGGAAATTTCACACCCTCCAAGGTAATTTTATTAAAAAAATTAAACTGTTATCAAATAGTTGAATATTATTATGGTCACAATATTTGTTGTCACAGCATACATGATGATACTGATATTTTAACGAGGTAATTTTCTTTAGATAAATAATTGCTATGTAAAATAATAATTTAAACTTAACAAGTGTTTTCATTTTTTATTAGGTACAATATTTCCTTTTAACATTTTTTTTTATTAGATATAATGTTAACATTGTGGTCAAAGACAGTACTGCTTCAATAAATCTCGCTATTCAAGATAAACGTGAAGAGTTTATCTTGTGATGTCAACCAACATATTTGAAGAATATGATATCAAAGGTAGGAAATTGTAAAATTTATTATAAATAACTTATTCTTACATTTTCAAACACAATGTTATAATTTCAAAATTTTATAGGATAATGGAATTAGAATAATTAAAGATTATATTGTATCATGCTAAGACTGTGTTTATGCATTTATCATATCTGTACCAACAATACTACGTCAACTGGATTGTGCACCTTGCGTGAATTTTGTTTTAAATATAAATTGGTCTGAAAAATGTCTATACATTTCACAAGATAAAAAAAAAATATAATATGTACGTATAACATTTTTACTTTATAATATTTTATAAATACATAATATATGTGTTATTTATCAATTATAATGCCAACTATCATGTTGACAATGCAAGAATGCTAATAGAAGACTCACAACAATTTAGATTTTAATTATAATATATCTTATTTATTCAATGAATTTCCAACAAACATAATAAATTTTTATTTTTATTACTTCAATTATAAAACATTAATATTTTTTTCCTTCAAAATTATATATATATTATGCTAATAATTTAAAAATATATTTGACATAATCATAAATAATTTTTCAAAATCCAATTTGGTGTAAACCACGAGTGATGTGCTAATATAAAATACATAGAAACCGGAGAAGTGTGAGAGGCGCCGCTATCACGGACTCTCATCAGTATCTCCGGTTTGTATTCCGTAATAATAAATAGTAATGTTATACGCATTAATTAATATATTAATTAATAATATAATATAATATAATTTTTTTTTTTTTTTTTTAATATTTAGAACGTTATTAACAAGTGAGATCAATAATAGTAGAGCGTGAAATTTGGGGGGATGGCAGCTGATGTCGGTCGCCTACACGACCATTCGCTTTCTCTCAGCCTGACTCTCTCTGTCTCTGTTTTTCCCTTGCCAATTAAAGAAAGAGCTACGTTTTTTACTGCTTTTTTGTCTTTTGCTCCAATTGCCACCTGGGTTTCACGTGTACTTCGTTTGTCACAAACCTTCTGCCGTCACTTTGGCCTTTTAATGGGAGTGGTGGTTGATGGTTGTGGTCTATTCTCTATTGGGAGATTCTATTTATCAATTCTGCAGATATTATTTAATTATTAAATTTATAGGTAAAGTGTTATTAAATTTCGTGATTTTGTAAACAGTTTGATCATTCTTTTTTTTATTTTTTTATAAATCTAAAAGTTTCATTAAAATAAAAATTACATAAAAGAGTAATAATGTACATGTTTAGATTTAATTTTTTAGCAATAAAAATGATTTTTTTTCAAAATATAAAATTATATATTTGAACAATTTAAACTATAGAAATCTTATATTTTCTCTCATTCTAGAACAAATCTTACCTTATGAACAAAAACTTAACACTCTAATATAAGACTCCAATAACGTAAAACTTCAATGTAACACACTAAAAAATTCTTTGATATACTTTTTCCAAACGTAACAACGTAACATTCAAAAAAAAATTTATTTGGTGTACCCTTTCAAGACGTAACACTCCAATGTAAAAAATAAATAAATAAAAATTGTCAATGTATTTTTCCCAAACGTAACACTTCAATCAATGTAATCCCAGACGTAACACTCTAATGTAACACACAAAAATACTAAAAAAACTCCTTAATGTATTTTTTTCGAACATAATACTCACAATTTGAAATTATACATTTGTTCAAAACTTACTAAGAAATATTTGTATTCCCTTTGGAATGGTTTGAAGAATCTCACATTTTTTTTTTAATGTTACATTGAAGTGTTATGTTTAAGAAAAGTATAGTAAGATTTTTTTTCTTTTTTTTAGGTTATATTGGAGCGTTACGTTTGGAAAAAGTATACCAAAAAACTTTTTTTGTGTGTCACATTAAAGTATTACACTAAGGATTTTTTTAGAGTGCTTAGAAAAAAAATACACTAAGGAGTTTTTTTGTGTGTTATATCAAAATGTTATGCTAAGGAGTTTTTCTGTGTTAAGTTAAATTGCTACACTAAGGATTTTTTTAGAATATTATATTAAAGTGTTACATTTGAAAAAAGTACTTCAAGAATTTTTTTTGTATGTTACATTAGAGTGTTACACTAAGAAATTTTTGTGTGTGTTGCATTAAGGAGTTTTTTTGTGTGTTATATTAGAATGTTCCAATAATAAATTTTTTTGTATGTTACTTTAAAGTGTTACACTAAGGAGTTTTTTTTAGAGTGTTACGTTGGAGAAAAATACGGTAATGAGTTTTTTTATGTGTTATATTAGTGTTATGTTTGGATGTTAATTAATGTCAATGTTATAATAGGGACGAACACCACAAAAAGAAACGAACAACACGACACTAACACCACAAACGGAGTAACATCTTCCATCTTCAAATCACTCCACTAAAAAAAAAAAAATGAAACGTAAACACTTACCTTACACACACAGCCAACATCAGGAAAAAAATCAAATAAAAGCATACACAAAGGCAAACAAGTAAGTTTTCAAACCTCCAAATCAAGGAAATACAACATATCCAAAATAAAAATGACTAATTAGTTTGAAGGAAAACTTTTAGGACTAAATGGAATAACTTTTCTCCAAATGTAATTTATGAGTAATTTTTCCTAAATTTTTATGTCAATAATATATTTAAGTAAAATAATTATTAAAGATAATATGAATATCTATGTACTCATTTAAATAACTTATATATGAAAACATAAATTTTTCTTTACACACTATTACTCATACATTATATCTTTTGGAATAAATATCTATTCTAACACTCATCTAGCATGGTTGATCTTTATCATTATAATCTAACACACTACAATTATCATCTTTGTCATTATAATCTTTACCATTATTTTCTAAACTCAAAACATTATTACCTTTAAAGATTTAGGATTTTAAGAATATTGAAATTAATTAATTTTGAAGATTTTGTATACCATGGATGAAATTAAAATTATTGATTTGAAACAATACAACAATGAAAAAGTCAATTTACTTTTTTGTTATTGTCTCGTTTGTATGGAAGATGGCTTATTTGTTCATTACGTATTCAAAAAATTAGAGTTGAACATTTATACAATGTTCAATTGTTGATATTTGAATAAAATTATTTTGTTTAAATTATTAAAGTTGATCAAATATAAATGTTCATACATTAAAAATTGAACATTTTGATTATGGTGTGTACCAATTTATTAGCTTATGCTTAAAAAGAAAAAGTTATGATTTGAACAGAGACATTTTCATAAGCTAAAAATTATTTTATATATATATACTAAGTAATAATATGTATTAAGAGAATGAATGGTGCGTAAATAAAATTACTCTTCTCTATTATATGAAAAAATATATCAAGCTCAATGTAACATTACTTTAAAATAATGCAAGTTATTTATTTGTGTGAGTCCACGTGGATTTACACAAACAAATAACTTGCACTACAAGAAAAAACACATTTGGCGACTAAATTTTTAGTCGCCAAAAATGAATTTTTAGTCACTAAAAGTCGGGTTTTAAGTTTCCCCGACTAAATTTTTTAGTCGCCGGTTTGGTCGCTGGAAAACTGTCGCGAAAGGTATTGGCGACTAAAAAACTTTTAGTCGCCAAAAACCAAGTCTGTAGCGACTAAAATTTTCGTCGCCAAAGCTCATTTATATTTTTAAAATTATATATTTGGCGAATAGTGAATTAATTTTTTTTAATTTATACATTTGCCGACTATTTTTTTGTCGCCAATACTGAAGCTTTTGGCGACCACCCATTTTAGTCGCCAAAAGCTTATTTCAGAAAAAAATAAATAAATAAATAAATTTACCCTATGCTCTTCCCAAGTTTTAAACCACCAACCTCCCACATCTAAACCTTTAGTAACACACTCTCTCCACTATGCCACAATAACATCACATGAATATATATGCAAATTATATTATTTATATAGTATATTGATCCGTATTAATATAAAACTATATATATGAACATAATTATTTTTATTCAATATAATTTATGTAAAAAATAAATTATTTATTTTAAAAAAAAAGGAAGCCACTTTTGGCGACTAAATTTTTTTTTAGTCGCCAAAAACCTTAGTTTCGGCTACTACCAATAATTTAGTTGCTAAAAAAATTAATTTCCGCCTAAAAATAACCACTTTTGGCGACTAAACTTAATTTTAGTCGCCAAAACCTCCACTTTTGCCGACTAAACTGAATTTTAGTCGCCAATTGTCCACTTTTAGCTACTAAATTTTTTTTAGTAGCCAAAAACCTTTACTTTTGGCTACAAAAAATTTTTTTGTCGGTAAAACGCCTATATAATCGGCGACCAAACTATTTTTTAGTCGCTAAAACCTATACTTTTGGCTACTAAATTTCTTTAGTCGCCAAAAACCTTCACTTTTGGCTACTAAAATTGTTTTAGTCGCTAAAACCCATATAATCAGCGACTAAACTGATTTTTAGTCGCCAATAACTATACATTTGGCTACTAAACTGTTTTAGTCGCCAAAAGTCTTCACTTTTGGCTACTAATTCAATTTTAGTCGCCAATTGTCCTACTTTCAGCGACGAAATTTATATTTTTAGTCGCTAAAACTGCCTTTTCTTGTAGTGTTGAATGGTTCTGTAGCATGGTAACATCAATGCCCATAGGCAATGAATAATTGCTCTTATCGTGTATTCTCTGTTCATTATCGAATTAACTCTCTTCGGGGCTGTGCCATGAAGTTCATAGGTTGGCAATAATTGGTTCATCTACTTTCTACAATGTTTTGCACGTTTTTGTGCAAACATAAATTTTCTTATAAATTTATGAATTGGGTAAAATTATTAAAAACTTATCTTATTTATTTACTTTCATGCACAATGCAGGGTGTAAAATCCGTTTTTAATGATGCCTAAATTGAAATATTAACGAAAAGCTTTTATGCAAAAAATATTTATTAATATTTCAAATTATAATTTGTTATGCAATTTTTTTTTAAGTTTTAGGACTATCGTAAGGTATCCAATAAATAAATTTATAAATTAAAAAATAAAGATTATGTTAGGAGGAAAAAAATAAAAAATAAATAAGTGAACACTGAACTTATAAAATATGTAATTATGTAAAACATATTCCAAAATACTAGTCTTTTTAAAGTCATTAGGACACCCTCTCAATAAAAATTTTAGGGTAAATTATTTTTATGATTGCCAAAGTATATGTTCTCTTACATTTTAGACTATGCAAGGAATTTCAAGGGATGAAAACCAAAAACAAAGAATAATCATGAATTGAATAAAATAGATACTCTCTCTGAAATATATTCTCTACCATAAACTGATTTTGCCCTAAGGGTTACGCCTTTATTTATACTAAAATAATTCTTACTTACCAAAAAAAAATCTAAAAAGGAGACATGTTCTTGCTAGTCAAGAATAACTAGAAAGGAAAGATATATTCTTGCTAGTCAAGAATATGTAAAAAAGAAATATAACATTAAGAAATAAGAATAATTCTAATCAAATAAAAACTTATAATTTTTAAATTACAATCTGCATCATTTACTTTTGCCATTTTCCTTGTTTATCCATGAGTTCTAGGAACTCTATGGCCAAACTCTCTGCATCATCTCTTCCAGGTTAAGAAGAATTCACCCTCAAATTCAAGTCATCATCCAAAGAATCACCATGATAAGGAACGAGATGCCTAACAGTAAAAATATCAACATTGCTGATATGACTTGTAAGTATTAGATGGTAGGCATTTGGGTGAATCTTCTCAATAATCTTCACATGACCAATCTTTCGTGCAGCTAACTTGTTGTACTTTCCCATTGAAAACCTTTTCTTAGTGAGGACAGCGTATACAAAATCTCCCACCTCAAATTCCATAAAGCGTCGTTTTTTATCAGCTTTCTCCTTGTATTTTGCAGAACTCACCTTTAATTGTTGTTGGGTAGCTTGATGAATTTCTACAAGTGAGCTATAAAGTCCTGTGCTTTAGCATGCACCTTCTGCATGTCGGGAACAGGGGCAAGGTCAAGCGATGAACGCAAAACAATACCATAAACAATCTAGAATGGAGACAAACCAGTGTTGCGGTTTATAAAATGGTTGAATACGAACTCGGCTTGACACAATTTATGGTCCCATGATTTCAACTAATTCTCTACGAGATAGCGAAACATGTTGCCCAAGGAATGGTTCACTCCATTTGCCCATCTATTTGGGGGTGATAGGTAGTACTGAAATTCAGCTTGGTGTTAGCCAATTTCCAAAGATAGCGCTAGAAATGACCCAAAAGGCATGTGTCCTGATCAAAGACGATAGAATTTAGGTATCCCATGTAATTTATAAACTTCTTGAAAATACAATTGTGCCACCATCACTACATCTGCAGTCTTCTTATAAGAAATGAAATGGGCAATTTTAGAAAATTGGTCTACAACTATAAAAATGGAATCATTAACTTTTTGGGTTCGAGGCAAACCGAACAAAGTCCATGGTGACATCTAACTAAGGATGAGAAGGAATAGGTAGGTAGGGGTAGATACATCCCAGCATTGTTGGCGACCCCTTTTAAAACTTGACAAGTACGGCATCCTTCTTCAAATTTGTAGATTTCCCTCCTCTTGTTGGTCAAAAGTAGGATGTTGCCACTAGTTCATTGGTTTTGTCTTTTTCCACAAACCCCTCATTATGCAGCTCCTTATGATCTTTAGTCTCAAACTTGATTCTGGAATGCACAACCAGTTGTTTTTGAAAATGAACATGTGGGTGTCGTGCATTTTTCGAGTCTAAGGCCCGTTCCCACACAAATTGTTGTACTAACTCACTTTAAACAACAAAGAGTCGCCACTTAATTTTTAAAGAGAAATTAAGAAACCTTCAATAATGAAAACTAAGTTAAGGAAGTGTAGACGTCCTATTTTGACTAGCCCTATGACTTGTGCGCTTTCTTATGATTACCTGATGATGACAATCAGAATGTCATTCTCACAAAATTTTCAGTAAGACAGCTTGGAATATGAGCTTTATTCCCAACCCTAAGCCTATGCCAGCCAAGTGTTTAAGCCCCGTGGGACACTTGGAGCGAAATGGTACCAAACCGGAGCGAATAGGACCGAATCGGAGCAAAAATGGACAAAACCCCACCTTGGCCAGTCAACCGGTAGCACCATCGTGGACGCGACCTACCTTATCGCGGCCATGACCTGTCAGGTTTGCAATGGGCAAGTTTTTTTTTAATGTGTAAGGCACTTCATGATGTTATTTCTGATCCATTTTTGAACCAAATGCTTGCCTATTCATCCTCCACTGACTAGTGCTTGAGCCATTGAGGATAATGCATCATTTTAGTGCCCCATTAGCTCCATTATTTTCTCTAAATGCTCTACTTTGCTCCACTAGCATTGCCTATATAATGAGAGCTCTAGTCTTGAGTTTGAGGAGATGAATTAGAAGAGAAGTGTAGAGAAAATGCTAAATTTGAGTTAGGATTTGAGAGAAAAGAATGCCTTGAAAACAAGAGAGTTGTCTTGCCAAAATAGTGAAATTTCTAAGCCTATACATCTCATCTTTCCTTGCAAACACCACTCAAGAATCAAGTCTTAAAGCCTTGATCAAAGAGAGAATATTCTTTCCAAGTTGAAGAAGATTAAAGAATGATCATACACTTGCTCCGAAACCGTTGTTCTAGCTCAAATTCCAAGCTCTTGAATTGAAGACAAGTACATAATTCACAAACTTAAGGGTGATCAAGAGGAAGTTTGGAAATCAAGGAGTTCACTCTTTCTTTGAAACGGGAATTTTCAATTCTTTCATTTCTATTTCACCTTTGTTTTCTTACTTTTGTTTCATATTGTTTTGTTGTAAAGTGATAAAGTTTTAATTTCTTCATTTTCCTGCACTTATTCTATAATTATTTTCTTGTTTTAGTTTCATATTAGTTTTGTTGTAATCTAACTAGAAGTGGTCAGTTGAGCTACCTACATATTCCTTGTTTGTTCCTTTTCTCGGTTTTGTAACAAGACAGGTTTTGCTAGCCCTAGTTGGCCAACCGGCCTATACGACCAGCAAGTTAGCTTCTTTTGGATGACATGGAGTAGTCTTTCGATGTTGAACATACTAGTTTCCAGCAATCCTCAAGACACATGAAGCTTCAATTTTTGTTTATGTTTTTGTTTTTTTTATTTGAGTGTTTTGTGAGGTTTTTATTTTGTTATAATATTTTCCTCCCGTCTCCCTCTCTCTCTCTCTCTCACATTTGGTTTGTAATTATTCTTTCAAGTGTTGTAATAATTCCCCGCCCTGCTTCTTTCTATCCCATTCTTTTACTTGCTTTCCTTATTTGTGAATAAGCATCATATTTTGCTTTTTTATTATATCCATACTTTGTATCTATGTTGCATGCATCTTGATTCGGCTAAGTTTGCATTTGTGGATTTAATCAATTTCTATGTGATTATGTGAGCTACAACATGTTCTTGAAATGATTCACATGTCATATCTTAGAAGTCAAATCTTAGTTACATCTCATGTGTGAATTGCTTTAGGATTTTGTATATAAAATCATGCATATTTTGCTGACTTTGTTTTATAACTGTTCGTGGAATGTCGGTAAACATGTAAGTTTTTATGCTTTAGCATTCCATTTGTGTTTATTTTTCTTACTATGTTTTGCATCCTACCATGAGACTACTTGCTTACATGATATAACTGTATAAAAGTCGGTGGATGGAGGTTATGTCACTTAATTTGGAATGATGTTCATTTTCATGTTTGTAAACTAAAGTTCTTTGAGTTGTACATCTTCAAAACTTTTTCAAAACACATGAAATCAAGTTGTTCCAAAATGAATGACATAGTCTACACTTGTATGTTTCACATAGTAACTTTTAGGATTTATAAATAATTGGAACATGAACATAGAAAGCAAATAAAACTCATATCATGGTTTAGTAGAGGCTGATTTTTGATCGGGTGAGCGGGGGTACTCAATTAATGACCTTTCCCTCTCGTACCTAAGGTTTCGAGCCAAGCATCTTTGGTTACGACGAATAGTGGCCTTGGCATGAGTCATGAGTTTCCTAATTTTTCTAAAATATTAGGTGGCAACTCTAAGATCTAATGATACGGTTCATTTCTTGCAATGGTTTTGCAATAAAATGGATTTTCTATAAAAGTTGCCAAATTTGGACTCTCATCTGTGTTTCACATTGCACTCGTGAGACTAGATCAAAGAAATCGAGGGTTCGAACTGTTTAATGTGCATGGATGCCCCCCGAGCGATGTTATAGTTTTTGGCGACTCTGTTAGGGATATTATGAAACCTTGGCTCAAACTCCATGATATAACTTTATTTTGAATCATATGCTCATTGCATTGTATGCATTGGTGCACTTAAAGTCCCTGTGTTGCCTAGATACTGGTAGAAGCGTAGGCAAACTTTTTGTGACATTATACCTATATCTACATTACTTTTGAGGCCTTGTGTTATAACCTTTTGAAATCTATCAAAAGGGTAACTCTGCTATCTAAGTTTCTCAGACTTCAAAGAGAGGCTATATTGACTCTTCTGATGTCCTGGGATCTTCATTGGTTATTACCCAAAGGACTCTTTGGTAACATCACATTGACTTCAACCCTAGAGTAGAACCAACCTTGTACATATAGTGAGCTATAGTACCTTCCAAAATTAGGACAAGATGCTCTCCCATTTCTAGGATGTATGATACCACTTGTTTGAATAGTGAAACTCTAGATCATTTCAAAGTTAGGATAGGGTAACCCTAGCCTCCATAGAGGTGTTTGTTCTCTTTCTTGATATTTGTTATGTGCAATGTCTGGGATCTATTTAGGGGTTCTCAAATTCGAATGAGTAGTTCAGGCATTTTAGTTTGTAAGGTTAAGTTTAGTTTTTTGGTGGAGTATACAGTGGTTAGTTGTGCGAATTGGGCCAAAGTGCTGCCGAAATTCCGATTGGAGGTCCTATTTTTGTTTTTGCTAGGAAGCCGTAGCACTATAGCTTCAAAATGGTCTGATATCCCCCAAGTTTTGTGGGCTTGCGCTGGTAGATAGATTTGGTTCAAGGACAACCAGTTTTAGTTTTTAACTATCAATACCTCTCCAACTGAAAATTCTAGAAATCTATAATGGATCCACCTCCAGTGGTGATAGATGACCAACCTCTGGTAGATATTGCAAACCTATTTTTGTCCCTTTAACAAAGTATGGATGCTCTTACCACCGAAATTTTCACCAATAGTGAGGCTCTTACCAAATTGTAATGCCCATCTGTGATATCTACATCTCATCCACCTCCAGTAGTTCCACCAGTTGAGGAACTCCATGAACCTAAGCTGCAAGAAGATCTCAGAGTTCCTACACAGCCAATGGGAGGACTTTTCCCCTGACCATGCTAAAAATATCCAAATTAGAGAAAATGTTCAAAATATCACAAGGGATCAACTCTGTTCCAGACATCGAGGATGGGCTTACGGAAACAACTGTGAGTTTACCCGAGCGGTTCAAAATACCACACATAGATAGATTTGATGGGGTTGGTGACGCTATGGTTCATATCCGCCTCTTTCTAGACATTCTGAAGACCATAGGCTTATCTTGACCTCAAAAGCTTTCCTTGTTGAGAAGAACCATGTCAGGAGTGGCTGCTACTTGGTACACCAGGTTAGATGCTTCGGTGAAGTAAAACTGGGAGGAGTTAGCTAAAACATTTGTCACACAATACTCCTATAATACACAGATCAAAGTAACCACTCAGGAACTGGAGGCGACCCGACAAGAGACCAGTGAGAGCATCATGGCATTTATCACCAGATGGAGGGCCAAGGCATCCATGATGGAAAACAAGCCTCTGGAGAAAGATCAAGTCTGTATGGTTGTCAAAAATTTGCATGGAAGATTACTGCAGAAGATGATAGTTCTCCCACTCTTCAACTTCAAGGACCTCCATGAGATTGGGGTTCAAATTGAGGATGCTATCAAACACGGAATCATTATAGAAGGAAATGAGCCCGTGAGAAAAATATTCACTTGCAGTTCTAATGCTAGCACAGTTGCCAAATCTATATCTTTAGAAGTTAACACAGTCATTACCACCACTGCCAAAATAGCCAATCCCTTCGCCAACACTAGCCCACAAATAGCCAAGTCAGCCCGATCCCTAAATAAACCCTTTCATCCGCTCCACATGTCTCCAACTCCTGCCATGGAAATCCTAATAGAAAATGGGCACCTCAAGCTCTTTGATCCCCAACCTCTCCCCGATATTCTACCAGCCAGACATGACCCTAAGAAATACTGTGCATTTCACCAACAACCTGGTCATTAGACTGATCGTTGTTTTCACTTACGCCATGCAATTCAAGATCTCATCGACAGTAAACCCATAGCTCCACTTCAACTCCAAAGTGTCAAGGCCACCTCCAACCCATTGCCAGCCTATGACCAAGCCCCACCATCATCCTTGCTCAACCTCATCCATACACTACCACCCATTTTCAACTCCAACATATACATCACACCTTCCCATTTGCCCAAGCCCAAGGTATTTATTCTAGAGAGTGCTAGAGTGCTAATTTATTCATGATATATGCACCTCAATCCCAACCAAAATCCCAAAACCCTGTAGTAATCGATGCTTTGGAGCCAGAATTAGATGTTACGGCAGATATTCTCACGGGCATGCACTTCCCTCTTTATGGTTTTCTCAAGCCATGGAATGATCATGATGCAAAGAAGAACGGAAGAAATTTTGGGTCTGACACTGGCTAAATCTGTGATAGATCTTGAGACTAGCGCGGAACTAGTAAACTCATGGGATATTGTGATCATTTCTGGAATAGGGGATGGACCACTTGTGAATTGCACAAATTTCATTCTACATGCGGATGATGGCCTGCACTTTAAGTATTGAGAATGTTTTTATTCTGAGTTTTGAATTGAATGTTGAGTCTGAGTTTAATGCGAGTCTAAATCTGTTGATTTCGGGAGTGCTAACCTAGACATCTATGTCCTGTCTAGGTCTTCTTTGTTATTTTTGAGTCTATAGTCATCATTAAGTCAGAGTTTCTTGTGAATAGAAGTGTCGTAAATTCTTCCTACTTCTCTGTGCCTTTGGTTCATTGCATTGACTTCAAATTTCAAAAACTTTTTCCAAGACTTTGATAAAAACGAAGAGAAAGAAATTCCTTGAGATTTGTAAAATTTGATCGACTGAGAGAAAGAGAGGTGTGTTAAGCCCTTGATGAATGAGATCATTTTTGTTAATATGGGTACTGATAAGGATCCTGGCTTGGTCTAGATTGGTTCTATATTGTCTTTAGAAGAGCACAAGCGATTAGTCGCTTTATTAAAAGATTTCAAAAAATGTTTTTGCATGGTCCTATGAAGACATGTCTGGAATTGATCTTGATATTGGACAACATAGGATCCCTCTCGACCTAAGGTCTGGCCCCCTTAACTTTCAAACCTTGATTCAGAGTGTTCAAAAAATCAACTAGATTATGAGACTTACATAGCCGAATTGGAAGCAGCCCTCGAACTAGGGCCAATAAGAATGTGAGTAGAGATTCAGACTGGGTCGTTTCTTAAGCCAATGGAGACCGGAAAAAAAAAGTCAAATCCCGGAATAAGAGAGGAGATTTAGTACTGAAGGACAATTGAGCTTCTATCCACGATCCTAAGATCAAATTCAAACCCAATTAACTAGATCCTTACATCATCACGTCTATCTGGTCAAGAGTATCAGTCATTTTTATGGATTTAGATGGCCTAGAAATCTCACAACCAATCAACATGGACAAGCTACAAAGGTACTACCCTTGAGAGGCTCGTTGGGCTGAAAATTCGAAAGGGCGACCCAGGCAAAAGTTAGAGCAGAAAAGAAAAAAAATAGAAAATGAAGAAAACGATAAATGAAAAAAATGAAAAAAGCTCGCAAAGTCAAAAACCCAAAAGGGCAGCTTTGGCAAAAGTTAGAGCACAAAAGAAGAGTGTCAATACTTGAGTGAACCTTAGCTAGAACTACATAAGGCCTGATTCTTATCTGTGGGATATGTAGGCAGCTTCATTTTGAAGTTTGGCCCCAACCATTCTTATCTGTGGGATATGTAGGCAGCTTCATTTTGAAGTTTGGCCCCAACCATTTTCAACTTTTTTGTCTCGTCCATGTTTGATTGGTGATTCTTTATTCAACTCAGTTGTCCTGTCCATGTTCAAAATAGGTTATCTGCATTCGGTTCGGTTGTCCTACCTCTTCTTTGTGATATTGCAAGACACATCAAGTGGTAATGCAGTATATCCTGCTCGGGTTGTCTGGTTTTGAGTTTGTGCATCTCAAGGTTGATTTCATGTTGGTCGGGTAGTGGCCATTTGTAAAAATTGATTTTAAGGACTTTTTAATGTTGACTGATTTTCTCAAAGATTATTATTTTTTTTTTCCAAAACCCAAACCATTCTTTGGACCCAAAAAAGGGAAAATTTCCAGTGCTTATAGTTGACATACATGATTTCAAAACAGAGAGTGGAACAAGCATGCTAATTTAACTCTCATGTTGGTCAAAATCTTTTTAGTAGAAAATCACAAAAATAGTCAAAGCGATGAACTAGGGGCACAATCAAGTCAGGTTTCAATCTTTCCCCGTATTATTGACAGTCTCCATTTACATTGTCAAATCATTCACCAAAACGTGCGTAATTGTTGTATAAAACCCTTTCAGTCGGTTGGTCGGTTGTCTAGGCGGTGGACCGACGGTGTTTGTTTTTGGTTTTGACTCTTGTTCTACTGCGCTCGCGATATTCTTACGTCGTACCTGCAAGCATCGCACCAACGAGTGTCGCGCCCACAATGTTTCTAACCACGCCCGCGATTGTTACACCTGCAATGTTTCTCATCATGCTCGTGATGAAATTTTATGTTCTTTCTATTCCAACAAGTGTCAGTTGGTTTGTTTCGTTTAGGTTTTTCTTTTATTGAGTTTGATTTTTGTTCTGTTGAGGGCTCAATATTCAGTTCAGAATTCATTGAAACACAACAATTTCCAATTTCAAAATTCAAAACAAATGATTTTCATACTCAGTGTTGTGTCATTCATGCCATTTGGATGTACAAAACAAACTCGTTTTTATTAATGTCAGGGATCAATCCCGATCAAAATTTTATAAAAGGAGTTGAAGCTAAGTGCCTACTATCAAGCAAAAATATAGAGGAAAAAAAATACAAAAAAAAAAAAAAAAAATAGAGAATGCAAGCATTGTTCTTGATTTCCGGCGACTTGTGTTTCTGACGGAGGTGGCCTGTCATTTCAGCTCTTTGTTCTGTTTTTTTAATATGCTAAGCTCTACTCGAGCGTCCTTATACATACACTGGAGCAAGAAGAGTTGGGCATTTAGCCGATGCACTTCACTTGTGCTACCCTGTAGCCGGTGGGGCAAATTGGCGGTCACGGTCTCCACGCATGACTTCAATGTGTAATGGTTGGCATCAATGTCAGACTATGCTGCCATCAGTTGCTCGACTGACAACACAAGAAAGCTAAGAACAGGGGCAGAGGCAGGGGCAACGGCAAGGGCACTTTGTTGAGGCTCAAAGGAGCTAGTAATCTAGATTAGGGATTCATTAAGGTCTAGGAAGAGGGAAAGAGTACGGTAGGGTGAGGCCATGACAGAATGGAGTAATGCTGCTAAAGAGAGAATTGGTAGAGTAATGGCAAGGGAGAGTTTGTAGCTTTCTACTCTTCTCTCTCACATGCCTCAGTTTAACAAGAAATTAGAAGCAAAGAAGGAGCCGGAGAAGAGGGATTACCGAGGCAATCTTTGACAATGGGGGTCACTCTAGCTGTTGTCGGTCAAGTGCGTCGTGATTGTTGAAATCGCGCGCCAGACACGGAGCTTGACAAAGACGAACAAGGGAAATAGAAAGAGACTAAAAACAAGGAAGAGACATAAACTATGTACATAATATGTATGTATACATATATGTGTGTATTCGTATATGTATATTGTTTGTCTGTATATTTGTATAATATATATGTATCCATATGTGGGTACCCATATGTCTGTATTCGTATGTTTCCTTATATATGTATATATATGTATCTGTATATGTATATAGTTTGTATATATATTTTGTCTGTGTGCATGTACGTAGTACATATTTTGTATATTATTTGTATTTGTATATGTATATATGTAAATTTTCAATTAAAAAAAAACAAAGGAAAAAAAAAACAATCAAAGAAAAGAGAGAGAAAGAGAGAGAGAGAGAGAGAGAGAGAGATAATTGTAAAAACAAAAAAGAAAAAAAAACCAAAGGAAAAGTAAAAAAAAAAAAAATCATTTTGTGCATCCATCATATTATTTTTGCATCATATCATCACATTGCATATTGCATATCTCACATTGCCTCTTCATGGTTTTGGCATTCACCATCACACTTGCATTATCTATCACATCTATCATGCATGGTTCTAATTGTTACACTGTTGCATTGCTTGGCTACAATCCATTCACATCGACATTTGATTAAAACCTTTCTTTCATCAGTTATTACTGGACCCTCTTTTGGGTTGATGGTTAAAACCACTCGGTTAATACTGGCCTCTCTTCGGGATGACGATACTATCCATTTTCTCGAGTTGCCAGTTAAAACCTCCATCAGTTAACACCTCCCTTTTCATGGGTTGTTGGTTAAAACTATCCATCAGTTGAAACCCATCCCTTATTTCGTATTGAGATACGATCCAGATCTTTGTAGCTCGACTTTTTCGCACCTCCTTTCGGAAGTTCGAATATAAGCCTTACAGTTCAAACTCTCGCGGTTCTGAATCTAATCTAACAAGTGCAATGTGAAACTGATAAACACCAAAGAGTCCAAATCTGGAAAATCTTTTGAAAAATTGATTTTGAATCAAATTGCCACAAATGGACTGCTTTGCCAGATACAGAGTCACCACCTAAATATTTTGTTTTAGGGAAATTTAAGAAACCCATAACTTGTGCCAAAGGCAACGTGTCCGTCATCACCAAGATTGTCTCGGTTCGAGAACTTGGGTATGAGAGGGGAAGGTCATGAATGAATTGAGCACCCCTGCTCGCCCGATCAAAGATTGGCTTCTACTAATCATGACATAAATCTTATGTACATTATATGCTCTTGTTCCAGTTTATTAAGCTAGCATTACTATGTAATGCACGCGCACACAAGGTATAGACTAGTTTGCCCGAATTGGAACAATTCAATTTCACGTTTGTTTTTCGAAAAGGGTTTGACACTTAACAAAGTGGGCTTAAAGTTTGCAAATTTGCCACTTTACAAAGTGGGCTTAAACGTACATTTATTGAACCATGCCAATTCAAGCAACAAGCCTTCATCCACATGTATTCAAACAGTTTAATAAGTAAGCACTTAGCCTCATTGCAAGCATGCTAGACATGGCAACATCAACATTTCATGCAATATGCTAAAGCAAGTAAAAGGCTCACCTAGTACTCCAAGCCAAAAGAGAAACTACTTAGAAAAATGCATGATCCTAACTTATGCAATATGGCTAATGCAACACGTGCGATATGCAATTTAAAATAGGCTCGGCTACTTAATATGGCATATGAATCAATTTGATAGCATGCGATCTAAGCACGTATTCAAAGAAGTATTAAACTACAATGCAGTTAGAATGATGAACCGAGCTTCAGTGCATGTAATACGAATGGATGCAAACATGAAGTATACTAATAGAAACATGAAGTCCCTAAACTAACCATCGTAAGCAGATAAATAAAAGGGAGAAAGATGTGGGGTTGGAAGACATGCACATTATTACAATATTGATGCCCTTGTGCAGGATGGTCCAAATGAATAAACTAGCTAAGCTAAACTACTTAACTAATTATTACAAAACTTGAATGAAATAAATTAACTAACTATTCTAAGCTAATTAATTAATTATTACAACAAATTAATTAACTAATTAATTACAAAGCAACTAATTAAACTAGTTAACTAATTAATTACAACATTAATTAATTAACTAAATAACTCATCTAATTAAATAATTACAACACAAGTGTAATTAAAATAAGTAATTAAAGTAAGCAACTAATTACTCTGCCTCGAGAAACAAGAGATGTGCATGCACATGCTTGGTTTCCACCAAAAAACCCCGCTTTTTTTGCTTCTGAATGCCTATGTTTGCACAGTTGAACATTTCCAGAACAACTTTGCTCCACCTTACCAACACTTTGCTGAGTTTTGCATTAGTGGCCAGCCGGCCAAAGATGAAGGTTGCCGGCCACCAGCCAGCCATGGAGGTGGTCTACCGGCCACCTGCCAGCAAATGATGCACAGGTTCATCTTACTGCAAGAGAGGACAAGCAGAGCATATACAGTGTATTTTCAAAGGTTGTTTGCATAATTCACCCCCTCTCTTTTCATGAACAAATCCAAGGAGTGGTAAACTTAAGCCACAAACCGCTAACTCAAGCAATTTCATTGCATGATGGTTTGTGACTCAAGATGTGCAAGTTCAATAAATGCAACAAAAAGAGGCTCTAAAGACCACCTCCGTATCATGGATGATCAAGGTAAGTGGTGGACCTTGGAGACTTGGATCATTTCATCACTAATGAGTATGAAATGCTTCAAGCTTCCATGTGTTCAATTAACGTCCGATTGAACACAACCAAATTATTATCTTGCTTACTTTTAGTCCCAAGTTTACTCATTTTAATTTACCAACCATCCTTTAATTCAATTAAACCCAATGGTGAATTAAAGCCTTCTAATAGAAAGAGAGTTCAAAACATAAGTTGTTTTGGGTATGAAAGAAGCCTCATATCATTGGTAATAAACCCCCTAAGGGATTAAACCTTAAGTATGGAACCTCAATTTCATACTTGGGCAAACAAGTGACTTCAAACCGCTTTCAAAGAAAAATAAAAAGTCAAGAATGGAGGGAGGTTGCAGAGATTATTAGTGCTCAAATGAAGTATGAAAAGCTCAAAATAAGTGCTATCAACTCAAATAAGTGATGTCTAAGACCTAAAACATCAAGCTTATGAGGGCTATTACACTAGAAGCATGCAAAGAAAAGCTCAAATGTGAATAACAGCCCAAAACAGTGCTCAAGCAGACTAAAATATGTTTTAAAACATGTTGGAATTGAGCTAAAACTAGCTAGATTAAAATGCTAAAACATGACACCAACTAGGCTAGTAAATAAGACACAAGGAGGGGAGGCTAACCTCTCCAAATTTGGACTTCAAAACATGATTTTGGCCACTAAAAAAGCTCTAAAAATCAGTCTTCAAAAGCTTGGAAAAAGATAGTAAGAGGGTGGGAAACACATGGGGAAAGATCTTAAATACATGGTGTAAAGAAGGGTGAACCACCCCTCAACCTTTATTGGCCTTAAACCACAAGTTTCAGCCCAAAAATACAGAGTTTTTACAGCCCAAGAAAAGTACAAAAATATGTTGGAATGAAGACAAAAGTAGCTAAAATAATAAGTTAAAACATGGAGCAATTTAAGCTACTAAACAAGCCAAAGGAGGGGTGGCTAACCCCTCTATTTTTAGGACTTCAAAACCACTATTTTTAGCCTCTGAAAACCTCTAAAAATCAGTGGTAAAAGCTCAAAAAAAAAAGTTGATGAAAAGATGGGAAACACATGTGGAAAGGCTTAGATAACAAGGTTCAAAGAAGGGTGGTTAACCACTCTACCTTTAATGGCCTTAAACCACAAGCTTCAGCCTATAAAAATAGTTGAAAAACACTTCAAAATCAGCAAGAAAAGATAGAAAAGACGTGGTGTAGAGATGGTACAAAAGCAAGAGAAAGTATACCTCTTGAAGAGGAATGAACCCTCAAGTCAAAAACACCAATTTCACACTCTCAAGTGCTTCAAGAGCTCAAATTCAAACTCAAATCATCTCAGCAAGAAGTTCTCAAGGTTTGGTTTAGAGTGTTTAGGCATAAGCTATGCAAGTTGCAAGAAAGAGAGAGAGAGAGAGAGAGAGAGAGAGAGAGAGAGAGAGAGAGAGAGAGAGTTGTAGAGAGAGAGGATATTTTTTGGTCCTAAAGTTTTTCTAACCTTGAAATATGAGGGATAGGTCATGTATATATAGAAAACATGAGCTTTAGGTCGAAAATATCTATTCAAAAACAGCTGGAGTAGTGTGGAAACAATTAGAAGAAAATATCTGCGAAAAATCTACTTTTGGTCACCAGTGGCCGACTTGGACACCAGTGGCCAGCAAGCCAGAAGTGGTGGTCGGCAGGCCGAAAGTGGTGGCTGGCCATCCACAAATTGTGATTATCAGCTACCTACCAGCCACAAGAAAAATCTGCTTTCAGACCCGACTTCAAATGGGCATAACTCCTTCATCCGGACTCTTTTTTTGGTTATTCTTGAGTCTAAATTGAAGCCCCAAAAGTCCACTTTCCAATGGTTGTGGCCTCACAACTAAATTCTAAGTGTACAAAAGGGTAGGCCTGATTTAGTGAGGCTGCCCAGTTCTCTCTTAACGGTTTGAAGCCCAACTTCTTCCCCAACTAGTTTTCCTCCCTCTCCTCTAATTTTCTTCAACTCCAAACCTATAAATAAGAGGTTTAAAAGATTTTTCAAAGAGTTCACATCTCTTCCATTTATTTCCACTTTGTCCTTGCTCGGTTTACCAAAAAGTTTAATTTTTTACGAAATGCAAGCATCGGAACATCGTAGAAACATTTTTAAAAATATTTTGAAAGAGAGGGTTTTGAGATCTAAAATAGTTTTGGTCAAAAATAGTTTTGGTCCAAAATGGGGTGTAAGGTTGGGATTGAGAAGCTCTTCTTGCTGAAGAAATTGAGCGTTTACATGGCATAACTTTCATTATCAAGTGATCAACCAACGGTGCCCAAGTCTTAAGGGTAGTCAAAAATGGGGTGTCTATAGTTGCCCCTCTTTAACGTCTACAGTTGCCCCTCAAAGTCATGAAATGACGTGAGTGAATGTCAAAGCCCGAAGACGACCCATTTTGACATGGACGTAAGACTTGGGCAAATAAACAAAATACAGATGCAGTTGGTTGAACCCGAGGGTTGCCTACGTATCCCGTTGCAAGGAATCAAACTAGCGTAGTTTAGGGGCATGATGCAAATATGATACACAATGTAATGCAATAATACAATGATATATAATGTAACGAAATAATCAAACCACAAGCAATGCTTACCACACAAATACCATAAAGGGATGGGGATGCAAAACAAACTACGTTTAACGCAGAAAAGAAGTGGGCACAACCAAACGACGCCTAACACAGGCTAAGTGCCTACATCCTCAATATTGGCCTCAGTGCAACATGGATGCTTACACATAATAGAACCATGTTTCAACGTGAAAGGATGGGAGCACATGCAAAACTATCTGTTTCATAGAAAGAGAAAGAGTACAAGAAATTGGGTGGTATGGTATAAGTGAGGAATAATCTGCTGGGGAAAGATAATGATCCTAAATGCTGAATGCAAAAAAACAAAGTACGATACAATGGATGCAATGGATACAGTGAATAAGGCGTACGCCGAACCACATTTGACCTAGAAAAGGCATGGACACAAAACAGACCACGTCTAACACAGAAAAGGTGTTGACACCCTCAATACTGGCCTTAGCGCAGCATGGGTACTTACACGTGACAGAACCATGTTTCAACGAAGGAAATGCATGAGCCATGCCAAACTAAGCTTAACATGGAAAGGATGCAGGCGATAAAACTGTATGTTGTAATGGATGTAATGAATAATGTAGTAGATGAATATGGGTGACATACTCCAACCACACTGGAATCGTGAGAGAAGGAAGAACAAATTCCAAACATGCTTAAATCGTGTGAGGAAGGGGGCACTCAAACCACGCTGAAATCGTGAGAAGAGGTCTTGAGAAAATCGCCCAGGGTTGCGTTCCACGCGTCCTAAGATAAATTCCAAACACGCTGAAATCGTGAGAAGAGGTTCTAAGAAAACTACTCAGGGGCGTGTTCCACGTGTCCTGAGATAAATTCCAAACACGTCAAAATCGTGAGAAGAGGTCCTAAGAAAGCCACTCAGGGCGCGTTCCATGCGTTCTGAGATAAATTCCAAACACGCTGAAATCGTGTGAAGAAAAGAACACTCAAACCATGCTGAAATCATTAGAAGAGGTCCTAAGATGATGTGATGGATGCAAAGAGTATGATAAGATTGTGCGATAGATGCACAGGAAATGCAGTAAACAAACAAAGCGGCACTTTAGAAAGTATCTCATGGGGTGAGTGGCGATGAACTGCTCTACTCTGATGGGGATTTCCCCTTTGTGTTCTTCGAACTCTTACCGTCAACTCACAGTTCAAAGGCCCTCAAATGCTGACAAGGGGTAACCTCTGCATATAGAAGCCACAGATGCCGCTTTTGTTCCTGATCATATTCACAACTTTCCCTATTCTCCAACGGGGTGACAGACTAGGTTAGTTCAGTATCCAGAATTAAGGTGCACACATGCTATCTCAATCTATGGGGCTTCCATACAGATTTCAAGTCGGGTACACCCCTGGGTATTTAAACCAGACTTTAGTCTCGAAAATTCCAAATCTTTGTGTTCTAGGCATCACCATTCGAACTCTAGTTTCCACCGTCACAGTTGGCCTCCTGGGAACTCATTGCAAACACAACCAAGATGCCTTTGATAGGGAATGGTGTTCGAGGATAGCACTTTGATCGCCATTTTGGCTTGAAGCAGGCTTGAGCTTGAGCTTGAGGTAGTGGTACGCTTATACTCCGGAAAAAAGACAAGGCTTGGGAAGATGCATCTGGAATGTAATCTCAGAAATTGCTGAAGTTGAAACAAACTCAGATGCTCCAATTTTCTCTCTTTTCTCTTGCTTTGCAGTCCGAAACCTATGTAGCTTCAGATAGGTCCTTGTTTGGTTGCTCTCTCTTTTGATCAAAGGTGGACCTTGCGGTTTATAAAAAGAAAGAATTCTATTTTGTACATCATGTTGGGAATGACACAGCACTCTGAGCACAAAACGATTTATTTTTTAAATTAAAACTAAAAATGAATTCTTAACCGAATATTAAGCCTACGATTAACCACAGTCAAAATGACTCAACAAAGGAAAAGCAAAGTAAAACAACCTAAACGCATCTATTTACACTCAAAACGACTCAAAACAAGAATCAAGACCAAAAAAAAAAAAAAAAAAAAAAAAAAAAAAAAAAAAAAAAAAAAAAAAAACAAAAACAACAAAAACAATAAACACAACACTTGGATGTTTACCACCGGTGGGAGACCTCTCAGTTCATGAGGAGCCCACTGCTTCTCCAGGTATTGTTTTCCACCCTTTCTTATTTGTGATTCTCATATCACTTTGGCACTCAATCTCTATTTTTTCGGTAAAGCCCTTTCCTTACTTTTTTTCTCACCGCACATCTCTCTATTCTTTAATCTCTCTTATTTTTTTTTATCCCTTCTCAGGTGTGGTTGATGGATAAGCTGGAAGTTATGGACCTTATGAGGGGGGTCGAATATCCAGCATTCATGCTTCACACTTAGTTCGATACCTCACTGCTCAGAGGATGAGAGAGTTTTTTGGCCTCTGCTGCTAGCTTCAGTTGTGCCCTTTCCTAGCGAGTACATTGATAACAGGGAAAAAGACAGAAAACCTGACTCGACTGTGCCCTAAGTTCATCATTTTGACCATTTTTTGTTTTTTGGCTTTTTGTTAAAACAATTTTAACCAACATGAGAGTTAGATTAACATCCTTGTTCGACTTTCTGCTTTGAAATCGTGTAAGTCAGGTTGTGAGCACTAAAAATTTTCCTTTTTAGGTCCAAGAAATGGTCCAGTTTTGGAAAAATGGAATAATTTTCAAGAGAATTAGTCAACCTCATTAAAAATCCTCAAAAACTGTTTTTTCAAATGGCCACTGCTCAACCAACGTAGAATTAACTCTCGACATGCACAACCCTAGATCTGAACTTAAATTGTCTTGCAGCTGAATCTTCTAACAGAATAGGACAACCGAATTTGAACAAAGATGAGCACGAAGATGAGCCAATTTGCATATGGAGAGGATAGCCAAGTTTGAATAAGGATAAGACAATCAACATAGATGAGACCAACAGGTTGAAAATAGTTAGGGCTGAACTTCAGGATGAAGTCGCCTACGTATCCCAAAGATGGGAATCAGGCCATACGTAGTTTCAGATTTGAGGTTCACTCGGATGTTCACACTCTCCTTTTGTGCTCTAACTTTTGCCAAGGCCGCCCTTTTAGGTTTTCAACCTTGCGAGCTCTATTTTTCCTCTTTATTTTTCTTTCTTCTTCTTTTTTTGCTTTGTTTTCATTCATTCATTTTTTTTTATTTCTTTTTCTTTTTTTCTTGCTCTAACTTTTGCCTGGGTTGCCCTTCTGGGTTTTCAGCCTAGCGAGCCTTTCAAGGATAGAAAAGTTTAACTTGTCCATGTTGATCAATCGTAGGGTCTCTAAGCCATCTGAATCCTGGAGAATGGCTGATGTTCGCTGATGATGTAGTCTTGATGATGTAAGGGCCCATCCAATTGGGTTTAAATTTTCCCTTAGTGTCATGGATAGGAACTTGATTGTCCTTCAGTAATAAATTTTCTTCTCTCAGATTCTGGGATTTGGCTTTCTGGCCGATCTCCATTGGCTTGGGAAATGACCCAATTTTGACACTTCAAGCACATCTGACCTTTTTTGCCCCTAGTTCAAGGGATGCTTCTCTTCCAGCTTTGCAAGCTTCCTTCCATCACATCTGAGCTTCTTGCCCCTAGTTCAAGGGTTGCTTCGAATCTGGCCATGCAAGCCTCACAATGTGGTTGATTGTTGAACATTCTGAATCAAGGTTCAAGGTTTGCAAGCAAAAGGGTTGAGTCTTGAGGCTGAGAGTGATCCTATGCTGTACAATCTTAAGATCAATTCTAGGCATGCCTTCATAAAACCACATAAAACATTTTTGAAATTCTTTTAATAAAGTGACTAGTCGCTCATGCTTTTCTAAAGACAATGTAGAACCAATCTGGATCAAGCTAGGATCCTTCTCGGTACTCAAATTAACAAACATGATCTCATTCATTAAGGGCTTCGCACGCCTTTATTCCTCTCAATCGATAAATTTTTTCAAATCCTAAGGAATTCCTTCCTTTTTGTTTTCACCACAGTTTCAGAAACAGTTTTGAAAAAAAACTTTGGTTAATGCAATGATTTAAAGGCACAGTAGAAGTAAGTGGAAAAGTACTGTCATTTCATTCAGATCTTCTGGGGCAACTAGCTCATTGGTAGAAATAGACTCAAAGAGTGAAAAAGACAAACAAAACAAGACAGTGATGTGATGTCCGAGTTAACACACGCGAAATCATCTGACTCTAACATAACAAGACTGACTCAATACCCAAGTCTGAAAGTAAAATAAATAGCATTTTCAAAGTGGTAAAAAGTGTGTGCCATCCACCACATCTGGAGTAAAATGATCGCCATCAGTAGGTGGTTCATCCCCGATCACATAGTCACATTATCCCCCCAATTCATCGATCTAGTGCCAATAGACTTTGTAGGACCCGGTGGAGTGATGACCTTATTGTCAATCAGATCTTGAACTTCATGGTAAAGACGAAAACAACCGTCAGTGTCATGGCCAGTTTGTTGATGGAAGGCACAGTACTTGGGCAACATTATACCTGGATAGAAGGGGATCAGGGAGAGGCTGAGGGTCGAGGGGTTTAAGATGGCCTTGTCCTATGAGGATTTAGAGAGCTTTGGACAAGGTCATGTAAAGGGGATTGAAGGTGCGGTTACTAGTCCTCCCAGGGTTGATAGAGGGGTTGGCAAGTGTTCACTGGGTTTGATAGGTGTAGGATTGGAGCTGAAAGGGATGTTTCTGGTACGGCAACCCTTTTCCTGGCTTGCCCCTTGATTCGAAATGCTCCTAACCTAAGTGACAAAAGTGTCATCCATAGTTTTTGCAACAACTGCAAGCACTTGCTGTTTGTTCGGCCCTTTGCCCTTCAAAGCCTCAACATCCCACTAAAGATGTTCATAGGGATCAATGCTTGCCCCGGCCCTATTCTTGCCCCTTGCCTCCACTTTGCTAAGGGATTGAATCGCTATATTGGAGCAGTGCCCAATTGTTATTAACATGCCATCACCCAGACTTGAGATAGCTTCAGGTTGGCCATTTTCAATTGCAGCCCGCCCCAAGATTAGGGAGCCTTTTGGTGTGAAATTTCTAGCATGTGATGTGGTCGATGATGAAGCCAAAATCCCAAAGGCTAAATCTGCCATTGTTCTCTGAAGATCTTCAATCATGCTTATTAACTCAAAAGTAGTGGGTTCATGGGTTTGAGATGATTGGAGTTCAAGTGCATCCATCATACACAAGTCCGTGCTTTCTGGAATGAACACCTCAAGCTTGGGTAAATGGGTCGGGGTGATGTATATGCTGGGGTTGTAGGTGGATGGTAATGTTTGGGTTAGGTTGAGTTGTGAAGATGATGGGTTAGTGGTGGCCTGAGGTCTTTTTGGTGGAACTATGATCTCTTCGCCAATAAGATCTTGAATCTTATAACGGAGGCAGATGCAACGGTTTGTATCATGACTGTGCTACTGATGATAGGCACAGTATTTAGCGGGGTCATATCTTGGTGGAAGAGGATTTGGAAGGGGTCGGGGCTCTAGGAGCTCCAGGTACCCTTTTTCTAGCAGGCTTGAGAGAGACTCATGTAAAGAGGATGGAAATTTCAGGCTCGGGCCGAGTTGAAATGTTGGGTTTTTGGCTATTGATAGGAGTGGTGACAGTGTTTACTTCTGAGCATTTCGCAGCTGTGCTACCATTGGAACTACGAAAAACATTCCTCCTCATAGGTTCATTACCCTCCACAATGATCCCTTGCCTAATGGCATCCTCGATTTGAACCCCAATTTCATGGAGGTCCTTAAAGTTGAATAATGGGAGGACTATTATTTTCTACAATAGCCTTTCGTGCAGATTTCTAAAAATTATACGAACTTGCTCTTTCTCTGGAGGCCTGCTTACCATCATAGCCGCCTTTTCCCTCCATCGAATAACAAACTCTAAAAAGCCCTCCTTCAGTTCCTGACGCGTTGCCTCAAGATCACGAGTTGTGACCTCGATCTGCGTGTTGTAGGAATATTGGGCAACGAAGGATTCAGCCAACTCCTGCCAACTCTGTTTCACAAAGTCCTTCAATTTAGCATACCAAATGGCAGCTATTCCGAACATGGTTCGGCTGAATAGTGACAACTTCTGTACTCTGGTCAAACCCATTGGTCATAGGATATCAGAAAATAGATGCAAATGCACCATCGGATTCAAACTGCTCCGGTAAGGTAACTGTCGATTCAGTGTGCCCATCCTCTATGTCTAGAATAGAGTTGACCCTTTGTGCCTTTTTGAACAGCTTTACCAGCTTGTTGACTTTGAGCGCAGTTAGATCAACCTCGAATTTGAACAGTGCCTCGGTTTTATACACCGAGGCCTTGGAAGTTTGTGCTGGGATGGGTTCTACTTGGACTGGGAGAACCGGAACACCCTTGGTTTGTGGATCTTGAGCAGTGGCTGCATTTGCTGTGGTACTGGGCACAGGGATAGCCACGGTGGGTACATGTGATGCAGAGGCCGCTACTAGCTACAGTTGCTATTGTTGTAGGCTAGTTATAACCTCGGCTTGACGGGCCGTAACTTCGGCCTGACGGGTCATGTCATGCTGGAGGGAGTCAACTGTTTGCTGCAGATAGAGTAATAATCCCTCTAAATTTGTCGAAGGCTGAGCCATGGTAAGGGTAGATGCCCGGGATGAGCTGAACGAAGGTAATCTAACTAGTGAATGTCAGAATAGTGGAACTGGTGAACCCTGTCTGGCCCTCCTTCGTCTTGCCATCGACAAAAGTAAAACAAACACTGGCTGCCTCTGAACTAGGTCCCTAACCTTACAAAGTCTATCGACACGAGTCCAGAGTACTTGGGGGATATTAGAGCCTTCTAAAGCTATGGTTCCAGGACTACCTTGCAAAAAAGAAAACAGACAGCACCTCAGCCCGATTTTACTAGAACATATATGATCACAGCTGAGTGACTGTACTACACACTGAATTTTGCCCCAAAATAGATACCAACTTGCAACTGATATGCACATTCCTGTACAATTTCATTGTAAAGCACATACCAATTAAGTGAGAGCCAAAACACCCCTATGAGGGGGTAAGGTTACCTTGTCCTAGTTTCGTCAGGAACTAGGGTTCACTACTCAAACAAAGCAGTTTTCACGCAATCCTGCATTTGGGTAAGCATCCTATCCTAGTTTGGAACAATCTCTATGGCTTTTCGATATGCAACTAGCCAAATGGACAAAAAAGGATACCTCAGCAAGACTACCTAATATACCTCTCGCACCTAACACCGAGAATTGAAAGGAGGATCAAACGGTACAGCGGTAGTCCAGATCCAAGCATTGAGTTGCCATCGTGGCAAAGCCCGTGACCGGTCAGCCTTTTGGCAAGCCTCCGACAAACTGTCCAGGAATAGCAGATGGCAAACACAGTGACTTAAACGCACCAATGCAAATGCAATCCAAAGAAACATATAAGTGTAAATAAAATTTCATATCATGAATTTCAAGTCAAGTTCTCTAACATCCCCAACTGGGTCGCCAGAAACTGTAGCTTGACTTTTTCGCACCCTCTTTTGGAAGTTCGAATATAAGCCTTACAGTTCGAACTCCCGCGGTTCTGAATCTAATCTCATAAGTGCAATGTGAAACTGATAAACACCAAAGAGTCCAAATCCGGAAAATCTTTTTCAAAATCGATTTTGAATCAAATTGCCAAAAATGGACTGCTTTGCCAGATACAGAGTCACCACCTAAATATTTTGTTTTAGGAAAATTTAGGAAACCCATGACTCGTGCCAAAGGCAACGTGTCCGTCATCACCAAGATTGTCTCGGTTTGAGAACTTGGGTACGAGAGAGGAAGGTCATGAATGAATTGAGCACCCCTCGCTCACCCCGATCAAAGATCGGCTTCCACTAATCATGACATAAATCTTATGTACATTATATGCTGTTCTTCCAGTTTATCAAGCTAGCATTACTATGTGATGCGCGCGCACATAAGGTATAGACTAGTTTGCCCGAATTGGAACAATTCAATTTCATGTTTGTTTTTCGAAAAGGGTTTGATTTCGCCACTTAACAAAGTGGTCGTACATTCATTGGATCATTCCAATTCAAGCAACAAGTCTTCATCCACAGGTATTCAAACAGTTTAACACTTAACAAAGTGGTCGTACATTCATTGGATCATTCCAATTCAAGCAACAAGTCTTCATCCACAGGTATTCAAACAGTTTAACAAGTAAGCACTTAGCCTCATGGCAAGCATGCTAGACATGGCAACATCAACATTTCATGCAAGATGCTAAAGCAAGCAAAAGGCTCACCTAGTATTCCAAGCCAAAAGAGAAACTAGTTAGAAAAATGCATGATCCTAACTTATGCAATATGGCTAATGCAACACGTGCGATATGCAATTTAAAATAGGCTCGGCTACTTAATATGGCATATGAATCAATTTGATAACATGCGGTCCTAAGCACGTATTCAAAGAAGTATTAAACTACAATGCAGTTAGAATGATGAACCGAGCTTCAGTGCATGTAATACGAATGGATGCAAACATGAAGTATGCTAATAGAAACATGAAGTCCCTAAACTAACCATCGTAAGCAGATAAATAAAAAGGAGAAAGACGTGGGGTTGGAAGACATACACATTATTTCAATATTGATGCCCTCGCGCAAGATGGTCCAAATGAATAAACTAGCTAAGCTAAACTACTTAACTAATTATTACAAAACTTGAATGAAATAAATTAACTAACTATTCTAAGCTAATTAATTAATTATTACAACAAATTAATTAACTAATTAATTACAAAGTAACTAATTAAACTAGTTAACTAATTAATTACAACATTAATTAATTAACTAAATAACTCATCTAATTAAATAATTACAACACAAGTGTAATTAAAATAAGTAATTAAACTAAGAAACTAATTACTCTGCCTCAAGAAACGAGGGATGTGCATGCGCATGCTTGGTTTCCACCGAAAAACCCCGCTTTTTTTGCTTCTGAATGCCTATGTTTGCACAGTTGAACATTTCCAGAACAACTTTGCTCCACCTTACCAACACTTTGCTGAGTTTTGCATTAGTGGCCAGCCGGCCAAAGATGAAGGTTGCCGGCCACCAGCCAGCCATGGAGGTGGTATGCCGGCCACCTGCCAGCAAATGATGCACAGGTTCATCTTGCTGCAAGAGAGGACAAGCAGAGCATATACAGGGTATTTTCAAGGGTTGTTTGCATAATTCACCCCCTCTCTTTTCATGAACAAATCCAAGGAGTGGTAAACTTATGCCACAAACCGCCAACTCAAGCAATTTCATTGCATGATGGCTTGTGACTCAAGATGTGCAAGTTCAATAAATGCAACAAAAAGAGACTCTAAAGACCACCTCTGTATCATGGATGATCAAGGTAAGTGGTGGACCTTGGAGACTTGGATCTTTTCATCACTAATGAGTATGAAATGCTTCAAGCTTCCATGTGTTCAATTAACGTCTAATTGAACAAAACCAAATTATTATCTTGCTTACTTTTAGTCCCAAGTTTACTCATTTTAATTTACCAACCATCCTTTAATTCAATTAAACCCAATGGTGAATTAAAGTCTTCTAATAGAAAGAGAGTTCAAAACATAAGTTGCTTTGGGTATGAAAGAAGTCTTATACCGTTGGTAATGAACCCCATAAGGGATTAAACCTTAAGTATGAAACCTCAATTTCACACTTGGGCAAATAAGTGACTTGAAACCGCTTTCAAAGAAAAATAAAAAGTCAAGAATGGAGGGAGGTTGCAGAGATTATTAGTGCTCAAATGAAGTATGAAAAGCTCAAAATAAGTGCTATCAACTCAAATAAGTGATGTCTAAGACCTAAAACATCAAGCTTATGAGGGCTATTACACTAGAAGCATGCAAAGAAAAGCTCAAATGTGAATAACAGCCCAAAACAGTGCTAAAGCAGGCTAAAATATGTTTTAAAACATGTTGGAATTGAGCTAAAACAAGCTAGATTAAAACGCTAAAACATGACACCAACTAGGCTAGTAAACAAGACACAAGGAGGGAAGGCTAACCTCTCCAAATTTGGACTTCAAAACATGATTTTGGCCACTAAAAAAGCTCTAAAAATCAATCTTCAAAAGCTTGGAAAAAGATAGTAAGAGGGTGGGAAACACGTGGGGAAAGGCCTTAAACACATGGTGTAAAGAAGGGTGAACCACCCCTCAACCTTTATTGGCCTTAAACCACAAGTTTCAGCCCAAAAAGACAGAGTTTTTACAGCCCAAGAAAAGTACAAAAATATGTTGGAATGAAGACAAAAGTAGCTAAAATAATAAGTTAAAACATGGAGCAATTTAAGCTAGTAAACAAGCCAAAGGAGGGGTGGCTAACCCCTCCATTTTTGGGACTTCAAAACCGCTATTTTTAGCCTCTGAAAACCTCTGAAAATCAGTGGTAAAAGCTCAAAAAAAAGTTCATGAAATATGGGAAACACAAGTGGAAAGGCTTAGATAACAAGGTTCAAAGAGGGGTGGTTAACCACTCTACCTTTAATGGCCTTAAACCACAAGCTTCAGCCCATAAAAATAGTTGGAAAACACTTCAAAATCAGCAAGAAAAGATAGAAAAGAAGTGGTGCAAAGATGGTACAAAAGCAAGAGAAAGTATACCTCTTGAAGAGGAATGAACCCTTAAGTCAAAAACACCAATTTCACACTCTCAAGTGCTTCAAGAGCTCAAATTCAAACTCAAATCATCTCAACAAGAAGTTCTCAAGTTTTGGTTTAGAGTGTTTAGGCATAAGCTATGCAAGTTGCAAGAGAAAGAGAGAGAGAGAATTGTAGAGAGAGAGAGGATATTTTTTGCTCCAAAAGTTTCTCTAACCTTGAAATATAAGAGATAGGTCATGTATATATAGAAAACATGAGCCTTAGTTCGAAAATATCTATTCAAAAATAGCTGGAGCAGTGTGGAAACAGCTAGAGAAAAATATCTGCAAAAAATCTACTTTTTGTCACCAATGGCCGGCTTGGGCACAAGTGGCTGGTAGGTGGTCGGCAGGCCAGAAATGGTGATCAGCCGTCCACAAATGGTGATTGCCGGCTACCTGTTGGCCACAAGAAAAATCTGCTTTCAGACCCGACTTCAAATGGACATAACTCCTTCATCCGGACTTCTGTTCAGGTCATTCTTGTGTCTAAATTGAAGCCTCAAAAGTCCACTTTCCAATGGTGGTGGCCTCACAACTAAAGTCTAAGTGTACAAAAGGGTAGGCCTGATTTAGTGAGTCTGCCCAGCTTTCTCTTAACAGTTTCAAGCCGAACTAGTTTTCCTCCATCTCCTCTAATTTTCTTCAACTCCAAACCTATAAATAAGAGGTCTAATGTATTTTTCAAAGAGTTCACCTCTCTTCCATTTATTTCTACTTTGTCTTTGCTCAGTTTACCGAAAAATTTATTTTTTTACGAAATGCGAGCCTCGGAACATCGTAGAAACATTTTCAAAAATATTTTGAAAGAGAGGGTTTTGAGGTCTAAAATAGTTTTGGTCAAAAATAGTTTTGGTCCAAAATGGGGTGTAAGGTTGGGATTGAGAAGCTCTTCTTGCTGAAGAAATTGAGCATTTGCACGACATAACTTTCATCATCGAGTGATCAACCAGTGGCGCCCAAGTCTTAAGGGCAATCGAAAATGGAGTATCTACAGTCTTGTATGTTGGTTATGACCCTTTTCTCTCTTACCTGGTTGAAACACACTCCCTTATTTCGTATTGAGGTACGGTCTAGGTGTCACATGCTAGTTAATACCCTTTTCTCCTTACTCGGTTGAAACCACTCCCCTATTTCTTATAGAGGTATGGTCTAGGTCTCGCATGTTTGTTAAAACCCTTTTCTCCTTTACTCGGTTGAAACCCATCCCCTATTTCGTATTGAGGTACGGTCTACGTCTCGCTTGTTGGTTAAGACCCATTTCTCTTTTAATTGATTGAAACCCATCCCCTACTTCGTATTGAGGTATGGTCTAGGTCTCGTTTGTTGATTAAGACCCATTTCTCCTTTACTTGGTTGAAACCCATCTCCTATTTCGTATTGAGGTATGGTCTAGGTCTCGCATGTTAGATAAGACCCATTTCTCCTTTACCTGGTTAAAGCCCATCATCTATTTCGTATTGAGGTACAGTCTAGGTCTCACATTGTAACAACCCCGATCTGTGACTAGCCCATGATCCTTGATTAAGATTGTTTAATACGTAACTAAGATGAAATTCTACGTTAATTGCATGTGTTATATGTTATTTGCATTTATATATGTCTGTTGTAGAAAGATCTATCTGTGTTTTTGTTTCATTATGCGAATTGAATGCCTTATTAGCATCCGATCACTAAATCGACTCAGTATAGGTGTTATTTAGAATTTTTAGAATTTTATGATAGGCTTAATTGAAATTCGATTCGGAACAATTTAATTGGGATTAAATAGTACCATTGGATCAGCCTTAACTCAACTTAATTAGCAAATGCTAATTGGGCCTATAGAAGGCTAATTTGATGCTACACTATCCCATTACACCCTCATTTCATCATCTTTGAGACTAAAATTGAGAGAGAGAGAGAGAGAGAGAGAGAGAGAGAGAGAGAAGGAGAAATTGAGATCAAGCAAAGGAATTGTAGAGAATTAGAGGATTCAACTTTGAAACTCAAAGAATTAACAACTTAGCACACAATTGAACACCTAAGGTAAGAATTCCAGCCTTTAAGTTTGTAATTGAGTTAGTTAATGCATGAATTCAAGAGTGTTAATCTAGGAAATGCAAGAATCAAGCTAAGAGGTAGGAAATAAGATCATAACACACATGCATGCATAATTCATCAATTTTCAAGCTTTGACATCAACAATTCTTACATGCAAGAGCTTATTTTTGTTTTTCTCTGGGAGCTCATGGTGGTTTTGCACTTAAACACTTCATCTATTCATGTTTTGGAGGCTTTGTATCCAAGTCATTACATGCATGTTATGTTTTGGAAGTTTTAAGTTTTGTTTTGTACAATTGGTAAAAATTTTGGGCTTAATTTTGCGAAATGGTTTGTAATTCATCATATAATATGAGTTTCTCAATGTTTTACCAAGTTTTGGCCCAAAAGGTTGTGTTTTGAAGCTTTGAAATTGAGTTTTGGACTTGAATCAGCAATCTGGAAATTCCAGAATTTGTACTCTCCGCTCGAGCGGTGGAGTCTACGCTCGAGTAGAGAATGCGAGCTTCTAATACTTTTGCAGAGTTTGGTGGTTGGCTCGAGCGACCACCCTTATATTTGTACCTCCGCTGAAGCGAATAAGTCTAAGCTCGAGTGTAAAATTCATGCTCCTAAAAGTTTTACAAAATTTTACAGATTGCTCGAGCGCCCAAAGTTGCGCTCAACCGGAGACCCTTTCTACTCAGTCTTTGGCTCGAGCAATTGTTGAGCATTTGTCGAGTAGAAAAATCAAGCAACCGGTATTTTGTAGACTTTGCAGACTGCTCGAGCGACCGAAGTTGCGCTCAAGCGGACTGCTCGATTTTTGAAAATTTGACTAAGTGTTTCAATTTATATTTTGGCATCCTCATTGCATCTTAGGCATTCCTAAGCCTTAATTAAGACATAATAATGAGGATAAGGATTAGAAAAACACCAAGATAGAAAATGAATGAGTTATGTGTTTTCTGGGCGTGAGTTCAATGTGTATTTGTTATGTGTTTGTATAGGTCACGCGCTATAGGATATTTGATCTGTCTACTTTGTCCATTTTGCTATCAGAGCTATCAGTGAGTAACAACTCTGTAAAGCTATGTTTGATTATAAGTATTTCCAAAATGTTAAGATATGATCTATTTTTATTAAAATGCTATTTTATGAATAGTGAATGAGTGTCCAATTTTCTGAAATATATTTGTGGTATCCTTAGTTCACATGGCCCTCGCTTAGGGGAAACAATACCGTGGCATATGTTTATATGGTCCTCGCCTGTGGGAAACAATACTGTGGCTTACGATCATATGGCCCTTACCCAAGGGAAACAATACCGTGGTTTATACATGGCCCTTGCCCAGGGGAAACAATACCATGGCTACTTGTGCACTAGATATGGACCTTTGGGGTCGTCAGTACCGACTATACATATGGGTCCCAGGACCAAGATGATATGATAGCTAATGGATGTACCACATATAACTGCTTATGACTTCTGGTTATGTATATGAATCTGAATCTGTTTCTGATATAAACTCTGGTTCTTGAAATTGTTCGGACATCATTCATAAATCCTTTACTATGTGTTATTCACTTGGCTCCAACTCACCGTATTATTATGTATGTACGTAGGTGACCAGGAGCATGACCGAGCTCAAAGTTGATGGCCTGGAGTTTCTTTTGTCAGTTAGCCATGGTGACTCCTGAGGAGGTTCCCGTTTGCAGTGGTTAAGTTTTTGTAAATCATGTTAAAGATGTTTTGTATTTCTTTTGTTAGTTGAACATGCCTTTTCTTTGTCTGTATGTATGGATGGTGATGTGGGTATAACGTCTTGATTATGTAAATTAAGTTTTTAAATTTTCAGTCCCATGTAAGTCTACACAGCTCTTTGGATGTTATCTGAGTTGTATTAGCTTTCGCTAGCCCCTATACGTTATTTATTTGTTCAAAGGCCTTTGGTAATCCCAGGATTACTGGCCGATTATAATGCTAAACCTATAGGGGTGGGTTTGGGTCATGACACACATGGTGGTTAAGACCCATTTCTCCTTTACCTTGTTGAAATCAATCCCCTATTTTGTATTGAGGTATGGTTTGGGTCTCGCTTGTTAATTAAAACCCGTTTTTCTCCTCTCATGTGAATGTGTTTGGATTGTACCCCTTGTTATGCTTCATATCATTTGCACGAGACTTGCCTCGAATATTACCTTTTGCATTGCATTGCATAAATTATGAAGTTTCAAAAGGGGGAAAAAAAAAAAAAAAAAAAAAGGCTACCCGAAGCATGAAGTCCAACTTTCAAATTGTATTTCGAGTATATCATTTGCTTCTTGCCCTTAAACTACATTGTTTTGATTCCTTGCAAAGGGATACGTAGGCAACCCTTGGGTTCAATCAACTACATTTGCATCTTGTTTATTTGCCCAAGTCTTACAACCTTGTCAAAAGGGTCATCTTCGGCCTTTGACATTCACTCACATCATAAAATGACTTCGAGCCCTGTTAACGAGGGGCAACTATAGACACCCCATTTTGATTGGCCTTAAGACTTGGACGCTTTCTTTTGATTACCTGATGATGACAATCAGAATGTGTTTCTCACAAAATCCTCAATAAGAGAGCTTGGAATTTGAGCTTTATTCTCAATCCTAAACCTATGTTGGCCAAGTTTTTAAGCCTCGTGGGACACCTGGAGTGAAGTGGGACCAAACTGAAGTGAAACAAGACCAAACCGGAGCAAAAATGGACAAAATCCCACCCTAGCCGGTCGACCGGCCAGTCAACCAGAAGCACCATTGCGGGCAAGACCAGTGTGACCACGGACGCGACATGCCTTACTGCGGTTGTGACCTGTTCATAGTGGGCAAGTTTTTTTAATGTGTGGGGCACTTTGTGATGTTATTTCTGACCCATTTTTGCACCAAATGCTTGCCTATTCATCCTTCATTGACTATTGCTTGAGCCATTAAGGATAATGCTCCATTTTAGTGCCCCATTAGCTCCATTATCTTCCCTAAATGGTCCACTTTGCTCCACTTTGTCTTCCACCATTTCTCCACTAGCATTGCCTATATAATAAGAGCTCTAGTCTTGAGTTTGAGAAGATGAATTAGAAGAGAAATGTAAAGAGAATGTTAAATTTGAGTTAAGATTTGAGAGAAAAGAAAGCCTTGAAAACAAGAGAGTTGTCCTGCTAAAATAGTGAAGTTACCAAGCCTATACATCTCATATTCCCTTGCAAACACCACTCAAGAACCAAGTCTTAAAGCCTTGATCAAAGATAGAGTAGTCTTGCCAAGTTGAAGAAGATTAAAGAGTGATCATACACTTGCTCCAAAACCCATTGTTCTAGTTCAAATTCTAAGCTCTTGAATTGAGGACTAAGAACATAATTCACAAACTTAACGGTGATAAAAAGGAAGTATGGAAATCAAGAAGTTCACTCTTTCTTTGGAAGTTGAATTTTTAATTCTTTCATTTCTATTTCATTTTTGTTTTCTTACTTTTATTTCATATTGTTTTGTTGTAAAGTGATTAAGTTTTAATTCCTTCAGTTTCTTGCACTTTCTATCCCATAATTGTTTTTTTTGCTTTAGTTTCATATTAATTTTGTTGTAATCTAACCGGAAGTGGTTAGTTGAGCCACCTACATATTCCTTGTTTGTTCATTTTCTCATTTTTGCAATAAGACAGGTTTTGCTAGGCCTAGTTGGCTGGCCGATTAGCTTCTTTTGGACGAAACAGAGTAGTTTTCTGGCGTTAAGCATACTAGTTTTCAGCAATCCTCAAGACACATGAAGCTTCTATTTTTTTTTTTATTTGAGTGTTTTGTGAGATTTTTATTTTGTTGTAGTATTTTCCTCCTCTCTCTCTCATTTGTTTTGTAATTATTCTTTCAAGTGTTGTAATAATTTCTTGCCTTGCTTCTTTCTATCCCATTCTTTTACTTGCTTTCCTTATTTGTCCATAAGCATCATATTTTATTTTTCATTATATCCATGCTTTGTATCCATGTTTCATGCATTTTGATTCGGCTAAGTTTGCATTTGTGGATTTAATCAATTTTTATGTGATTATGTGCACTACCTCATGTTCTTGAAATGATTCACATGTCATATCTTAGAAGCCGAATCTTAGTTGCATCTCATGTGTGAATTGCATTAGGCTTTTGTATATAACATCATGCATATTTCGCTAACTTTATTTTGTAGCTATTCGTGGGACGTCGGTAAACATGTAAGTTTTTATACTTTAGCATCCCGTTTGTGTGTGTTTTTCTTACTATGTTTTACATCCTACCATGAGGCTACTCATTTACTTGATATAACTGTATGAATGCCGGTGGATGGAGGTTATGTCACTTAATTTGAAATGATGTTAATTTTCGTGTTTGTAAACTCAATTTCTTTGAGTTGTACATCTTCAAAACTTTTTCAAAACACATGAAATCAAGTTGTTCCAAAATGAATGACATAGTCTATACTTGTATGCTTCAATAGTAACTTTTAGGATTTATTAATAATTAAAACACGAACATATAAAGCAAATAGAACTCATATCATAGTTTGGTAAAGGCCGATCTTTGATCATGTAAGTGAGGGTGCTCAATTGATGACCTTTCCCTCTCATACCTAAGGTTCCGAACCAAGCATCTTTGGTTACGACGAACAGTGGCCTTGGCATGAGTCATGGGTTTCCTAATTTTTTTAAAATATTAGATGGCGACTCTAAGATCTGGCGATGCAGTCCATTTCTGGCAATCGTTTTGTAATAAAATGAATTTTCTATAAAAGTTGCCGAATCTAGACTCTCATCTATGTTTCACATTGTACTCATGAGACAAGATCGAAGAAATTGAGGGTCTGAACTATTTAACGCGCATAGGTACCCCCCAGGCGATGTTACAGGATCAATCTATCATAACTAGAAATTGTCTAGGTTTGGAAGCTTATGTACAAAAGAGGAAGGTCATTGAATGATTGCACCCCCTTTTGCCTAATCCGAAGATTGGCCTCTACTAACTTTTTATTTTATGATTTTAGTAGTTAATTATTTCATGCAGTTCATTTTAAGCCTAAAACCTTTAACTAACCTAAAATTAGGTGATTTGAATAAAATAAATATCATTAGCTTTAGATTAAAATAATATAGTCATATCTTTCCAAAAAGAAGATGATTTTTAATAAAATAAGATTTTTCATAATCCATGGCCATAAACTCAATCTAAGGCTAACAATATTTTATAAAAAAATAATAATAATAAAATAAATTCAAAACATTCAATTTTGCACAAAGAAAGCATAGAACTTGGATTATTCAAAAAGGATGATGCACAAAGTACCTATATGATATGGAGATAAAGAGGACTTACCCGGATACCCACTTTTAGCTTCTTTCATGCACTGTTTAAATTAAATATGAACCCTAGATATGCAACTAAACATGCTAATAATTTTCCTAAATCTGGTTCGAGGGTACTAAAATGATGATTATGCACAAAATAACATTTAACGAGTAAAAAGAGAAGAAAAAAATATGTAGAATATTTACATGATTCAAACCAGGCTTAATGCATGAATATTACATGGTCGTCTTGTCCTAAACATGTTCTAAATGAAATAAGCAAAACACACGAGAAAACGCGAGGAAGTGAATAAAATGAAGAAACGACATGATGATCATGTCATCCTAATTACCCTAGATGATTACATATTAAAAAGAGATGAGAAATAAGTACTAAAATAAAGAAAATAATAGAGTTTACCCGCTCGTTTGATTAAACCAAAGAACACACGAAGAATAGGGAGTTTTATTGCTTGAATGCTTCCCTCAAGTTTAGGTTCTAATTTAGTTAATGTTGTCAAACCCTAGATTGACTTTTAGTTGTTAAAGCTATTGTAGGATTGTATGATTTCGGAGCTTAGGGTTTAGAAGAAGTAGAAGCAAAAGTTCTCTCTCTAAATCAGTCAAAACTTGGCTAAAATGTTCAACCCTTTGAAAAGGGGAGAAGGGGAGAAGGGGGTGCTTTTATAGGCACATAGAGCTTGGAACAAGTAAAATGAGGTTGCTAGGGTTGAGCATCGCTTCCCTCTTGCACCTCCTTAAAAATCGCACTTATAGCCTTGTTAAAAACTCAAAATTTGGGCATCAGGAGAAAGTGTGGCTGTACATAGGGCTGCAAATGAACCGAGCTGTTCGTGAACAGGCTCGGCTCGGTAAGGGCTCGGCTCGGCTCGGCTCGGCTCGTTTAGTAAACGAGCCGAGCTCGAGCTCGATTATTGGGCTTGTTTCGTTAACGAGCCAAGCTCGAGCTCGCATGTGTTCGGCTCGGTAGGCTCAGCTCGTTTATCTTTAATTAAATTATATAATAAATATATTATTTATATATATTATATTAAATAATATATAAATATATATAAATACATTATTTATATATTAAAAATATATAAATATATATATAAATAATAATATAAATGCATTTTTTTATATATTAAATAATATAAATAATATTTTTATTTAAATATTTAAATATTTAAATAATATAAATAATATTAAAGAAAATTTATCGAGCCGAGCCGAGCCGAGCCGAGCCGAGCTCGAGTTCGAGTTCGATAAAAATTAACGAGCCGAGCTGAGCTCGAGCCCAATCCCTTATCGAGCAGAGCTCGAGCTCAATAAACGAGCTCGATAACTTAACGAGCCGAGCTCGAGCCCAGCAAAGCTCGGCTTGGCTCGGCTCGTTTGCAGCCCTAGCTGTACATAGCTCATGCGGCTGCACAACCAAAAAATGTTGAAAATGGAAATGTAGCCACACGTGCCAATTTATGCAGTTGCACTTTCGTATGTTGGTCATATCTCTCTCATCTGACATCAGATTGAGGTGAATCAAGCTGCGTTGGAAAGATAATTCAAAGGGATATAATTTTTTGTGAAATAGTAATTTCCAAATTCTAACTTTTTCTAGGCAAATTAGGCCTTCGATACAAACCAGCAAACGGTAATTTTGGCTAAAAATGGCTTTTGGCACGAAAATGGTAATACAGTAGTCCTAACAACTTCAAGCATCTCTAAAGTTAAAATTATGATACCTTTCATCATTAAGAAGCATTTCAAGCTCCTAAGTCTTAATAGTCAATCAAAAATTGGGTGTCTACAGAACCTATCTTGGACATGATAGTAATGGTACCCACCTGCTATCATATTCCCTAGTACACTGGAAAAGAATGGATCAGAGGATAAAAAAATCCAATAAACTATCAAACCCAAGTACCTTTGTGCACGTGAGAGTGATGAATGAATCTCGGCGATAAAGGGCATCAACAACTTTGTTTAAAGCACCAAATTTGTGCTTGATAACAAAAAATAACTGTTGGACATAGGCAGCCCATTTGGCATGGTGATCAGAAAGTTTGTCTCAGTTGTTGAGGTGCTTCAATGCTTGATGGTCAAAATATAGGACAAATTCACTATGGATAAGGTAGTGATACCAGTGCTTAAGGGACTGCACAATGGCATAGAACTCAATATCATAAGTGCTATACTTTAGCTTGGCATTGTTGTGCTTATCACAATAATACGGCATTGACTTGAAATTTTAGCTAAGGACAGCTCTAATTTCCACTTTGGATGCATCGTAATGCAATTCGAAAGGTTATGTGAAATCTGGTAGAACCAGCACTGGAGTCGTTGTTAACTTCTGCTTGATGACCTCAAAAGCTCGGCTAGCCTCGTCAGTCCACATAATACAATCTATGATTGGGGCCACGATGGTGCTGAAGTGAGAATGAATCTACTAGAAAAAAAAAAAGCAAGCCCATAGAAACTTCACATGTTGAACGAAGTCTTTGACTGAGGCCACTACTTGACTGTCTCTACCTTGGATTCATCCACAGAAATCTCGTTTTATGGAAACAATGTATCTAAGAAACAGAACTTTATCTATCATAAACACACATTTGTTGGTGGCCCCAAATAGCTTCTCTCACTGCAACACTGTTAATACCTCTCGAATATGTTGCATATGTAATTTAGGAGTAGGACTATAAATTAAAAATATCATCAAAGTAAACAACTGCAAATTTACTGATGAATGGTCTCAAGACTTGGTTCACTACTCGTATGAAAGTTCCTGGGGTATTGGATAGCCCAAAAGGCATGATTAGACACTTGAAAAGGCCCTCTCTAGTCTTAAAAGCTGTCTTCCACTCATCACCAGGTCTAATTCGAATATGAGGGTACCCATTCTTGAGATCCAGTTTGGTAAATACCTTGGCCCCGACCAGTTGATTGTCATCTAACCACAGAATAGGAAAGCGGTATTTCGCTATATAATCTTATTGATGGCCTGGCTGTCAACACACATACGTCACGTCCAATCTTTCTTTGGCATAATTTCCTTGTACTTCATGGCCATCCTGAATGTTGTTTAATTTATTTTTTCATTGGATTAAAGTATAAGGATTAAGTATGGTGTGATATAGTAGCCATGGATGCATGTCATCTTCTCTTAGGATGGCCATGGCAGTATGACCATCAAGTCAAACATGATGGCCACAACAACACTTACAGTTTGATGTTTAACTCCACCAAAATTATTTTGCTTCCTTCAAATGAGTCAATCCTCAAACCAAAATCTAGGAAGGGTTCCAACCTATTGACAAGGGCGTAGTTTGAAACAGAGATTGATGAGATAAATATGGCATTTATGCTCATTGCAAAGGAGGATCTAGCAGAAAAGTACAAAGAAGTTATACCTGAACTAGTAAAACCATTATTGCAAGAGTTTTTTGATGTGTTCCTGTAGACACCCCATTTTTTACCACCCTTACGACTTGGACGCCATCGCTTGCGCACCCAATGATGAATTGTATATGCTTGTCAAAAGCTCGAAGTCCTCAGCAAAATGCCACAGTTTTGAGCCTTCAAACCCTACACACCTTTTGCCTTGTTTTTGGACCAAAACCAAAGTTTTTCAAACCTAAAAAACCTTGGGACTTGCCGGCCACCACTGTGGGCTACTGGCCACCAGTGTAGGTTGGTGGCCACTTGTGTGGCCTACCAACCAGCATTAGTGGCCTGCCAGGCACTTGTGTGATTTTGTAGATATTTCTGCCAGTTGTGTCAGTTGTTTCTACTGATGCCTGCACTTGCCTACACATGTATGTATTGATATTTCTGAGGGAGTTTGATGTTTTTCTATATATAAGAGACCTCCCCTTCCATTTTTGGGGGTTGAACATTTTGAAGCAAAATTATCTCCCTCTCTCTGTACAATTCTCTCTCTCTCTCTCTCTCTCTCTCTCTCTCTCTCTCTCTCTTTCTCGCAAATCCCTAAGCTTTTGCAAGCTTTTGCCTATACACTCTAAACCAAACCTTGTGATCTTTGAGCTGAGGTACTTTTGAGCATACTTTGAGCTCTTTAGGGTGTGTAAGTGTTGGTCTAACACTTGCAAAAAGTTTTCCTCTTCAAGAGGCTTTCTGTTACAGCAGGAGGAACCAAGCATCAGTGGCCGGCAAGTCATTGTTTCTAGATGGTAGGCTACCATTTGTGGCCGGCAGGCCACCACTTCTGGCCTGTCGGCCACTTTCATCAAATTGAACAGCAACCTTTTTGGAGCAGAACAGAGCAGAGGCTAAGGTGAAAGTGGTTCTACTGTGCAACAGAAGCATTCTGGCAGCAAAACAATGGGATTTTTGGGTGGAAATCCGCGCATGCATGAGCATTCCTCACTTTCCGGGGCTGATTAATTAGTTTAGCTACTTATTTCATGTTGTATTCATGCTGTAATTAATTAGATAGTTCTAATTTGTAATTAATTAATTAGTGTAATTAATTAGTCAGTGTTATTGGTTTTGTAATAACTAGCTAGAATAGTTAGTTTATTCAGTTTGTAATAATTAGTTAATTAGTTAATTCGTTTTGTAACAGTTAGTTAATTAGTTTAGCTAGTTAGTTTATTCAGACACTCCTACGTAGGGGCACAGTTGTAATAATGTGTATGTCTTTCAACCCCACGTCTTTCTCCATTTTATTTACCTGCGTATGATGGTTAGTTTAGGGCATCATGTTCCGTTTAGCATCTCTCATGCCTTGCATCCATTGTCCTGCATGTATTGAGCTCGGCGCATCATTCTAACCTACATTGTTAGTTATTGCTTCTTTGAATACGTACTTAGACCGCATGTTATCAAATTGATTCATATGCCATATTAGTAGCCGAGCTTAGTAATTGCATATCGTATGCGTTACATTAGTCATATCGCATAGTTAGGATCATGCATTTTTCTAATTTTTTTTTATCTTTTTGGCTTGGAGTACTAGGTGAGCTTTTACTCGCTTTAGCATATTCCATTGTATGTTAGTGTTACCATATCAAAGCATATTCACTATGAGGCCAAGTACTTAAGTGATTAACTATTTGAATGCCTGTGGATGAAGGCTAGTTGCTTGAATTGGGATGGTTTGATTAATGTACATTTAAGCCCACTTTTTCAAGTGGCACATTCACAAACTCTTTTCAAAAACAAACATGAAATAAAATGTTCCAATTTTTTGTAAATTAGACTATACTCATGTGCCCATCGCATAGTAAAGTTAGTCTAATAATCGGAACAAGAGCATATAATGTAAATAAGATTCACATCATGATTAGTAGAGGCCGGTCTTTGATCAGGCAAGCGGGGGTGCTCAATTCATGACATTCCCCTCTCGTACCTAAGTTCCTGAGCTGAGACAATCTTGGTGATGACGGACACGTGGCATTTGGCACGAGTCATGGGTTTCCTAAATTGCCCAAAGATATTTAGGTGGCGACTTTGTATCTGGCAAAGTAGTCCAGTTTTGGCATTTTGATTCAAAATCAATTTTCCAAAAGATTTGCCGAATTTAAACTCTTTGGTGTTTATCTATTTCACATTGCACTTGTGAGATCAGATTCAGAACTGCGGGAGTCTGAACTGTAAAGGAGCACGAAAAGTCGAGCTGTAGTTTCTGGCGACTCTGCTTGGGAATTAGAGAACTTTACTTGGAATTCATGATGTGAAATTTTATCTACACTTATATGTTTCTTTGCATTGAATTTGCATTGGTGCGCCTAAGTCACTGTGTTTGCCATCTGCTATTCCTGAACGGTTTGCCGGAGGCTTGCCCAAAAGCTTGCCTAAAGGCTAACCAGTCGCGGGCTCTACCATGATGGGCACACAACCCTTGGATCTAGACTACCGCTGTACCGTTTGATCCTCCTTTCACTTCTCGGTGTTAGGTGTGAGAGGTATATTAGGTAGTCTTGCTGAGGTACCCCTTTTAGCCATTTGGACTAGTTGCATATAGTAAAGCCTTAGCAACTGTTCCAAACTAGGACAGGATGCTTACCTTGAAATACAGGCTTGCGTGAAACAACTTTGTTTGAATAGTGAACCCTAGTTCCTGACGAAACTTGGACAGGGTAACCCTACCCCCTCATAGGGGCGTTTTCACTCTCGCTTAACTGGTATGTGCTTTATAATGAAACTGTACAGGGATGTGCATATCAGTTATAAATTTGGTATCTGTTTTGGGGACAGAATTCAGTGTGGAGTACAGTCTCATAACTGTGATCATGTCTGTGTTGATAGAATCATTAGCTGAGGTGCTGTGCGGTTTCTAATTACTGCAATTTTAGCTTTATTTTTTTTTGCTATGTAGTTTAACACCATAGCTTTAGAAAGTTCGGATATCCCCCCAAGTACTCTCGACCCGAGTCAGAAGACTTTGCAAAGCCGGGGGATCTTGTTCGGGGGACAGCTCGTGTTTATCTCACTTCCACTAGTTACAAGATGGAGGAGAATCAGGCAGAGTTCACCTTGTTCAGTTTTTACAGTAGTCACCCCTCAATTCACCTGTGTCTAGTCCAATTCAGGAACAGTCATCTGCTTCTAGCCCAGTATGAGATCAAACGCCTATTCCAATGGCACAGTACTGGAAGACTTGATACATCATCTGCAGCAGACAGTTGAGGGCCCTACAATAGGATGCGGTCCTTCAAGCCGAGGTCACGGCCTGTCAAGCCGAGGTTATAACCAGGCTACAACAACAGCAACCATAGTCGGCTGCGGCCTCTGCATCCCATGCACCTCCTGCGGAGTATCCTAGCGCCCAGAACCACCGCTCAAACTGCCAATGTCTAAGAAAATCAAGGCAATCCAGTAAAGCCAATCCTAGCGATATGACTCCAAAACCCCTGTTTATAAGACTAAGGCTCTGTTTAAGTTTGAGGGTTGACCCGACTATACTTAAGGTCAATAAACTGGAGAAGTTATTCAAGAGAGCACAAAGGAGTTAATTCCATCCCAAATATAGAGGAAGGATACACCGATTCTACAGTGACCTTGCCAGATAGGTTTTAAAAAGTCACACATTGACTGTTTTGACGATTCTGGAGATCCGATGGTTCACCTACGGCTGTTTTCGGACATCTTGCGGCCGATGGCCCTGACTAGACTACTAGAAGTTATCTCTCTTTAGCCGTACCATGTCTGGTATAGCGGCCATATGGTATGCAAGTTGGAAGACTCTGTTAAGCAAAATTGAGAGGAGATGGCGAGGCCTTCATTGCTCAGTATTCGTATAATACACAGATTGAGGTCACAACTTGTGATCTCGAGGCAACACGGCAAGAGCCAAAGGAGGGCTTCTTTGAATTTGTGACAAGGTGGAAAGCTAAAGGCTCAATGATGACAATGAGGCCTTCTGAGAAAGATCAGATTAGGATGGTTGTCCAGAATCTGCATGGCAAGTTGCTGCAAAAGATGATTGTCTTACCTCTGTTCATATTTACAGAACTCCATGAAATAGGAGTGCAAATTGAGGGATGCTATGAAGCAGGGGGGCTTATTATGGATAAGAAGGAGCTGGCACAAAGGCCGTTTTTTCGCAGTTCCAATGCTACCGGGGGGTAGCACAGCTGCGAGGCCGTCAGATGTAAGCGTTGTCACCACAACCAAGACTATCGACTCCTTTGCTACACACAAGCTCACAAAACACCACCTTAACTCTACCCGATCCCAGAGGACTTTCAAACCAACTATACATGACTCTCTCTCAAACCATGAAGGTGCTAGTCAAAAAAGGGCACCTCAAACCCTTAAAACTCTCACCCATTGCCTGATCCTCTCTCACCCAAACACAACCCTGCAAAATACTACGCGTTTCACCAATAGCATGGTCATGACACCGACCAGTGCTTTCGATTGAGTCATGAGGTTCAGGGATCTCATTGATAACAAGGTGATCGCTCCACCTCAAAAACCAAACGTAACCACAAATCCTCTTCCAGTCTATAATCAAGTTCCCCTGCCTCAAAATCTCAACCTGATCCATACACTGGCCATCCCCTATGACCCCAACGTATATATTACTCCCTCCCACCTACCAAAACTGATGTTGTTCATTCCGGAAAGCGCAGATCTGTGCATGATGGACACGTCCAACCCTCAACCCAAGCCTGGGGGTGATGAGACTTATAGTGGGAAGGGGAAGTCGACCTTGGAGGAAGGTACTAGTCTATTTTCAGAGTCCCTTGAGGACTTACCTGATAGGGTGTATGATCCGAGTTGCTACATTGTGTCAACTGGTCAAAATAAGCCTGAATTGGTTCTGCTGACCTGGGTAGACATCAATGTGGGTCAGAGAAGATGGCCCGAGCCAAGGGTTGGATGATCTAGTAGAACTCGAGGAGGATTTGGCCAACCGATAGTTCTTTGATGAGTATGAGACCAGGAAGATGATGCAAATAGGGGTGGTTCAACCTGAACAAATCAACTGACAAACTCTGGATGGCTGAGTGATAAGCCAGATAAAAAGAAAGGAACTGAAATGAAACCAGAAGGAAAGGAAACAGAGATTGCTGTAGTGGCCAAAAGGGCCGATGAGAAAGGAAAGCTGCCAGAGAACGCTGGCATGGAAAACCTAGCCTAAGAAGTGGGTGCTGTGAGCACTGCAGATACATAACAGGAAGCTGCACTGAAGTAGTTTGAACGAGAAATGGATGAAGATAGCCGGAAAGCTGTAACGGCTCAACACCCTGTGGGGAATTCCAATGATGTGAAGGTGATACAAGCAGAGCCGGACAACTGTTTGTCAGTTGCTAAGGGTGAATGGTGGGACGATAATAATTTGCATCTGGCCCACACCGATGAAGACTAGGGTGAGTGCCTTCTGGACAATACATGGTATGATGAAGAAATAAACCATCTGACAAGAAATGGGTGGTATTTTAAGCTGCCGCACCCGGATCAAGTAGAAGCGTCTGGAAAAGACAGAGAGGCTGAGAAATAGAAAGAGAAACAACTAGAAGAAGAGGCAGTATTGAAACAACTCAAGAAAATCCGAGATGACATCTCAATCTGGGGTCATCTTATGGTCTCCCAGGTACACCGATAGGCAGTGTTGTCTGTAATGGACAAGGCTAAATTGTCCATTGACACTATGCCTGAACAACTTATGAGTTTGGTCTTTCCAAGTGGTGCCGGGCCAACTCTTACTTTCTCTGACAAAGAGCTACTACCGGAAGGCTTAGCTCACAAAAAATCATTGTACATATCTGTTGAGTGCAAGGAGAAATGGGTGCCGGTGGTGTTAGTGGATACCGGTTCGGCCATCAATTTCTTTCCTTCTCGCACTGCCTATGCAATTAGCCTCAAACCAGCGGACTTTGTTCCCACAACCCAAGTAATTCGAGCATATGATAACACGAGCAGAGAGGTCATGGGCACAGTGCAAGTTAGAGTCCAAGTGGGCCCAGCTGAGCAAGAGGTTGAGTTTCATGTCTCAGATGTGTCGGCTACCTTCAATTTGCTGTTAGGGAGGCCGTGGTTGCATCATGTGAAGGCTGTCTCTTCCACTCTCTATCAGATGTTGAAGTACCCTCAAGGGGGAGGGGTGGCGATTCTTTTTGGGAATTCATCTATCCATTCGCTGCCAGAGGTAACTATGCCAGTGTTGGAAATCACCCATGGCGAAGAGGATGTATTCCTCTCGGGATTCACTTTGGTTGAAGCCTGGGTAGTGCAGACTATTCTGGCCACAGATGAAGGCATGTATGTCACTGCCTAGTCTATCTATTTCATGAACAAACTGCAGCATGTTCCAGGAATGGGGCTCAGAAGGAGTGATCAAAAAGGTGTTGCAGCATTGACAAATGTGCCACACAACCCACATGCCTTTGGACTGGGCTACGTGCCCACCAAAAAAGATTGGATAAGAAAGGGAGAAAAAATCAGAGGCAGAGCCAAGGCCAAGCAAGTCGGGAAACACTATGAGCTCATCCACAAGCCAATCCAAGGGACACTGAATGGCCGCTTTGTTCAGGAGGGAGAAGACTTCCCTTTTTGTGGCTTTCCCAAGCCTTGGGTGAATTCCTTGAAATAGCGTGTTCCCGGGTTCGAGAACTTCTTTGATCTGCAACTGCAGGACAATGATGATGAGGAAAGGGCTGAACCAAACATCAAGACTGAATAGAGCACAGAAGGTGACTTAGAAGGCGGCGAATTTGGAGTAGGGGCAACACTGGCTAGTCTTCTAACAAATCCTGTGGCCGACCTAGAGAACTTGGGAGATAACCTTACCGTCTCCAAGAACGGGGAAGAACAAGGTGTGAACCCAACCAAGAGCATTTTGGATGTATCAGTGGCACCATCTCTTACCTGGCAGCCGGAGGAAGGCTATCTGTCCAGTTCTGAATCGGGTGATGAGCTCGAATTTGATTCCATTAAGTCTGTGGGGCTGGGATCATATTCAAATTCTTCTGAGTCTGAGTATGGTATTTCTGGAGGTGGTAACCCAGATACCAATTCCTGTCTAGCTCTTCATTCAACTTTTCTTTTGAGTTTATAACCGAAGATCTGGACATTTTGAATGAAAACTCTATAAATTCTATGTACTTTTCTGTACCGTTGGTTTATTGTATTGACCAGGATTTTCAGAATTTTAATGAAACCGAAGGGCAAGAAATTCCCCTAGCTTTGAAAAACTTGATTAATTGAGAGGAGGAGAGGTTTGCTAAACCTTGTGCTAATGAAATCATTGCCATTAATGTGGGTACTGAAAAGGATCCGCGCCTGGTCCAGATCGCATCCACGTTGTCTTCGGAGGAGCGCGAGCATTCAATTGCTTTGTTAAAAGATTTCAAAGATGTTTTCGTGTGGTCCTACGAAGACATGTCTAGAATCGATCTTGAGATTGTATAGCATCGGATCCCTCTTGACCCCGAGGCTCAACCAGTCAAGCAGAAGCTGCCTAGAATTCGTCCAGATTGGGCGTTGAAAATTAAGGAAGAGGTCACCAAGTAGATCGAGGAAGGTTTCTTGTTAGTATCTAAGTACCCGACTTAGTTAGCCAACATCATCCTAGTGCCGAAGAAGGATGGTAGAATCCGAGTGTGTGTAGACTTCCGGGATTTGAAAAGAGCCAGTCCGAAGGACTACTTTCCTCTGCCGCACATTGATGAGGATTTCACTATGGGCCATGCATTGCTATCATTTATGGATGGGTTTTCTAAGTAGAACCAGATTCTAATGGCGCCCCAAGGACAGAAAGAAAACTGCATTCACTACGTTGTGGAGTGCCTACTGCTACCGGGTTATGCCATTTGGGTTGAAAAATGCTGGAGCTATCTATAAGAGGGCCATGACCACCATTCTGCATGACATGATCCGCAAAGAGGTCGAGGTGTACATGGATGACATGATTATCAAGTCCAAAGAACGAGAGGGCCACTATACCGCCTTGAAGAAATTCTTTCAACAGATCAAGGAATACAGATTGAGGTTAAACCCATAAAAATTAACCTTCAGTGTAACGGTAGGAAAAATGATGGGCTTTTTTATCACACAAAGGGGCATTGAAGTAGATCCTTCCAAAATCAAGGCCATCCTAGAAACGCCACCACCAAGGACTGAAAAGGAGGTGCGAGGCTTTCTCGGTAAAATGCAATTCATAAGACGGTTTATTTCCAAATTAACCTTGACTTGTGAACTACTATTTGGTCTCTTGAAGAAAGGGAAGAAATTTTGATGGGATGATTGCTGTCAATTTGCCTTTGAACAGGTTAAGCAGTACCTCCAGAATTCGCCTGTGTTGTCGCCACCAAAGCTGGGGAAGCCTTTGATTTTATACCTGTCAGTAACAGACACAACCGTAGGATGCATGCTCGCTCTGGAATCTGAAGATAGGGTGGAGAAAGCCATCTACTACTTAAGCAAAAAAATGCTAGATTATGAAATCCGCTATACTCCTTTGGAGAAAGCTTACCTAGCCTTGGTATGGGCTACCAGGAAGTTGAGACACTACTTGTTAACTCACTCCATAATCCTGGTTTCGAGATTAGATCCCATCAAATATATCTTTGAGAAACCAGCACTTACGTGTAGGCTAGCCCGTTGGTTGCTTCTTCTCTCCGAATTTGATCTCAAATATGTCACCCGCAAGTCAGTCAAGGGAAAAGCTGTAGCGGTGTTCCTGGCAAACCAGCAGGTAGAAGAAGATGAGGCAGTGGAATACTTATTCCCAGATGAAGACATTTTGCAAGTTGAAGAGGAAACTTGGACGATGTACTCTGACGGAGCGTCCAATTAGTATGGTTATGGGATAGGTGTGTTGCTAATAGCACCTGACGACTCCTATATACCTTTAGCCTTCAAACTACAGTTCAAGGTGTCCAATAATGAAATAGAATATGAAGCGTGTATTGTTGGTTTAGAAGTCGCCCTAGAACTAGAGGCAATAAGATTGGATGTCATCGGGGACTCGAACTTAGTTGTTTCTTAAGCAAATGGAGACTGGAAAGTCAAAGAAGAAAAGATGAAGGTTTACCATCAAACCCTAAATATTCTGATTCCGCAGTTTCAAAAGTTAACATTTACGCATCTACTGAGAGAGAACAACAGGTTCGTCGATGTTTTAGCAACTTTATCTTCTATGGTAGACATCCCACTTGGAGTCCGGATGCATCCGATTATCATCGAACAGAAATATACGTCGGCTTATGAAACTATTGTTGTGATAGTTGAAGTGCAAGACAAAAACCCCTAGTATTACGATATTTGGAACTTCTTGGAAAAGGAGATGTATCCACCCGAGGCAAATGCTAAGGACAAATGGGGAATACGGTGTATGGCCGTCCAATTTATCATCTGCGGGGGTAAATTGTATAAAAGAGGTCATCTAGGAATGCATAAGTTGTGTGTGGAAGAAGAGGAATCGAAGTGCCTTATGGAGGCTATCTACAGCGAAGAATGCGGGGAATATATGAATGGTGTGATGCTAGCCCGAAAGATTCTCAAGCAAGGTTACTACTGGTCCACCATGGAGAAGGATTGTATTGGTTTTGTGCGGAGATGCCACAAATGTCAAATTCATGCCAATCGTATGAATATTCCGCTGTCAAAACTCTACAACATGACTTCACCATGGTCGTTTTCAGTTTAGGGAATCGACGTTATCAATGCAGTCACGCCAAAAGGGTCGAATGGGCATGAATATATCTTGGTGCCGATTGATTACTTTACAAAGTGGGTGGAAGCTCAATCTTATGCAGTGTTGAAAGCATTGTATGTGGCCAAATTTATCAGAAACAATATCATCTGCCGGTATGGAGTTCCGAACAAGATCATATCAAATAACGGCTCCCACTTCAAGAAAGAGGTGATAGACTTACTGGAGAAATACAATGTGGCTTTTCATAAGTCATCCACATACAAGCCACAAACCAATGGAGCTATTGAAGCCGCCAATAAGAACATCAAGAACATCTTGCAGAAGATAGTTAAGACCTACAAGGACTGGCTAGATAAATTGCCATTAGCACTCTGAGGCTACAGAACTTCAATCCGGACATCTACAGGGGCAACCGTTTATTCTCTCGTCTACGAGATGAAAGTTGTTTTGCCAATTAAAATTGAAGTCCCGTCGTTGTGAGTTATGGCAGAGTGTCAGATAGCGGAGGCAGACTGGCAACAGAGCAGATTTGAGGAGTTAATGTTGTTTGATGAGAGGAGGTTAAAGGCATTGTATCATGTTTAGGGCTACCAGTGCAGAATTGCTAGGGCTTTTAACAAGAAAGTTAAATCCCGAAATCTCAAGGAAGGAGACATGGTGCTGAAAGACAACCGAGCTCTTATTCATGACCCTAAGGGCAAGTTTAGAACCAATTAGACTGGTCCTCACATCATCAAAGCGATCTGGTCAGGTGGAGCGGTTATTCTCATGGACTTAGATGGCCTGGATTTTTCACAGCCGATTAACATGGAGAAGTTGAAGAAATACTACCCCTGAGAGGCTTGCTAGGCTGAAAACCTAAAAGGGCGACCTAGGCAAAAGTTAGAGCATGAAAAATTAGAAATAAAGAAAAACTAAGCTCGCAAGGTTAAAAACCCTAAAGGGTGACCTTGGCAAAAGTTAGAGCGCAAAAGAAGAGGGTTAATACTCGAGTGAACCTGAACCGAACTACGTGAGGCTTGATTCCCATCTTTGGGATACGTAGGCAACTTCATTCTGAAGTTTGGCCGTAACCATCTCCAATTCAACTGTCCGGTCCGTTTTCCTGATCAGGTCATCTTTGTCCATTATCTGAGAGTTCGGTTGTGATCTTCATTCTAGGAAGAAAAGTTGTTACAATGTAGAGCAGCAGTGGTATGCAATCAAGGACAGTTATGATCTTTTGATTTGAGGTTGTACATCTGGAGGATTGATTCTATGCATGTTAAGCAGTGATCATTTTCGAAAATGGTTTTGGAAAGTTTTAATAAAAGTTGATTTCTCTTAAAATTTTACCTTTTACAACTTAGACCATTTTTAGACCAAAAAGAAAATTTTAAGTACTCACAACTTTAATTCTATTGATTTCAAAATAAAGTTCTTCAACTCTCCGATACAAATCAAAGTTGCTTTTACATCATAAAACTTGAAAAGAAAGGTCAAAGCAATAAACTAGGGACATAGGCTAGTCAGGTGCTCCTGTGTTCTCTACTTGTGCTTGTGGAAGCTTCTGAAGTCAAAGTGGGCCTGATTGTACTTTATCCTCAAGCCAAGCCAAGCCAATCCAAGCACTTGCCAGAAAGGCCATAACTGAAACTAGGGGTAGGGACCAAAAACTCTCTCGTCCTCTAAGCAGTAAGGTATCTAGCCAAGTGTGAAGCACAAATCGGGAATGAAACCGGGTATTCTATCCTCTCCTCTAGGCAGGTCTGATCATACCCGAACTGGCGTTTGAATCAAAAGGAGAAATAGAATACGCAGTACGTGAGCCCAATCAGCTGTATGCCAGGCTGCTGAGTCATGCTGTGACTCATCTCGGTCGAAGGAAGCCAAGGGCAACGCCAAGCTATATCAACTACAGATCTGCTGCACATCCAGTTGCACCACCATCCTTCATTGGGAAAATCCACTAGTCATTGGCAGAAGAAATAAGCTCGAGCTGAATACTCGGGGCAAGAGTCCACCACCTTTAGCTTATCCATGAGCCATAGCTAGGAAGGGATGAAAAATAAGAGAGATTAAAGAATAGAGAGATGTGCGTGGAGAGAAAAGTAAGGAAAGGGTTTTGAGAGAAAATAGAGTATGAGTGCCGAGTGATCTGAGAAATACATATCAGAAAGTATGGGAAACAATAACAGAAGAATTAGTGGACTCCTCACAAACCTAGTAGTCTTGTGCCAATGAAAAGCATCTAGGCCCATCAAGGTCTCAGCCAGCATCAAACCAATACAACTCTTACCTTCTTTCAGACATTGGGCCACTTCGATCGACCGGATGCTAGCCCCGCCGTAACTAGGGGCAAGAAGGAAATGTGCAAGCATACATAAGCAGAGGGCATGTTGCTGAAAACCTCGCCAGCTATCGCCAATGTCAGAAAAATAATGAACCAAGCTGGGTATGTCTAGCTCTCTATCATGGGCCAAAGATCGAGCTTCATGCAAAGTGAGCCCACACATCTGTCCCAAAGCTTGGGCTTGGCCAAAATAAGGCTAAGGCATGATTTCTTCATCACACCGGGTTTCCATCAATGCCTGAAATTCTTCAAGAGTTGGGCACATTTCTTGTGTTCCGAAGCGAAATACATGTGTAATCGGGCCCCAGCATTAGACCGTGGCATGAAGGAACAGAAAACAAAGTGGAGTGTGGCTCAATGAAAAAAGCGCGTTTATGCCAAAACCTCAAAAATTCACCTTTCCCATGCCGTCTAAAGTGGCTATCCAATCTGTGAGCTTTTTAGTAAGAAATGTCTCAATTTGTGGAAGAAACAACAACTAAAATGGGGTTCTGGAGAAGAAATCACGAAGGAGGACCTTTTATAGAAGATAAGGCTGTAGTGGAGACCAGCTGTCACCTTCTGGTGGTTCTTGCTGGCCACCTCTTGTGGCTAGCAGGCCACTTCTTCTGGCCGACATCCCACTTTTGTGGCCGACAGCCCACTTTTTCTGGCCTGCCATCCACTTATGGATCTCGCAGTGGTGGCAGCCTGTTTTTTGTTTTGATCTTTGTGTTTTGAGGTCTTGTTTTGAGTCTTTTGATTTTAGGAAGTATGTGTATCTGTGTTTCAGTTGTTTTTGCTTTGCTTATCGAGTTTGATTTTGTATTTTGGTCATTGGTTGTCTTATTACCCAATTAGGAACATCGTGCCAATATAAGTTTTCATTTTCAAACTTGATTCCATGTCCATTTTATGGAAATATGGTGCTCATGATACAAAACTGATAACACTTTTCATAAAAACTGTGAAGTTTTATTCCAATCATGGTTTTTACAAAAGGGAGTACAAGTTTCAAAAGCAAAAACTAAAACCTATCTGAAGCTATACATGTGCTAAGCTACCAAACAAAAAGAAACTAAGAAAAAAGTATAAAAAATCAGCACCAGTCATCTCAAGCTTGAGAGGCTCTCTTTGTCCTCTTCTTCGGAGAGGACTTAGGAGCACTATCTCCATCTGCACCGCTGTCAGAATCAGACTCTGAGCCAGAGCCGGTATCATCTCCGCTCCCTGCCTCAGAGCCAGCCTCGGCGTCATCTCCGCTTTCGGACCCCGAACCGACATCATCACCCTCGCTTACGACTCAAAATGTTGACTCGTTCTCTCCTCGGAGTCGCTGGTCTCGACATCATCATCACTCAAAACGAGCTCCAAGGGACTGCTCCGGCCTTGGGTACCCCTATCCCTACCTCGACCGCGGTGCACATCTCAGCCACGTGCTGGGGCTTATATCTCTCTCCTCCCTGCTACTGGAGGAGGTACTACCGGTACTGGTGCTGCTGCTATCGCTGGTGCCCTCGGAAACTGGAAAAATAGTTGTCAACATATCAGTTACAGTGTGTGTATCAGATACAGACATAGTATGCAGAATGAGTATCATGCAGAAACCAGATACATATGAGTACAGTATGCTAATGCAATGTTTCAGTGCAGTGTGGAGAATACTACAGTGGAAGTGCCAATGTATCAATGGGAATATGATAGTGTGGTGCTTAACAGAGTTAGTAGCAAAATGCATGCTAAAATAGGAGAAGCTACCTAAATACCGTGGAGACCAAGCAGCGTCTCTCTCCTCTGCACCATGCCAATCAGAGAGGCAACTAGCTCGAGGAGGCCCTCTGTATACTCTGTAGGTGCCTACAAGTGCGTTTGAATGATTAATATCCCGAATAATCAATGTAATGGAAAATGTGGAGTGCAAATTGTAAAGTGTGATCCATACTTGAGGTGCACCTCGAGCTTTGTCATACTTATGCCCTGCCTCTGCTGGCTCGATCGGAATCTAGTAGGCTATCCCGGTCGACCGCCAACATGTGAGCCTAACCTGCTACGAGAGCACTTGTTGCCTCACCTACGCGAACACTTACCAAGGGGGGCATAAGATGAGTCTGGATGAACATCACGTAGTCACCCTCCGCTCTGAAGAAGTCAATGTCTAGACCCACCATGAACTGGATGATCGCCTCAATAGGCAGGTTATCTATTGTCCTCATGGACGCTGGGGGTGGTATGGAAACAACCAGATCGGGCGAGCCCATAGTCTGGCGTACAAAGTGCTCACTCAGAAACCAGGCCCGGCAAACTAGGCCCTCTAGCAAAATTCAAAATTGGGACATGGCCCAAGCCCGATGTGCTAGTCCCTCACACCAGCCGGCATCGTCACTTGAGGCTGCCATGTGATCTATAAATAGAGAATGTACAGATTGTTAGTTTCCATCAGTTGCCGAATTATGAATTAAAGATGTAGTAAAGAAACATGACTATGAATTTCAAGTTACCTCGCCAGGAGCCACTGGGTTGAAGTATCGACGGAAGAAGGCGAAGGTCGTGTCATCACGGCTCCGGCACTGCCACTGGCACCGACCATCATACCATTGTGAATACGGCACCACGAAGGGAATCTCCTTCATAGGCTCCAAAGCCAAAGTTGGGAAATAGGCATAAACCCACAACTATAAGGAGAGAGTAGTGATGTTAATGCATGAACAAATATGAAACAGAAAGTGCAAAGCAGAAAGCACAATGCATGAACAGATACATAAAGTGCAAAACAGAAAGCATAAATACATGAATAGATACAGAAAGTGCAAAATAGAAAGCGCAATATATGAACAGATATTGAACGGAAAATGCAAAAGCAAAAAGGTGTGGTGCATACCTCCTAGGCTCTCCAGTTGCCTCAAACTCGCTCTCCCCTCATCTGGGAAGTGGAGCTCATGTAGTCGTAAAGCGTGGCGAGGCCAGCTCCGCTACAATCATAAAACCGGACCCGGGATAGGGTCACGAGAGCGCTCAGTAAATATAAGCCTACGGTGTTCTACCTATTCAAAAACAAGGTGGTACCAAGGAGAAACATCAAGAAGCCCCGAGCATACTGCTCCACCTTCTCTAGTATCTCATACTCACTCCCGCAAAACTACTTGGTGAACCAGCTATACCTCACCATCATCGGTCTGTATAATGGGTGCGCTTCCAACAGGTGGATCCATGCTGCCTCCCACTCGCCCATATCCATGTCGAAGGGGATCAGATCACCCCCTACCCCTAAGCCTGTGAGCATGGCAAAGTCATAGGGAGTCATCGTTATCTCCCAAGTGGAAGAGAGATGGAAAGAGTTGGTGGTGTCCCACCACCTCTCCACCAACGCTCCAAGAAGAGCCCTGCTGGCTATGTGCCATGAAAGCCCGGAGCAGAATAGGTTGAAGCCAGCCTCGTCAACATGGTCACGGACCTCGAGGGGAGCTCATCAAACTAGTCTCTCGCAGTCATTGCCCCATACCCCCTATAAGCACGGGAGTCCCCCTGTGATAGAGAAAAGGGTGAAGTAAATGAAAAACAGTGATAAAAGAGCATTCAGAAAAAAGGCAGTGCAAGAACTGCAGGTAAAAGGAAAAGCATGAAAGCATGTAAATAGAGTTCATACCTCAGTGGCGCTGAAAGAAAGATGGGAGTCCGGTTCCCTCAGCATAAGATCCTCCAGTACGCCACCAATGAAATCACTGAAGCGCCTGATGGCTCCAGACGGTAGTATGTGTGTTCGAGGATGGTAAGTCATGGGAACAAAGAGGCACACCCTTAATGGTAATGGCTCAGGCTCAAGCTCTGGAGCGAACATCGCCTCAAGATTAGCTGCGATGCCCTCCGCCACCACACCGGCCTCAGCGATCACCGGCTCCTCAAGCTCAACAGGGGGTGATAATGGAGGTGGAACCTCGAGAGGAGTGCCGTCAAGAGGAATATCATCCGCCATCTAGAAAGTGGGTGAATAAATGGGTGAAAATGAAGAAAAATAGAGAAAATAGGGTAAACTTGGAAAAAGTCAACCCTAGGAGAGAGAAAATGGGAGAAAAAGTCAAAACCCGGGAAAGTTCACAAAACCCGAGAGAAACTCAGGGAGAACAAGCCTAAAGTGGTGGAAACTCAAGAAAAGCGACAAAATCAAAATCTGATCAGTTCAAAGTGTAGAGAATCAAGAGGGTTTTACAAATAAAGTTTGTGTGGGGCGTTGGAAAACGCGCATAAAGTGCAAATCTAGAGAGAGAAAGCACCTAGAGAGAGAATTTTCGGACTTGGGTGTGTGTGCAAATAAAGTGTGGATGTGTATATTTGAAGACCCGAGGCAAAAGGACCTTTCTGTCCCTGAACTGGCACGGGTGGCTAGCAGGCCATTATTGGTGACCAACAGGCCTTACTGGTGGCCGACAGGTGGCTGGCGCCCTTTCCTAGTGGCCGGTGGTCCTCATCTATGGCCTGGATTTGTTTTGTGCCTCTGTTCCCCGAGAAGTGTATGAGAGGTTCATTGTTGGGTCCAGATTGATTCTAGGGAACTCGAAACCGCATTCCGGTGCGTGAGTGTTCTCCACTTGCCAATATGAATGAGGTGTATCCTTTTTAAGTATGTTGCAAAGTCTCAGAGAGGTAAATCGAAGGTTATCATTGAACATCTTTTTCATTCATTCTGTCAAATTACATAATTGTTCTCTTTTGTTGCATAGAATGTGCATTTTCACATATACATATGTTGCATGCATGTCCTGCATCATTCATGATCCGTGCATAGAATATGCTTTTAGTTTTGCATAGAATATGCTTTTGTTTCTTGCATAGAACATGCCTTCAGTTACCATTATATGTCAGTTGTCTATCTTCCATGGAACATACGTTGACACTGTATTGATTTGTTCACTTTGTGCATCTATCGCACTTGTTCACTTTATGTATCTATCGCATACTTTCATTTTAATGTGTCTTTGTGGTACGGTCTTGTACCTTTGCTTGTTTATCTCAGGACGCGTGAAGCGCCACCTTGGGCGTGTTTTATCTCAAGACGTGTGAAGCGCGACCTGGACCAGTTTTATTGTTTATCTCAGGAAGCATAAAGTGCGGCCCTAGGTGTGTTTTATCTCGGGACTCGTGAAGCACGACCTCGAGCGGTTTTGTTGTTTCTCTCAGGATGCGTGAAGCGCGGCCTTGGGTGTGTTTTATCTCGGGATGCGTGAAGTGCGACCTCGAACGGTTTTGTTGTTAATCTTAGGACACATGAAGCATGGCCCTGGGCATGCTTTATCTAGGGACGCGTGAAACGCGACCTCGAGCGGTTTTGTTGTTTATCTCAGGACGTGTGAAGCGCGTCCCTAGGCGTGTTTTATCTCGGGACGCATGAAGTGCGACCTAGAGCAGTTTTGTTGTTTATCTCAGGACGCTTGAAGTGCGGCCCTGGGCATGTTTTATCTCAGGACGCATGAAGCATAGTCCTAGGTGGGTTTTATCCCGAGACACGTGAAGCGCGACCTCAAGGGGATTTCTGTCCTATCTCAAGACGCGTGAAATGTGACCCTGAACAGTTTTGCCTTTATCTTAGGACGTGTGAAACGCACTTCCAAGCGGTTTTCGTTTCTCAGTTTCTCAGGACATGTGAAACGCGACCTTGAGAGGCATTTGCTTTCCTTGTCTCACGTTTTGGCGTGGTTAGAGTGTGGTTTAGATCTTTTTGCATGGAACCTGTGTTGGTTTTAAGCTTGAAGCTGCTCATTCATATGTTGTTATCTTGTTACTGCTTATTGCATCATCTTGTGTTATTGCTTATTGCATCTGTTATTGCTTATCGCATCATCTTGCATGATCATAAGTTTTCAAAATAGCTGGCTTCGCGAAGCATGTTAGTCCTGCTTTCAAAGTATCTTTGTGCATGTCATTTGCATCTTGCCCCAAAACTACGCTGGTTTGATTCCTTATAAAGGGATACATAGGCAGCTTGCGAGCGTAACCATTTAATTTATGTCTTGATTGTTTGCCCAAGTCTTATGGCCTTGTCAAAATGGGTCATCTTCGGGCTTTGACGTTCACTCACATCATTTCATGACTCCGAGTTCTGTCAAAGAGAGACAATTATAGACACCTCATTTTTTACCACCCTTACGACTTGGACGCCACCGCTTGCGCACCCAATGATGAATTGTATATGCTTGTCAAAAGCTCGAAGTCCTCAGCAGAATGCCACAGCTTTGAGCCTTCAAACCCAACACACCATTTGCCTTGTTTTTGGACCAAAACCAGAGTTTTTCAAGCCTAAAAAACCTTAGGACTTGCCGGCCATCACTATGGGCTGCCGGCCACTTGTGTGGCCTACCGGCCACTTGTGTGTTTTTGCAGATATTCACTACAACAAGTTGGGTCTTGAATGACGAAATTTTTTTGTCTCCAAAGAGCTAATTTCGTCACTATAGATATTTGTGAGGAAATATTTTCGTCGCTGGTTTCGTCATTGAATGTTTGTCACTAAAAACCATCGTGATGAAAAATAATTTCGTCACCAATGAAATTACTTCAGTGACGAAATTTTTTGTCACCAATAAAACAAGATTTTGTCGCAAAAAATTCTCATTTTCGTCACCAAATAGTTATTCAGTACCATATTTATAACTTTAGTTGACGAATAAATTTGTCACGCATGTTGATCATTGATAAGAAAATAATTTCGTCACAATAAGATGTAAAGGTGACGAAATATTTCGTCTTCAAAAGTCATAATTTTTTGTCACCAATGAAACAATAGTTTGTCGCCAAAAATTCTTATTTTCATCATCAAATAGTTATTCAGTACCATATTTACAACTTTAGTTGACGAATAAATTTGTCATGCATGTTGATCATTGATGAGGAAATAATTTCGTCACAATAAGATGTAAAGGTGACAAACTTTTTCATCTTCAAAAGTCATACATGGGTGACGAAATATATTTTGTCACAAATATGTATATATACGTGACGAAATTTTTAGTCACCAAACAACAAAATAAATAAAAATTTTCATATATAAACTGCAGTAAATTTTGTCACAAATAAAGTTTATTAGTGACGAATAATCACTTTGTCATAATAACAAATACAAATGACGAAACAAATTCGTCACTAAACTTGTTCCATATTTTATATTCAATTTAAATTATTAATTCACAAATATCCCTGCTCATATCCCAATAGCCTTTTAATTGTACTAAGAAATCCACTAGCTATTATACATCACTTCACAAAAAAAAATCACTAAATAATTTATATTAGAAATCAAAATATATCCATCAAACAACTTTAATAATAATCCATTAAGTATCACAAAAAAAACCATCAAAGCAAATCTCAAAATGAACTAACGTGGAGTCCACAAAAAAAAAATCAACACTCAATCTTGATTTGCAACTACAACTAAGCATCAGTTTAGGAAAAAAAATTCAACAGTTGATCTTCATTTGCAAGTATGCTTCCGAACATCATCAAAACCAATCTGCAAAGAAAATAAACAAGGCAAACATTAATATATTATCAATTACATCTAAACTCATATATAAATAATTTTATTTTGTAAACCAATTTAGTAGAAATGCATATAACAATTCAAAACTTCAAAGAGTTGAGGTGATCCTTGATGATAAAGCAACACGGATAACATAAGATGACAAAAGATCGCAAGAATACCATATATCACTATCACTAATGGTAGAATATATATAATAGCTCCAAAATATAACGTGGCATTGAGGTACATTTGATTCACGACAATGGGTCGATGACTTCTTCAATGAGGTAAATTTGATCGGTGGAATTCAACACAAGAACCTTGTCAGACAACACAAGAACCTTGTAAGACTTTTGGGATGTACCATTGAAGCCCCTCAATGCCTTCTTATTTATGCCAATTTACATCCATGTATAAAGTAAAACAAACCCCTCAGTCCTAGTCATTACAACAAAGTTGACAATGATGGATGCATTTCAACTAAAACTTATATGAAATATGAAAAACAAACCTCATGTTTACAGTGTATGCATTTTCAACAAAAAGTTGGGATTAGAGAACCCCAAAGAAATGATTACTTATCACATTATTCAACTCGGTCCCAGCTGAGTTCAGCACTGCTCTATCAACTTTATCTCTGGGTAGAAACAAGAACTCACCTCCTTCATTTTTCTCAAATCCACACAGCTCAATAAACTCAATTCCACCTTGTAGTGCACCAACTCTACCCTGAAAGGTGGCATTAGTGAGTCTAATTTTATGGAACTTGTCCTCATTGGGATTTGTCGCAACATTCTTCACATAAGTTAAAAGCGTATTAAATGCCGTCTTCACTTTGGCCTCGTCATCCTTATGGTTCTGCTTGAGAGATCGTAGACACTCTCTCATTTATTCTGCCTTTGTGGCAGGCCTGACTGGCAATGAGCTCTTCTTTTCCTCCACAACAGGTGCAGAAGGCTTTGCAGCATCAGGATCTTCTGGTGGCAATCCAAGTTTCCGTCTTCTTTCTACCTTGTCTTCTTCCAATTTTTGTCGAATTTTTTCCCTTGCTAAAGGGTACTCTCAGAAGTAGAGAGTGGACCATACAGAAGTTTTTGCACCAGTGGCAAGGATGGATACAGTAAGGATGATTATTGCTCTAGCTGCACAGAAGAATTGGACGATTTTTCAACTGGATGTCAAGTCGGCTTTTCTCCATGGTGAGTTGAGTGAAGATGTTTATGTGGAGCAGCCAAGAGGATATGAAAAAAAAGGGCTATGAGCATCTAGTTTACAAGTTACACAAAGCCCTGTATGGATTAAAACAAGCTCCACGAGCTTGTTTTAGTAGAATCGAAGCACATTTCATTGGTGAAGGGTTTCGGAGGTGCGATAGCGAGCAGACATTATTCACAAAGAGAAGCAGAGAAGGAAAAATTAGCATTATAAGTGTTTATGTTGATGATTTAATTTTTACTGGTAATGATGAAGTTATGATGTCTGAATTTAAAAGCTCTATGTTGAGAGAGTTTGATATGTCTGACTTGGGGAAGATGAGGCTTTTTCTTGGAATTGATGTGCTACAAAAGTCGGATGGTATTTATATACACCAAAGGAAATATGCATTAGAGGTGTTGAGAAGGTTTGGTGTGATGGAAAGTAATTCGGTGGGCAGTCCAATAGTTCCAGGTTTCAAAATAAGCAAACGGAAATGGAGACTTAGTTGATGAGACGTATTACAAGCAGCTGGTGGGTAGTTTAATGTATCTAACTGCCACGAGACCGGACATGATGTTTGTTACTTGTCTCATAAGTAGATATATGGCAAAACTAATGGAAATTCATCTACAGGCAGCTAAGAGAGCACTTTGATACTTAAAAGGGACTGTGAACTATGGAATTCATTATAAGAAAGGAGGAGATGGTGAGTTGTTGGCATTTACGGATAGTGACTATGCCAGAGATATTGAAGACAGAAAGAGTACATCTAGTTACGTGTTTTTAATGAGTTCAAGTGTTGTTTCATGGTGTTCTAAAAAGCAATACAATCCAAAAGAATAATTAAAGCAAATAAAAAACAGCAACAATCATAAAGTGATATACAAACCTGACCAACCCACTGCCTGAGACTCAATAAATGTTCATTCATTTCTTCTACTGTGAAAAACTTAATCAAAGACACACCCATTATTAATCAGATCACCAACTTAGAGCAACTCCCAGCACTGCCTAGCAAAAATACACAAAAAAGTAAACACATAGTTTTGTCTCTACTTTGGTTAGTGTGTATTTTAACTAGGGTCATGCTAAGTAAGAATTTTGATAATGAATCTATTTTCATTAAATACATTTTCAAACTTGTTAAATCTTAGTTAATAAGTAGTCAAACTGCTGTACTTTAACTAGTATATACTAACCAACATGAGAAAAATAAAATGATAAAACGAGCGAGACTTACCAAAAAGGCGATGTAGGAGTTCATGGGATACCTCCTCCTCCAAATTGTCCTTTGAAACCTTACTTCTTAAGAAACTCTATGATGCTTGATGTGATCTCAAAATGCTCGTCAATCAACCCATTCATCTTCCCTATCTCTTTATTTTGTGCTTGAATTTCCTCTTTTTGTACTTGAATTTCATGTTTCTGTGCTGTAATTTCCTCTTTATGTGACTGAATTTCCTCTTTTTGTGATTGAATTTCCTCCTTTTGCTCTTGTATTTCCATCTCTAGACGCCTCACATAGTCACTGTTAGTCGAAGCACTGGTAGTCCTGACAGAGAAGGAACGCCTCAACCCGAGTCCTTTAACATATCCCGACCTTGGCTTCAACACCTTCACAAATAGCTCCTCCGGAGTAATTGGAACCACACCAAGTTGGAAGCAATGTTCAGCTTGGACCTTTATCATATTATCCTGTCATTTAAAAAAAAAAATAGAAAAATGAATAAAGATACAATTAAAATTGCAATCATCCTAATACAAAAGGTAAATATACATACATAATTCTCTTTGCACTCCGGAGAAATCCACTGCTTTGTGACATCATTAAAGTGTGTAGATTTGTAAACACATGGCAACTCTAGCAGTTGGCCCCCATTTGCAATTGTCTGATTTTTTTTGTTCAACTAGTAAGTTAAATAAGAATGATGGTAGTAGAATCATCTTTTAAAAAAAAATACGGAAAAAAAATTAAAGAAGACCCACCGCCTCATGTACCCTAATTGGGAGAGATTTTGACCCACACCTATGCTTCGTCTTCAATTGATTTCTATTGTCAATGTTAGCATTTGATTGCTTCTACAAGGAGCAAGTTCCAATAGAAAAATATATATATTAGGAAGACAAGGTAATCGTCAACAATAAATAAACATAAGAAAAGTTTACCAGCCAATTGGTATCATTCCACTTCTTGTCAATCAAGTTTTTCCATTTCTCGAGGTCATATTCAGGCGATGGGTGGCTTCTACCATACTCCTCTCCCTTAGCACTTTTAAGGTTCATGTATTTTTTTCGTAGTCTGTAGGTGTGGGTGCTCAAGCTCCGTCCACACTTTGTTGCCACCGCTTTGCTAACATTTGTGGATTTACCTTCCATGTCAAATTGATCCTAGCAACAGCCACAAATCTTGTAATTCATAATTAATTATATTACATTAATTCAATCAATTATGTAAAACTTTTACCGTTAGACGCTGAAACATAGGTGCCATAACTTCTTCATTGACATGTTTCCACCTGCGAATGCTAAAGTCTAGCAAGTGTGTTCGGACCTCAACACCAATTTTGGAGACTAATTGAGAGGAATGATCCCGCACTAGCGCATGATACTCCTGTGGTATGGGAACTTTGAGCTTTCCATCTTTTTGAACCATTGCTTGAACCTTCAACCCACGTGTCAAGCCACGAGGGTGTCTACTAGGCACTGTTTTAAAGACATAACATTGACTGGTTAGCAATTAATTAAAGCGAAATCATAAAAGCAATATAAGTAACTTTTTTTTTTTTTAGTAAGTCATAAAATAAAATGATAACATATAGAGATATACGAGGGGCATTCCCCAGGCCTTACAACACCAAACAAAAAAAAACTAGAGCTATAAAAGAGAAATAAAACCAAATAGATAAACTAAACTAAATAAACTATAAAGAGAATCATCCTAAAATAAACTACACAAAAGAATGTTCATTTGCCACATGAGGAAAAAAGGGCTATGAACATTCAATAGACTAGCCAAAAACAATACAAAATACACGTGCACAACCCTCAAGAGAGAAAAAGCAAGCAAAACTAGAAAATAAACCCAAGAAAAGCCCTGCACAAACAGCACTAGCAACAGCCACACAGGTACAGCTGCAGTTTTCTTCCCTACTCTCAAGTTGATGCTTTTCATTTCTCAAGTTGTTTTCTCTTTTTCATAATTATATTTACTATTCCATTTTCTTGTTTCTTCACTCTTTCCTACATCTGCAGCTTTTTCGTTCTTCTCTGTTGCTGCCAATTTCTTCCTTACTCTTCGTTTCTGTTCAGTCTCTCCTATACAGCTGCTGCTTTGTTCTGCAGTTGCTGCAGCTGCTGATTCTTTTCCATACTGCTATTGCTTTCTATTCACTAGTCTCTTTCTCTGTTTCCCCTATACAGCACTAGTCTCCTTCTCTGTTTTGGTGAGTAGTTCAGCTACTCTCACCACAATTTTAGTACCTTGGGTGCTTCCATCAGTTGTGATGAAGTGTTCTTTACCCACAAATTGCATAATTTTTTGGGCTCAAGGTTGGCTGTGATTACCCCAGTGAGGACCTTTATGCTGGGGTATACCCTGGCCTTTATACTATTAAACCAATATCGTAAGCTTGGCTACACAATTTAACTTCAGATTTCACATAACCCAGATTTTACAGGCCTACTCCCATCTGGGATCCAACACAGCAAATATGAAATTTGAACATATCATAATAGTGTTCTAAATTTAAGCATTTAAACAAAAACTACAACTTGGAAAAATGTATTACAGTGTAGTACAACAAAGGCAAGGCAGCAATTAAAGATTAAAGTCAGGAAAATTTCGAGGTTTAGTTCTTCAATTAGCAAAATCCTTGAGTGCATTAAGTCATTACCATCCGGTAAATCCTCATCACAAACGAAGCAACCCAACAAACAATTCACGTAAAAAGCCCAACAATTTCTCCTAAAAAAAAATTCAGTATGACCAAAGAAATGAAATCAAAATTTTGGTCATCAGATTCTTCGATAACTAATTCCACAACTTCATAGACAAAGGCAAACAGATATTTTCACCCAATTAAGCACAATGGAAACTATTGGAAAGGTTTTCACTCTCTTAGAAACCACAGTAACATGATGGCACAAAAGGACAACATTTTATTTTCTTTTCTATTTCCCCTCTTTCTTACATTTTCTCAGCTACCAAACAAAGAAAATCCTTAAAAAAAATTTAAAAAAAAAAAAAAAAAACACTTCATCACCATTGGCCTTTACCCACAAATTGCATAATTTTTTGGCCTTATGCTGAAGAGAAACAAAGAGTATGGAAGAAAGTGGTAGTAACAGAGAAGAACAAAGAAGCTGCAGGGGTGGGAAAGATTGAAGAAACAAGAAAACGGAAAAACAAATATAACTGTGAGAACGAGAAAACAATGTGAGAAAGGAAAAGCATCAACCATGAAGTCTCTAAAATTTTTCAAATCAGCCAATCTTGAAAAAATGTTTACAATTCAAATTTAAAAGGCGGTCAAAACAAATGTGAGAAGCCATCCAAAATAATGTCAAAACATCTTTAAAAGCAACTATATAAGAACCTAGAAATGATATTTTAGTTTAAAATTGAACAATCTTGACAGTTTAAAAAATTAAATAATTGTTAAACATGAACTGTAACACAAGTGAATAAGTAGACATTTTGACAGAAGGTAATATGTATGTATGTATGTATGAACAAAACAAAACTTACAAGAGTTAAACTAGGGTATACCCCAGCACTTTTTATAGCCAAAAAAAAAAAAAAAATCAAACCCTACGAAACAAATTGCTTGAAATTTTTTGCACTATAGAATTATATTAAAACAGAGAATTTCTTTAGCTTAGTAAAATTCAGTATCTTACCGACACTAGATTGGGGGGCTGCCTCCCTCGGTGCCTCCATATCGACATCAAGTGGCTGTGAGTGTTGGGTATCCACATTGTCATGTAAATCCCCATTTGGAACAACAATTGCCTCGTACGAAGGTTGAAGAGATGACTGCGCCAATCGTTTTGGTGGCATTGGTAAGCCCTAAAAAACATAATACAAAAGCATAAACAATAAATACATAAAAATGGATAAGTAAAGATATGTATATGGAAACTCATCAAGGACACTGTTGATATTTGTAATCTGATCCAGTCCACTCCTTTTCTTCACAAGACTGGTCCTGACAAGTGGTTGCTTTGAATATTTTTAAAATGGTCAGGTAAAGGGTGTTGTCACTCAAAAACCTGTAGGCAAGTTGAGTGGTTGAGCGGTTGAGTGGTTGTGAGCTACCAGTAATTCTAATCTTTTAATTGGTTTTTCCTAATTGTGTGCTTTGCAAGTTGTTAATCTGGCCTCTTCTTATAGTAACCACCCAATCCAAGAATTCCTTCGATGTTAGACCTCCCTGAAACTTAGGAATATCAATGTTTAGCCCAGACTTCCAGCCATGAGAATCATGGTTAGGAACCATGACTCCTCGGCCTCTAACCCTTCTCAGATAATCAGCTAATGAATTGTTAGTGATATCATCTTCCGAACCAGTATCCTCCGCCACAGGACATTGGTTTGGTTAATGGTTATGAGCGCAGTCTCCAACAGTCATTGCATCAAAACGTTCTAAGAAGAAGTTGAAACAATTCTCCGGACACTAAAACCTCTCCTCTATCTGAGCTTCTTGTGTTGCTTCGTCTGGCTCATACACTTTGTCAACAACGGCATGCCAGCCTCCACGACCTCTAGCAGCATCTCTATGAATCATTGTGAATCTCGAAATTACTCTTTTGTCTAAATCGCACCATGCTCTAATACCAACTGATGTGGGGAATTTCAAGGAATAATGAAAATCAAACACAAAGAATAACCACGAATTGAATAAAAGAGATACTTTCTCTAAAATATATTAACTCTTCACCATAAACTGATTTTTCCCTAAGGTTTAAACCTTTATTTATACTAAAATAATTCTTCTTCACCAAGAAAATCTAAAAATGAGAGACATATTCTTGTTAGTCAAGAATATCTAAAAAGGAAAGATATATTCTTGCTAGTCAATAATATTTAAAAAAAGAAATATAATATTAAGAAATAAAAATAATTCTAATCAAATAAAAATATATCATTTTTAAAATTCCAATTGGTATCATTTACTTTTGTTATTTTCCTTGTTTATCCATGAGTTTTAGAAACTCTGTGGCCAAACACTCTGTATCATAGACCCTAACTTGAACACCCTTCAAAATCACTATTCAAAATTTTACCAAAAAAAAAAAAGAAAAGGCAACAAAATTTAAATATTAAGGACAAAAATGCAAGAAAATTGAATACTTTGAAAACTAAAATGAAACAAACGCGTAATTTAGAAATAAAAAGTGCTACAATATATATATATATGTTGAGACTGTATTTGGTCATAAATGAAAGTAGATGCTCCTTTCATTTAGAAAAACTTACATATATATCGTGTGAAGAAAATCAAGAACAATTTTAAATAAAGCTTCCATTTATATCATGCTATTGATCAACAACAATGCGCTTTGTTATTGCATATGGAAAATGAGTGAGACCTCCTTTTTGGAGGATCCTTATAATTCTTAAAGTCATTCACACCAATTATAATGTGTGAGATCCACTCATATATGTGTGGGATCCACATCATGAGAAGTGTGGATCACTTTAAAAGTTGTGAGAATCCTCCAAAAAGGGAATCTCTATCATTGTTGATTACCTATATCAATAAAACCAATAATATTAGGCCAATTAGATTAGTCTAATTCCTTGGTCTAGATTTAATCATAATGTCACACATCATTGTCGCCCACATGACAATTGCTTGGGTGTGATCTAATCAATCATGTCAATAATTTCATTGGTTGATTATGTAGACAATTAAGTTGTCTCACTTTATGGGTTAATCATTGTGTCAATCAAATGAGTTATTTCAGTTGACAAGGACTTACGGCTTCAAGTGGAGAATTAGTAGAGCACATCAAAATCAAAACTGCAATTTGGATTAAAAGTTGCAATTAACCTCCAATTTTGCTCCATTGATAGTTTCCTTTATTGGCTAGAAGGGCTGAAATCCACTAGAATCACTTTGTATATTTTTTTTCTTCAGTATTTAGTTGGGGCCTGCCAACTCTGTTTTTGCCTTGGTGTTCATATGATTCGGCTTGAGAATAAGTGCCAACATAGTTAACATTTGTTCTTCAAGTTATGATGCAATTCTGATTAGGCATCCTTGTTGCAATCACTCTAGTTTATTAATAAAATTTTCTTTTGCAAAAAAAAAAAAAAACAGTCACACTTAGTGCTTGTTAGGGAGAGATTCGATATTCAACTCCTTCCAATTGCTAATTTAATAAATAATAACTGACTTTTATTAATTAATAAAAAAAAACAATTAGAGCAACCTCTTGAGTATAATAATAATAATAGTTTCCCATTGAAGGATTGGCAGATAAGTGGCATGCCTGCTCAGCCACTTAGTTGTAAGAATAATATATGACAAGCAGCCAGTATTGGTTTCAATGCTTTTCCTTTATACATGGGGCTGAAAATACAACCGCAAGAATAATAATGGTGAATGCATGTACAGAAATCTTTGGTAGTTTGAATTGAACTGGCTTGAATGGCTCGAATTTTGTTTATCAATCGACCTCCCAGACGATTGGCCGACGATCATCTAGACGACTGGGTGCAACACTTATCTATCACGGTTGTCACCTTGTCGACCGTAACTATCAACTTTTTCGTTGGACGATAACAAGATGAAATTCGAGCCATTTGGGACAAGCTCAAATTCGAGTTACGTAGCATTGCTCATGCATATAATGCCACCGGCCCATGTTTAATTAAAAAACAATACTTCTCAATTATATTTATTATATAGTTTGATTATATCTATCTTCACCCTTTTAGTTAAGAGATTAATGACGGACAATAAGTCAAGACATAATTAATCACAGACTTAATTACAAGAAATTATTCTAGTCGTATGTATGTATCAGATGATGAGATTCTTCCACTTATATTTATCTGAATTTATCGGTGGAATTATCGGTACAAAAGTTGATAAAAGTGCTAATTAATGACATTAGATGGTCTACATTGATGATGATATTAGCAGTAATATATATATAGATACATAGATGTCAAATTCACATTTTTTTTTTTTTTTGGGGGCAATTCAATCAAATGAAATTTGCCCAAATGAAATAAATTTAGATAATTTACAATTCAAATGTTGAAATTCATTCAAAATTAACATCAATTGAACAGATGAACTGGATCAAACAAGTCAATTCAACAGTGAGAAATATGGACCATGTGATGAAGAACACATATTTGGCACACTATCTTAGCTTAGCCAGCAGATGGGGAAGTGCTTTTCATCTCCTCCCCCCACCACCTAACACTTTTCAGCTTTATTATAGAGGGGGAGGGATGTGGACTGCTTGCTAACTTCTCTACCATTTCAACACTAAGCCAACTTGCAGTGACTTTTGACCCAACAATCTTTGCCCCAAAAATATATGTGGCTCTCCAAATTAGTACTGCTATTTTAATCCTTTTTACTTCTTTTTTTTCTTTTTCTTTCTCTTTCTTTACTCTATGCATGATTAGGATGAAAAATAAATAAATACATAATTTAAAAATAAAAAACTTTTCTACATTTGATTAACATGACAGTGGTGGAAATTGCAAAAGTTAAATTTGCTATCCATTCTATATGAGCATGATTACCAAATGCACAAAAGTGGCAGTTATCATCTTCTTTTTTAAATTTTCTTGTAGTTTTCTCACAATAATTCATCTTAGTCAAATACATACAAGAAACTTATTTTTTCTTCCACTTCAAGTTTTACTGTTTTTACTTTCAATCATATTTTTCATTCTAATCAAATTTGGGATTTATCAGTCAGAATTGGAATCTTTTAAGTTAGCCATCTAACTCCATCTAACTTGAGAGAGTGTTTAGGTTTGATGAATTCATTTTTGAGGCCAATCTCATCAATGATTCGAATTGTTCACTTTTTAAGACTCACTGAGTAAAATATTCATGGAAGAAATTAAGATAATCAAATATCGGTGGTTTAACGTTTGAATAACATTTATTTTAAGAAAATGCACAATAATTATAATTTCAAAAATAATCATCCATTTTTTGTAATACAAATATGATTCAAATATATAGTTACCGATATTCGATTATTTTGATTTTTTGCATAAGTACTAAAATTTGAATGATTCAAATCACCGAGATTCGGCCTCGAAATGAACCTGCTAAGCAAAAACGCTCTCTCAAATTAAGATAATTCAAACCTTAACTTTTGGGATAGTGGCTTTTTAAACTTTTTCATGAGGTGAAAAATGTTATTGTGTTTGGGAGTTACTTTTTAAGTTGTATGAAAAACATGAAAGACTGATTTGTATGACTCTTATTTTTAGTCACTTTTGATTTTCTACTGGCTTTTTTTATTTTGCACTTTAAAAAATTATATTAATATTTTCAACAAAAAAAATCAACTTCCCAAACAAATCCTTAATCTTAAACTACTGCTTTAAAACCCACAAATCGCATGAAGGCAACAAGTAAACATAACAAATGTAATGACATTGGCAAATATTAGAAAAATTAAAACAAAACAAACACACAAATACACAATAATTCACATGGTTCAACTATAGTCTACATTTATAGGACAAGAACCACGAAAGAGTCTTGAATAAACAACGATATTTATGCTCAAATTATGTTTAGGGCTCAAATTTTGGAGTTGGAATTTTTTTTTTAAAAAAATTTATGCCAGGAATATGGAAATTTTATTAACTTAAAAATGTGTGACACAGCCCACTTTGATTTTTCAATCATCTTTAATTTCTAGTCAACTGAATTAATTCTAGTTAGATAAACAAACGAAACCAATAGCCATTGAAACTTTATGATTTTATGAGAAATGTTAGGGATCTCAAATGTTTTATCAATATTTTTACCAAATGTCTTATATGGGCATGAGACCCATACCATGTGTGTCTCATGTGAGTCTTACACTTATGTAAAATATTTAGTAAAAATATTGGTAAAATATTTGAAATTCCTAGCATTACTCATACTTTATTGTCTCTTTCTTATATTTTTGGGGTTGGAAACAGTCATTGACAAGTTTTGTGGGTGAATGTCTCAAACAACATTATGCCCACTAATATGTGTGAATATATAATATATAGGATTTGATTTTTTTTTTTAAATTTAAATTTAAAAGAATTTAAAGAGTTTGTGGAGCCCATCATGAATTTTGTTCCAATAATTCGAATTGTTCATTTTATAGAACTCATAATCATAATATTTTTAATTATCGCGTTTGTTTTTGAAAAATGAATGAACATTATTTTTTTTTAAATAAACCATCTTTTTTTTAGACAAATATAATAAAATAAAAAATTATTACGATTATCAGATCAACATAATTTTTTCATATATACTAAAGGTCCTATAAAATAAACAGTTTATTAAATCATTAAAACGTGACCCGTGGTGAGCCACAGCCCCTCAAGTTTTCTTAGTTTATAATTAATTGTAGGAGAAACTCAATCCTAATATATATATAGGGATTATTTGGTATAATTTGTATTTATAGTTTATGAGTAGTGCTACAGTAATTCAAAAGGTTGACTCATTTTTCAGACTTAATGATATAACGGTCTATTAAAATATTTAAGACGATATTCTTTTTCACATCTTCTTTGATTATCAATCAATCATTTTTTTTATACATTACTGAGTTTAGAAAGTGAATTTAAAAAACAAACTTCTATATCATTTTTTATAGTTTATCAGACAAAAATAATTAAAATAAGTATTAGAAACATTATTATTCAAAAGGCAAAGAAGGAGTACTTTTAATTTTGGTTTTTCGATAATTAATTTTTAATTTATAATAATTTGTAACAAATAAGTTGGTTATCAGTTTTTTTTTTTTTTTTTTTTAATAATTGAATATTCAAAACAGTTTACATACATTTCAACTAATCTCGAGGGATCAATCCTATCGTGAAGGTCTCATTTAGCATTACAGCAAACATCGTGAGCTGGGAAAAACAATAAAAAAAAAATAAAAAAACGTTGATTATGAGTTTGCCGAATTTCAAAGTGGTCGGTGGAATTCCATTGATTATGAGTCCGCTTTCCAATTCTCTCAAATTAGGGATAATTATTCAGTATTTTTGAAGCGTGAACATGCGGTGATCTTTAAGATTTTAATTAATAGATAGGAGTATGAGTCCACGATTTATGTTGGGATGGAAAAATAATATAGAGTTAAGTAATTGATGATTGACTTGAAATATGACCACGTGGTGTTTCGAAATTATTGAATAATTTTTTCTCAAATTAGTCATTCAATTTCAGAGAATGTTTAAGGGGTCGTTTGGTTTTTGCGTTGGGCTAAAAAATCACAAAAGAATAAAATAAAATAAAACAAGTTAAAAAATCACAAAATTACAAAAAGACAAAAAAAAAAATTTGTCATTCCAAAGTCAAGAAGTCAAAAAAGTTAAACAAGAATACCAAACGACCAAAAAAGTCACAAACTAAAAAAGTTAAAAAAAATTAAAAATTAACTAAAAAAATTATTGCCAAACGAGTACTAAATTCGGTGGAATTCCATTATTGATTATGAGTCCGTTTTCCAAGTGGAATTCCATTGATTATGAGTCCGTTTTCCAAGTGATAGAAAAATAAGGATTCTCTCAAATTAGTCATTCAATTTCAGAGAATGTTTGAGTTTGGTGTGTTTATTTGAGGACGGATCACGATAAGTTGAATGGTTCAATTTTTAAAATTTATTAAATATTATATTAATATAAAAAATTAAAATAATTAAAAATCGATAGATATATATATTAAGACCTTGTTTGGCATATACGAAAAAGTCAAAAAGTCACTTTTCTATTTAAGTTAAATCATCTTATTTAAGTCGCATCACCTCTCTATCACATCACTTCAAACTTAACCTATATTTCATAAAAAATCAAAAAGTATATTTATTTAGAACATCTCAAGCAACTCCTAAATTACATTTGTAATACAGAAAATAGATGATTATTCTTACAATTATAATTTTTGTTATCATCTTAATTTTTTGTATAAATATTTTACTCAATAAAAGTTAAAAATAAATGATTTTAATCAATAAAATTGACCCAAAATAAATAAATAAACTCACCAAATCTAAATGGTCCGTTAAATTGAGATAATGAATTTGAGAGAATCCAAACTCTAAATAAAAAATTTGAGAAAAAGTTGGCTTTTGAGAGGCTAATCCAAGTCAATGTGAGGTTTTTCATAGGTAAAGACTAGACTTCACTTTCTAAACAACACACGGTTGTCAAGTGGGACTTTTAACCCTAACCCAGTTAGAGCATGTTTGGTACACCATTTTGAAAATTCAAAATAGAAATTAAAAGTATGTTAATTTTTTTTAAATTTTAATAATTAATTTATTTAAATTAATTATGTCTCTTAAGTATTAAATAAAAATTACACACTCCACAAAATCTCAAAATAATGATATAAAAAATGTATATATCAATAATTTTATAATATGCACTAAACATATGGGGTTATTTGGGATAACCTAAATAAATGTACTTTTTTTCTTTTACAAAAAGATGTACAAAAAAGTAGAGATGTGATATGATGAAAAAAAGATAAAAAGATAAAAAAATAAATTATTTTTAGATTGTCAAACTTGACCATAGTATTGTCACTCTCTCTCTCTCCCTCTCTCTCGCTCTCTACTACTACTACATACATACACACCTGTAACTGTCACCACACTGGGTAGACAAACAAACACCTTTGTAGAAAGTAATGGCCAGTATTGCTTCTCCGGCAAAATAAGAATAAAAAAAATATTATTATTAATATTATTATTATTAGTGTTTTGCATTTATTAGAACCATAAAGATCCGTTTGTAGGGGGATTGTCCTTATCTTTTGAAACAGCACGACCCACTGCTCATCTGACTCGCATTGTATTGTTCGCATGAAAATTAGTTATTTTTATTAATTTTTTAGTTTTATAATAAAAAATATATAAAAATATAGAGTGAAAAATTAAGGTTACATTTGGTAGAGTTTTCTAAGTATGATTTGAGAGTAGGAGTTATATTTTGAATTTATAAGTTTTGGAATTATGATTTGAGTGTAGAAAATTTGTTTGGTGAAAGAGTTTTGAATTCAGTTGGGAATTTTTGATATGACATATGATATTTGATACAAAAACTTACAACTCATAACCAAACACACAATTCAAAATTCTATTAAAACTCATAAAAAAATTTAAAAATTTAAAAATTCGGAAAATATTTTTTTATTGAATATATAAAAATTAACACGTGTCAATTGAAAAAAAAAAATGCACTGTTCCGGTCAACCAGCCGGAAGACCGGTGGAACATCCGTTGGGACGACTGGTAACCCAAATTTTTCCCGCCTCCGACCGCATTTTCAAAAGTAAGTGTGGAATTAATTTTTGAAAATCCTAAACAAACATTATGTTCAAATGAAGCTCTGGAACTAACTTTCCAGAGCTTCACCAAACAGAGCCTAAATTTTTTTATAATAATATTTTAAATTTTTGATTTCTTTAACCTATTATCAAAATAACATGTATAGACTCTGGGTGGGGAAAATTTTACACCAGAGAATGCTTTGCATGACCATGGCATCAATGAGACAGCCTTGAGCTCAACAACAATTCATGACATTCTTTGATTTTAAGAAATGGGTTCCAATAAAATGAGAAAATTAACAACCATTAATTTATCATATATATAGCAAATTCAACTTATTTAAATTTTGTATTTTAAGAATAATAATAATTATTATTGCTAGCAAGTGTGTCGGAGAGGAACAATTAAAAAAGGAAAAAAAAGAAAAAAAAAAAAAAGAAAAGCACGTACAATCTTTTCACCAATTTCAATATACATTTCATTGATTTCAAAATTATTTTTAACATTTTCACTTATTTCTAAAATACTTATATCAATCCTAATAAATAGTGCCTGACGTGCAACAAAAATAGATGGCTTTGCCTACCGGAGCCACATGGCTAGCTGCTTAATCTTCTAGGACTCATTGATTAGATTAAAAGATTATGAGTGCAGTAACGCTACAGACCTTAAAAATTCTATCAAAAATTTTATCAAATGTCTCACATGGGTGTGGGACCCACACAATGTGGGTCTCATGTGGGTCCCACACCCATGTGAGACATTTGATAAAATTTTTGATAGAATTTTTAAGGTCGTTAACATTTTTCTTACGAGCGTTGATACTTCGACATGCAATGATTTGGTTGACCCATACGCATTAAACAATGGTTGAAACTTGTACTAAAATTTAGCGTTTATTTTACATTTATCTCAAACTGTGGTCATTATTTTGTTCTTTATCTTTAAACTATTAATTCCATCTATGGTTTCTAATTTCAACTAATGCAGTGCAATTAGAGGCGGTTATAAAAATTAACAGCCGTTTTAACCTAATTTAATAGGCAAAAATGTCATTTTAAAATTTGACTAAGGCCTTGTTTGGGTACTCCCAAATAATTCAAAAAGTCAAAAAGTTACTCAAAAAGTTAAAAAGTTAACACTATTCACCAAAAGTCAACAATTACGGCTGCACAACTCCCAATTCAAATTTTCCTCTAAAAACCAATTTTCACAATTTTTTATTACACATTTTTCCATAAAAAGTCAAAAAGTTAACCCAAACATCCATATTTTCAACCTCAATTTTTTAGTCAAAAAAGACAAAAAAGTGCACTTATTTAGTCTTCCCAAACAAGGCCTAACTTAAATCATATAATGAGATGTTGATTCTTTTTATTATTAAGTATTTTGAAATAAGGGGTGAAGAAGAAGATAGATGTTTGGTTGTAGGGTATGAGAAACCGATTAATTCGGGGAACTAGTCACACCGTCTATTTACGGAGATCACAATTAAAACCAAGAAAAAAGTTTCATATGCATTAATCCCAATAAATTGTTTTCATCTAAGAGATTTGGAATCTGAGACTTTGAACGGATCACACCCTAACTCACAACTCCTGACCACCAGGCCAACACTTGGGATTAATGAAATTGATCATTTAAAAATGAAATTAAAGTATTAAAAGTGAAATTGATACTAAAATTTAAACTGAGACAATGAATTATACATTTGAATCTTTGTGAAGTGTCCAACATATGAAGGTTTATTAAAAACATGAGAAGATTCAAATGTATAATCCATCTTTAAATTTTAGTATTATTTTCACTTTTAATTATTTTATTTATTTTTAAATTATGAATTTTATTTTTTTAGTGTGACTCCATTGATGTGTGAAGTTCTATATATTAAGTTAAAAAATAATAAAAGAAAAACTGATGGATGAAATCATTAAAATGAAATGGACTGGAAAGTACATAAAAGAGAATTTCAGAATTTTGACAAAAAAAAATATATTTGGTGAAAATCGTTCTAACGACATGGTTGGCCGACTTGCCAAACGTCTAATAAGTCTTAAAATTAAAAACTTTTATAAAATATTTTTCATAATACGTAACATTGTTAAAAAAGTGAAAGAGTTTCACATTTAAAATCATCTATAAAAGAGTTTTGAAAGAGTCACGTAGAATTATATGGGTATGAACCGTTTCAAAATCTTAAATAAAAAATTAAAATTTGTGGTGGCACATCAATAAATTTGAACATACACTATAAATCTAAATATTTGAATAATTTTGTCAATACTGTTCTAGATCCATCGGCGTTCTGCATGGTTATTTGTCACGTTTAACAAAACATATTCTTGAGAGTCAAACGTAAGAGAGAGAGAGAGAAAGCGATACATTGAGCGAGACAGCAGATTAACATGCTTGACAATATCTCATGAGAATCTGATCTGCTTTTGGATTGCTTGAAAAACAAAAAAATATGTTTCATGGAAATTTTGGCCGTAGTAACGTCGGCGAAGAAAAATATTTAATAAACAAATTGAATGAATATTGAACCATCTATTCTTACACATGATCATGATGATGGGTGATTTAACCAACTAGGTTTAGTCTAGTTGGCCACCATACCTTCCTTAGGGCTTAGTCCCAAGGAGGTTATGGGTTCAACTCCCCTTAGGGGGGTTGAATTAAGGGAGGGCAAGCACTTATGTGCTTTGCCAAGGGTGGGGAGCTTTACCCCCATAGGTGCTAATCTAACAACTAACAACTAACATTTGCCGATCAAAAAAAAAAAAAAAAAAATGATGATGGGTGATTTTGGGAGTGTTTGGGATGCTGGGTTTTGATTAAAATAAATAATAAAGATAAAATAGGTCAAAATAGATAATAAGATAAAATATTATATCTAAATTATAATTATTTTATTTTTTTTCTTTTAAAACTATCAAATCAATTATAAAAAAAACCTATCATCACAAATAATTTATTATTATTTTTTTTTAACTAGGCTCAAACAGAAGAAAAAAAAATCAACTAAAATAGTCAAGTTTCCAAATGAGATCTTTACAATATCTTTGGAAACTTCCTATAATAGTTTTAGAAAAAAAAAAATTAAAAATTATTAAAAAAAGTCAAAAAGTTAAAAAATTATATTAAAAAGTTAAATATTCTTTTTTCACTCTATTTTTTCACCCTTTTTTTTTTTTGTAAAAAGTCAAAAAATCATTCCAAATATACTAATTTTTTTTCACGTCATATTTTAGTCAAAAAAAAAAAATTATTACAATAACCTATTCCCAAACTAACTAATCTAAAACCATAACTATATATAAATGGGCAAATAACTTAACCGTAGACGTCACGAAAAAAAAATACAAAAAGGATGATAAAAATTATAAATAGTAATAATTAAAATTATAAATTGTTTTATTAATAGATAATAATTTTAAATATTACCATTGAATGATAATTTCTCCTACATAAATTATGGTAAGCATGTATAAAAAAATATATAAAAAGATGATAAAAAATTATAAATATTAATAATTAAAATTATAAATTTTTTTTATTAATATATAATAATTTTAAATATTACCAATGAATGATAATTTCTCCTGCATAAATTATGGTAATCATGTATATAACTTTACAAACATCAAGGGTAAATAATCAATAAGTTTTAATAGTACTTATGTGTGAGTCCTAATAAGTGGATTTATTATCTAATAGGTCCTATGGAAAAATTTGTCATAAAAAAGTCATTAATTGTAAGTTTTAGCGAAAATTTATAAAAATCATGACCAAAAAAGTCACTAATTGTCAATTTTTAGCGACATATATAAAAAAATTGTCACAAAAATTATTTTTAGCGACAATTTTATCAAGACTTATTTTCAATAGGACTTGATGAAAATTAAGTTCAACTATTAGGACCTATTGGCAGTTTACCCTAAGTTTTATTTTTGGAACTTATTATTCATTAAATCCTAATTTATCAATTTTTCTTATTTTTATGAATAAATTTATAATAATAAATTTATCAATAAAAACTTATAAATAAATAAATGAAATTAATAAGACTGATTAGTAAAGATCAACTTATGCAGGTGCATATGCATGACAAATTAATTGATGCGTTCCGATACTGCCTTTAACTTCGAAACAAAATTCATTTTAAGTCATTTGAAAGTTTTGCTTCCATATCTCAACATCAATACAAATTATACCCACAATTTTTATACTTTGCTCTTTTGCCTTTATATGATTCTCACAATTTTAATTGTTTCAATTTTATTTTAAAATTTTTGATTTCATATCAAGCTAGTCCAATTCATAATAAATGTTAAACACGTTAACAAAATTAGTCATGTGCACCCAATGTGTCTAATTTAAATAAAATATGGAATGTAACACCTTGCGACCACCCCACCCCACCCCACCCCACACCACCAAGCACCACTCCCACATCCATCATACACAACCACCCACCCCTCTCCACCACCAAACCATACACCCACTACGCTCATAATAAATATCAAAACAAAAATGAATTTCATTACAAATGACGAAATGAATAATTGAGATGGATAATTGGCTAACAACTAGATCTTAAATAGTTAAATTTAAGACAACTAAAAAAGTAACACATAAGTGGTATTTCTAATTTTATCCACAATAACATTATGAGTAGTGTATTAATTTTTAATTTATCAAAAATTCAATTATATAACATTCAAATCTTTTATTATATTATGAATGAATTATAAATTCTCAGTTGTGTCTCCAATATTTTTCCTTGTGTTATTATTGTCACCATGCTATGAGTGTCAATTGCATAATGATGGCTGGCATGAAAAACATTGGTGTATTGGATCAGAATGCTTGCACCTTGTGCATTTTCTGTAGGGCTGAAGATGAATCTGGGGAGCATGTGTGGAGTTCAAGGGGCATTACCTGGTGGAATGGGGTTAAATTCAAAGGGGTTGGTAAACTGGCTTGAGAGGCTGCTCCTGCTCTAGAGTGTTTGGAAAGCTAGGAATGCATATAAGTTTGAGGGGAAGGATTGTTCAATGGGTGAATCTATTGGAATCTATCAAAGTTAACATAGCTCTTTGGGTGAAATATAACAGTAAAGGTATGACTTATTCTGTTAATGATATAGTCTTCAGGTTAGATTGTATAATGGGCTGCTTAGGTTCATTTGTTTCAGCAGAGTTCTGGTGGTGGATGCTCAGTTTGTGGCCTTGGTCCCTGTTTTGTTTTGTGTGTTGGGGCTGTTTCTACCTTGATGTGTGACTGCTCTCCAATTGGTTGTAGCACTCATCAACTATTGGCTGCTTCCCATTTGGTTTTTGCTGCAGATGATTTGGCAGAGTTTTTGGTGCCAACCTACGTTCTAAGTCTTTGCTATGATACATATATTATTTGTCCAGTTGTTTCTTTTTGTTTTTGACTCCTTTTCGTTTATTGAGGGAAGATATAAGGTTTTACTTTCATTCTAAATCAATAAAATTTCTTGATTTGCCAATCAAAAAATTAAGTAAATAAAATTGCATAATGATGTAGAAGAATGCTCCAAATGCAGCCAATAATTTTTTTTCTAGTTTATATCCTATCAAGTTGCATCACATCACATCACAATTCCAAAGGAAAGTAAAAGGAAAATTATATAATTTGACAAAATAATTATGAATTCATCAAATAATTTAATATTTTAATTATTAATATTTATAAAATTTGTTATTGATTTTTACTTATTTTTTTTAAATATCATTAAATTGATATTTTTTCTAAATAAACAGCCTTGCCACATTGTGAGTGCTTTGCATTTTTACCTTTTGTCTCGTCGGTACAAATGTAATTGGTTAAATTACGCTCACTTCCGTTAAAATTAAGAGAAAAAAAATAAAATTAATTTCATATTTTTATATAATTACATTAATTTTTTTTTTAAATATAGTTAAATTGATCAAAACTAATCTAAATTGTGGGTCGAAATTGAAACAAACGAATATAAATATATTTGTTTTAGTAAAAAAATAGATGGCAATATCATATATACATATATATATATATATTGCTTATACAACTAATAAATTATTGATAGAAAATGCTCTAATTGTCATTTGAATTAAAACTTCAAAAGTGAGTGCAATTTACGCAATATAATTTGTATATAAAAGTTTATCACTATAATTAATAACTAAAAATATACATATCATCAAACATATTATTCTAAATAATTAAAATATTATTCTAAATAACTTTTTGTATAAATCTTTTTTTATATATTTAGCATTTCTGTGTATATCTTTTAATTCCAAAACATGCTATACTCTCATTTTTTTCAGTCATGAGTAATGTAGAAACATTTTTTTTTTTTTATTTGGATTGGCAAAAATAAGTAACTTTATTGATGAAGATTAAGAGACACAACTTGTATGTTGGTTCAATAAATATTTGATGTAACAATACTATTAAATGGCGGTATCATCATTCAATAAGTAAGTTTTATTTTGTGATAGAAACTATAATGTTATTAGATTAATAAAAATGTCTAGTATACCTAATTTCGTTTGCATCTTTTTATTGGCAGATGACATTATATTGAATAATATCACTACTACCCCAACATTTTCTTGGGATAGTTAGGAGTTGTTTGAGATGTTCTAAATAAGTGCACTTTTTGACTTTTTATGAAAAGATGTATAGAAAAGTAGAAAGGAAATGTTAATTGATGTGACTCAAAAAAGATAAAAAAGTGTGGACTTATTTAGTCTTCCCAAACTAGGCCTTAATAATATATTTGTTAGCATGTTTGTTAGTATCATATTAGACATGGATACACCATTTCTAAAATCATGCATTCCATTATTCGGTTCCATGACTTAGGCCTCGTTTGGGAATAGATTTTTTTTAGAATTTCTTGATTTTTTTTTAGTTAAAATATGATGTAAAAAAAACTAGGGCTCGTTTGGTTTGTGTTTGTAAAGTAGTTTTTGAGATAAAAAGTACGAAAACTTGTTTGGTTAACCTTTTTTCAGAAATGGTTTTGGGAAATTGTTTTGTGAAGAGAGTTTTAAAAAAAATGATTGATTTGATGTGTATGAGAGAGAGAGAGAGAGAGAGAGAGAGAGAGAGAGAGAGAGAGTGTGTGATTTTGGAAAGAAGCAAACCAAACAAAATTTTGAGATTTTTTTTTGAAAATTTTTGTTTGGTTTGATTACTCTTGAAAATTTGTTTGTAGAAAATTTTTTCCAAAAACAAACCAAACAAGCTTTGGGATGACTTTTTAGTTTGTTACGAAAATATGTGCAAAAAGTAGAGAGAAAAGAGAATTTTTGACTTTTTGATATAAGTTGTTGACTTTTTGAGTTTTTAGTGACTTTTTGACTTTTTTGGCTAAAATCACGCTTGCCAAACAAGGCCTTAGTATCATTCTCAGTAATATTACAAATTTAGACTCAATTAGCACGTATAAATTATTCAGAATTATCATTTTGTAATTCAAATTTATTCTACATATGGATCTCATATTATACAAATTCAATCTCATTCACACAAATCTTATTTAGAAGAAATTCAAGATACCTAAGTGGAATTCATAGCATTTTTCTTCCATTATACTCACCAAAAACAAATTATTTATGATGTGACTTACCCTTAAAATAATTGCGGTTTCATAAATGATTAATAATTTTTGAAGTACTTTTTTGGTTCCTTGTATTGTTGATGCAGGTTATGCCATTGCATGCAACTTCCTGTGATTGAATCAAAATGCAAGTGGGCTCTGCAGATGATCTATTCTTTGTCGGCACAACAGACATCTGCTTGAAAATTGCAGTTAAAATTTTAAACATTCAAGGATATCGATTTTTGGTGGTTAGGAGGATCTTTTTTTTCAGGATTTTGTACCGATTGAGGTACTCATTAATTCAAGGTTTATCACGATCAATAGGCAGAAACATTGAAGCCATTTTCGTTCAATGTCAGAGGCCTCATAAATCAGAGTTGTTGGAGACTTGGAGGGTTGCTTGGAGTTCCTGGTATTTTTTATTTTTATTTTTGAAAAAGGCCCATTCAAAGAGGAGTGATCTCTGGAGTTAGACCTTGAAGAGCTATAACAAAAAGCATATTTGGCGACCAAAAGTACAAATTTCGTCGCCAAAAGAATTGGTGACAGGTACCCAATTGGTCGCCAAAGGCCTGTCACTAAAATTATTGGCGACCAAATAATAAATTGTCACCGTATGTAGACATTTAGCGATAAGCAAAATTGGTCACCAAAAATCATATATGTTGTCGTTGTAAAATTTTAATTTGTCGCTAAAAGGTTAAGATTTGGATAGGCTATGTAGTTTTAGTGACAAATAAATTCGTTGCCAAAACTACTATTTAGCGACAAAATTAATTTGGTCGCTAAAAATCAACTTTTTAGCGACGGCTAAGTTTTGGTTACTAAAAATTCTTGGAATAACCACTAACTTTTAGCGACAAAAACAATATGTTGTCGCCAAATATATTAACAGCAACCAAAATATCACCTGTCACTAAAAATTTCCTGTACAAATTTGGATTTTAATAATTTTTCTGTTCAAAATAATCAAAAACATCTGTTTTTCTCTACACAATATATACACAAATGCAATGTAAATAGTAATACACGTGTGCAAGACATTCATAACAACTCAAAATTAATAGCTATTAAACATCCCAATAAACATAATTACAATTTTCTACCAATCTGAAACATTCATACCAAAGTACTTACAAACTATTAACATCAAACCCACAAATCCATTACCAAATCCTATGTCAAAATATTTTCAAAAACAAAAAACCAAATATTTTGATGCTAAACATCTAATTCACAAGTCATTTACCAAAATCCTATGTCAAAATATTTGCAAAAACACAAAACCAAATATTTTGATGCTAAACATCTAACCCATAAGTCATTTATCAAAATCCTATGTCAAAATATTTTCAAAAATGCAAAATCAAATCTTCCGATGCAGCCCAAACTAGTTTGCATCACTGCCAATCTGACACGTGAAAAAGAAAAAACAATATTAGATTGACAAAAAAAAAAAAAAATTTGGTATGAATTTCGCAATTTTGATTTTAATTTTTGTAACAAGAAGTCCAATCGGGGTGCCGTTTACTCATACAAGTTTATTTAGTCTTGAGCAAGCTGCCCATGCTAAGTTTCGGCGGTTTCGATTGTCATTTCGCAATTTCATCCCCCAAATTGGCCTTTTAAGTCTTGTATTTTTCAATTTTCCTTCTAATTTTCTAACCAGAAATCAAATCAAGGTCTTGTTTGTTCCTACAAGTTTATTTGGCTTGAGCAAGCTGCACGTACTTAGCTTCGGCCGTTTCGGTGATCATTTCGCAATTTCGACTCCAGAATGGGCCTTTTAAGTCTTTGTGTTTTACAATTTTCTTTCTAATTTTCTAATCGAAAATCCAATCAAGGTCCCGTTTGTTCCTACAAGCCTATTTAGGCTTGAGCAAACTACCCGTGTTAAGTTTCAGCGGTTTTGTATATAAAAGTTCTATGGAATTGTATTCAAGCAATATTAGTTCCCAAAATATCTCAAAATAAACTTGAGTTATTATGAAAAATGGGAGTTATCAACAAAATAACTGATGTGAAATGGAATTATGAATAAAGCACCACAAATCAAATCGTTCACAATCCAATAATTTGATCAGCAGCGTTGAAAAAAGAAAAAAAAATTACAACTGAGAGCACATTCTACTATCCTCGGGTAGTAGTTCAATTTCGTTTCCTTTTCAACAGCATTTGAAAAGCACATATTAATTACCTGGAGTTAATCCTAACACAAAAGAAGCCACAATCACAATAGTAACAAAAATAGAATAAATGTTGTTTTATAGAATCTTAAAGGTGATGATCTATATGCACCGGGTTAGGTTTGTTAGCCATATTGATTTTGATGATTGTTTTTTATTATGTTTTGATTTATTTTGAAATATGGATTAGAATTGAAAACTTAATATTTAAATAAATCATTATAATCCTTAATTCTCCTTGTGTTTAACCATATTTTTGGAGTGCAAATGGTGTTTAAACAGGTGAAGAATCAAGCACAAAGCAGGCCTAAAATAGAGTGCAAAACAGCGTAGAAACAGTAGCAAAAACAGAGCAAAAACAATAACAAAAACAGTAGCAAAACAGCCTAAAAATAGCACCAGAACAGAGCAGCAGTTAATTCTAAATCAAAACACATTTTATTCTGAATAAAACAGCATCAAAACCCATTTCAATTAATTCTGATTGAAGCACCGAATCTCATTTCTTTACTTCAATCAGGAGACATAATTTGAACAATCTTCAACAAAGAATACTGATATTTTATGTTATATTATAAACTCTTGATTCAGGAACCAAAACAAAAGCAATCATAATATTCAAAATCTCAAATTTCTAGGCCACCAAACGGAAAGTATATAACAATTCTAAGTCAGAGAGGAAAATGCATGAGGCAAGCAAGCGAACAACAGATAAAAAAAATCAAAACAGAATATCAGTCTCAAATCAAATCTATTATGTATATTTAAACTTTTTATTGTGAGACCACATCATAAATAAATGGGTAAACTACTAATAAGTCCTAATAATTGGACTTAGCCTTCTTTTGGCAATAACTTTTTTAGTTAACTTTGACTTTTTTAACTTTTTTAACCTGAAAATCTTTTATTCGTTTGGTATTTTTGATTGGCTTTTTTGGCTTTTTAGCTTTGGAATGATGGATTTTTTTTTTTTTTTGTCCATTTGTGATTTTTGGCTTTTTATGATTTTTTGACTTTTTTTTTTGTCATTTTGTGATTTTTTAGCCCAACTCAAAAACCAAACAATCCCTTAATTCCCATCAAGTCTTATTGAAAATAAGTCTTAGTAAAATTATCGCTAAAAATAATTTTTTTGTGACGATTTTTTACATGTCGCTAAAAATTAATAATTAGTGACTTTTTTTTGTCTTGATTTTTATAAACTGTCAGTAAAACTTACAATTAGTGACGTTTTTCTGTGATTAATTTTTTAAATTGTCGCTAAAAGTTGTGAATTAGTGACACTTTTTGTGACGATTTTTTTAAACTGTCACTAAAACTTATAATTAGTTACATTTTTTGTGACAAAATTTTTATTTGTCGCTAAATATTAACAATTAGTGATGTTTTTTAATAATGTTTAGTGAAAAATGTCATTAATTATTATAGGACCTATTGGACAATAAGTCCACTTATTAGGACCTCTACGTAAGTCCTCCTAAATAAATCTTGGCCTTTGATTGCAAAATTTGAACAGTTTTTTTTTTTTTTTTGTAGAACTGCTGCACCAAATAATTTTCTTCTGAAAGTGATAAAATTTCATACAATCGATAAGTGTAGCCAATTAAAAGATAGAAGAAAAAAAGGTGTAGTCCAGATGTTTAGCTCTAGGCATCAACTTGGTCAGCGTAGAAAACTTAACACTTCTCAAAACATGTTATATATGTTTATTTATTAATGCTTGAACTAATTAAAACAACAACACCAAAAACAAATAACGTAGTGATTACAATTATTATTGGAGAAGCTCTTCACCATATATTTCCTATATGTAAAAGACTTTAGTCAAAAATCAGAATCTCAATTCCAAAAAAATTCAAAATAAGAATATCAGTCCCAAAAATCAGTCCCAATATCAGTATTGTGTTGTGTTCTGCCATGCCGAACAAGAGAATCAAATTGAAGACAAAAAAGAAAACGAGGAAGAGGAAGCGATGTGAGAGAGTGAGAGGGAGGGGGAGATGAAGAAGAAAAAGAGAAGATATACCTCTGTGTGTCTTTTGCCGTGCTATTTGAGGTTGTGGAGTGAGAGAATGAGATAAATATTAAGTCAATTCTTATTTATTCACCAAAAAGAGTCAGTCAATTGTTAAAGATATTAAAAAACAAAGGATAAATTCAAAACGACGTCGTTTTGACCCCTAATTTATTGGCGAAAAAAATCATTAGGTTCCATAAATATCATTCACCTTTCCGTGACTATTTTAATTCTGTCGCCAAAAAGTTACAATTGGCGACCAAAATTTTCATTACCATATATTAATTTGGTTGCGAAAACATTTTTAGCTCTCCCGCGCAGAAATTTAAGTTGGTGCCAAATGTTTTTGGCGACCAATAATCACAACTGGTCGCCAATAGTTTATTTTTTGACAACCAACAAGTATATTATTGTCGATTATATACAATTGGCGACTAATTTCAATTTGGTTGCTAAAAATCATTGCCAAAAATGTTTTTTGTTGTAGTGCATCCTAGAAGTCATCCTTTGGTGATATTACATAGTAGAACCACTCAACCATATAGCGGTAAGTTGCGAACTCGTACATAGACAGAAATTTGAATTCACACTGCTTACATTTAGTACGTTATGCCGAAGTCTGAAAAATTTATGTTACCAACTATGTGTGATATCGTGCAAATAATTGATTTAAAAAAAAATAGAACCTAAGGTCTCAAGGCTATGCATCAAGCCTTATGTGTTTTATGGATTAACTAGTTTTTTTTTTTTGGTGATTCGCCTTATCTTTGTAAGGCTTGTTTAGTAGTGTTGTCTTCTCATCTTTTGTTTAGTTTGATTTGTGTTTTAGGCTTCATTTGGGAAGTGAGTTGTCTTTTCGGCTTTTTTGGTTGTTTTAGTCTGGGGTTAAAAAGTCTGGTTTGGGAAGGGCTTTTGGCTTTTTTGATTTTTTTGTAAGAGAAAGAATGTAATGATTATAGGTTGGATGTGATATTTTGTCTTATTAAACTAAAAAACTTATTTTATTTTTTGTGATTAAAATAGTTAAAAAAAAACCTCAAATCTTACTTCCCAAACGAAGCTTTAGTATGTTTTTTCCTTGATGGATATAGTTTTGTTGTTGGAATGTGCATCCTTATTAATGTAATTTCGTTATACTATTTGTACTATATTATTCATTAATGTAATTTCGTTATACTATTTGTACTATATTATTCATTAATAATATATTATATTTTGTCCATTAAAAAAAAAAAAACATTTATAAATAATTGTAAATATATATATTATCTACAGAAGGAGACAGACGATCCTTAATTTTACCAACAAGATGACAAATAAGAGGAACAAAAAACAGAGTAGTAAATGAATCCGAAACCAAACAGAAACCAGCTGAGCTTGGTTACTACCCTACGTAGTAGCTACCTACACATCCAAAAAGCTACAAGCTTGGTTTCCTTCAATAACCTATAAACCATCAAAACACAATGGTTGTTAGGGTTAAAAGCTCATAAGAGTCCGGGCAGTCCTGTCTCTATATATAATCTTCACATCTTCATCTACATCTATCTATAACTTGTAACCATAACAACCACACTACACTTGCTTTGCCAAGTCTTCTGAGCTTATAAAAGTCCCATGAAAACCATATGGTACCCTTGAAGGAAGCTTAACACAAGCCTCTAACTCTAAATTCATGGCATTTATGATCTGCAGCTCCGATTTCGATGTCTTTTCATCGTGAACGAATGCGAGAACATACCCATCATCTTCTCTATCGGAATTGGGATCTCTCGGAACGAAATACGGCTCACCACCATATCTTCTATCGCCGTATAAGAATTTCTCAACTTGTCCAGTTGAGAGGTCGACTTTGGCGAACCCAGACACCTTAGGCCACGGCTCAGCAATGGCTAGAAAAGCATACTGGGTCTTTCTTCCGAGCTTGTTCCTGTTCACCATCCCAGCTTCCAAGTTCACTTGCTCTTGAATTATGGGCCGGCAAGTCGACTCGCCGGTCTTCAAGTTTAGCCGAATTTCCGATAAAACACTCTTTAAATTCTGATCGCATTCATTGAAAATGGAGTCCGGCGGAGTCATACATGAACCGATAACCACGACTTCATCGGACTCCGGCTCCTCCCAAGCGTTCCACAAATGGAAGCAGAACGTATCGGGCGATTCGACCCAGATAATATCCGATGCGTTTTTAGCATTTTTCGATAGAATTCCGAACCGGGACATCTTGTTCTTGTCGTAGATCACCGGTGAGCCACCTCTGATCATTTCTTGGAGCTTGAACACCACTTGTTGGTCCGGTATTACCACATAGTTCTCTGTTATAGCAAAGTCATGCATCATAGTAGGCACATCCAAGGGAATTTCAATGTCCGGTGACTTGGTTCCATCACAAGAGAACTTAAAGTACTTGAGATACGGCTTCTGAACGATGTCGTAGCTCAGAGAAAACAGTTCTCGGGTCTCCGGGTCGAGCTTCGGATGGGCTATCATCGTAGACCGGAGCTGATCGTTGAAGTCGTATCGGCCGATCGTCACGAGGTCACCGGAGGGTGTGACACGGACTTGGTAAGGAAGATCATCCTCTGACATGGCAAGTAATCGCCGATTAAAGTAGATTAACCCGGCGTTGGCAACTCCGATGCCGTGGTTATGGTCCACAAGACCCAAAAGTCCTCGGGCATAGAAGAGAGCCAGCCGGGCAATACCCGAATGCCCGTGGAGCTCGCCGATGGCTTTGGGGAAGACCGGTCGGCCCAATTCTCTCTCCTGAACAAGCCGGTGAGTCTCGGTGAACCGGCAAGCGTAGCTAACTGATGAATTGGCATTGATTGTGACTGCATGAACCATGCCGTCGCCGTCGAATAAGTGGTGTCCGGCCACCGGCTCCAACAGTGGGTTAGCGCCGTTCCGGACGTAAACGCCGCGAATGCAATCCGGGATTGTTCCGGTGACCGGAAGTGAGTGCTGGACTGACTGTTCAGCCACTGGAGCGAAGTTTCCCGCAATTTGGACCTGTGGATCCGCGGTCTTGGGAAGCGGGTGGCGGCGCTCGCGTGCGAGCAACGCGCCCTCCGCCATGTCCAAGGCCATGGCTGCAGCTCTTTGTAGTAAGTTCCAGTGTGGTGGTGGTTGGGCTGTTTTGGGAGTGTGAATGTGGTGGCGATCACTTGAGTCCTTTCTTAAAATTTTTGGTGTTTGGTATGGTTGTTTTGGGAAATGAAGCACTGAAGGTGAGTGTACAGCACAGTAAATTTTGAACCCTCTAGTGGGCTTCTTCATGGTGTTGGACTTTGATGGGAAGCCCAAATGAAATAAAGAAGTGTATGAGAGGGATTCTGGGATTTGGGCATTGGCCCATATACTGGAATGTGCTGCTATTGTGGTAGAAGAAGCCATGGTTTTAGGAGCTGGGTTTTTGAGAGTGTGCTAAGAGAGAGAGAGAGAGAGAGAGAGAGAGAGAGAGAATGTCTTGTTTTCTTGGGTTGTTTTTGTGGAGAGAGAAAGAGAAGAAGAGAGGGGAGGGGAGTGAGGATGAGGGTTTGGGGAGAGAGAGAGGAGAGGGAAAGGGGTATAAATAAGAGAGGGGGTGGATTGAAAGAGGAGTAATGTGTTGGAGGTCCACCTCAGACATGTAAGAGAAGACCATGTGGTGGATTTGTGGGAAGGGCACTTGAGATCAAGAATAATAGAGAGGGACACTTGAGATCAAAACATATAAGAAAGACTGTAAAACACGATCACTCTAAAGCCCCCTTTATTTTTTCTTGTAATTTTACTGTTTATTGTCCTTTATTATTCATGATAATCGAATAAGAAATTGGTAATTCAAGATTGGTTTGGGAAGTGAGTTGGCTTTTTAATTTTTTTAGCTATTTTAACTTGGGTTAAAAATTTTGGTTTAAGAAGGATTTTTTTGTCTTTTTGACTTTTTTTTGAAAGAATAGTGTAATGATTATGGATTGGATGTGATGTTTTATTTATTGTAACTAAAATAATCTATTTTATCTTTTATGATTAAAATAGTCAAAAAAAACCCACAACCTATCTTCCCAAACGGAGCGTTACAAGGTATTATGCTGGGAAGTAGAGGGAGAAAACGTGTAGGAAGAGAACATAGTTGGACAGAACGAGAGGCAGAAAAAGGAACAGAGAGACAAAGGAAAAAAATAATATTAAAAGATGCAAAATAATATATAAATTTAATTTTTAGATTTGTTCTCTCAACTTAATAATATATATTAGTAAGATTATTGATTAATAATTAAAAATGATATAAAAGAAAATATTATCTTAAATATATTTTTTTATTGTCACATTATTGATTTGAAAAATGAATATAATTTTTAAATTTAAATAATAATATTCTTAAAAGATTTAAGAATTATTTCAAGATGATCGTAATTGGTAAATGCATTTATTTAAATCACATCATTATTTTAACTTTTTACATATTATTTTATAAAAAATAATATCCTACGCAAATCTCAAAAGAATTCCTCAACTTCTGTGGTGCTGTTTGGTGTAGCTGTTAAAACAGATTATAGCTTATAGCTTAACAGATTATAGATTATGACTTTAATCAGAAGCTGTTAATCTGTTTGGTATAGCTGTTGGATTATAGATTTAAGTTGCTGAGTAGTGTTTGTTAAATAAGCTGTGAAGTAGCTTTTTTAATTAATTTTTATTTTTTATTATTCACTATTTATCTACATTTTTCATAAAAAGTAATAATAATATTTTATAGTCCATTTGGGTTTTTTTCTATTTTTAAAAAAATAAAAAATAAAAAAATCTAAGAGTATAATCGTGAATTAACATGTCCACAGCAGAAGCTGATAATCAGAAGCAGGGGGTGAGCAGCTTCTCAGAATCAGCTTTTTTGACTTAAAATAAGCTGTTAGAATCAGAAGCTGTTTGAAATAAGTTTAACCAAACAGTCCAAAATAACTTTTTAAAAGCCAGAAGCCATAAGCTGGCTCAAAAAAGCTGCGCCAAACACCCCCGTTTCCTCCGTTTATTGAAACAATTAATTAGGTGACTAGCTAGACATGTGGCGACTTGTGAGTGGACCCAAATCATAGCCACACGCGATCGCACATTCGAAGGCAGCAGTAAAACCGTGCCCAATAAAATTTTAAAAACAAATATCGCTACTAAGATCTAAAAATAGAAGATGCTTCGTAGTTTGGCTTTTCTCAAATTTTTTTTTTTTTTTTTCTTTTTCCTTTGCACTTGTCAGCTCGTTAATGGTGTTTTTAAAACCGTTGATTTAGTGTTCTAAATCAAAATTGTTTAAAAATTAGATTAACTTTTTACATTCAACACTCTATTAAAATATTTAAGTAAATTCTTTTTAATTTTTTATTCAATCGTCAATCAACTGTCTTATTGATATATTTCTAAATTTAAAAATAAATTTATATATTGTTTTTTTAAGAAAATATATTTGTAAATCAAACTCATTTTTAATTTAGTCCACATTTTGTTAGTATTTAAATTTACGCTATACATGCCGTATAAGGATAAAATTTGAAATATTTTTTAACTCGTATTAGTAATATCAATCAATGATCAATTTCACCTTATAATTATGAGAATTATACGATTGAGCTAATAAAAATAATAAGGTCAAGTTTGGCAACACCAAAATAATTCATCTTTTTATCTTTTTTTCATCACATCACCTCTCTATTTTTCTGAATATCTTTTCGTAAAAAGACAAAAAGTACACTTATTTAGGTCATCCCAAACTAGTGGTAAGTGTCCATCTAATAGTTCTCGTTTGACTAATAATTTTGGACTAAAAAAGTACAAAAAAGATAAAATAAATTATATAAGTTAATAAGACAAAATATTACTTTTTACTCATAATCATTATATTTTTTCTCTCATAAAAGTTAAAAAAGTCACAAAACAAAAACCAAATGAAGCTAAAAAAATTAGGCTAAAAAAATCCCAAACTAAAAAAATTGGCTATATTAACCAATGCCAAACAACTTCTTATTATATTTTATTAGTTAATAATATTACATACGATGATATTATCATTTCATTCAATGGTTATTTAAATTTCTTATCTTAAATCTTTGTTTGTGGTCTTAAAATTTTATATTTGAAGATTTTTGTTTAATTCAATAATTATAAATATTTTCAAAGAGGGAATTTCAAATAACAAAATCCTTAACTAATGAAAGTGGGTTAGAGGGGGACAATGCAGACAAAATAGATTGCTTATTGACCCATGCGATGACCAATATGGTAGACCATGAGAGAGAGAGAGAGAGTGAGGATTATGATTTTGACGGACCAATATAATTGGAGAATGAGGGTGGGGTTCTTAAATAATAATACTATTGAAAATATTTTAAATAATATATTTACAAATTACAATTATTATCGATATTAACTTATATTTCTCTTATATCTTATTAATTTTAAATTTAAATTGTATATCTTAATTTCTTAGATAAAAATTCATAATAGATAATGAGCATATTTAGTTTGTATTTGTGAAACAATTTTAAAAAATAATTTTTTATAAAAAGTTTTTAAAATTTGAAATTTTATTTGATTGTTTATTTTGAAAATAATTTTAATTTTTTTTGTTTTTTGGAACAATAGAAATTTTCAGTAATCTAAGTGAAACGACCCTTATGTAAGAGTCCATCCAACAAGACAAAACTTACGCCAAACAAAGTAAAATCCACAAGAAAGTTACAAAGGAAGAAAACTGTGAAACTGTCTAGACACAAAGCTTATACTGCAAAATAAAAACCGATCATAAGAGTTTAGCAATAGTGTGCGTTTAAGAGAAATCATAGGTTCCAACTATAGAGAAGGTAAGCTATACTCATAACACCAATGGACCCTAGAAAATACAAATAAATACCAAACAAACAAAACAAACAGAAAAATTCAACCTTAGTTCCAACAGGCCAGATTCGAGGAAGCAAGTCTGTGAAAGCGGCAGATTCGATGAGAGATGGCAAATCTAGTGGCGGTGTGGTGGTGGCTGCACCAGCGTGAAGTAGAAGAGAAAGGAAATGGCGGATTTGGTAAAGGCTTCGACTAAGGTAAGGCACAGGGAAAGGGGATATGAGAAATAGATTGAAAATCCACCATAAGGGAAATAACACCTCACAAGAAGGGAGAATAAAGAAAGGCAAAGCTTCTAAAGCTTATTGAACCAGAAATGACAGAGAGAATGGAAGGAAAAAATGGGGTAAAGAGGAGGTTGGAGCCCTCTTCCCCTACCCCTACCCCCACCTCCACCCCCACCCCCACCCCAACTCCCATCCCCATCTGCGACGATGAAACCTTAGAAGAAGAAGATGGGGTAGAGTGTGAAGTTCTCAAAAGTAGAGAGCCTCCAATAGTTTTGGAGTTTGGGATAAAGAAAAAGTCATTAATTTACGTATAAGATGTGAGAGAATGAGAGAATAGATATAAAAATTGATTGATTGATGTGTAGTAGAGAGAAAAATGATTTTGATCTTCTTCTTCTTCTTCTTCTTCTTCTTCTTAATTTTAACCAAACAAATTTTTGAATTTTTTTTATTAAAAATTGTCTCTCGAGAGACAAACTAAACAAGGCCAATATTTTTCATCAACCTCTAATTAAGGACAAATAAAAAGATAAAAGTAAAACTAAAAAAATAAATATTGAATGTAACAGTCACATTACATGGTGGTGTCATCATTCAATAATAAGTTTTGTTAATGTGCGACCACAATATTGTTAGTGGAATATATCGATTGACCACTTATGTGATAGCTCCACCGCTTAAGATACTTATATTTATTTAGTTTTGAATGCTAATTATGTGTTTGGTGTGTAATTTGTGCATATCTGTTTATTTGACAAATTATCTGTTATGATTTCTGTTTTGAGCTTGAAATTGAAAATCCTAATGATTTCAGAAATCGAAATTAACGAGTTTAATTAGGTTGTCATAATTTTTAGAACCTTTTGAAAAGTTTGATTCAGTTTAGTAAATTAAGATTTGTTTAATTAAACTTAAGCCTTAATTAATTAGCTTAATGTTTAATTAATGTAATAAGCTAATCACATGTATATATATGAAGAGAAGTTTTGAATTAATTCATTTTTACACACAAAAATCTGTTGAGAAAGAGTTCTAGAGAGAAAGTGACTTCTTCTTAGAGAGAGAGAGCTAGAAAACTTGAGGAATTACTTGGAGGATTGAGGAATTAAGAAGAAGAGGTCTAGATTTTGTTAGAACAAGTGTAATTAAAGACTTTAGGTAAGAGTTTGATCCTTAATTCATGAATTTAAGGCATCTAGCTAATTAATTGAAGAAGAATTTGAGACTACATTCAAGAAATAAGCTTAAGAATGAATTAAATTGAAGCTAAACATACATGCATTCATCACTATGAAAAGTTTCATCATTTTGGACATGATTCTTGTCATCCATGTAAGAATTGGGAGTTGAATCATACATGCATCCATGATTCTTTGTGATTTGAAGTTCACTTTCATGTTTTGAGAGTTGTGGAAGAAGAATTTGAAAATGAATTCAGCATACATGAAGATTTGAGTTTCATTTTAAAGAATTCTGGAAGTTTTGAACTAAAGGTTTGAAATTGACTATGTATTCATGTTTTTCAAAGTATTTCGACAAGCCATGCAAACTCAGAATTCAGAATCATCGCTCGAGCGATGAAGTTAACACTTAAGCACACAATGAGAGCTTCCAGTATTTTTGTTGAGCATTGCACATCATTTGAGTGACCAAGTGACTGCTTGAGCAATCTCAATTTTCATTTGCACATAACTCGAGTAACCATCGAGCCTAGATTTTGAGCATCTAGTACTTTTGCAGACCATGTGGTCTGCTCGAATGACCAATCTTGCACTCGAGCGAATTACTCTATTTCAACATATTTTGAAAAGTTACGTTCTGTTTATATTTGCATTCTCATTCCTTTCCCAGCATTCTTGGGCATGAATTAAGCCTTAGGAATGGATTAATGAGCTAGAAATAGACTTGAAGGAATTGGATAAGTAAAGAATGATTCGATTATAAGCAATATGTTTTAATGTTTGTATATGTTTTCGTATTGTGTAGGTTAATCCACGGAGACGTGTCGACAGTCTAATCGCTGTGAATAATATCTTAGTAAATATATTTTTATAGAATCTATTTTCTAAATGTTCTATTGCAGTAAGTTTTTTTGAACTTATGATTTCGTAAGTATGAATGAGCTTTCAATCAATTTGATCAACATGATATTTGTGAAAGTGATTGACAAAGCATGAATGTGTGTAATGGACCCAAAGTCGTTTTGGATACCTGATGAGATAGACCCAAAGTCGTTCTGTATAATTGTTTTAAGTCTAGAATATCTGAAATATGCTTAACCAAATGATCATTATATGATCTACCAAATGATCATTATATGATCTAATACAACTGTAATCAATTGGACCTAAGGTCTTTCTACCAAGCTATGTTCTGTTTTATTCTGTACATATGTTATATGTTGGACTAGAGGTCGTTCTGTTATGTATTGGACCTGAAGTCATTTTGTTATGCTCCGAATCTGACACAAGAATGAATATGTTTAAGTATTGGAATTCATTCATGTGACCCTTTTACTTTGATGTTATGCACTGAGTTTTATTTCATTCTGTTATATATGTATTTATATATATATATATGTAGGTGAGCAGTGCGATATCCAGCTCTAATGAGTATGTGGAAGATTACCCAAGTTTTGTGATGTCAGCCATGAAGCCCCTCATAGATGAGGTTTTTGTCTTTTTATTTTTGTTGGTTGCGCTTAACCAAGTTTTTATATTTAAGTCTTTTAGTGTTGTAAGATGATGACTTGTACTTGTGTATGACTTTTGGATATGTAACAACTATATGTACATATTTAGATGTGACTTATTAACGTATAAAAGTTTTGTTTATGTCATATATGTGTAGCTTATTGGATAAAATTTTATTATTTTACTTCCACTTCAGGCTTCATATGTTTAATTATATTTTGAAATTCTATTTGAAGCTATAGGTAATCTCATGGTTACTGGCCAGTTATGATCCAAACCTTTAGAGGCAGACTCTGGTTTTGACAACTTAATGCATTTGTAGCTTTTATTGACGAATGACACTATATAAAATGATATTATCATTACATTCAATGGGGGCATTTGGAAAGAGGATTTGTGTGAAGCCCTTGAAAAAATAAAAAAATAAAATGTATTCTCTCTAAAAACCCTTATGTTTGAATTATTTCCTTGAAAGCCCTCAGTTTCTTAAATTATTTCGAATCGTGTCGGTTAGCTTTTTTTTTTTTAATTTTTATCGAAACAGGAATATCCTAGCCGAATTAGGTTCCTTAGTCTAATTTAATTTAATTCTACATAAATAAGGTTCCAATACATGAGTTTAATTCCAAGCCCTCACTTCTTTTATTAATTTCAAGAATTACCCCAAAAATAGTACATGTACTTTTTATACTATAGGTACCATCAAATCAATTTGAGATATATATATATTTGTACCTCTTATTCATCAAATTTTTTTGTACACAATAACTATGGAATTTGTGCACATAATAAATAGGAAAATCTCTCCAAATCTTGAGCACATGGCTGGCCATCATACCTCCTAGGCCATAATCATTGTACTTTAGTACAAATCAATCCCTTGAAATCTTGGAGCAATGATGACCTTGGTACCAATTCTTTATATATACATTGGGAATATGTCCATAGTACACATATGTTGAATAACATATTCTCCTTTTCCCTTCCCCATGGCCGGCCAACCTAGGAGAATGTGAGGGACCTATTTTCAAGACTTGTAATTATGACATTCTAGAAGCTCTAGTACCTAGTACCCTTAATTCTAGGGTTGTGTTCCCAACACTAGTTCCATTCCAACTAGAGGCCAACTAAATATTGTCTAATCACATGATTAAGTTCCCTAATCACTCCCTATTCCATTAGACTCCAAGTAAATCCAAACTTTTCAATCCAATTCTAACTAGTAGGCCTTTATGTTTTTTTACACCAAAATTGCCTATAAATACAACCACCCCCTAGCATGGCATACACAAACAACACCCACTCACATACATTCAGCTTAGAGGAGAGAAAGGAGAGCAAGAGAGAAGTTTTGAGAGGGAGAGGGAAGAAGATGAGAGCAATCTTGTTCAAGCCTAGCAAGTAAGCCACAACACAACTCTCTCTTTTATTTTTCTTTTTCAAATACATGTTCTTAAGGGATCTACCCATTGTTTTCAGATGTGTTATTAATGATTTCCTTGTGTTAAAAATGATAAGAGTTGAGCCATGATTCTACCTCTCTTGTAGTTCCCCTCATTTCAGTACAAAACTATCTTTTTCATACCAATCTCTCAAACTTTCCAAAGGCACACCTTCAAGCTAATTTTCTAAGTTTAATATATATTATTTAGCATGTTTTCATCACAAAAGAAATGAAAAATTTCCCATAGTGGATCCCTTTCTCACAAATCTTCTTGTTTTGGGTATTGTGTCTTAAGAATCTGTTTTCACAGCCAACTTTCAAAATTTTTAGAAAAATGTATAAAATTATTCTGGACCTCTATTTTATGTCAAAATCTTCTTTAAGGAGTTATCTTTCAATTAAAATTGGTTTCATTGAAAACGAGTGAGCGATTTGTGAGAAAATCCAATTTTCGAAACGGTCGACGAATCTGGACAGCTGGAACATTTCTTAAATAACTAAAAATCTAGAAAAGTTATCACATTTCCGAAACATGTTATCAAAACTCGATTAAATTCTCTACGAACCATAAAGAGGTCGAGTTTGGTAAAAATCTAAAATAGCTCTTTTGATTTTAATCTTTCAATGGTACTGAATCTGGAAATTTAGTTTTGCATAAGTGTTTTATGCTCTTGTGTACATGAATATGCTTATTAGTTTATGATCATGTCTTGGTATAGTATTTCATGTGTTATGGTTATGTTCCTTATCTTCTTTATTTTAATGATGCTCATGCTTATGTGGATATTACTATCTTGTTGAGTTTTTCTAACTTGACTTAAAACATTGATCCAAACGGAAAACTTAATTGGGATGGTATTGGGTTTTCAATCACTTGAATAATGAAGAGATGATAATGTGTTGTGTATGGATTGATGGGATGTGCTCCCTAATTGAAGTTTAAGTCTTGTGTAAGCGGTTGTCGCGTAAACCCTAGAATGGAACAGACGTATTCGGACTCTTTGCGATGGTTTGATTGGTGAGATAAGGTTGGGTTCGAATGGGACATTTAGGATGATAAAACATTTTTGGAAGAATAAGGTTGGATTCAGGAGATAAAACCTTTTTTCCTTTCACTGTCCCTTTTAAGGCCCTGCGGTTGGCGCTACGTGGTATATAACCGTTAGTAGGCATCCGAGGTTAGTTCTGCAACAAAGCAGCAAAAGGGGGAGTTCCGAATAGTCCGGTGTCCAATTCTTGTGGTTGGGAGGATGAAATCTCTTTGGGGGATTTCTAGAATACTAACCACTAACATTATAACCTTGTTATTTATTTGAATGACATGCTTCTTTTTTCTTTTATTGAAATTGCTGTTATTGACTTGAATATCATGCTTCACTACTTGTTTGCCATAAATGTGATGGTGTATTGGATTGGGAAAAAGGGACGGGGTGTGTGTGCGTTTATTGGGCATTAAAAGCTCATGGCGTTTCATGCCAGGTATTGAAGACTATTAGACCGGTCAAAGGCAAAACTGAAGCATTTGAGGACGTACGGCTACCCTAGGAGAATTAGAAACTAGTTGTAAACGTGTTTTGAGATTGTAAGTGATAGATCCCATGTTATATTTAAGACATGATTTTGTAACTTGCATATATATAACATTTGTAACCTATCCTTATACTCCGTCAACTCATGTAGACCTTGTCTTAATACCTTGTCAAGATCTGTCAAAAAGGTAACTTTACTATCTGAGGTGGTTGGACTTTGAAGGGAGGCTATTTTGACTCCTCCGACCTTCTTGGGATCTTGCTTGGTTATTAGCCAAAGGACTCATTAGTGACGTTTCCTACTCTTGTAACCTTAGATAAACCCTGTATTTAATAGTTAATATATTATTTGATGTTCCTGATTTTTGGGGCATCACAATTTGTTAAAATAGTTCACAAAAAGACAAAATAGACTAATAAGATAAATGTCTTATTTGGGAAGTTAACTATTTTAGTATGCTATTTTAGTTTTTGACTATTTTAGTAGGCTAAAATATTTGTATTTGGGAAGAGGGTTGGATTTTTTATAGTTGGATGTGATGTTTGTAAGAAAAAAAGTGAAATGATTATGAGTTTGATATGATATTTTGTTTTATTGAATATTTTAGCTTATTTTTTCTACAAAAATGCCTTAGACCCCAGTGGGGGTGACCTCCACCACCCCCACTGTTTTTTTATTGGTCCATATTTTTTTTTTTGTTTTTTCTTCCACTTGCTGCCCCCACGTGGAGGTGGGGGTGCTGGGGTCCCCAGCAGTGTTGTTTTTTCTATTTGTGTATTTTAGTTTTAAAAAAATCCAATTTTTGGCTCTCAAATACTGCTAAAATGTCACATTCAATGCATAATCATTTCATTTTTTCTCCTATAATTATCAAATCAATTACCAAAAAAAAAAAGATAATTTAACTTTCTAAGTATAACTATTTTAACCAAATTAAAATAATTAAATAATTAAATAACCAAGTAAAATAGTGAACTTCCTAAACAAATATATAATATTTTTTTCGGAGATAGGGCCAGAGGCACTTACACGCCATTGAAAGGCGCGTGAAAATAGTTTCTTAGGTTTCCTGTCATTTTAATAGTCTCTTTTGGTGTCTAGCTCTGCATATTTCCCTCTATCCGAGGTCAGAAGTCAGACACACCCTCGTCGGGTGTTTGCTAACACAAAAAAAAGGGATCATTTTTTTAAATTTTTTTTAAAAAATTATGTTAAAAAAATCAGTCATGCTTAGGACCTCTAAAAAAACAGCACTAAATGGGTGTTATTTTGTCTTTTTGTGTTCTCTTTTTTGTCTTTATCTCACTGTTTTTTTTTTTTTTTTTAATTGGCTGACAGCTCATTAGAGCTGCACTTTTGCAGCTCTAATTAGAGCTCCGGAGCAATATTCTAAAAAAATTTATAGCTGACTTGGCAAGTGTAAAAAAATTAGAAAGTCAAAAAATTATTAAAAAAATTAAAAAATTATTATTATTCATAAAAAAAATATAAAAAATTAATATACAAATATTAAATACAAATTAACTTTTTGACCCATCAATGTACTGACGTCAGGCCAGCTTCAATGAAAGGGAAAAAGAAAAATGGCATGCGTATAGTCACTAAGTTGGATAGTAAAGTTGGACTCATGGAGGCCCACCATGAGTCCCGTTTTGATAATCCGAACTGTTGAAGATGTAGAACTCGTCTAATACTATATGTTTGTAAAACATTACGTCTATCGGATATCGCTAACTACATGATCAAATCAGTTTTGTATAAAAATTGGATGGTGTCATAGTTAACAATTGACAAAAAAAATTAACACGATCAGATAGCTATCGATATTCAATGAATGTGCTTTTTTACAAGCATATAGTACTCGACGAGTTCTACACATTGAACGGTTCCGATTAGAAAAAAGGGACCCGTGGTGGGCCCTCATGGGTCGACCGACACCGCCCAATCAAAGCCCAAGAAGGAGGCAGTCTTTTCCCATGTATTTACCAAGCCGCCTGCACTGCCAATCCGTACGGCGTACTACACTATCTTCTCCTATACACTTCTTTGTACAATTTTTTAATACATATTTTTTCATAAAAAGTCAAAAAATTAACCCAAACATTCATATTTTTTTCCCTCAACTTCTTAGTCTAAAAAGATAAAAAACACACTTATTTAGGACACCCCCAAACAAGCCCTTAATTTTCCTATCCAACCAATCTAAAAATTCCAAAAAAAAAAAAAAAAAATTAAAAATTAAAAAGCCAAAATAATAAAAGAAATTCACATTTTTTTTTTGTTTATTTGTCTTTTCTAAACTTTTTTTGGAAATTTTTTTAAAAAAAATTAATTTTCAGTTCGCCTCCTTAAGGTAAATTTAGAAATTGACTTTGTTTAGTAGAATTTTTTAAATTTAATTTCATCTCTTGATTTGAATGTGGTGTTTGGTTATAGTAGAATTTTAGATTGTACGTTTGGTTATGAGTTATAATTTTTTCGATCAAATATTGTGGGTGTTTGGAAAGTGGATTTTTTTGTAAGTTTTTTTAATTGTAGGATATTATTGGAGAAATTTTTTTTTGTGTTTGGGAAGATAGTTGAATTTTTTTGTGATTAGATGTGATATTTGTGAGATGAAAAGTAAAATGATTATGGGATTTGATGTGATATTTTGTTTGGATTGAGTTTTTTTGGTTTTGTAACCAATTTGTCTTTTAGTGGAAAAAAAAAACCAAAAACCAAACTTCCCAAACACCCCCATTATATGTTACATCAAAAATTTCACTCAATTCAAAATTTTTTTTAAAACTCATAACCAAACAAATTTTTCACACTCAAATTATAATTTCAAAACTCACAAACTCAAAATACAATTTTATTTTCAAATTATAATTCTAAAACTCTACCAAACACTACCTTAATTTTTGTTTTTTGAAATTTAAAAAAAAAACACTTAAAAATAAATAAATAAACAAGCCCCAAATATCTAGGAAAATTCTACAGTACAAAACTCATTTTGGCCTGTTATGACATTTGTGATTGTTTGTTACTCCCTCCGTCCCAAAAATATTAGTCCCTTATTCCATTTTTCATTATTCCAAAATATTAGTCCCTCTTTAAAAATTAAGTACAAAAATAATATAAATTTCCTATTTCGCCCTTCTTTTAAATTAATAAACAATATAAAAAGTACAATTATGACATTGATATTCCCAAAAAATGTACTATCAAAAGGATAGTTTTGGAAAATCAATTTTTTTTAAATGCAATAATTGTACTACCAAAAAAAGTTGGATTCCCCAAAAGGGACCATTATTTTGGGACGGAGGGAGTATCATATATTATGACATTAGTTATTATTTGCTGTGATTATTATTTTAGTTATGATAAAAAAAAAGTCGTTGGTATGATTATGTTTATGATTCATTATTTTTTTTTTAAGTTATAACTAAAATAATTTTAATTATAACATTTATAATAATTATTACGACATACATTATAACTTGTATGCTACACACTCTTTTGGAAGTAACAATATCAATAATTGATAATAAAAAAAAAAGTGTTAACGAATAATCCTGAGAAAAAAAATATATACAAGACACTATTCTTGAGTAAAAAAACAAAACCTACCATTCCTGAGAAAAACCCAAAAACAAAAAATACACGGTAATTTCAATAATTTCGCTTGTTTGGTAACTATTTCGTTTTCAGTTTATATTTACAAAAATTTAAAAAACTATCATAAAAACTTATTTGATAATTTTTTTAGTTTATAAATTGTTGTCTCGGTTTATAAATTTGAAAAAAAAAAATGTAAACTCAAAAAATGAGTTTACGTTGGTTTTTAAATAAAAATTTAAAAATTTGACTAATAATTTTTTTTTCAATTAATGGTTTTCTCATATATATTTTTTTTTCAATTAATTTTTTTTCAAATAATTTTTTTCCAATTAATTTTTTTTCCAATTATAATGTGTATGATTCTATTGTCATAAATAATAAAAAATAAATATAAATATTTCAAGACTGAACAAACATATTTTTTAATTTATGTTTTTAAAATTTTTCAAATATTTTGTTCAAACCAAATGAGTTTGTTGTTTATGTTTTTCTAAAAATAAAAAAAACCAGCGTATAAAATATTTGTAAATATAAACAAAAAAACGTAAACGTTACTAAACGCGGGCCTGTTTGGTAACGATTCCGTTTTCAGTTTTTAGTTTTCAGTTTATATTTACAAAAATTTTAAAAATTATCATAAAAACTTGTTTGATAATTTTTTTTGTTTATAAATGGTTGTCTCAGTTTATAAATTTGAGGAAAAAACCTAAACTCAAAAAATGAGTTTGCGTTTTCATTTTTCAATTTTTTTTTTCAATTAATTTTATTTTCAAATATATTTTTTTCAATTATTTTTTTTCAAATAGTTTTTTTTCAATTAATTTTTTTTCAAATATTTTTTTTTCAATTAATTTTTGTTTTTCAATTAATCTTTTTTTTCAAATATTTTTTTCCCAATTAAATTTTTTTTCAACTATTTTTTTAATTAATTTTTTTTTCAAATTATATTTTTTCAATTATTTTTTTTCAAATAATTTTTTTTGCAACTAATTTTTTTTCAATTAATTTCTTTTCAAATATTTTTTTCCCAATTAAATTTTTTTTTCAATTATTTTTTTTTCAATTAATTTTTTTTCAAATATTTTTTTTAATTAATTTTTTTCAATTATAATGTATGTGATCCCATTGTCATAAATAATAAAAATAAATATGAATATTTTAGGTCTGAACAAATATATTTTTTAGTTTATGTTTTTAAAAATTTTAAAATATTTTATTCAAACTAAACGCGTTTGTAATTTATGTTTTTCTAAAAATAAACAAAACCAGTTTATAAAATTTTTGTAAACATAAACAAAAAACGTAAACGTTATCAAACGCTGCTAAACATTTATAATATTTTTTTTTTTAAAAGCAATTTATTTGTCATTTTCAAAGCTCTGATTATTAAACAATATCAAATGGCACTTGGCAGTATTTGTGACAAAGATTAAATAATTAGTTTAGTGAAAAATAAGAAGTGTACATCTAGCCATTTATATATATATATATATATTTTTTATAACTTATGCTAAAACATACAATAATATTACTGTTAAATTCAATATTTATTCCGAGACCACCCAAATTGCCATTTTCATACTCCTTTTCAACTATGAAAACATTGGTCACTTCTCCTACCCAACATGCTCGCCCCCCTCTCACTTTATATATATATATACACACACAACACTGGAGTAGTAGACTACAAAATGCAGATAAAAAAAAATGATAAAACATATATATGTATATGTAGTATAATATGAACACTTTAAATTGTGTGATACAAAAAATAAAGGTTTTTTTTCCCGCTAAAATGCAAAGGTTCAAGATAGAAAATTGGTGATTAACTCATCTTATAATTGTTTCAGTTTTTTATCTCTGCATTTTATCACTCTCTCTCTTTGCTGTCACCATGGATGTCAAACACACTTTCAAATTATGGGTATTGTATTAAATAACAACTGCGAGGGGAATCATTTGGATAACCTCAGCCATGAAAACATCATGGAAAATGATATATCAATGTCAATATAATCTTTTCATAAGTATAATAGAATAAATTATTAATAAGTCCTATTTTTTAGGCTTATTATCTATTCAACCGTGATTCAAACCTCTAATTAGAGCCGGTTCCGTACAGCTCTAATGAGCTGTCCGGCAATAAAGAAAAAAAAAAAAAAACAGTAAAGTAAAAGACAAAAGTGGGAGAAGAAAAAGACAAATTAGAGGTGTATTAGAGGTGTTTTTTTTAGAGGTCCCAATCATTTTTCTTATCTATTAAGTGATATTGATAAATTTATTAAGTGATATTGATAAATTTATCAGTCTCTCTTATTTTTATTAATAAATTTATAGTTATAAATTTATCAATAAGAATCTATAAATAAATAAATTTAATTCATAAGACTAATTGATAAGCCCTCAATAATTAATGGTCATAAAGCGTATATATCTTAGGTCCCCAAAATTGTTATCCAATTGAATAAATTATTGAAAAACAAAGATAATGCCATTCATCGTTGTTTATGGTGGGAAAAGTGCACGGCTAATAGTGCTGATTATTTCTTTGCACTCTACCACCGGCTATAACATTTTCATTTGTAGTTGCTGTCCAAGATCGATCAAACCAATCCGCAACATTTGTGTTGGAAATCACAGGTTGGAAATCATGTGATACATATGGTGTGACCTAATTTTAAAGATTATATGGCACACATGATCCATTCATATATGATCTAACCATGAGAGACACATAGTCTTAGAAATTATAAGGGATACATGGTCTTAGACATGTGGTACACATGATGTGGCCTAAATACGGGTAATCATATTACCTGATACGAAAATGGTTTGGATCGGATGCTTGAATTACGTGTTTTGTCTGAAAAACCTCCCGTCAATTAAGAAGCTACTAGAGTTTCTCAATATTTATCTACATTCTAAATTCCTAAGCTTTTAAGATGGTAGTCTCAAGATAGATGAATAGAGAGAGAACTTATTGCTTTTGGTGTATCTACACGTATAAGCACTGTTCATGTCACACCCCAACCTGCCCCCTAAAAGTTTGGGCATGACCTAGGCAGAAACAGTCACCTACTCTGTAATGTATATCTTGTATGGGGGCCTGACGGAAGCTATTAACAAAAAGAAAACGTCATTACACCCATCCCATTGAGCAACTATACCATGCCAGGATCAAACAAACAAGAAACTGAAAGAAACATACAAAGCACATGCGGTGGAATTTAATTACATATAGGTAGTTCTACAGACTCAGCTCCACCCTTGGGTGTTCAACAAAATAGAATGTACATTCACCCTGAAACAAAAGGGTTCGAATCAAAAACTACTATCTAATACAGAGTGCACGGCTTTGTCAAGTGCCTGGATATGCTTAGCTGACAAAAGGGAGGCAACGCTGATGCTAGGACTGACCTCCAGGCTGATTACCTACAACATCAGACATAATTACAGAATGAGATAAACTCAGTGAGGAATAATACCTGATAGCATATGTAAGTAGGACAAATTTATAACTTGATCTGATGTTGTGTATTTTCAGAACGGCCTCAGGCCCACATATAACGGAACGGCCTCGGGCCCAAAATATAACGGAACGGCCTCGGGCCCAAATATAACGGAACGGCCTCGGGCCCAAATATATAACGGAACGGCCTCGGGCCCAAATATATAACGGAACGGCCTCGGGCCCAAATATATGCAACCACATATATATATATATATCTTCCTTGTAATCATTCCTAACAAGTCTAACTTGTCCATATACGAATGTAACCCTTTCAGAAATCAAAATATTAGAAGTGTCAAATACGAACGAAGCATTCTTATCGTACATTAAGTACTATTACTCACAGTGGTGTACTGGCGTGCTAGTTTCTTCTGGAGTGTGCCCTGCACACAACATAACTAACACGTTAGTATTCTTCCTTCTTAAAGCATTGAGGGGTCATTCGCTGTCACTTCACATGAATTTATGACCATCGTGAACTCATCAGAAAAATATTCTAAAAATACCAGAAGGTTAAGCACGCAAAACTGAACAAACACATTTTTTCCATTTTGAAACAGGTCCCCGCTCGAGCGCCACTTTGGCCGCTCAAGCGGACAGTGAAATTTTACCAAAAATACTGAAGGGTCGATTCTTGCGCTCGAGCGGCCATGACCTCCGCTCGAGCGGACAGTGTAATTTCGAGAAAAACTACTGAAGGGAGAATTTCTCCGCTCGAGCGGCCCTGACCTCCGCTCGAGCGGCCGTAGCCCTGAATTGGGGCAGCTCACTTCCAAATCAAAATCCATTTCTTACAACACAACTAAAGCTTCACAAATGAATCTAACATCAAATTAACATATCAAATCATACCATAAGGCCACTATTATACAATTTAAACATAAATCTATAAGCACCTACTCATAATCTTCCCAACATTCCCATATTTTGGGATTTATACAAACATATGCATAGAGAAATGCTCAAACTTCAACTTCAAACTCACAATTGCATGCTTTTCATGAAATACCAAGGAAACAAGGAATAGCTTCTTCTTCTTAACTCAATTTAAGTTATCAACATGAAAATCCTCATAGATCCTCTCATCTACCTTAACTTTCAAAGAAAAAGAAGAGATTCCCAACCAAGCTCAAAAGAGAGAGATTAGAGTATGAAATTCCCATACCTTGAGTTCAACCTAGCAATCCTCACAATTTTCCCCCAAAAGTTCTTCTTAGATTGCCTTTCTTTCCTTACCCACGTTTTTCTCTTCTCAATGTCTCACAAGAGTTGATGCTAAGTCTCAAAAAAATATCTCAACATATACATATATATCCATTGATCAATATCATAGCATAATAAGACGAAAATGCAATCGTTTAAGCATCCTAAATTGAAATTTTACAGAAAATCCCATTAGGGCTTAAAAATCATGCAGATTTCAGATATCAAATCAATTTCTACAAATTAAGTCTCTAAGATGTCCAATTTCAACTTCAAGTAGTTTAATTGTGACAGATAAAGTTCTAAACCAACAGATAGGATGCCATATTTCAAGGTTTCAAGTAATTCCATATAATGCCACATAGGATTTCACAATAAGCATCCAAAAACATAAAATAAAAGGCTGACAAATACCAAAATCACGTACGAGGGTCGGGTTATTACAGTTCAAGTGGTGTTGGATATCAACTGGGTGCTTCTAGAATGCTGTGGAACAAGGTTTTACCCCCGAAAGTCCAGTTCTTCGGCTGGCTCGCTTGGAAACATAAGATTAAGACCTCTGTGTTCCTTTAGAAAATAGGGGCCCTCCCTGGAGGAACTTCTACCCTGTGTTGCTTTTGTAAGCAGGATGAGGAGTCGGTGTTACACGTGTTCCTTCATTGCCACTTTGTGTGGAAGGTTTGGTCGTCCTTGCTAGAGTGGTGGGGTCTGTACTGGGCAATGCCTGGCACAGTCGACTGTTTGTTTCAGTGGTGGGAGGGTGGTAAGTTTCAAAAGAGAGAGAGGGTGATTTGGAGATGCATCCCTCTAGTAACCCTTTGGTCTCTCTGGAAGCAAAGAAATGACTGTGTATTCAATAACGCAATAGCTGATGTAGAGATTCTTTCTGATCTAGTTAAGTATAGAGTGGCTCTTTGGCTAAGTACAGCTTCTAGGCAGTGGCAATATCCTATTCATGATTTCGTCTTCCATCTCCCTCAGATTAGAAGGTGTATCAGTAGAGCTTAATCTGTTATGTTGGCCACTTTGTTGCGATGTATTGGTTGGCTGTGTGTGTTGGTCTACTGTTGCTGGGTTGTTTCTACTTGTTAGTTGGTTGCTGGCAGTATGCAGGGTGGAGTGCTTGGTTGGTCTGCTGTGAAGCTGTTGGGTTGGTGTTCTGCTGGTTTTCTGCTGGGTTGGGTCTTGATAGCTGGTGGGTTCTTTGCTGGGTTATGCTGCTGTGTTCTATTTTTGCTTGTTAGGAAGGGGTGTTGTTTCTTCTTGTTAGTTGGTTGCTGGCAGTATGCAGGGTGGAGTGCTTGGGCTGGTCTGCTGTGAAGCTATTGGGCTGGTGTTCTGCTGGTTTTGTAGCTGGTGGGTTCTCTGCTGGGTTATGCTGCTGTGCATCTATGTTGTTTGGGTCTGGTTGACCATTCTGTGGCTGTGTTGGTCTGCTGTGTCCTGTTTTCCTCAAGTAGAGTTTGTGTTGGTTCTTGTAGAGTCTTTGGTCTCTGACTTAGCTGCTCAGTGTGTAGCAGTCCTTTGTTGTTCTGCTTAGTTTTAGTTTTAGCTTTTCTTTTGCTTTGGGTGTCCTTCTCTTTGGGTGTCCTTGGTTGGCTCCTCACCAATCCCGGGTTGAGTGCTAGCGTATGATTGCGCTTTCTTTGCGGTGCCAACCTAGTTGGGATAGTAAAGTTAAGCTATGACGCTCTCTGCACTCCCCTTCTTTGTTGATGTATCTTTGCATGTTTTTGCCTCTTTCATCAATAAAGTTTTTTGCTGATCAAAAAAAAAAAAAAAAAAAAAAGTATGAGCCCATTATATAGGCATATATCGCAAATCATGTGTACCTCATGGTTAGGCCACACCATGTGTACTACATGTCCAAGACCATGTATCCCTCATAATTAAGCCATGTGTGGATGGATTATGTATATTATGTGACCTTCAAGGTTAGGCCACACCATGTGTACCACATGGTTTCCAACATCTCCCACTCATCTACACATCTATATCATGTGTTTTATGCTCAATCATCATTTCTCAATCTCTCATTCAATCCACCCCTCATAGGAAATATGATACGTGCGACCTGACGAGAAGGTATAAGATAAAAGTGCTATATTAAGTTACCATAAATTAACATAGCACATCACTTGAAATATCTCGTCTACACCCCAGATTCATTGGATCACACCAGATCAAACATTTTGAAACTCCTCGTGAGTCATGACTCATAAACATGCTTGACCTCAACACTGTATCTGTACTCATGATTATATCGTGATCTCAAATCTGACATAATCGCCTGGACAATGAACTACAATACAAGAGTATGATTTCCAATAATCTTCCCTAGCCATTCATGTCAATTCACTCAAACTTGACCGCTTTTCTAGACATGGTCCTCTGGATCGTATTCATCATGATCTTTGGATGACATGCTAAAGTAGCAACATTAAGTTATCACTTCATGACATAGTTCCAGGTTCAATGGTATAGAGTAGGCCTATTATTGGCCTAACAGAGCTCACACAGTGCTAGAGCAAGATCCATCTAGCCACTCCCTTAAGTGATTGACAGTAGCACATACAATATGATATGTATGCTACGGCGGAGCTCCCACTAAATTGGGTCTGTCTCTCTTTAACGCCATACAAATCTTAGTCTAGTTGCTATACAAGCGCCTAACCTGAGTTTCTCAGCATATTCGCTCATCAAGCGCTCGTCTAAGACATCACATTTGGTTATATTCAGGCTTCATAAAGTTGTGGATAACTTCATGTTTAACTTTTTTTAAGTCTCATCTTAGCCAATGCTAAGGAGATATCTTAATTAGTTTTGTTCACTTCTCAAGTTACAAAAACATTTACCTTGCTCACTCTCTAAGCGCCAAGATAATTAATGTCTCATCCCGTCCGCTCTACAAGCGCCAGGGTGATCGCCAGTATGAAAAGGCCAATCTAAGCCTTGTGACATCATATACAATATGTGCTAATAGTATCAATTACGTCATAAAACCACATGAATAAATAATTATGCATAAGATACTAAAAAATATCTAACAAAGTCAATGAGGTATCCACAAAAACATCAAATCCTGCGAAGCCCTAAACTTCTAACATGAGTTTGGAAAACCTCTCTAGTAGTGGCTTTAGTAAGTGGATTAGCCACCATCCTGCTAGTGGAGATATGCTGTAGGACTCTCATCGTGCAACCACATCTCGAATAAAGTGAAATTGAATGTCGATGTGTTTGGTTCTACCATGATACTTGGGATCCTTAGAATATGCCAAATATGCCAAAGCTGCCATACTGTCAATGTAGATCATAACAGCTTCATCTGCAAGAGCCGTGATCTCAAGGCGCTGAAGAAATCTCCTCAACCAAATAGCCTCTTATACTGCTGCTGAACACGCAACATACTTCGACTCCATCGTGGACAAAGCAACGCATGATTGCTTCTTACTACACAAAGAAATAGCCACTTCACTAAATAGGAACAAATAACTAGTGGGAGTGATTTACCTCCAAGCTGGAGTGTTCCACTAGAAAATGACTCACTAAGATCCCAGTTACGTAGAAGTGAACATGGAATCAATCCTCGTCGTTGTTATGATATTGAGGGAGAATTTTTTATGTGTTCTTTGTTGGATCTTGATGAGCCTACTTCATATGAGAAAGCATTAGTTTCACCTAATGCTTATGAGTGGACGACTGCTATGAAGGATGGAATGAGTTCTATGGCTCGAAACCAAGTTTGGGAGTTGGTTGACCTCCACATGGGTACAAGACCATTGGTAACAAATGGGTCTTAAAAATTAAGCGCAAGGCTGATGGGTCAATCGATAAGTACAAAGGCCATCTCGTGGCGAAGGGCTATACCCAAAGAGAGGGTCTAGATTATGATGAGACATTCTCCCCGGTGGTGAGATTTGCCTCTATTTGCCTAATTCTAGCTATTGTTGTGCATTTGGATTTGGAACTTTTCTAAATTGATGTTAAGACTGCATTTCTCAATGGAGAACTAGATGAGGAGATCTATATGGATCAACCAGTAGGTCTTGAGATCAATGGACAAGAGCTCAAAGTATGTCATCTCAAATGTTCCATTTATGGCTTAAAGAAATCATCTAGACAACGGTACTTTAGATTCCATAAAGCCATCGTTTCAACTGGGTTTGAGATAATGTAGGAAGACCATTGTGTGTATGCCAAATGATCAGGAAAGAGTTTTCTTATTCTATCGCTATATGTTGACGACATTTTGTTAGCTGGAAATGACATGGAGATGATTGTTGCCATTCAAGAATGGTTGTCCTCTACTTTTGAAGCGAAGGACATATGAGGCAAATTATGTGCTCGGAGTTAAGATCCTGAGAGATTGCTCTAAGAGGCTTCTTGGTTTGTCTAAAGAAACTTACATTAAGAGGATCTTGGAACATTTTCGCATGCACTATTCCAAACCCATTGACACTCCAATTGAGAAGGGACGTAATCTGAGCAATGACTCTTACCCTAAGACAAATGGGAAAAAGAAACATATGGCAAAAGTTCCCTATGCGAGTGTAGTTGGTAGTTTGATGTACGCTATGATATGTACTCGATCAGACATATGTTTTGCAGTGGGATTGGTCAGTCATTACCAGAGTAACCCAGGAGTTGTTCACTGGCAAGCAGTGAAGAGGATTTTTTGCTATCTTTGTGGGATGATGGATCTCATTTTTTGCTATCAGGGTGGAGATTTGAAACTAAAGGGATACAGTGACACAGACTGGGCTGCTGATAAAGATGAGTGCAAGTCTACCACTGGTTATTCGTTCCTACTTAGTGGAGCGGCTATTTCTTTGTGTATTAAGAAGCAATCATGCATTGCTTTGTTCACGATGGAGTCAGAGTATGTTGCATGTTTAGCAATAGTATGAGAGGCTATTTGGTTGAGGAGATTCCTTCAGTGCCTTGGGATCACGGCTCTTGCAGACGAAGCAAATATGATCTATGTTGATAGTATGACAGCTTTGGCATATTCTAAGGATCCCAAGTATCATGGTAGAACCAAACACATCAACATTCGATTTCATTTTATTCGAGATGTGGTTGCACGAGGGGAGATAGTCCTATAGCATATCTCCACTAGTAGGATGGTGGTTGATCCACTTACTAAAGCAACTGCAAGAGACGTTTTCCAAACTGATGTTAGGAGTTTAGAGCTTTGTAGGATTTGATGTTTTTGTAGATACCTCATTGACTTTGTTGGATATTTTTGAGGATCTTATGCATAATTATTTATTCATGTGATTTTATGGCGTAATTGATAATATTAGCACATATTGTATATGATCACCAGGCTTAGATCGGTCTTCTCACACTGGCGATCGCCCTGGCACTTGTAGAGCGAGCGGAATGAGATATTAGCTATCATGGTGTTTAGAGAGTGAGCGAGATAAATGTTTTGTAACTTGAGAAGTGAACAAAACTGATTAGGATGTTGCCTTAGCATTGGCTAAGAAGAGAATTTAAAAAAGTCAAACATGAAGTTATCCATAGCTTTATGGAGCTTGAATATAGCGAAATGTGAGGTCTTAAATAAGCGTTTGATGAGTGAATATGCTAAGAAACTTAGGTTGGGCACTTGTATAGTGACTAGATTAAGATTCATATGGCGTTAGAGAGTGACATACCCAATTTAGTGGGAGCTCTGCCGTAGCATACATATCGTGCTGTATGTGCTACTGTCGACCACATAAGAAACTCAGGTTGGGCACTTGTATAGTGACTAGATTAAGATTCATATGGCGTTAGAGAGTGACATACCCAATTTAGTGGGAGCTCTGCCGTAGCATACATATCGTACTGTATGTGCTACTGTCGACCACGTAATGGAGTGGCTAGATAGATCCTTGCTCTAGCACTGTGTGAGCCTTGGTAGGCCAATAATAGGCCTACTCTATACCCTTGAACCTGGAACTATGTCATGAAGTGATAACTTGATATCGCTACTTTAGCATGTCATCCAAGGGTCATGATGAATACGATCCAGAGGACCATGGCTAGAAAAGCAGTCAAGTTTGAGTGGATTGACATGAGTGGCTAGGGATGATTGTTGGAAATCATACTCTTGTATTGTAGCTCATTGCCTGAGCGATTGTGTCAGATTTGAGATCATGATATAATCATGAGTACAGATATAGTGTTGAGGTCAAGCATGTTTACAAGCTATGACTCGCGAGGGGTTTTTTAAAATGTTTGATCTGGTGTGATCCAATGAATCTAGAGTGTAGATGAGATATTTCGAGTGATGTGCTATGTTAGTTTATGGTGACTTAATATAGCACTCCTACTTTATACCTTCATATCAGGTTGCACACTCAATTTTCCGTATGAGGGGTGGATTGAATGAGAGATTGAGAAATGATGATTGAGCATATAACACATGATGTGGATGTGTGGGAGATATTGAAAATCATATGTTGGAAACCATGTGGTACACATGGTGTGGCCTAACCTTGAAGGCCACATGGCATACATGGTCTATCCACACATGGTTTAACCATGAGGGACACATGGTCTTGGACATGTCATACAGATGGTGTGGTCTAACTATGAAGTACACATGGTCTTGGACATGTCATACAGATGGTGTGGCCTAACTATGAGGTACACATGGTTTTTCATATATGCCTATATAAGGGCTCCTGCTCAACATTGTGTAGATACACCAAAAATAATAAGTTCTCTCTCTATTAATCTATTTTGAGGCTACCATCTTGAAAGCTTAGGTGCCGTTTGGTAACACTTACGTTTTCAGTTTTCTGTTTATATTTATAAAAATTTAAAAAACTCAAATAAAAACTTGTTTGGTAAAATTTTTGATTTATAAATCAATGGTCTTAGTTTATAAATTTGGCCAAAAACTGAAAATACAAAAAATGTGTTTCCATTTTGAGTTTTTAATTTTTTTTTTTTTTTACCACTCAACATTAGCCACCACCCGCCACCATTTTCTACCACCATCTTCCGCCACCTAACCCCCACCACCACTTGCACTACCACCCACTACCCACCCCCCCACCACCACCTGCCACCACCACTCACCATCTACCTGCCACCATCATCCATGACCCGCCACCACCACTCACCGCCAGCCACCACCCACCTACCACCCACTCGTCACCACTACCCACCACTCGCCACCACCACCACCCACCTGCCATCCACCCACCACCCGCCACTACCATCCACCGCCCGCCACCACCATCCACCACCCGCCACCTACTTGCCACCACCACTCACCACCCACTAGCCACCACCATCCACCACCACCACCACTATCACCCACCACCTACCTGCCACTACCACCCACCACCACCATCACCACCACCACCACCACCATCCACTCGCTACCACCTACCACCCGCCACCGTCACCCACTCACCCACCACCACCACCACCACCCGCCACCTATCTGCCACCACCTGCTACCACCTACCATCCGCCACCTGCCACCACCGCCACTACCCACTCGCTACCACCCACCACCCGCCACCGTCTCCACCCACCCACCCACCGTGACCCACCCACCCACCATCACCACCTACCACCCACCCGCCATCCGCCACCCACCTGCTACCACCACCACCACCCGCCACCACCACCTACCCGCCACCACCCACCACCACCCGCCATCCGCCACCCACCTGCCACCACCACCACCACCACCACCACCCACTCGCTACCACCCACCACCTGCCACCGTCACCCACCCACCCACCACCACCACCACCTACCCGCCACCGCCACCACCACTACTACCACCAACTACCCACCACCCACCGTCACCATTTTCCACCACCGTCTTCCACCGCCACTTGCCGCCATTTGCCATTTTTCACTCTTTTTTATATTTTTAAATTTTTTTAAACATTTTGTCAATTACCAAACGCGTTTGTAGTTTATGTTTTTCTAAAAATAAACAAAAAAATAAACAAAAATCAGTTTATAAAATTTTTGTAAATATAAACTGAAAATATAAATGTTACCAAACACACCCTTAGGAATTTCGAGTGTGGATAAATATTGAGAAACTCTAGTAACTTTTCAATTCCCAGGGAAATTTTCTAGACGAGGCTCATAATTCAAGCATCCGATCTAAACTGTTTCCGCATTAGATAATATGATTACCCGTATATTTTTCCTTCGATTTGCAAAGGACCACTGCCAAAAAAACAAAGGCAAAAAGAAAGGGGTATGAAAGTGATCAATGGTTGATGTGCATATTGTTCTATAGCTTTCCTTTCCATTGGAAAATGAAATAAAGGCATCAATTGTTGGCTTTGGAATAGAGATAGAAAATGATCTCATGATGATTTTTCAACATAATTAAGTTCATATATATATATATTGCATTTAGCCCAATTATTATCCTTCTAGTATAAATTTAGCAAGAGAATGACAAGAAGTAATTAGGAAAAGCGATTGATTTTTAAGAAACTTATCATTTATTGAAAGAAATAGCTTTACTTTATTTTAATAAATTTATCTTTTGCTGATAACAAAATTAGGAAAAGTGATTGATATTGAAGTTGCTACGCATTGGACACAATTAAAAACAATGGATGCTTTATGTGACAATAGTATGATAGATCAACTAATGTATTTTCTGTATGTCATGTCCAAACACAAACCAAAGTTGGTATTAAAAATCCAAAAAGATAAAAATTGCTAAAAATTTCTATTGAAGTCAAGAAATCATTTTCTTTATAGAAAGAAAGAGTTACTTATAGAAGATATTTTTGAAAATATCTTACTCTTCTATCCCTCCTAAAGAATATAACTCTAAAAGTAAATAAATAAATAAATAAATAAATTATAAATAAAAATGTAGCTCTCTCTTTCAACAAATGAGAAAGAGTGACTTTCAGTCAATATTTTAGATTTTATGTATGTCATTTTATTATTAATATAAAGTCAGCCACCCTAGTGTCATGGATGATCTATATATGAAAACAATAAGTACCAAACACATATTGGTTCTTTAATCATCTCAAAACAAACTTGGCTTTCTTAATTGCATCCACCAATGCATGTCTCCAATATTAACAAAGCATCCTGAGTTTGGTCTTACTAATAGTCTATCCAACGACGTGTTAGTGCACATTTTCTTTCACTGCATCTTATTTTATGAAATCTTGATTGTTGCTAGTAGGTGTACGAGTTTGTTAATAATATGATAAATGTCTTTAATTTTCATAACTATTTAGTCAGGATTTGAATGGAAGGAAAACTACTCACATTTTTTTTTGTTCATTACAACATATAAAAGTTTTAGAAACTAAATATTTTAGTCTCTAAAAGTGAAAATTTTGTTATAAAAGATATTTAGAGACCAATTTCTATCGTCATGAGGATAGTCGCTAAAAGGTCGTCCTGAAAAGTAAAAAATAAGGCATTTTGCGACAAAATTTTGAAAATGTCACTAATAAATAGACTTTTAGGAACAAAATAATTTGGTGTCAAAATGGTTTATTTTTTAAGATAAAAAATTTGGTCCCAAAAGGATAATAATTCATCGCTAATGTTCAATTTTTATTGCTAAAAATATAATAACGACACTTTTCGCAACAAAATTATTTGGTCACTAAAAAATAATTTTATCCTTAAAATTTGGTTTCTAAAACCTTAATTTTTTATAGTTTTTGTTGGTATTTTTCAACAATTTGGATTCTCATGATTTTGGTTGTATCAGCTTGAGGGTGGTCCACAGATGGGATGGGTAAAGGGGGTAACATGGGGTGGGCTGGTGACATTTGGTTACTTTAGGTTGTGATGGACCAATAATACAAGTATATGTCAACTTCATAGGCATTTAGGCAAAAGGAACGATGTACACATGTTGAATTGTTGAGAGTATTTATGGCCAAAAATTTATTACCGTATCAGATTAGGCAATATGATCAGCTTATAGAGTAGACCAGGTAATTTTTTAAACAAATTGGTGATCAACAATTTGTTAGTGCGTGTTGATCAAAAATAAAATAAAAATATTTAGTGAATAGTTTGGATTTCATACTTTATTGTCACTTTGAACATAAGATGGTGCATCTTACATTTATAATACCTATGGAATTCAATGATCACTTGTTTTCGAGAGTAAAAATGTAAGTTGAGAAATAAATTTATGAGTAGTGTGTGAGTGATTTATTGATCACACTGTCCGCTTAGTAATCAGCTGGAAAGCATTGGTAGAATAGATAGCTTTTAGCTAACCTGCAATAGAAAGAGAAGTCTCCGATGGTGGTTCGTCCACCCGGGGGTACTTCGACGATCAAGTCAGTATATCTCTCAAAGATAATCAATAGTGCAAAACTCACTATTCAGAATATAAATTGCGTACCTTAGACCCACGGGGGTGCCTCTCTTTTATAGTTAATTCAATCCTAGTCCCAATAGAAGCCTGACTTCTATGGACTCCTATTTAGTGCTTACTTTGGACTCCCCAAGAGATAATGATAGATCCCCTAAGAATACTATCCTTATCCATCTTGAAGTCTTTCTTCATTCTTGGACTCTTGTCCCTTATCCGCTTACCTCGGATTCTGATATCTTCGAAGATAACCTCGGCCATGCTGAGATTATCTCGGCATCGCGATTAGGACACGTGGAACCTCGGCCAACACGTCGGTGTCACCTCGGCCACGTGTTGGTGTCCTGAAAATATATCCCCACAACTGCCCCCTAGGTTCTATTACCTCGGCATTCTGAGGTGATGGAACCTATATAGGTACTTCCTTCCAGTACGTCGGTTTATAGTATCTTAGCCGAGATCATTATGTTGGCCGACATGTCTTCTTTTAAAGAACAAGAATTTCAAGAACCCTTGCACGCGTATGAGCTGTCTTTCAATACAATTCAGCCGTTTCAACCACGTGTCTTTCTTTTACTGGATCGTACTTGGTACGTGCTTCGAAATCGTCTTGTGCAGACATACGCCGTCTGACGCACACGTTGTTTTAGGCACATCAATTCTGTTTTGCCGCCGTTTCAGGTTTTAACAAAAAAACTCTTATTCTCTTTCCGTCCCTTCACTTTACGCTTTTGCGTCTGAAGCTCTTTCTCTCTCTTTCTTGCTTTTACCCTTTGAGATCCTCCATTGCTCAAGCTTCCAAAGCTCTGCAACCACCGTCGTTCGTTTCCTTTGACTAGACTCGCGTTGATTTTCCCCGTCCGCCACCGTCGTCTGACCTCGGCAAACTCAACACCGGCCTCGTTCTTCTTCTGGTAATCCACTATTCCTTCTTATTTCAGTTTCTTGATTTTTACTTGAACTTGTTGCCATTACTGCTTTGCTTAAACATTCGATCTGTGAATCATATTTCTGAGTGTGCTTCTATTTCACGACCTTGCTCTTTGCCCATGTCTTAAATACACGCACTGTTTCACAACATTGTTTGCACTGTGGCCATTGTTCTTGCCTTTATACCCTTTCACACACTTTGTCACAGTGTTCTTGGTAGTTCACCCTTGTTCCCGATTCTGAAACGCGCTTTTGTTTTCTGTTTTTCTGTGTCTTTGCCAAATTCATGCCTTTGATCTTTGCTTCCATAGATCTAGGTTTGGGACTTGTTTGTAGAACTCAAGACAGTCTTCTTAGGAAAAATTGAAACGATTCCCCATAGATTTTAAGCTTTAGGCGAGGTCCCTAAAACCCTTCAAAACCCCTTTCTTCTGAAATCCAATACCTTTAATTACGCCGACATAATGGGTATATGGAAACATAGGGTAGACACCCCATCCAAGTTAGAGCTTTTTAGGCTGGAGTTTGAAATCCCTGCCGATGTCCATCTAAGGCTTGCTGGGGAGGACGACTCTATTATGCCCACAGCTGATTCCATGCCTCTTCCTGTCGTAGCTTTCATCGAGTGTGGACTTCGGCTTCCACTCAACATCCTTTTTTGCGAAATTCTCCATTATTATAAGTTGAACCCCATGCAACTTGCCATCAATTCTTATCGAGTGATCAATGGTATCATAGCCTTAGCTAAACAGGAAAACGCTAGGATCACCTTAGCCGATATTCAATACTTTTATACCATGTGCGGTCTTAACCTGAAAGAAAAAGGCTACATTTATTACCTTAAGCCGAGGTCCACAGAGTTCAAAATTGTAGCCGACCTCCCAGACTCCAATAAGGGAGCTGGGGACGACTATTTCATTACTATGGGGAACTGGGAGTTTGCCCCAGATGAAGACCTCCATCTCTTCCCTCTCCCTCGATCAGTCTTTGTAGAGGGTAATGGTAAGAGCCCTGCATTCATACTTACTTGTTTTTTAAAGTCTTGCATACTTTATCTGTTTCTTAACGTCTGTTTTTCTTGCAGCTGTTCCTAAGCCACCAAAAAACTTTCGCCAATCCTTCTTTCCCAGCAAGGATTTGAAGAAACTCTTAGACCTGCCAGTCCATAAACGGAGGGCGCCTCTGCTTTTCAATTTTATTCCAACATACAAGTCAGCTCTGCCCGACGTTCCTAAGAGGAAGAAGAAAAGCCTTTCTCCACCCCTCTGCCACAAACTCCACAGATTGCGTCCACATCTCAGACGGATCAAGGATCAACATCTGATCCCGCTGATCAGCCATCAACCTCGGCTCCATACCTAATTCCGAGATCCTAACGCCGTCGACGACGCCGAACAGTTCCTTCTGCTGAGATGGGTCGCCCAAAACCAGTTGCAAATGATCTCCTGGCTAGCCTCTCTTCTGATGTTGATGCTCAGCCAACACAAACCCAACCTCCTCAAAAGCCAAAACGAATCAAAACAGCTAAGCCAAAAGGCAAAGGTGCCTCAGATCGATTCTGAGAATACCTTGCCAATTTCCAAACTGGCTCCGAGTGAGAAAAACTGCCTCAGTCACCGCGAAGAGGTCCGCTGAAACACTTCCATCCGAATCTACCAAATCCAAAAGGCCAAGGTTATCTTCTGCAACGACCTCGGGGTCTAAAAAAGCCTGATGCCCCCTGGGCCCCCTGAAATCACTCTGGAAGATAAGTCTGTTATGGCTAGTGATAGCGCCGATGACACCAATGTCGGCGGTTGCCCTAAGTACTGCCCTACTTCTTCCCGGCGATCTTGACCGGGAAACGCCGAGATGAGCGAATATGAAAATTACGCTCTGATGCTTCAGCGATCTGTTCAAGTAAGTGTCTTCACTTGGTAACTTGCCTTTTTTTTTTCGTTTTTTTTTCATACTTGTAAAATTTTTCAATAACCTCTGTTTACTTTTCAGGGCCATCCAGCATGCCCCACTCTTTCTCTATACAATCTTTTGAGAACAGGGAGGAAGTTGACCGAGGCGAACAGAGAGGTCTCCAGTCTTCAAAAAAACCAACAAAAGTCTACAATCCAAAATGAAGAAGTTGGAGGACCAGGCCGAGGCTGCCATTAAAGCCCAAACTAATGCCGAAGAAAAGGCTGAATCTGCCCGGAGGCTATTAGGAAGGTTGCTGATTTCTCAAAAAAGGGAGGCCGAGGATAAAATGGCCCAAGCCCAGAAGGAGCTCCAAGAGGGCCCTGGCCACCAAGGAAGCCGAAATCAAGGACGCCGATGAGAAGACGTATGCCCAAGGCATGGGCCGATGTTACAGAGGTCTATGAAATACAAGTGAAGTAGGCATGCAACAAGGGTTTCACCCTTGGTTGGATGTTTTCTTCTAAAAAAAACTTAATGTCCCCCGAGGACTTGCCCTTCAGAAATGCCGATTTGCCATTCCTCTTTCCATTCCCTCCACCTCCTCCCACCAGCTCAATCCGACGATGGATTCTGAATCTGAAGAGGAGGTGTTGGGTGAGAAAGCCAAAAGATGCTGATGGGGCCCAAGTCCCCTTCTCTGAATGAGCAGTCTTGGACTTGACTTAAGATGATGAGGGTGATAAGATTATCAGCCGACGTCACGTTTGCCGATAAGAGCCTTAATGAAACTCTGCAAGAGATTGATGTTGAGCTTGCGGCGGAGAAGGCGGCCGAGGTGGCTTCTCAACAGTCTTCCGAGGTCCTAACCCAAGTTGCTGCTGATGCTAAGGAGCCTTAATTTTCATGTCTTTTCTTTCCCTTCTTGTACTTTGTTTTTTGAAACAATGTAAGCTTTTCACATGGCCGATGTGCCCTCTTTTGTGTACAAATGCATCTGCTTTCCCTGAATGCTTGAATCTTTATCTTCTCTTTATTGCTTATGCATGATTCTATACTCAGAATATTCTGCATGTCTTTAATATACTCTTCCTTCTTTGTGCAACCTTCTCGAGGTGACATACCTCGGTTAACAATGATCTCGATTTAACTTCAACTTATAAATTGCTACAAATTTCAACAAGTGTTAAACAATGATCTCGGTTTAACTTCAACTTATAAATTGCTACAAATTTCAACAAGTGTTAAACAATGATCTCGGTTTAACTTCAACTTGTAAATTGCTACAAATTTCAACAAGTGTTAATCAACTTTGTCTTCTCTCTGCCCCTTAATGTGAACCTGAGTTCCACTTGGGTTCTCATTATTCATGTCTTCCAGAAACCACATTATGCATCTTTATCAGTCATAAGTGTTGAAGAATTCTGCTAAGATTTTATTGATGACGTCGGTAAAAAACAAGTAACATCTAATGATAGAAAAATTTCAAATTACAAGTGTTCCAAGGTCTTGGCAATGCTTTGCCCTCATTATCTTCAAGCCGATATGCCCCATTGCCCAATACTGAAGTGATTCTGTAGGGTCCTTCCCAGTTTGGGCCAAGCTTGCCCTCCTTGGGATCCTTCTTGTTGCCGACGACTTTTCTCAGGACTAGGTCGCCGACTTGAAACTCCCTTGGATTAACCTTCTTGTTATAAGTTTTGACAAGCTGTTGCTGGTATGCTGCAAGCTGTATTGCAGCTTTCTCTCTTCTTTCTTCTAGAAGATCTAGATCTCGGGCTAAGAGTACATCATTAGTCCCGTTCTCAACTCCCTGGGTTCTGATCCCTAGGATGTCGACCTCCAGTGGAATGATTGCTTCTATGCCATAAGCCATGGCAAAGGGGGATTCCCCTGTTGATCTTCTCAGCGTAGTCCGATATGCCCAGAGTACATTGGGCAATTCGTCTACCCACTTTCCTTTTACTGCATGCAGCCTCTTCTTTATCCCATCCAAAATTACTTTGTTGGATGCTTCTGCTTGCCCATTGCTTTGGGGAAAACTTGGTGTTGAAAAGTAGTTCTTGATCTTGAACTTTGTACAGAAGCTCTTAATTAGCTTACTGTCAAACTGTGTTCCATTGTCGGCAACTATTGCTCTTGGAATCCCAAATCTGGTGATGATGTTTCTTCATATGAAGTTCTTGACATCCACATCTAGGATCTTGGCAAGAGGTTCTGCTTCTATCCACTTCGTGAAGTAATCTGTTGCTACCAGCAGGTACTTCCTTTGCCCAGTTACTTGGGGCAATTGCCCAACGAGATCCATGCCCCATTGGGCAAATGGCCAAGGACTGGATACAGGGTTCAGGTCAGCAGCTGGCTGGTGTATCAAAGGTGCAAACCTTTGGCATTATTCACACTTCTTTACATAGGCTTCTGTATCTTTTTGCATGTAGGGCCACCAATACTCCTGGGTAATGGCCCTGTGAGCTAGCGATCTGCCCCTAGCGTGGCTTCCACAAATTCCTTCATGAATTTCATATAAAAAATCTTCAACCTGCAAAGGGTGTACGCACCTTAAAAGGGGTCCAGTGAAGGACCTTCTGTAGAGATGTCCTTCCGCTGTCAGACTGAATCTTGCCGACTTCAATCTGACCTTGTGTGCCTCCTTGTGGTCTTCTGGCAGCTTTCCTTCTTTCAGGAATGCAACAATTGCGTCCATCCAGCTTGGTCCCATGTCCACACACATTGCTTCATGCTCTGTGGTCAGTGGTTCTATGCTCGGGCCCGACAAATAGTCAATCATTATTGTCCTTGTTTTTCCAGTTTGTATTGAACTTGCCAGGTTGGCCAACGCGTCAGCGTGACTGTTATCATCTCGGCTAACCTGAAGAAGTCGGCAGTTCTGAAATAAGGCTGCCAATCTGATAACCTCTTTTGCGTAGGCCGACATCCTTTCATCTCTTGCTGCAAACTCACCCGTTGTTTGGTTGACTATAAGTTGTGTCACAAAAGACTATTACCTCATCTGCTTCTGCTGCTGCTGCCAACTTTAGTCCTGCCATCAATGCTTCATATTCTACCTCATTATTTGAGGCCTTGAACCCCAATCAAATGGACTGTTCCAATATCTCCCCATCTGGAGATATCAGTACTACTCCTGCTCCCGCTCCCTGTCGGTTTGAACTCCCATCAACGAACAGTCGAAAGGAGTTGCCGATGTAAATGCTGCAGGGTCTGAGTTTCTCTTCTTTCCTTTGTTGTGTTATATTCGGCTGTGCTTCTTTTTCCTTGTTTGGGCATTGCTCTCCTCGGCTCAACGGAGCCCGGAGTACGATGGATTCTGGCGTGAACTCGGCCACGAAGTCGGCCAAAACTTGGCCTTTGATTGCTGTTCTTGGCCTGAACTCCAGGTCATACTGGCCCAAGGCTACTGCCCATCTGGCTATTCTTCCTATTAAGTCTCCTTGTTGCAACAAGGACTTCAGTGGGTGTTCTGTTAGCACCACAATCTTGTGGGCCTGGAAGTAATGGTTCAGTTCCTTTGAAGCCATTACTAAGGCCAGCATCAATTTTTCTAGGGGTAGATACCTTGTTTCTGCATCGGCCAACGTCTTGCTTACATAGTAAACAGCCTTTTGCTCCCCTTTTTCTTCTCAGATTACCACCGCGCTTACTGCGTGTTCTGAAACTGCTAAGTACAAAAACAACTCTTCTCCGGGTTCAGGTGTTAAGAGGACCAGGGCTGTGGTCAGATACTTTTTTAGGTCGGCCAAAGCGGCTTCACAGTCTTCGGTCCACAGGAAGTCCGTGGCTTTCTTCACTAAGTTGAAGAAAGGTTTGCACTTGTCTGAGCTTCGGCTTATAAACCTGTTTAGGGCTGCGGCCCTTCCAGTAAGCATTTGTACCTGTTTTGCCGACGTCGGGCTTTTCAACTCTAGGATGGCCTTGATCTGATCTGGGCTGGCCTCAATGCCCCTTCTGGTCACCAGGTACCCCAAAAACTTTCCAGATCCAACTCCAAATGCACATTTCGATGCATTGAGTCAGAGCCGACATGTTTTGAGGATCTCAAAGACTTCTTTTAGGTCAGCAAGATGACCCTCAGGTTCCTTGGTCTTTACGACCATGTCATCGATGTAGACTTCTACTGTTCAGCCAATCAGGTGTTTGAACATCTTGGTTACCAGCCTTTGGTAAGTTGCTCTTGCGTTTTTCAAACCAAAAGGCATCACCTTGTAGCAGTATAGTCCTTTTGGGGTAATAAACGCAGTCTTCTCTTCATCCGGGGGGTACATGGCTATCTGGTGATACCCCCTGTAGGCATCCAGGAAGCTCATTCTTCCATGCCTTGACGTTGCGTCCACCAACTGGTCAATCTTAGGCAAGGGAAAGCTGTCTTTGGGACAAGCCTTGTTCAGGCTGGTAAAGTCCACACAGACCCTCCATTTACCATTCTTCTTCTTTACTACCACTGTATTTGATAGCCACATCGGGTAATTGACTTCTCTGATGGCCCTAGCCTCCAGAAGTTTGTCTACTTCCTCTTCCACTGCTTCGACGTGCATCAACGTCGGTCTTTTTGTACGTTGGATTATAGGTTTGGCCGACCTGTCGACGTTCAGTTTGTGGCAAGTGACCTCGGGGTCAATGCCTGGCATTCATAAGGTGTCCAAGCGAACACCTTAATGTTTGCTCTTAAAAAAGCTTCTAACTCTCTTTCTTCTTCTTCGGCTAAGCCCGAGCCGAGAAGAAAGAAGCGTTCTTCATCCTCCTCCTGGACGAGGATTTTCTTCAGTGCTTCTTCACTCTTCTCGGCTGGCTCCTTGCCGACATCATCTAGGACCTCCACGTCCTTGTCTTCGATTTCTGCCTTCTCTGGCTCTTGAATGCTGCAGGTGGATTTCATTGCTGCCATGTAGCAATTTTTTGCCTGCAGTTGATCTCCTCTGACTTCTTCAATCCCATGTTCTGTTGGGAACCGCAACAGTTGATGCAGTGTTGAGGGAACAGCCCCCATTGCATGCAACCATGGCCTTCCCAAGATGATGTTGTAAGGGGAGGGTGTGTCGATTACGGTGAACTCTGTCTTGATCTTCCTAGTGCCGGCTTGTACTTCTAAGTTTGTTGCGCCAAGTGGCCATGTCGGCGTTCCACTGAACTCGACCATCGGGCCATTGGATTGCTCCATGTCATCAGGGTGAAGGCCCAGCTCCTTGTAACATCTAACATACATGATGTCGCAAGAGCTGCCTTGGTCAATCAGGATGCGTTTCACTTGGCACTCCCCGACCTAGAGGGATACTACCAAGGCATCATTATGCGGATGCTGGACCATCTCTAGGTCGGCTTCAGTAAAGGTTATTATCGGTCCCTGGCACTCTCCAGGCTGAGGTCTTTTCTGTCCGACACGGTTCACGTGCTGTAGGTGTTTCACCCTCTGGGTCTCCCCCCGTATGTCATTTTCGTTCACCTTCGAGTGAATTATATTAACCACCCGAGGTCCTCCTGCCTATGGTTGCTATGCTGGGGAAGGCGGAGCTGCTGGTGCTTGAGGCAATCTTGCCTGTTCTTCTCTTGTTCTGGTCTCGTCGACCAGATCTCTCAGATGGCCTTGCCTTACCAAGTCTTCCAAGTGTGCTTTCAGGGCTCTACAACCCTGAGTCATGTGCCCCTCTTCATTGTGGTGGGCACAACGCCTGCCAACGTTCCTCCCCATGAATTCCCCTGGTGCCCTTGCTGGTGCTCTGAAATAGGGTTGGTTCCGAATTTGATCCAGGACTTTGTGAATTGGAATTTGGAACACAGTTGTCACTGCCTGTGCAGTCCTCAGTTCAGCTTCTTGTTTGCTAGATCCATTGTTACCTCGGCCTCGCTTTGGCGAGCCGTTTCCCTTTACTTGCTTCGTCTCCTTGTTCCCCGACGTATCTTCCTCGGCTCTGGCGTACTTCTCGATTTTGGCCATGAGCTCTTCCATACTTTTTGGCAATGTCTTTGCTAAGGACTTCCTTAGTGGACAGTCATCTTTCAGGCCGTTCTTGAAAGACACGACCGCCACCTCTTGGTTGCATTCGGGTATTCGGTTGAAAATCTTATAGTATCTTTTTGCATAGGCCCTAAGGCCTTCATCCTTACTGATCTTCAGAGCCATCAATGCGTCCACCCTTAATGGCTGCAGCTTGTTTGTCACGAACCTGGCCACAAACATCTCGGCCAGGCCTTCCTAAGTCTTCACGCTTCCCTTTGGTAGTTTGTAGAACCAATCTGATGCAATCTCCCCGAAGGATGAGGGGAATACTTTGTAGAGCAACGGCTCGTTCCCACTATACAATGCCATTGAGTTTAAGTCTAATCCAACGTGGAAGTTGGGGTCTGACTTACCATCATAGATCTGGAACCTCGGCATACTGAATCTCTTCGGCGCCTCAAATTTGTCTAACTCTACCAAGAATGGAGTTCTCGGCTTTACAGTGGATGTTACTTCGGCATGATCTTGCCTCCTCTTGAGGTAATCTCTCTTTTGTCCGGCCAGGAGCTCGGCTATCTCCTGACTTGAGTCTCTTCGGAGCACTGCTCTCAGCTTCGTTGCGAGCCCTTTTTGACCCTTCTCCGTTAGGTGTGTTGAAGCATAGTACCTGCCCCTGAACATGCCGATGTTCTTTGGGGTCTGCCTCCTTGGTGCGGTGCATCTTTCGTGACTCTTCCTTTCTCGACTCTCCTCGCCCGACCTCCCTTGAAGGCCGGTGAGAGTGTCTTTCACTCCTGGTGTGCTGAGGGGCTATAGGGATTGTTTTCTGCCCTCCCTTTTGAGCATTAGCCGCTGGAATCGGCGTGTCTTGCAGTGGAAATGGTGGTTGCATGACATTGTTTTCTATCATGAAGTTGACAACCGATTGTAGGTCTGCCAACTTGTTTGCCATCTCTTTTACCTCTTCGTTCCTCCGTAGGCACCTTTCCCTCCATACCTGGAGGTTTTCTTCGTTATAGTACCTGCTTTGGTCTGTCTTCTTTGAAGTGTCGCCCTCCTGGCCGACGTCTTTCACTCCGTGATTCTGGTCACGAGTTTCTGTGTTGCGGTTGTCTCCTTCGATATCGAGGTCGATAGGTCTCCCACTCCCAGCAGGAGTATCGTCCCCAATCTTTTCTTGCTGTCCGTTACTGGCCATCTATCCTTCTTTTCTTCCCACAGACGGCGCCAAATTGTGTGAGTGATTTATTGATCACACTGTCCGCTTAGTAATCAGCTGGAAAGCATCAGCAGAATAGATGGCTTTTAGCTAACCTGCAACAGAAAGAAAAGTCTTCGGCGGTGGTTCGTCCACCCGGGGGCACTCCGACGATCAAGTCAGTATATCTCTCAAAGATAATCAATAGTGCAAAACTCACTATTCAGAATATAAATTGCGTACCTTAGACCCACGGGGGTGCCTCTCTTTTATAGTTAATTCAATCCTAGTCCCAATAGAAGCTTGACTTCTATGGACTCCTATTCAGTGCTTACTTTGGACTCCCCAAGAGATAATGATAGATCCCCTAAGAATACTATCCTTATCCATCTTGAAGTCTTTCTTCATTCTTGGACTCTTGTCCCTTATCCGCTTACCTCGGATTCCGATATCTTCGGAGATAACCTCAGCCATGTCGAGATTATCTCGGCATCGCGATTAGGACACGTGGAACCTTGGCCAACACGTCGGCGTCACCTCGGCCACGTGTTGGTGTCCTGAAAATATATCCCCACAAGTAGCATTTTCTTTTGAAGTAAATTCATCGTTAGGAACATGTCAATTTTGAACTCTGTCATCTGATTAGATGTTGAAGTTGTCATATGCTATAATGGGTGCCTCCTCAACATGAAAAAGCTAAAAAAATGTCATTCACTTGAATTTATTGACGTAAAAGGGGCTTCTTTGTTCTTGTAGATCACAGAAGAGGAGTCTCTCTTTGCCAACAACTAACAAAATTGTTGGCTTTTTTGGCTTTCGAAAGTTAAAAATGTAATTAGAGCCTGTCAATAAAGATCAATAAGTCCTTACAGAAATAATAAATGCCAACCAATTAATCAAACGATTGCTTCAAAATTCTTTTAGCCTCAATGAAGATGACTTTTACTAGTGGCCCGTTTTAGGAGAAAATTCAGAAGAACTAATCACAAAAGTAAAAGAAGGAGGGAGAGAACAGTGTCGAAAAATAAATTTCATTAAGTAAATCAATGTTTACAAATGTACCTTCGCACTTCCAAAGCCTCGCAGGGGATTACAACATGAACAGACTAACTTGGAACTACTCCTAAGAAACTGCAATGCAGTGCGGGAAAGTAAAGGACTTGAATGTAAAGAACTGGAAAGTGAATAACTGGAAAATAAAGAACTAGAAAAATGTAAAGTAAAATAGACTGGTTTCTGAATCTAGTTATAGGGCCTTCCACTATCAGCTTTCTCCTCTATTTATATACTCTGGTGGTAATCGTCGAAGTGGCTGATAATTGTTGAAGTGGATGATAACTGTTGAAGCAACCTCCATGATCATGGGACATGGTTCCAAGGATTTTGCCTCCACTATGCCACTCTTGCAGTTAGGCTTCCCTCACAAATTTGAATTTAAACCTTCAGGATCTGTTTGGCCACGTTACCTTGCCCATCTTGATTGTTCCAGTGCTTCTCAAATCCATTGCCGTTGATATTATTTGCCACGTGCCTTCTGATGATTGAAGATCTCTACCAATCCCCTAAATTAGCCCTGATGGACCACGTGTCAGGCTGTGATTGACTGATACAAAATATATGGTCAACATTACCCCTCACACTAATATAACTAGGACTTGGTAATATTAGTGGATCGACGCACTATGCTTTCCTTGCAGCATATTGCTCATGTTCTCGGATGTGCATGGTAATTAATTGTTCTGGAAATATAACTATCGCCAAGCAGCCTTTAAAGCATTGAACTTCCCCTTGCCCTTGAACCTCACTTACATTGTTTACGCAAACAAAGAGACTGATACATCCTTGATGGCTAATCAACCCTTCTCCTTCATTGATCAATCATGTGAAGAGGCTTTGGACAATAATGGCCATCGTCGAAAGAACTCACATGCATTTATTAGCGATACTTACCCTCCTCAATTTATACAAGTCATGGAGGCTTTCACAGAATACACAGCTTTAGAACAAAAACTTGCTTATATGGACCTCGAAGGCTCTTTGTTTGCCCCAAAGGTCTCTACTTCGGATGAGGCCATCTCCTTCTCTGTAAAAGCTACTAGTTGGGATACAGGGACAAAACCAACCCCACTTTAGATAAGGGAGCGAATTCACCATAGATTTGTTGAATTCGATGACCCTACTTTGGTTCTTCCTTATTCTCGCAACTCAGTGGTATACCCTTACGTACCATTTGATCGTCTTCACTGCCTAGAAAGACAACTTACTTTCAGCGTGGTATACCTCCACTTTGCCAACAAAAATAGTGTGGAAGATTCCCAATCCAATCGAAGCTCTAGCATTGAGTCCTTCACACTTGGCTAAGAAAGTAAAACTCTGCTCTTCTGACTGACTAGACTGTGTGAATGAGCCCCAATTTCCACCTTCTTTTGGAATGGACCCAATTGCACCTCCTCTCCCTAACTAGATTGAGGAATTGAAATTCACTCTCTTTGAAGACCGGCATTTTTCCCCATACCAAGCCCTATTTCCTCCCATTGCCTACCAATAGTATAAAGCCCAAACTTTGCTTGCTGCCTTCTCCCACCTGTCCTTCTAAGTGCTTCGAGATGACAACCCTCACAAGAACCTTCTATGGGCTTGTGATATAGTCTCTTGAAGCCATACCCTCAATCTAGTGGCTCAAATAGAACTCCATACCTTCTTGGACCAACTTCCTCTTCTACTCAACTAGCATAAAAGTCCCTGGCCACTAGCGAATCTTTGGATGAGATTTCTACTACTTGTATTCAAACCCAGTACAAAGTAGAGAATCTCCTTGAAGAATATGAAGACTTCAAGAACCAAGACTGAGCATATGGAGAAAATACTGATATGGATGGGATGGACAAGGTGGAGAAGGCACTGAAGCAAACAGAATTTAAGATAAAGGCCCAGCGACTTTTTCACCAAATAAGGGCATACTAGCTAGAACAACCCCAATTAGATAGGATAAAGGATAGGTTAGAGAGAGAACAAGTATTCATTGAGTTCTACTGGACTAAGTTCCATGACCTTGTAACCTTTTCCATTTCTTATTTTTACGAAATTGAGAATGTAACCAAATATGCCCCTCAATGTAATTACTTATTTATTTATTGAAATGTGGGTTTCCCTTTTCCAATTTCATGATTTGTACCTACTAATATGTCCAATTTCATGATTTGTACATGCTAATATGTAGTCCTTTAATTCTCAAAACTCATTAACATATTAGCAAAATGATTTGTACCTGTTAATATATTGGCCTTTAATTTTCAAAACTCATTAACATATCAGAAAACACTAGTTTCGAAATAACCCATTCATTTTGAAGCCCAGTCAAGCATTTTGAAGCATACTTTTCCTTCTCAAATGGTAGCAAAATGCCACTTTGAAGGCAATTTACTTGGTAGAAAGCCTAAAGAATGTACTCTCAAGACCTTCGAAATGTTAGATGGGCCTAACTTTATATGGGTCAAATAAAACCCAAATAGCTTGGAACTACTTGACCCGTTGGGTAAATTGGGAAACTTAGGCAAGAAGGTATAAAGTCCCAATTTTCATGGTCTTACCTATTCACTTGTCTATTTCTAACTCCTACTTCCACTCTTACTCACCCTTGTCTCACTTTAGTTCTTGTTCATCTTTACCCTTGCTCTTACTTCTTCAATCCCTCATTTAATTCTCATCAATGGCTATTTCTTTCTCTGCAAACTTGCTAGTTGTCGAACGTCTTTGTCCCTCAGTGGCTTTGAGGAGATGTATAGATGAGGAAATAGTCAACTATAATGAACCAGAGGGTCGTAGTGCGATTGATGAAAGGTATTTCTTTCCCTGTAACAGTGCGAAGGAGGAGTATGTTCTTGGCCTTATTTTTACTGAGGCCCCTGCTGCACTTCCCCTCTTATACCCACACTTGGAGGATCACTACCTCCTATATAAGGGAAAGTTCAACTAGAGGGGTTAGAGGACCTCTCAACCCTATCGCTGTTGGCCCACATTGAAGACAGAATGAGAGGAATGGTATGATAGGGTTGTTAAAGCCAGGGGCAAGACCTAGAGGACCTCTGCATTCTTGTTGCCCTTCGACTTTCCAGGTTCATAATCCCTGAAGACCCTTTCCTTATCCTAACTGCTCTTTGTTTTTGTAACTCTGCTTTTAACTTTTTCCAATTCCAGTGCCGTATTATGGCCCCTACCGTTGTTAATATGTGCCATCTTCTAGGGCTCTCACCTAGTGGTGACCCCTTTGGTCCTAATTATCCAAACCTTACGGTCTCTTTCTCTGTTCCTACTTTGAATCCCTCTTATAGTGAGTTTATAGAAGCTGAGAACAATACAGAAGGTCCTGTGACTGACCGAGAATTCTTTTCTTTTATTCTTTATTGGCTTTGCAAGTTTCTCTTTTGTACCTCTTCCTAAAGAATAATGGTTGAATTTATCCCTCTTGCCAAGGCTCTCGCTTCAAAGAAGAGGATAGCCTTGGCCCCTTATGTTCTAGACCAGGTATATATGTTTGCTCTCAATTTTGTGAAAGGCCTCTAGAACCCAATCAAGGAGGCCCTATTTGGGTTCTCTAACTTGGGATTTTTGCCTACTTTATTGATTTCCATTCTTGCTGCTTAAAATTCTTGGTGCAAGGGCCCACCACCTATGGAGAGAAGTATGTCAGGGTTTCCTTAAACCCTTTCAGTTTTGCCTATTACTTTTCTTATTTCCATAGCCTCTCAGCATCTATTTGCCCTTCATTTTTCCTCCTTTCGACATCAATATGGGGCCAGCCTGGCTGAGGGCCTTCTTGGCTGACACCACCTGCTCCAGGCCTAATCATAAGGAGATGTGGGCCTCAATTCTAGTCCCAAGGGAGCTCATCATTGGTACCCTAAACCCCAGGGCCTACAAGTGCATAGCTGAGGCTTACTGCCCTGCCCAATTTGCAAGGCAATTTGGGCTTACCTAGGGGATCCTGATCCCTCTCTGCAACCTCTTAAACTTTGACCTCGACACCAGAAACTTAAAGGTTTCAAGGCAACAATCTGGGTTTTAAAGGATACCACTAGCTTTGAGTTTGTGTCCTCCATTGGACATAGCGGGGTCATGAGAAGGTTTCAAGATTGGTGGTTAGCCAACATGGAGGTACGTCTTGACACTCCCACCTTGGACTTACTGAAAGAGTTTGATCTGCCAGCATAAGGTGGGAAAACCAAAACTATAGAGGCTAGTATCACCATTGCTTCCGCTCCTGCTATTTCAGTCCCTACATTTAGAGTCACTAGGGCTGCCACCAAGAAAGGTACATGTTCTGCCTTTTTTGTTGCCTTCATTCCTCTCCTTTTATAATTTTATCACTCTTAGCATTTATTTTATTGTCATCAGGGCTTTGCAAGAGGTCTCACCTTAGTGAGCATAAGCTCTGATCATATTGAAGGGTAAGCAGTAGGAGTTGAAGAAGAGAAAGACCCAAGTAAAACTTGAGCATGTAGAAGAGGCACCTGGGGTTTCCCCAGAAAAAGAAGAAGAATAATAAGAAGAAGAGTCTCCTTTGAAAAGGAGGGAAGAGCCAGCTTCTCCTACTACCAAACTCATTATGGACTTTGCTCATGAAGCAGCTACCCAGGTAATGGAGAAAGAACAAGCCAAGGAGGTCCTTGTGTTCCATAGGTTAGAGAAGGAGAGGTAACAAAAGGTTTCGAAGAAGGAGGCTGCTACCATTGAGGCATCACAAAAGAAGGCTACAAGAAGAAGTCAAGTTGCAAAACATCATACTTTTTGCAACTCTCCAGTTACCACTGCTGCAATTGCTAGTAACTTTTTTTTACTCCTTAATGATGTTTTCCTTTATATCCCTCACATCAACATTGCCTTTATGATTCTTTCCTTTGAAATGCAAAAGTAATTAGCCTGCCTCTTACATCTTTAATGCCAGCTTCTTCCTGTTTAGAGGGAATTGAGAGGCCTCACTTGGACTCCACAAGATCAGAGGTTGTAGAAGGGAGATGAAAAGAGGATACCAACTCACCGATGAGTGTAGAGCCCCTACAAACAAGGCTTCCAATCCCTGTCTCTACACTCCCTGCATCCACTTCCTCCATTCCTTCGAGGCCTGATATGCCAATCATTCTCTCTTCCTTATCTCCTAGCATTGTTGAGTTCCTTAGTTTGCCCTTGGTGTCCATTGCCTCGCCTCTGCGCATTTTCCTATCTTCCAGAGTCCCTGGTTACCCCTTTGCTTTCTAAGAGTACCCTTGTTGCCACTCCTGCTTTAGTGGTAGCTATTACTTCTAGGGGTGGCACTGGTGGCACACCAATACTTTCTCTACTGCCCAGCTCCAGTCCTACTTCCTTAGACTTGTTGGTGGCTAGGACCATGGATGCTACTAAGGCATCTTCATTCCCTTCTCCCGTACCAATTCTTCCAGCACTTCTTTTCACAAGTGACTCTTCTACAATACCTTTTCCAGAAGAGGAGATGGACATTTTTGAAGCCTAGCTGGTGAGCTTATTTGATACATCTACACCAGCTCTACCAACTGGTAGTGATACTGAGCCATTGGACTTAGCTGACTCCTTACTGGAGATAATTAAAAGCTCATCTATTGCTGAGTCCATTTCCCTTCCTCAAGTAGACTTGGGCACTTGTTTAGAGCTGATGAGGACCTTTTCAAGGATTCCATTCGAGGCTTTGTAGAAAGTAGTCATCAAGAATGGATTTCTCAACTGCTGCCAGCTCCTTGAACAGTCTAATGTTTCCTTTAGAGGCCATTTAACCCAGGCAGCAACAACCATTGACTTTTATGTCAATATTTTCCAAATGGCTAAGGTTGCAGAGAAGGAGTTGTTAAAAGATAAGGAGTTTGTCTCCCATATGCACTCTGAAGTTTCAGTGCTAAAGGGATAACACTTCTCTGCCCCACAACTTCAGGCTTAACTCTTGTATAGGAAGGCAAAATTAGAGAAGGAGCTAGGAGCAATCAATCTGGCCTTGGAGCAGAATGTAGAGAGGCCGCACACTACACAACAAGGGCTATCAAGCTGCAGGTAGGAAATGAACACTGCCATACAACTGTTCCCATCATTCAAGAGTAGAGAGCTTATTATAAGGGAATAGTTGAAGCATTGTAATGAATTTTGGGTCAATTTGTGGCACAATGTACTTAATTTTGTGAAATGAAATGTCATTATTTTACACAAGTGTTTACTGTTTTTACTTAATGTTTCCATATAGTATCTCTAAACTCTTTGCGCCTCCCACATAGTTGGGTAATTAGGTTTCAAATACTTGCCATTAATTTTCTTGGGATGCACATATCCATTTAAAATTTTTCAATGGTAGGCTCCTCTAGGCAAGACTCTATGGACTTGGTATGGTCATCTCAATTAGGTGACCATTTGCTAAACTTATGGCTTTTAATTCCTATTGTAGGTATTGTTTTCCAAAACAAGTCCCCCTCATCAAAGTTGATGTGTTGAATCTTTTTATTATAGCTTTTGGTTGCCTTTTTCTTTTGGATACTTTTCTTTTGTAAAAGGATATCATTTAATGCCAAAATTCTACCTTTGATGATATTGATCAATACTTAGATGGTCTTGGCATTTTACCCTTAAGGACTTGATATTGGTCTCCACAGACAGCACTGCATCTTGCCCATATACCAAGGCATAAGGAGTAACTCTTGTACTTGATCTTTGGGAAGTCCTATAAGCCAACAACACATCTAACAACAAGTTGTGCCAATCTCTAGGATTGTCTTCCATAACCTTCTATATCCACTTCTTTAAAGATTTGTTAGATGACTCTGCTTGACAATTTGCTTGTGCATAATAGGGGGTGGAATTGACAAGGCTAATTCCATATTTTCCTGCGAAAGCTTTTACTAGCTTTCCATCAAACACAGTCCCATTGTCCACAGTTATGGTCTGTGGGATACTGAACCTATTGATTAACTCCTTGATAAAGTCAATTACCTTTGTTTGATCTACGGTTTTATAAGGCTTAGCTTTAACCCACTTAGTAAAGTAGTCTGTGGCCACTAGAATGAAACAATGTTGTTTTGAAGAATATAGGTAAATTTTTCCTATCATGTCCATTGCCCACCCTCTAAATGGCCAAGGTTTCACTACTGCATGTAGATTAGTTATTGGAACTTGCCTTATCATGCCATACTTCTAACATGTTTGGCAACCCTTTGCATACTCTATGCAATCCTTAAGGATGGTTGGCCAATAATAAGAATGCCTTCGAAGCAGCCACCTCATCTTAACATCAGGCTAATGAGCACCACAAATACCTTCTTGCGCCTCAGCCATGGCAATCAATGCCTCTTTTGGTCCTAAGCACTCCAATAGAAGACCATCTGCTCCTCTTTTATAAAGAGCATTCCCATACACTATGAATTGCATTAACTATAGTTTAAGCTTTCTATTGGCATTTGAAGAAGGGCCAGTTAAATACTAAATAATTGGATATCTCCAATCATGTTCTTCCAAGTCATTTTGATTAGCTTCTACCAATATACCTCGCTTTGCTAAAGGTGGTACGAGCTTCTAATATGTTGATTGACTCATATCGACTTGAGTATAATCCTTTCTTTTGAAATTCGAAGCCTTTTGGGCCACATCATTGGCCTTGTGATTGATAAATCTTGGGATGTAAGTTACATTAGCTACTTGGAATTGGGAAAGCAAATATATAGCAGCAACATAGTATGGTAATAGGCTTGCACTTTGACATTTAAAGATTTCTTTTACTTGATTATTTACCAATTGAGAATCTCCAAATATATTAATTGCATGAGCCTGTAAACCAATAAGTATCTCAAGTCCCATAACCAAAGCTTCATACTCAGCTTGATTATTGGAACATGTGGTCTCATCAATTCTAAAACCATGTGTGGTTTCTGCCCCATGTGGTGACTTAATTACAACACCCACTCTAACTAGACCGTTAGCTTTTGACCCATCAGACCACATCTGCCATGGTTCTAAATCAACTGTGTCAAGTTCCATTATTTCTTGACTTTCTGTTTAACATGGGTGATCAGCTAAGAAGTTGGCCAAAACCTGACCTTTTACTGCCTTTTAGGGGACATATTCCAAATGAAACTCTAACAAAGTTATAACCATTTGCCAATTCTTCCTCTTAATATAGGTCTAGATAACATATATTTAACAAAATCTGTAGTTGCAATTACTAAGACAACAATAAGCAAAAGATAATATCTTAATTTTAGTACTGTAAAGTACAAGGCTAAGCACAGCTTCTCCACAGCTGAGTATTTATATTCACAAGAGTTTAAAAACCTACTAAGGTAATAGACTGCTTGCTCCTTGCCTTTTTCATTTTCTTGAGCTAGGAAGACTCCCAATGATTCTTCAACTGCAGCAATGTATAACTTCAAGGTTATTTCCTTCCTTGATGGCATCAGTACTAGAGGCTTGGCCAAATAGGCTTTTATTCATTCAAAAATAGCTTGATGTCATACTGTCCACATAAACTCTTCTTCATTTTTTAACTTCAACAAAGAAGAAAAAACTTTAGTTTTCCCAGTAGTATTAGAAATAAACCTTCGAAGAAATTTAACCTGACCAATGAATTTTTGCAATTCTTTCTTACTTGATAAAGGTTTAGCTTCAATGATGGTAATGGCTTTCTTGTGATCAATCTATATTCCTTTCTTGTGCTCTATATACCCGAAGAAGTTTCTAGCTGATACACCAAAAGCACACTTGAGTGGATTGAGCTTTGGCTTGAATTTCCTCATTCTTTCAAAGGTTGCTATTAGATGGACTTGATGCTCTTTCATAGACAGAGATTTTACAACAACATCATCAATGTAACATTTCAAGTATCCTCCAATGAAATCATGGAAGATAGTGTTCATTGCCCTCTAATATGTTGCTCCAACATTCTTTAATCCAAATGGCATCTTAATCCATTCGAAGGTTCTAATATTTCCAGGACACCTAAAGGCTAATTTGTGAATATCCTCATCTGTTATGCATATCTGGTTGTAGCTAGAGTGTCTATCCATCATAGACAAGATTCTATGTCCTGCTGAACTGTCCACTTGCAAATCAACTATGGGCATAGGGTACTCTTCCTTTGGATTTGCCAAATTCAAATTTCGAAAGTCAATGTATACCCTCAACTCGACGTTCTTCTTGATCACAGGCACAATATTGGATAACCATTTAACATATCTAGCTGGTCTAATAAAACCTACTTTGAAGAGCCTAGCAATCTCCTTCTTTACCTTCTGAACCACCTCAGTACTCATTCGTCTAGGTTTTTGCTTGTATGGCTTGAAGTTTGGCTTGACTAGAAGTTTATGTTCTGCCAATGACTTGTCCAATTCAGGTAGATCATTGTATGACCAAGCAAAACAATCCTTATGTTGTTTCAAGACAGCCAATAACTGGTCCCTGGCAATGAGATCCAACTAAGCACTGATGTGGGTAGGTTGTTGTACTACAGCTTCTTCTAGATTAACTTCTGCCAAAGGGTCTTGCATCTGAGTACTTACCAATGCTTCTCCTTTAATTTCTTCTAGTTTCGAAACAACATTTTCCTTTTGATCTACCACAACCCATCTTGGTTCAACATTATTATTTTCATCTTTATAGACAAAGTCTGTCTATAAAGCTTATTTTTCTTGGATTTCCTGGACTTTAGTCTCAATGTCCAATACACAATACTTACTCAGAGCCACTGATTTGGCTTCCTATTGCTTATGTCTGCGGCCAAGCATCATGGCTTGCTTTTCTTCTTCCTGGATTTTTTGGACTATTGCATCAATGTCCAATGTGAAGAATTTGACTAAAGCCAATGATTTGGCTTCTCGATCCTCCTATCTATAACCAGGCATTGTTGGTATCTTTGATGATATACTCATCATCAGCACTTTCTTGCACTAAGTGTTTTAGGTATGCCACTTCCTCATCAGTCGTTACTTTGGCTGTTACATCAGACTTCCTAAGCACACTAAGTGAACCCACCTCCTCAGTGTACAGTTTTGCTTCTGTGAAATCTGCACATGCAATGAAGGGCTGTGGGTCTGCATTTATTTCCACTGTCTCCCCATTACTCAGGGCTATCATCACTTTCTGATGCAAAGAGGAAGACACATATTTGTTGGTGTGAATCCAATCTCCATCAAGTAAGGCATTGTTCTTGGCATTGCTGTCTATTATAAAGAAGGCATCATGCAGTCTCTTGTCTCCACACTCAGATTGACGGGCAATATGCCTTGAGCCATCTGCTTATCTCCGACAAAACTAGCAATGGTTGTACTTGTTGGGATTAACCTGGGGTTCCTCTTACCCAATTTCCTCAAAGATGAGGGAGGAAACAAATTTACTGTTGTCCCATTATCCACTAATACTCTGTTCATTTCTATCCCATTGAAATACACCTTGATATATAGAGGCTTAACTTGCTGAATTCTAGATACTATGGGATATTCAAAAGGATATGATAAGGTAACTGTACTTACCTCTTCATTCTCTTCATCATTTTCTATGGGTTTGGCCACTTTAGACTCATCTTGGATTATGTTGGTCTGTAAGTCCTTACTGGGGACTTTTATAGGATCATTCTCCTAACCCTCCTGATTTCCTTCTTCAGCTTAAAACTCCTACGGCAGCACATAGACCATATTGATTGGTATTGGAGAAAATGAGCAAAACTGTACCACTGGCTGCATTTGCTCCCCCTCTGTGTTGGTCTGACCTGATGACTACAATGCATCTTCCATACTGCAATCTAGAACCTCTAAGGTAGCAGGCTCCTTTGTGTCAGTCTGTTGTTGGTCTGTCATGAATACAAACTCTGTTTGCTCTGCCATGAAGGCTTTGAGCATCTCTTCCTCAGCCAATATTCCCTCCTGGCGGGGCCCAGTTCTTTCATCTGTCTCAGTCTCATAACCACTTTCCAACCAGGCCTTTTCAAGGCTTGCCAAACTTGACTTTTTCTTGGCTTTTAGTTCAGCCTGAACCTCAACCAATTTTTCTTTGATGGTTTGATTCCTGTTGGTTTTGGGAGTAGGCTTTGAACTTTCATGTTTCCCCAATTGTTCTCCTGGTTATACCAAAGAAGCACTTTCACCAGCTTCTTCTAGATCCTTCTAATATCATGTAAACCTTCATTGGATCTTTCTCCTCTAGAATCTAGAGATCACAAGAACCATGTCTGGCTCCTTTGTCTTTGGGTTTTTGTGCAAAACCCAATTGTTTGGAGCCACCAAAGGAGGCTAATCACTCTGTCCTTACTGCAAAGGCTTTTCCTTGGGTTGGTATCATTTTAGTTTCTTTTGCATGACAAACCAGTCTGGCACTCTTGGTACCCATTAAGCTACCATGCCGATAGTTGTGCCTGCTGCTCTCATCTTTGAAGGTCAATTGTTGGCCTTGGTTCCCTATCTTAAGCATATTTCAGGCTTACTTACAAGCTTGTTGATCACCTTGTAGTAGTTTGGTGGCCTTGTTTCATACAAAGGCCTCTTACTCCTTGACTGATTCTTGGTTTCTGGTGGCACAGCCAAAGATGGTTGTTGCCTAGGACCACTTGGGTAAACCTTCTTGTAGGTACTGGCTGCCCTACGCTTCTTCTGTATGTCCTTGTAATACCGTTTCTCATCAATTGGAAGCCCTTTCAGCCATTTGTAGCTTAACCTGCACTTTGGACACATCCGCTACATCATTGCCGCTTTGAGTGAATCATCATCTAGAGTGTTGGTTTCTTCGCTGGAGCTATCCTTCTAGCCTACGAAGCTTTTTCCACTTACTGGTGAGCCTTGAGTAGTCCTCCTAAAGGTTGCTTGACTAGCAACATGCATCTGCACATCGACTTCATCTAACTCCTTCAAGGAACAACTCTTTTCCACAGTATGGGCAAGGAAGTCTGGCACACTGGAGACACCCCATTTTGATCGCCCCCAAGACTTGGACGATTCATTTCAAACGCTCAATGATGAAAGTTACACTGTGCAATCTTTTGAACTCTTAACAAAGAAATCCGAGTTTAAGCTCTAAATCACAACCTTACACCCTATTTTGACTAAAATGTTTTAGACCTTAAAACCTTATTTTCAAAGCATTTCTTGAACCTGCACTGACCATACAGCTATAGGCCAGGAGGAAACTTTTAGGCACAACAGTGGGTATTTGGACCCGGCCGGGTCTCATTAGTGATAGACAGCATATCTGGCGAGAATCCCCCAGCTGGCCATTTTGGAAGATATTTCCGACCAAAACATCTCAAATTCTATAAATATACCCTCTCCCTTCAGAATTTAGGGTAAGAAAAAATTTCCAAAGGCTTTGAAGGATGTTGAGAACTAAAAACATCCTTTTACCTTGCAAAAGCTTTCTTGACGTCCATATCACCTTTGGCTATAGATACACAATACATACACCATTAGAGCTTGTTCTTGAAGCTTTTTGCTATAGTCTCAAATTATATTTCAGATACTTGAGGGTGTTAGGATTGAGGTTTGATAACTAAGAAGTTATTTCTCTCTTTTTAAGAGGTAGAACTTTGGTTTATTTTCATCTACTTCTCTTTTAGTCTCTTCATCTCTTTTTCTTGTTTTGTATACCATTTTTGAGTTGTTTTGTGGGGCTGAAATATGTGATTAAGGTTACAAAAAGTGGAGGGGTTGACCATCCTTCCTTAGGCTTGATTACTAGTTGTTAACTATAGCTTCTCTTTACTTCTTTTTTTTTTTTTGCTTTCTCTTAGTTGTTTTGTGTGTGTGTGTGTGTGTACGTGTGTAGTTGGGGGAAGTTTAGTATGTTAATTAATTATGCTTTGAATATTATAGCTGCACTGTTGTAATATCATTGTAGTTCTCACAGATTTGGAGTGTTTGAGATGTAGCCGCCAATTCGTTTGAGTTGATACCTCTTCTTTTGTTTTTATAGCTTTTCTTAAGTATATTGGAACCTTGTGGTCATGGGAGGTTTAGAGTTTAGCCACCCCACCACAAGTTTGATTAACTAGCTATAAATATTTTGCTTTCATAAATATTATTCACCTCGAAGCTAGGTTATAGCTTTCCTGTCAAAAGTGTTGAAAATCTCTCTTTTCGATCATTTTGGAAACATGGAAATAGATGTCTCATTCTTATTCCATGAATAAAAAAGGAGTTGTCAACAACTTTAACGAGTTGTGTGTTTAAGCTTTGATATTTAGCTTGGTTTTTTGAGTTTTTCCCTTATTTCCATTGTTGCTCATATAGAGCTTTTTATCAAAATTGTTGAAAACTCTCTTCTAGTTCCACTTTAAAGCACGGAAATCGGTGTCTCATCCTTATTCCATGAGTAGGAAGAGGAGCTTACAACAAATTTTGAGTTGTTATTATGTTTTATTTTAGTCGCTTCTATGATCATCACATACTATCTTGTGATGTTTGATGGTTTGTGAAGCAAGTCTCCCTCTACCTTGAATGCCTTTATGATAGAAAGGACAAAAACCTTTTGGAAATACTCTGTCTACACTATTATTACCTTACTGCACAAAACATATATATATTTTTGGTGCTGAAAATGAAGCACGACTGCCTTTTATTAGACCCTTATTGTGGAACGGCTGGGTCTCAAAGTGGACAAACAACTTATTGTTGTTGACAAAATAGAGTAGTGGCTGAGGGTAAAAAAGAGCAGTTCTCCCAAAAGCAGGCAGAGTAGTTTTTGAGGGATGGTCTCATTTGTGCTCATGTGGTTCATGTCCTTTTGTTTATATATTTACTGCTGTAATATTTGTAAATGTAATAATTAGGTAATTATTCATTCGTGATTGTGGGAGCCGAATTAACTTGGATCAACAGAGACGAGTGGACCAGTCCGGTCCAGAACATAACCTATATTCGGCATTGACCCTATTCAATTGAAGAGCCGAATAAAATAGCCGGCATTCCTACCAGTAGAACAAAGGCCGAGTAAAAGTACATGTAATGGATCAGGGTTGGGCCAGGCCCTAAGACCCAAAAAGAATACTATAAATACAGGATCTGCAGTTTGAGAAAGGTAGGTGAGAACCATTATGCTTAACTTATAATACAAGTAATCCTGAGTGTAGAGACTGACTTGCCCGTCGGAGTGCTAATTCCGGCACCCCCGACTGGAGTGTTTATTCATTTTCAAGTGACTAGCAGAGAATTACGAGCATCCCCCAGGATTAGAAGAGTATTTCCAAACCACTTCTCCACAATTGGTGCTGTCTGTGGGAATACTCAAATACATCCATGGCGGGCGTAACGGAAGACCCTCCGATAGTCTCTGACGAAACCATGCAGACGACCTCACTCCAATTAATATGCTTGGATCGGAGACTATCCCTGCAAGACGCGCTTTGAACTTCGCCTCACCCTCGACTTCAGAGCATAAGGCAATGCAAGCGATCATGGACCAAGCAAAGAAAAACGAACAGAGGTTGGAGAACATGATCGCTGAGAACGAACGTCTCCGTCAAGATTTGGCCTTGGAAGTGGCGAAGCCCAAACAAGCTGTATGCCAAGATCCAAAATGACCTCTGAGGGCAGGTGGTCAACGACCTCGAGCCCGACAACAAGACACTAACAGCGACTCCAGTTCATTATCTCCGGAGCCCAAGAAGAAGGGACGACCTGAAACCTCGAGTTCCTCTGAGGAGAGTCCACGTATAAGGCATAAGCGTAGAAGAAACAGTTTGGATGAAGTAGACCAACATGATCCCTTTGTACGACGGATCGCCAGGGCGGTTCTGCCCAAAAAGTTCAAAGCTCCTGTGTTCACTCTCTATGATTGAAAATCAGACCCCACCGATCACATCCATCACTATAAGCAAGCCATGACATTGCATGCAGACGATGAGGCCCTTATGTGCCAAATATTTCCCAGCAGTTTGCGACCATTGGCTGTCAGGTGGTGTTATAAACTGGAGCCAGCTTCGATCAAAAGCTTCCATCAATTACAGAAATCCTTCAGGGCCATATTCATCACCAACGAGGTCCAGCCGAAACAAGCCGACTCTCTCTGGGCAATGCAGATTCAACCAGGAGAAACACTAAGAGCGTATTCGGCGCACTATTGGGAGTGCTTTAATCTTGTTGATGACGCTTGCAACGACTCCATGGCCATCACCGCCTTCAAAATGGGTTTGCATCCTGATAGTGCTCTCCGCAGTTCTTTGACTAGAAGACCCTCCAAAACGGTCTGGTCATTGATGAAGAAAGTTGAAAAATACTGCAAAGTGGAAGATGACGCCTTGCGGGTTAAAGCTGGAAACACGGCCAAGAAGACGGCTCCTTTTGAAATTGCTCAGCCAATAAATTCTGTATCACCTTAGAGCCCTGAACCACGGCACCGGGCCAAACGAGACAAGAGACGGGATTCTCGCTGATCGAGCGACCAATGCTCCAGTCGAGCCAATGAACAACTGCAAGTTGACAGTAGGTGCACGAGGCACGCTGACAAGAAATATACGGAGTTGACAGAGCCGATCAGTGCGGTTATGTCCAAAATCCAACACCTTCCATTCTTCAAATGGCCGTCGAACATGGTGGGACCTCCCGACACGCGAAGATGGGATAGGCGGTGCGAGTATCACAAGGATCATGGCCATGACACTGAGAATTGTTATGCGTTGAAAGATCACTTGGAGGAATTAATACAAGATGGCTGGCTACAACAGTACATCCGCAAAGGCAACCCAACCAAAGCAATAGCCTTAAGACAGGATTCACCTCCGCTCGGCGTAATTCACATGATATACAGCCTGCCAATGACATCTGCGGTGTATACGATTCAGTCGAATCCCGACCCTCAAAATCACCTTACTCTGGCTAAACGGCCCCATGAAGCTGCAAGCATTGTATTTGATGATTCAGATTTGGCTGGAGTGACGCTGCCCCACATTGATCCCTTGGTAATTGAGTTATGCGTAAACCGGTTTACCGTTGAGCGCGTACTCATTGACCTAGGGAGCATTTCGGAAGTCATGTACTACAAGACATTCATCAAACTCGGCTTCTCTGAATCGGACCTTTCCCTGGCTCCTTATCCACTATTCATCTTGAACGCCAATCCAGAATACCCGTTGGGAAAAATCACATTACCCGTTCGAGCGGGCTTCCGAACAGTGGATGTGGAGTTCTTGGTCGTCAAGCTGCCGTCGCCGTATAATCTCATCATGGGGCGATCTTGGTTGCATACTATGCAGGCCATGCCAAGCACATATCATCAGTTGCTACGCTTCCAGACAGAACGCGACATTGAGCAAATCCATGGCTCCCAGAAATCGGCACAAGCATGTTATCTCCTTGCTGAAAAAAAGCCAAAGGAGTTGCAAGTGAACTCTATTGAAGTTACGGATCGGGAGAGCCTCGACGATGTTGGGTGGCTCCCCAATGAAAAGGCCATGGAAGCCCTAGATCGAGTTAAAATCAACGGAAACCCAGACAGGTTCTTTATGGTCGACGCCCCCCTGAATCAAGCCGACAGACAGTACCTAATTTCTTTCCTGCTTGGCAATCTTGATGTATTTGCGTGGACTCCATATGAGATGCCGGGTGTAGATCCATCTGTTTCGCAGCACCGTTTGAATGTTGACCCTAAATGCAAGCCGATCATTCAGAAAAGCCGGCGATCGGCCGCAAAGCACACTATTGCCGTCGTTGAAGAGGTTGACCGGTTGCTTGATGCCGGAGCAATCAGGGAAGTGACCTACCCTACATGGCTCTCTAATACTGTGGTTATGAAGAAGAAAAATGGGATTTGGCGAGTCGGCGTTGATTTCACAGACCTAAACAAAGCCTGCCCCAGAGACTATTTTCCTCTCCCCAGGATAGACCAACTTGTAGATGCTACGGCGCGTCATCGGCGTATGAGCTTCCTCAATGCCTACAAAGGCTATCATCAAATCGCTATGCATTTGGAGGACCAAGACAAAATTGCATTCCTCACCCCAAGAGGAACCTACTGCTATAAGGTTATGCCTTTTGGGCTGAAGAAGACAAGGGCAACTTACCAGAGACTAGTCACCACCATGTTGAAGGAGCAACTTGGCCAGACTATGGAACTGTACATTGACGATATGGTGGTCAACTCCAAGGAAGAGCAGAATCATATAGCCGATCTGGAAGAGACATTCGGCATTCTACGCAAATATGGAATGAAGCTGAACGCTTCCAAATGGGCGTTTGGGATCGGCTCTGGCAAATTCTTGGGTTACATTTTCAACCAACGAGGAATCGAAGCCAAACCAAGGCAAATCATAGCAATCCTGGAGCTCGGCTCCCCTCGTTCGGTAAAAGAGGTTCAAAAGTTGATGGGAATGGTCGCCGCACTAAACAGGTTCATTAGTCGGTCTACAGATCGCTGCCGACAATTCTTTCATACACTACGACAGGGCAAGGCTTTTGAATGGTCCGCCGAATGCGAAGCCGCTTTTAACGGCCTCAAGACCTACCTCCGCTTAGTACCACTCTTGACAACATCTTCTGCTGGTGACTCGCTCATTTTGTACCTGGCAGTATCTGACTAGGCCATCAGCGCCGTACTGATAAAGGAAGAGCTGGGGGAGCAGCGACCAGTGTATTATGTAAGCAAGGCAATGGTTGACGCCGAAACACGCTACCTTCTGTTGGAAAAACTCATCCTAGCCCTAGTCATGGCGGCAAGAAAACTAATGCATTACTTCCAGGGGCATAGCATTGGAGTGCTGACAGATTATCCCCTCCGATCAGTACTACGTAGCGCAGAAACATCAGGACGTGTTTCAAAGTGGGCTCTTGAACTCGGCCAGTACGATATTTAGCTTCTACCTAGAACCTCAATCAAGGGATAGGTGATTGCCGACTTTGTTGCCGAATTCACTGGGGGTCTTGCCAACTTTAAGTCTGATGAAATTCGACCGAAGCCGAACTGGAGAATTTATGTTGGGGACATTTGGCAGTTGTACTATGATGGATCATCCAATCAGCAGGGCAGCGGAGCCGGAGTGGTAATCATGGCTCCCGACGGCACAATAATTGAGCAGGCCGTCAAGCTCAGCTTCGAAGCATCAAATAACGAAGCCGAATACGAAGCCCTTCTAGCCGGTCTTCGGAATGCACATCTTCTGGGTGCTCGGTGTTTGCTTGTATTTTGCAACTCAAAACTGGTGATCAATTAGCTAAAGGGGGAGTACGTGGCAAGAAATGACCATATGGCGGCTTACATGAAAATGGCCAACTCCTTGCTGGCAAAATTTGACCATCATGAATTGAATTAGATAACACGTGATCAGAACACACATGCAGATATCCTGACTTGCCTAGCCTCCGCCATTAACTCAGATATTAAATGGACCATCAAAGTAGGTTTCATCCCGGAGCCGAGCATTGGCCCTTCGGAGGAAGTCCAGGTCAATGTTATAGAATCTGGACCAAGTTAGATGGATCCCATTGCCGCATTCCTGTCTTCTGAACACCTAGAGGACAAGAAAGAAGTGCACAAACTATGAAACAAAGCCCTGCGATACTACCTGAATCCGCAAGGAAGCTTTATAAAAAATCCCTCTCTGGTCCGTATTTGGAATGTGTGCACCCGGACAAAGTCGAGGGGCTTCTGACTGAAATACATGAAGGCAGTTGTGGCACCCATTCTAGCGGGCCCTCCTTGGCTCATCAAGCTGTAACACAGGGGTATTACTGGCCGACAATGAGAGCCGATGCCGAATGTTTAGTGAAAAAGTGTGAACAGTGCCAGAAGTTCTCTCCTTTGACTCACCTACCTGCTGAAGAGCTAAGCTCCATAACCAGTCTTTGGCTGTTTGCCCAATAGGGACGTGACATTGTCGGGCCACTGCCTCCTGCCCCGAGTAACAAGCGATTTTTGATTGTTGCGATGGATTATTTTACAAAGTGGGTAGAAGCGGAGGCATTAACGCATATCCGAGATACCGACGTAAAGCGTTTTGTTTGGAGAAACATCATAACACGATTCGACATTCCAAAAGCACTTATCTCAGACAACGGCACCCAGTTCGATTGTGGCGTCTATCGAGAGTTGTGCAGCAAGTATGGTATCCGGCCATACTTTTCCACCCCGGCTTATCCACAAAGCAATGGTCAAGCTGAAGCCTCTAAAAAATCCATCTTGCACGGCATCAAGAAGAGGTTGGAAAAGGCTAAAGCCAAGTGGGTCGAAGAATTGCCGAGTTTGTTGTGGGCTCATCGAACTACGCCGAGGCAATCTACTGGGGAAACGCCGTTCGCTCTATGCTTTGGAACCCAGGCAATCATACCCCTGGAGATTGGCCTCCTAACCTTGAATCGATAGTTTTTGATATAGGTCAAAACGACATGATGCTGGCCTTGGATTTGATTTTGATTGAAGAACGAAGAGACTAAGCCCTCGCATCTATGGCGTGGTATCAACAACAGCTTGCTAAGTCGTATAATCAACGTGTTCAGCTGCGCTGCTACACACCAGGAGAGTTAGTCCTGAAGAAAGTACTCCCAGCCGCCAAGAAACCGGCTGATGAAAAATTGGGTCCTAACTGGGACGGCCCCTATCAGGTCGATTCGATCACAGGAGTAGGAGCGTATCGGCTCAAAGACATGTCTGGAAAGACTCTGCCACGACCTTGGAATTCAACACACTTACGCAAATTCTATCATTGAACCCAACCGGTGGGGAGTGATACTAGCTTTGAATAGCTCACTATGTATACATTCCACTTTTGTAATGCAAGGATTCCTGTTTACTTACTGCGAAATCTAGTTCAAAAGTGTTCCGACAAAGCCTCCGCCCCATCAGCGCATGACGCCTTTGAGTCGAAAAAGCCTCTGGATTTGGAGCGCCCTTCGTGGATATTACGATTGGCCAAATAAAGTCTCCGGATTCGGAGCGCCCCTCGTGGATATCACGATCGGCCAAATAAAGTCTCCGGATTCGAAGCCCCATCGGCGCATGACGCCTTTGGGCCGAAAAAGCCTCCGGACTCAGAGCGCCCATCGGGGCCACATCGGCGCACGGACCTTTGGGCCAAACAGGCTTCCGGATTCGGAGCGCACTTCGTGGGTATCACGATTGTGTAACGTGCGTACTTAACACATGTGTGCCGAATAAATATTTAATGTGGAATGCTCTGTTGAGTCGAGCTGGCAAAAACCTTTTACACATTAAAGCATATAAACATTCGAAATAAAGTGCTTAGTTAACTCGGGCCGGACAATGATTATTCAATCATTTAAAATTCATTTATTTGAACATGCAAACACGTGTGTGCCGAATAAAAATTACAACGAAACACATTTAAAATAAAACATTTTATTCAATCAGGCAATGATTACATAGTTTTGAACGCGATCTGCGTTTGAACATTACAATGAGTATTTTTATCTGGCGTCACCCTCATCTTCACTCTGCTCGACCTCAAAGGCGGAAAAGGGAAAATGATTACGTTGGTATAGAGGCAACGCCGAATCAACGCCCGATGCTTGGAGAGCTTCCGCGACTTGAAATGCCTTGATCCAACCGTGCCTAAATCCACGATTTTCACATCGGCAAACTTCCTCGGCTAGCTTTTCCCTGGTTTTCTCTAGCCCTACTTTCCGGCCTTCATGGAAGCCTTTTTCATAAGCCCTCCCCTCCGCAGACTCTATCGCAAACATGCTCGCCATATCATGATCGACAAGTGCAGTACTGATAAGCTGATGGGTCACCCTTTCTTCCACAACCGGGTTTGCCTGTCCGGCTGGTTGTGTTTGAGCGGCCTTTAGTTTCCTTAGCATGTGCTTAGCGCTTCCGCGCAAGCTTCCAAGCTTCAAATGCGTTCATCATTCTTCTCTATTTCTCATCTGGCAGCACGAAGGCGCATGCCGATTTCGTAGGTGGTATACAGCCCTTTCACCGCCCTATGGACGCCCTCTCGAAACACCTCGAAGTTAGGTCGACCAACCATCGACTGCTGTACTTCCGGCAGAAAAATCTGTCGTGCGAATTCGACCGCCACGTTCAGGTCCTGGATGATGGAATCCGCCTCTGTCATCAGTCTGTTCCCAACGAAAATAGAAAAGCTCAACGGGCACGGTGGTCCGCTGGCCTCACTTTGCGAACGAGGAGAGCTCCCCCGCTGGCGCTTCTCCTTCCTTGGTGACCTGCTTCGTTGACGCGAAGAGTGACGCCTCTCGTACTCTGCAGATGCCCTACCTCCCGTACGGGGAGGCTTGCCACCTTGATTCATTGATGAATCTAGCTCCGCCAAAGTCCTGTCTTCTCCCTTACTATTAAAGAAAACTCTAGTTGACATTCACGCTTTTCCGGCGACAGAAGACGAGCAGAATCAAGTCGTTTTATGAAACCTAGATGGGATTTCTCAACCACTTTTTAATCACTCAGGAGTGCACCCCACTCCCAAGGTGACATCATCAATATGCGCACTCCAGCGACCACCAATATTCAGCATTATTGATTCATTCCGATCTAGAAGCGCTATTCACTTTCGGAGTTCATACATTGATCGGCATAAGCAATGGCAGATTCATTAATCTAATTGGCAAAATACCTAAGCCTAATGCTGACCGATTTGTGCCGCAGGCACCCCATGAACTAGTTCTATTCGGTTTTCGGAGTTCATACAATGGCTGGGGCAAGGGCAGATTTATTAATCTGATTGGCAAAATACGTAAGCCTAATGCCAACCGATTTGTGCCCCAGCCACCCCATGAACTAGTTCTATTCGGCTCTCAGAGTTCATACATTAGCTAAGGCAAGGCAGATTTATTAATAGGATCGGCATAAGCAAGGGTAGATTCATTAATCTAATCGGCAAAATACCTAAGCCTGATGCCTACCGATTTGTGCCGCAGCCACTCCATAAACTAATTCTATTCGGTTTTCGGAGTTCATACAATGGCTGGGGCAAGGGCAGATTTATTAATCTGATCGGCAAAATACCTAAGCCTAATGCCGACCGATTTGTGCCGCAGCCACCCCATGAACTAGTTCTATTCGGCTTTCGGAGTTCATAAAATGGCTGAGGCAAGGGTAGATTTATTAATCTGATCGGCAAAATACCTAAGCCTAATACCGACCAATTTGTGCCGCAGCCACCCCATGAACTAGTTCTATTCGGCTTTTGGAGTTCATAAAATGGCTGAGGCAAGGGCATATTTATTAATCTGATCGGCAAAATACCTAAGCCTAATGTCGACCGATTTACGCCGCTACCACTCCATGAACTAGTTCTATTTGGTTTACGAAGTTCATATAATGGCTGGGGCAAGGGCAGATTTATTAATCTGATCGGCAAAATACCTAAGCCTAATGCTGACCGATTAATATGATCGGCCAAATACCTAAGCCCCACGAACTAGTGATATTCGGCAAGTCTACACGAACGTTTGTCTACCGCGCGACAGACAGTAATAGTTTTACCCAAAATACCAAAAACAAAATAGTAATCTTCATTGATAACTACAATTAAATACAGGAAATATTGCAAGGTAAGGGAAATATTCATTCATAAATTGAATACAGCATAGTCATCATTTTACACATGAAAATTATCCCAAGCAAATAATTGTCTACTAAGAAAACAAAACATGATTACAAAAAGTTACATTGCAAATACCTAACAAAACTAAAGCGATCCCCAAATCAATCCTCAGGATCAGACTCAAGCGGCTCAACGTCCACTTACTCATATGGAATCGACATGTCCAATGTCACTCCAGTGGCAGCAAGGGCTTTGACCCAGTCGTGTTTGAATCCTCGATTCTCGAATTTGGGGACCTCTTCTACATAGTCTTTAAGGGCAGCGCTCTTCCCAACCTCGAACGCTTCGGAAGCCTCGAAGTCGGCTTTTTCCTTCGCCGTCTTCAACTCCTCAAACTCGACCTCCAACTTAGCAAGCGCCTCCTTGGCCAACTTGAGCAATTCCTCATTTGCGTTGGCCCTCTCCTCGGCTTCCGCTCTAAGCTGGTCAGTAGTCCGCGCCCTTTCCTTCTCAGCTTCGGCCCGTGCACTTTCCAGAGTCACTCTCATTGCCTCGAACTCGGCCCTACTCCGTTGACCGTCGACTTCCGACTGCAAATGGCCAATCCTCTCAACGGCATCATGCTGGCGTCGGCCTAATTCGGCAATCCTTTCGACCGTCTGCAAAACAAGGGATCGTCACGTACCAAGAAATACCGACAAAACAAACCAATACATGGAGTTGAATGAAGTCACATACCAGAAGGGCCGACTGGGCAGCTAATGCTATTGCTACCAAATCCGGCTTCGCTCGAAAGGTTGCCTTGTTAGCCGACAGTGAGACCGAGGTAGCCAAGCTCAATGGTACAGCGGGATCCTTTAAGGCTGACGCCTCGGAAGATATCGGCATGTTTTTTATCTTCGGTTGAACAACGAAAGGAACAACCACATCTGATTCTTCTAAGTGCGACCGTTAATCAACGACATGCTCCGCAGAGCCGGCCTCGCCCTCGGCGGCACGTGTCTCTCCCCGATCTGAAATCAACCGTTCTTCTGGATTCGGCCGATCGGTCGCCTTTCCCGTCTCGGCCACGACGACGTGAGCCATTTCTTCTACAACAATAGGTTCAATAGATTTAGTCGGGACAAGTCTGGAACGGATGGCCTTGGCTTTTTGTCGGGCGGCCATGCGTTCGGCGTTTCTCTTTCATGCCATCTGCGTAAGATTTTCCCTAGCCATATCCTCAGAATAATCGCCGGGAAGGTCTCCCAAGTTTGTAAAAATATCTTTGAAGGCGTCCCCTCGGCCTGATGTAGATGGAGGGTCAGAAGAGTTCAATCCGTCTTCCTCAAAGGACGAATTAATAGCTTCGTCAACTTTCGCGGCCAACCGGTCCGGGTCCTCGGTGATTGGTTCGGTCGCTTGTTCTTCCATGTGTTCAGAATCAGATGATTCTAAACCGATCTGTCTCAAGTTTTTGAAGCTGGGGAAGATGAGGGCTGTAAGATGGTTGTCACCTCGTGCGATTGGAATGTTGTCTGCCGCCGAGAATGTCGTGTAAGTCGGCTCGTACCGCAGGAGGATGTGGGCCGCCCTCCCTTGTTTTTGAAGGTTTGGACGGCCGACGAACTGTTGTGCGGTTTTAATTTCTGCAAGCACAACATCGTCGTTTGAAACTAACACTCTCTTCAAGTCGCTGTCTGCATAAACAAAACGATAAGATGAACATAGGGACGAATACAGACATGGAAATAATAGAAACAAAGTGATCTAATCGGCCACTTGGTTCGCCTTTTCGCCTTGGCACAGGGTCTAGGCAATCTTCGCCTTCGCCGAATTCCCAATTACCGCGGACAACGACCATCACATCATCGACATGCTTGCCAGAGCTGGCAAGCATGGTTACTAAGTGATGATCAGTATCCTTGGCTCTAAGAAAGTAGTGTCATAGCTGGCCGGTAGATTTGGCTAGGACATAACAATGCCGAATGGCGGGAATACCTATATTAATTCTAAGACGCCGATTTATCTCTACAATTCCCATTATGATGCGAAAGAAGTTCACATTGGGCTGGGAAGGGATGAGACCCCAGTATCTAAGAATGGCCCTAAAAAATGGGTGAAGAGGAAAGCAGACTCCGCCCTCAGCAATTGATAGGAGAGGAAAGACGATTGTGCTCTCATCTTCCCTCTCCATATCAGTGGTGTTGTCTGCCAAAAGTGACAGATGGACGTCATCGGGGATGGAAAAATGGCATTGAAAGCCGGAGATTCGATCCGCATAAAGGAGCTCCTTCAGATGTTTTGCCATTTTGGCCAACCCAAGGATTATGGAAAACTAAAAGCAAACAAAGAAGGGGGATCAAAAATGAAGGAGAAGAAAACTTACAGGAGACGAAGGAAATAACGAGAAACAAGGGGTTGCAGAAGCCGTGAAATGTAGGAGTTGCACTAGAAGGCGAGCAGATATCTTTGAGTATTCAGAACATACATTCGAAGAGACAATTTCAAATCGCATTAAATAGAGGCAGTGTACAAAGGGGTGGGAAAGCGTTACAATGACCAAAAAGCATGTACGCGTTCTGACACGCATCGGGAAAAGGATTAACCACCGAATTTTTGACTTCCCAGACTAGAAGCCAAACACGCCGACTAACTGATGCTAGTGGGGTGTTTGGGGGGCAATTGTGGGAGCCGAATTAATTTGGATCAATAGAGACGAGTGGACCAGTCCGGTCCAGAACATAACCTATATTCGGCATTGACCCTATTCAATTGAAGAGCCGAATAAAATAGCCGGCATTCTTACCAGTAGAACAAAGGTCGAGTAGAAGTACATGTAAAGGATCAGGGTTAGGCCAGGCCCTAAGGCCCAAAGAGAATACTATAAATACAGGATCTTCAGTTTGAGAAAGGTAGGTGAGAACCATTATGCTTAACTTATAATACAAGTAATCCTGAGTGTAGAGACTGACTTGCCTGTCACAGTGCTAATTCCGGCACCCCCGACCGGAGTGTTTATTCCTTTTCAGGTGACTAGCAGATGATCACAAGCGTCCCCCAGGATCAGAAGAGTATTTCCAAACCACTTCTCCACAGTGATGTAATAATTAGTTGATTAAGCCATTTAGATCCTCTTGGAAGAGGGTAAATTTGTAACACTTGATGCATGTTTTCCAACCCCCATTTCTTTCTCTCTTTTTTTTTCTTTTTTTTTTTTACATGCTTATCATCGTTGTTTATAGCATCATGTTTTTATCTTTATCATTCCTATGGCTCGCATCCATTTTTGGACGCATTAAGGTTTGGCTCATCATACATAGTGCTCTTACTACTTCCTAAATGATTATGTGCGCTATCTCATGCTTTGAGTTGCTTCACTTGTCATGTTAGTAACCGAATTTATTAGTCACATTTTGTATGTGTTGCATTAGCCATTTTTCATACTAGGATCATGCATTTTTCTAAATTGTTTCTTTTTCTTTGGCTTGCCGTGGTTGAGTACTATGTGAGCATTTTTACTTTAACATTGCATTCATGGGTGTATTGCCATATCTAGCATATTACCATGAGGCTACTTGCTTACTTGAAATATCTCTATGAATGCCTGTGGATAGAGGCTATTTTGCTTAAATTGGAGTAACTTTGATTGTTGTACATATGAGCTCATTTTTTCTTTGAGTTGGACATATTCAAAAACTCTTTCTAAAAGCATGAAATCAAAGCATTTCAAAGTAAGTGACGCGGTCTATACTTGTTTGCCTCACATAGTAATGTTAGCATATTAATAAATCAGAATTTGGGCATATAATGTCTATAAAATTCACACCATGATTTAGTAGAGGCCGATCTTTGATCGGGCGAGTGGAGTGCTCAATTTACGACTTTCCCCTTTCATACCAAAGTTCCCGAATTGAGACAACTTTGGTTATGACAGAAAAGTGGCCTTTGGCATGAGTCACGGGTTTCCTAATTCTCCCAAAAATATTAGGTGGCAACTTTGAAATCTGGTAATGCAGTCCATTTTTGGCATCTCTTGTAATTAGTGGATTTTTCTGGGATTCGCCAGATTCAGACTCTCATTTTCTTTTGTTTCACATTGCACTCGTGAAACCAGATTCAAAAGCACGGAAGTCTGAACTATAGGGAATCACATCCGAGGAGACTAAAACACCTCTGAGGAGCGCGAAAAACCAGCTACAGTTTTTGACGACTCTACTAGGGAGTAAAAGAGCACTTGAATTGAATTTCATGATGTGAGATTTTATTTACATATTAATGTTCATTTTATTTCATTTGCATTGGTGTACATAAGTCACTGTGTTTTTTTATCTGCTATTCCTGAACAGCTTGCCAGAGGCTTGCCTAAAGCTTGCCAACAGGTTGGCCGGTTGTGGGCTTTTCCATGTTATGAACATAACCCTTGGATCTGGATTATCGCCGTACCACTTGATCCTCCTTTCATTTCTCGATGTTTGGTGTGAGATGTCTATTAGGTAATCTTGTTGAGGTACCATTTTTTTGACCAATCGGCCTAGTGCATATGGTGAGCTTTAGTGACCTTTCAAATTAGGACATGACACTCTTCTGCATTCAGGATGTTGTGATACCGCTTGTTTGAAATAGTGTAGCTCTAGATCGTTCCAAATCTAGGACAGGGAAACCTAAGCCCCTATAGCGGTGTTTTGTTCGCTTTACCTGCGACATGCTATCTGTTTGGAATCTGTACAGGGAGTTCGCTATTAGGTATTAGATAGTTCACTTTATCAATTCATGGAGGGATGAACTCAGTTTGTTAGATCAGTTGTTCAGTTTGATAGTGTACAGTTTGAAGTTGGGCCGACATACCGCCTTATCACTTTTTTTTTTTTTTTTTCATGTTTTCTTTTCTTTTTCCTAGTCAGTTGAAACCATAGCTTCAGAAGGTTCTGATATCCCCCAGGTACTCTGGACCCGTGTTGGTAGACTTTGTAACGTCAGAGATTTAGTTCAGGGACAACAAGTGTTTGCTTCACTTTGGCTAGTGGCAAGATGAAGAAAGTCCAGATAGGGTTTACCAGTTCCGTTTTTCTGACAGTCACCCCTTAGATCACCTTTAATCAGTTCACCCTAAGCACAATCATCTACTCTTGTAATGGCTCAGCATCTGCCAGATCTAGAGGTTACTAATCCATATTCAACAATCAGTAGATTCACTCCAACATGATATGGCCCAACAAACCAAGGTCACCAATAAGTTTCAACAACAGCAGCAGTCAGCTGGGGCTTTTATTTCTCATACACCTAACGTTGCTATTTCTACGCCGAGTACTACTGCCAATGCTACAGCTCAAGATCTACCGACCGAAGGTGTTCCTATTCTTCCAAGCCAAGCAGATCCAATCCTAATCCAGAATTCTAAAGCTCTAGTTCAGTAGACCAAGGCACCTTTTGAGTTTGAGTTGGACCTAGCCTGGTCAAAGTTAATAAACTTGAAAAGTTGTTCAAAAAGGCACAAGGAGTTAATTTTCTTCCAGATATCGAAGACGGGTACAATGAGTCTACTGTTACTCTACCATAGTGGTTAAAGATGCCTCATATTGACCGTTTTGATGGTTATGGGGATCCAATGGTACATTTGCGTCTCTTTTATTATATTTTAAAACCGATGGGCTTGACCAAAATCCAAAAGTTGTCATTGTTTGAAAGGGCCATGTCCGGTACAACTGCCATCTGGTATGCTAAACTAGAGGACTCCTTGAAATAGAGTTGACAAGAGTTAGCTGAATCCTTTGTCTCCCATTATTCCTATAACACACAAATTGAGGTCATAACTTGTGATCTCGAGGCAACACGTTAGGAACCAAATGAGGGTTTTTTCAGAGTTTGTTACTAGTTGGAGAATCAAGGCATCAATGATGACTACTCAACCCTCGAAAAAAGATCAAATTTGGATGGTCGTTAGGAACGTCCATGGAAAAATGCTTTAAAAGATGATAGTTCTCCCGTTGTTCACTTTTAAGGAGCTTCATAAAATGGGAGTTTAGATCGAAGATGCTATGATGTAGAGCATCATCACATACGAGAAAGAGTCGGCCAAGAAGTCTTTTTTTCACAGTTCCAATGCTACTGGTGGTAGCACAATTGCAAGGCCTTTAGAAGTTAGTGTAGTCACCACCACTACCAAAACAACCGATCCGTTTGCTGAAATAAACCCTCAAACCTCCAATCCTACCCGAACCCAAAGCAGAACTTTCAATCTACTTCACATGACCCTATCCCTAGCCATGAAAGTGATAGTGGAAAAAAGGCATCTAAAACCCCTTGATCCTCGACCATTTTCAGACCTTCTTCCACCAGGCATGATCCCACTAAATATTGTGCCTTTAACCAGCAACATGACCATGAAGCTGACAAATGCTTCCGTCTCCATCATGAGATCCAAGATCTCATTGATAACAAAATCATAGCCCCACTACAAAGGCCAAATATCATAACCAACCCGTTGCCAAACCATAACCAAGTACCACCTCTACCACGTCCCAATTTCATCCATATACTACCTCTTACCTTTGACCCGAGCATTTATATCACCCCTTCCCATTTGCCAAAACCGGTGCTATTTATTCTAGATGGCACAGACTTGTGCATGTTGAACGCATTAGAATGAAAACCCGAGCATTGTAAACCTGTGATGACAAGACTAGAAAAGGAGAAGGGTTTGATTTTGGAAGAAAATGTTGGCCTATCACTTGAAGTTCCAACAACTGGGAAATGGGGGTTATTCGAGAAAGAGTATGACTCGAGCAAATATATTGTTTCTGTTGATCAACCAAAGCCAGGGATATTATTGCCCAGTTCAGCTGATGTTAGTGTTGTTAGAGAAGATGGCCCGAAGTAAGGAATGGATCTCGTAAATCATGAGGAAGATTTGGATAATCTCCAATTCTTCGAGGAGCAGGACCCGGGTGACATATAGATTGTTTGGTGGAATTTGAGCCTATCAGGTATTAATCAAGGGTGGATAAGCAGCGATTCTGAGAAAGAGGAAATTGTAGATGATTCTGAGGAGAAGAAAGCTTTGGTATCCAAGAAAGCCAAAGGGAAGGGAAAAGAGTGTGAGAGTAGTGGCATAGGGGAAAAAAAAAAACCTGAACACAGGGTTTTGAAGAAATTGAAGGTGCTAAAATCAAAGCAGTACTAGAGCAATTCGAGCATAAAAGAAATGAGGAGATTCAAATGGCTGAGAGAGCTTGGGAGCATTTTAGGAAAGACGAGATCTAGGTTGAAATATAGGCTAAATCACTTTATCACCGTAAGGGTGATGATTTTTTTGTTGGAGCAATTCAAATGGAGTCGGACAATTGTTTGTCAGCAACCAAAGGTGAATGGTGAGAAGATAGTGACCTGTATCTTGCCCACACGGATGAAGATTGGGAAGAACACATCCCAGATGATAATTGGTACACGGAAGAGGTAGATCACTTGACTAGGAATGGACGGTACTTTAAACCTCCGCACTTGGATCAAGTTGAACCAATGGGTAAAGACAAGGAACTTGAGAAAGAGAAAGAGAAAAAATTGGAGGAAGAATTGGTTCTGAGGCAGTTGAAAAGATCCAGGCAGACATCTCTATTTGGGGCCTTTTTATGGCCGGACGGGTGCATCGACAAGCAGTTTTGACAGCATTGTATAAAACCATGTTATCCATTGATACCACACCTGAGCAACTTGTAGGCTTGATCTTACCGGGTAACATCATGCCTGCACTCACTTTTTCTGATGAGGAGCTTCCATCGGAAGGATCAACTTTTAATAAGCCATTGTACGTATCTATCGAATGTAGGGGTAAATGGGTTCCAGTTGTTTTGGTAGATATTGGCTTGGTTATCAATGTCTGTCCTTCCTGTACCGCCTATGCAATGGGCTTGAAGCCGGTGGATTTTGTTCCTACAACTCAGGTGATTCGAGTGTATGATAACACGAGTAGAGAAGTCATGGGAACTATTAAGGTGCAGATTCTAGTGGGATCTTCTGAACACGAGATTGAATTTCATGTGCTCGATGTACCTGCTACTTTCAACTTGCTTCTAGGAAGGACTTGGTGGCACCACATGAAAGTTGTGTCCTTCACTATGCATCAAATGTTGAAATATCGTCATAAGGGAGGATTGCTACTATTTTAGGGAATTTATCTATTCATCCACCTCCAGAAGTTACTACACCCTTGTTGGAAATCAGTCATGGCGATGAAGATGTATCTCTTTCGGGTTTCACTTTGGCAAAAGTTCAACTGGTGCAGACGATCATGGCTGAGGATGAGGGTATGTATGTCAATGCCTAGTCCATTTATTTCATGAATAAACTGAGGCATATTCCTAGGATGGGACTCAGAAAGAAAGGAATAAAAGGTATTTCTGTGCTAGCTGATGTACCAAATAACTGCATGCTTTTGGGCTGGGATATGTACCTACCAAGGAAGACTATAAAAGGAAAGCGGAAGAGATGAGAAAAAGGGCTAAGGCTAAAAGAGTCGGGAAACATTATGAACTGGTTCACAAACCAATTCGGGAACTTTGAATGGGCATTTCATCAAAGAAGGGGAAGATTTCCCCTTTTGTGGCTTTTTTGAGCCTTGGTTTGATTCTCTAACAAAAAAGCATTTCTTGGGATTTGAAATCTCTTTGATCATTAGATTCAAGATAACGATGAAAAGTGGATTGATCCAAGTTCTGACATCGGCCAAGGCAAGAACAGTGGTTCAAATAACAGTGATACTGAAATAGGAACAGCATTTGCTGGTCTTTCGACAGATCTTGAAATCGGTACTGAGAATTTGGGGTATATCATTATTGTTTCTATGATCGGGGATGAACCAACTGTGGACTCCTCCAGTTTCATTTTGGATGAATCGAAAGCATCGGGCCTCACTTGGCAGCTGAAAAAAGGTTTTGTTACAAGTTCTGAGTTAGATGTTAAGTGTAAGTCTGATTTCACTAAGCTTGTTTAGTCGGAGTCAGACTCAATGAGTCCGAGTCTGGCACTTCTAAGGCTGGTAACTCGGGTGCCAAAGCTTTGTCAAGGTCGTCTTTTAGTTTCTCTTTTGAGTCAGCTATAATCGGGAACCTTTATTTTAATGAAAATGCAGTAGACTTTGCTTACTTTTCTGTGCCTTTAGTTTACTGTACTAAAACTGATTTTCAAAATTTTGACCAAAATGAAGTGGAAAAAATTCAGCGGGCTTTAAAAACTTTACTTGACCGAGAGGAGAAAAGGTGTGTTAAACCCTTACTAGATGAGATTGTATCAATTAACGTGGGTACTAAGGAGGATCCTCACTTGGTCTAAATTGGTTCCACGTTGTCTTTGAAGGAGCACGAGCAATTAATCACTTTGTTAAAAAATTTCAAAGATGTTTTTGTGTGGTCCTATGAAGACATGCCTGGAATTGATCCTAAGATTGTATAGTACAGAATCCCTCTCGACCCCGAAACCTGACCAATTAAGCAGAAGCTTCGCAGAATCCGTCTAGGCTGGGCTTTGAAAATCAAAGAGGTAGTCACCAAGCGGATCAATGCAGGGTTCTTGATGGTATCCGAATATCTAACTTGGTTGGCCAACATCGTTCTAATTTCAAAGAAATACAGTAGAATTAGAGTTTGCATCAACTTAAGGGATTTGAATAAGGCTAGTCCAAAGGACGACTTCTCGTTGCCACACATTGACGAGTTAGTGGACTTCACCGCTGGCTACGCATTGTTGTCATTCATGGATGAATTTTCAAGCTACAACCAGATCTTGATGGCACCAAAGGACAGGGAAAAGACTAGTTTCACTACACAGTGGCGCACATACTGCTAAGGAGTCATGCTATTTAGGTTGAAAAATATCGAGGCTACGTACTAGAGGGTTGCAGCCACAATACTGCACGACATGATCCACAAAGAAGTTGAGGTGTATGTGGACGATGTGATTGTGAAATCCAAAGAGCGAGAAGGCCACTATGTCACGTTGGGGAAGTTCTTCGAAAGGATTTGGGAGTACAGGCTAAGGTTAAATCCACAAAAATGCACCTTTGAGGTAATCGCAGGCAAGGTGTTGGGATTCTTGATCACTCAGAGAGGAATTGAGGTTGATCCATCAAAAATCAAGCCCATCCTACAAATGCCACCACCAAGGACTGAAAAGGAGGTGTGTAGCATTCTAGAAAAAAATGCAATTCATAAGAAGGTTTATCTCTAAATTAACCTTGACTTGTGAACCATTATTTGTCCTTTTGAAGAAAGGGAGAAAAATCCAATGGGACAATCGAAGTCAATTTGCCTTCCAACAAGTTAAACAATATCTTCAGAATCTGCCTGTGTTGTCACCACTAGAGTTGGCAAAGCCATTGATCATGTATTTGTTAGTGACAGAATCAACTATGGGATGCATGGTTGCACAAGAGTCAGAAGCAAATGTGGAAAATGCCATTTACTATTTGAGTAAAAAGATGCTGGATTATGTGACTCATTACACTCCTTTGGAGAGGGCTTGTTTAGCATTGGTCTGGGCCACTAAAAAGTTGAGATACTACCTATTAGCCCATTCGGTAATTCTAGTTTCGAGATTGGATCCCATTAAATATCTCTTTGAGAAAGCGGAACTTACGGGTAGGCTAGCTCGTTGGTTGCTTCTTCTCTCTGAACTTAACCTCAAGTATGTTACTCACAAGTCAATCAAAGGAAGGGCTGTAGCAGAATTTCTGACAGGCCATCCAGCGGAAGAGGGTCAAGATATAGAGTACCTATTCCCCGATGAGGAGATCCTACAAGTAGAAGAAGATGCGTGGAAAATGTACTTTGATGGAGCAGCTAACCAATACGACTATGGAATAGGCATGTTGCTTATAGCACCCAATAGTTCCCATATACCCCTTGCTTTCAAAGTCCGTTTGAAAGTAACTAATAATGAAGCAGAGTATGAGGCGTGTATTACTGGATTAGAAGCTGCCTTGGAACTAAGGGCAATAAGGTTGGATGTCATCAAAGATTCGAATCTGGTTGTTTCCCAAGCCAATGGAGATTGGAAGGTTAAAGAAGAGAAAATGAAAGTTTATCACCAGACCTTGGACATCCTGATTCGGAGGTTTGAAAAGTTGACATTTATGCACTTGGTAAGAGAAAACAATCGATTTGCTGACGCATTGGCAAAGCTGGCTTCAATAGTGGAAATACTGATTGGGGCCAAGATACACCCGATCATTATTGAAAAAGAGTATGCACCCGTGTACGAAATAATAGCTGCAATAGAAGAGGTTTAGGACAATAATCCTTGGTACCAAGACATTTGGAACTTTTTGGAGAAGGATTTGTATCCACAAGGGGAAAATGCCAAAGATAGAAGGGGAATCCGATGTCTAGCCATCCAATTCATTATCTATGGAAGTAAGTTGTACAAGAGGGGGCATCTGGGAACGCAGAAACTATGTGTAGAAGATGAAGAGTTGAAGCATCTTATGGAAGCCATTCACGGAGAATAGTGTGGAGCACACATGAATGGTGTAATGCTAGCCAGGAAGATCCTCAGACATGGTTACTATTGGTCAACCATGGAGAACGATTGTATCAACATTGTTCGGCGATGTCATAAGTGTCAAATCCATGCTAATAGCATGAATATTCCGCCGTTGAAGCTCTACAATATGACTTCACCATGGCCTTTCTCGGTCTAGGGCATAGATGTCATCAGAGCAGTTTTGCCAAAAGGTTCGAATGGACATGAGTTCATGTTAGTGGCAATTGACAACTTCACCAAATGGGTAGAGGCGTAGTCATATTCCGTGTTGAAAGCTTCGCATATGGCTAAATTTGTTAGGAATAACATCATTTGTAGATACAGGGTGCTGAATGAAATAATATCGGACAATGGCACACACTTTAAAAAAGAAGTGTTAGATTTACTTGAGAAGTACAACATAGCCTTCCACAAGTCGTCAACATATAGGCCACAAACCAATAGAGTCGTTGAGGCTACGAACAAGAACATCAAGAATATTATGCAAAAAATGGTGGAAACCTACAAGGATTGGCTAGACAAGTTGTCTTTTGAACTTTGGGGTTATAGAGCATCAATATGAACTTCTACAGGGGCAGCCCCCTACTCCTTGGTGTATAGAATGAAGGGTGTTTTACCGATTGAAATTGAGGTGCCGTCGTTGAGAATCATGGTTGAGTCTCCGATAGTAGATGCAGATTGGCAACAGAACAGGTTTGAAGAGTTGATGTTGTTTAATGAGAGGAGGTTGAAGGTGTTGTATCATATCCAGGGATACTAGTGCAGAATTGTGTAGACACCCCATTTTTGACCGACCTTAAGACTCAGACATCATCGTTTGTACACGCGGTGATCGCGCATGTTTGTGCTCGTTTCGAGTTTCCGGGGCTTTCGGCTGAGCGCCTTGTCTCGAGACCTCTTAACTCTCTTTTCTTGGTTTGTTTTGGACCATGCCTTGGTGCCTTTGCCTGGAGGGAGAGAGAGGCTTGTAGGCCACTTTTTGTAGCTGTAGGCTACTTTTCTCTCTTGTAAACCACTTGCGGTGGCCGGTAGGCTAGTTTCGGGGGCTTTCGACTGAGCGCCTTGTCTCGGGGCCTCTTGGATCTCTTTCTTTTGGTTTATTTTTGTGCCATACCTTGTTAACCCTTGCCTAGAGGGAGTGGAGGGTCTGTCGGCCACTTTTGGTGGTTGTAGGCCACTGTTCCCTCTTGTAGGCCACTTTTAGTGGCCCGTAGGCCAGTTGAAGTGGCCTACGGCCATTTTTCTGTCTTTGCAGATATTTTTTATGCCAGCTGTGCCAGCTGGTGGGCACAGAATGCATCCTCTATACACGTGTATGGAGGGATTAGAACAAGTTCTAAGCTTGTCAAGGAAGCTTTGGCTTGCATGTTCTATATAATGGGGGGTCTCTCCCCCATTTGGGAGGGTCAGAATTTTTGGAGAACAAAAATTTAATCTCTCTCTAGATTTCTCTCTCTCTCTCTCTCTATATATATATATATTGAGCTTGAAATTGGATTTTCTTCACATATTTGCACACAACCTCTTAGCCAAACACTCCTACTTTGTTGCTGAGGTTCTTGAGGGTTTTGTTTGGAGCCTAAAAGCTGGTTTTTGGCTCAAGAAGTTGCTGTTGTTGCTGTGCTTCAAAGGTAATCCCTTTATCCTCTTTTAAGCTTATTTTTGTATACAAGCTTAGCCATCTTTGCATGTTATTTTAGGCCTAGCTTTCAACTACAAAAATCTTTGTTTTCAGGTGTTTAAAATGTTTGTTTGAGGCCTTGTTTGAGTTAGGGGTGGTCTACCTCCTTTGCGGCTTATTTTGCTTTGTTTTATGCTCTCTTTTAAAGCCTTTCAAACCATCTTGTTTTGGCCTTTCCACCACTGAATTCCAAAGGAATTTCAGTGGTGGAAAGTGGTTTTGGGACCCAAAATAGGTGGGGGTGGTCCCCCCCTTTGTATCTTGCTAGCTTGTGTTGATTGACCTATCAAATGAGCATGTGTTTCTCCCCTTTTGCTTAGTTTGAGCATGTTTTTGTGACTTTTAGGATCTGCCATAACTTTGTTTTGGGATGGTTTGGTCACCTCTTACATGCTTTTGGTACTTGTAGTGCAATCATGCTTGTTGGCCTAACATGCCTCATGCTTTATGCCTCTCATTCTAGCTTATGTTAGCTCTACCTCAACATGTTTTTTTACCATTGATTTGTCATGTCATAACTCTATTTTGGGTTGGTTTGATTGCCTCTTGCATGCTTCACATACTTGTAGTGCAATCCTCCTTATAGCCTTAACATGCATTATGCTTTGTGCCTCTAATTCTAGCTTGTTTTAGCTCTGCTCTAGCAGGTTCTTAGCCTTGTTTTGACTTTCTTAAACTCTATTTCGAATGATCTTGGCCCTTTGAGGCTTGCCTTGTATGGCCATAGTGTAGTGGCCTTTGCTAGTCTTGTGTTTTAAGGCCCCTAGCATGCCTTATTTGTGACATTTGTGTGATATAGCATTATTTGGCATGAAAATCCAGAGCATAAACTTCTGTCGTACTCTCATGTTTATCACTGTTTCATGATGTTTAAGAGTTGAGCCTTTTGGCTTGCTTGCGAGCAAATGAATGAGCATGCATTTCTTGCCTTTTTGTGCCTAAGTCTTAATATGTTTTGGCCACTGTTTTGAGATGTCTTAGGTCTGTCCATAGTTGGTTTGATCATTTGAGCATTGTAGTGCATGCCTCATGTGTAATACACTTCACTAGCTTTGATGCCTTAGCTTCTAAACATGCCATGCATGCATTTCTTATATGATAGAGCCTCATGCATGCCACTGTAGCATTGGTAGATAAGCATGTTGTTTGCATGTGTGTTGCATTGCAAGTGTTTGGATCAGGCGTTAATCCAAACACGAGAAACAAGGGACGTTTCATACTTGAAGTGATGAAACGTGCCTCATTTCTTAGTTGCCGTCCCCCTTGATTGTGCATGATAGGGTGGAGGCCTCTTGAGTCTTGCGTGTTACTTCTGTATTCATTAACTTGTACAAACTCGGCTTCTCGGCCATCGTGCATTGCGATGCTCGGTTGGTGGCCCGAGAGTCGAGTACCGCACTCCTTTGAGCTTGAGAAATGATAAGGAGGGTGGTTGTACACACATACCCTGCAAATGCCTTGCCTTGCCCCTTTTGTACTCTGTTTGCAGCAAAACTGGAATATGCAAAAGCAACTGATCGACCGGCCAGAGGAAGTGGCCTACAGCCTCCTTAAGTGGCCAACAAGTGGCCTACAGCCTCCCCTGGTGGCCGACAGTCCACCAGCTTGAAGATGGTTCAAAGTGATTCTGGTTCTGGAGCAGAAGCAGTCTGGGAATTGGTTCAGTGTTCAGGAATCAAAGCGAATGCAAATAGAGGCAACCGGTGGCAAGATGATGGGATTTCGGGAGGAAGCAACCGAGCATGCATGCATTCCTCGCCCCGAGGCTCCTTTTAATTGCTTCGCTTAGATGGGTAACTCGTTGGTCCTGTATCTAAATAGTTAATGCGTTTAGCTATTCATTTGTGTTGTAATTAGTTAACTAGTTAGTTAATTAGTTGTGATTTGTAATAAGTAGTTTAACTTAGTGTAGCTTAGCTTATTATTCGGACCCTCCGTCGAGAGGGAAAATGTTGTAATAAGTGTGTGTGTGTGTGTGCATATCTTCCAACCCCATTTCTTTCTCCCTTTTACTTATTAGCTTTTGATGGTTAGTTTAGGGCATATTTCAATTAGCATACCTTATGCTTTGCATGCGTGCATCATTCATTTATCTTGCATGCACCGGGCTCGGTGTATCATTCAAACTGCATTGTATTTCAATACCTATTTGAATACATGTTGTCAAGTGTTGCATTCATATGCCATCTTAGATAGCCGAGCCCACTTAGTTGCATTTTTGCATGTGTTGCATTAGGCATCTTAATATAGCTAGGATCATGGATGATTTCTAACTAGCTTCTGTTTTGGCTCGGAGTACACTGTGAGTGTTTATGCTTTAGCATCCTTACATGAGTGTGAGTGTTGCTATGTCAACATGCTTTCTATGAGGCTATTTGCTTAAATGATATAACTTCATGAATGCTTGTGGGTGAAGGCTTCATTACTTGAATTGGAACAATTCATTAAAATGTGAGTTTTAAGCCCACTTGAAGTGGCAAAATCATCATGTTTTAAGCCCACTTGAGGGTGGCAAATCCGCGTTTTAGCCTACTTGCGAGTAGCATCTTCAAACCATTTTTGAAAAACAAACATGAGATGTATTGTTCCAAATTGAGCGATTTAGTCTATACTTGTATGCTGTGCGCATCACATAGTAAAGTTAGCTAATAATCGGAATAAGAACACATGTGTTTTTCAAAAACAACATATCATGTTAGTAGAGGCCGATCTTTGATCGGGCGAGTGGGGGTGCTCATTTCAAGACCTTCCCCTCTCGTACCCAAGTTCCCGAGCCGAGGCAACTTTGGTGATAACGGACACGTGGCCTTAGGCACGAGTCAGGGTTTCCTAAATTTTCCAAAAACAAAATATTTAGGTGGCGACTCTGAAATCTGGCAAAGCAGTCCATGTTTGGCACTTTTTTTGATTCAAAATTGATTTTTCGAAACCAATTGTCGGATTTGGACTCTTTGGTGATTTATCAGTCTCAAGTTGCACTTTGTGAGATTAGATTCAGAACCGTGACAGGAGTCCAAACTGTAGTAGCTAGAACCCAATTCGTGCCCTCTCCAAAAGGGGGGCGCGCGGAGCGAGTTCGGGCTATGAACTTCTACAGGGGCAGCCCTCTACTCCTTGGTGTATAAAATAAAGGGAGTTTTACCGATCGAAATTGAGGTGCCGTCATTGAGAATCATGGTTGAGTCTCCGATAGTAGAGGCGGATTGGCAACAGAATAGGTTTGAAGAGTTAATGTTGTTTAATGAGAGGAGGTTGAAGGTGTTGTATCATATCCAGGGATACCAGTGCAGAATTGCTAGGGCATCAACAAAAAAAGTGAAGTCTAGAAATCTGAGAGAAGGAGATATGGTGTTTAAAGACAATCGAGCTCCCATCTATGACCCTAGGGGCAAGTTTTGACCCAATTGGACCGGTCCCTACATCATCAAATCTATTTGGTAAGGAGGAGCAATCATTCTCATGAATTTGGATGGTTTGGAGTTCTCATAACCTATCAACATGGACAAGTTGAAAAAGTACTACCCTTGAGAGACTAGCTAGGCCAAAACCCCAAAAGGGTGACCTAGGCAAAATTTAGAGCATAAAAAATTAGAAATAATAGGAAAATAGAGCTCGCGAGGTTGAAAATCTAAAAGGGCAACTTTGGCAAAAATTAGAGCGCAAAAGGAGAGAGTTAATACTTGAGTGAAGCTTAACCGGGAACTACATAAGGCTTGATTCCCATATTTGGGATACATAGGCAACTTCATCTTGAAGTTTAGCCCTAACCGTTTTCAACTCAACTGTTCTATCTGTTGTTTGATTGATCCATCTCACCATTGGTTGGCTAGATTGTTTTACCTCTATTTCAGCAGAAAAATCGAGTTGCAAGATAAAGTAAGGGACAGAACAACAGTGAAGGTGGATGCAGTTGTGGACAATCATGATCTCTTGATTTGGGGCTATACGTCTTGAGTATTAATTCCATGTGTATCAGGAAGTGATTGCTTGTGAAAATTTGTTTTGAAAGGTTTTAATGAAGTTGAATTTCTCAGAATTTTACTTTTTACAAAAAGGAAAATTTCCATTCTTTGGACCAAAAAGGAAAATTTTTGGTTCTCACAACTTTAATTACATGATTTCAAAATAGAGACTGGAAACAAGCACACCATTTAACTCTCAGGCCAAATCAAAGTTGCTTTTACATCATAAAGCTTAAAGAGAAAAGAAAAGTCAAACCAATGAACTAAGGGCATAGATGAGTCAGGTAGTGGTCCTCTGTCTCTTGCCCGCACTCTCAGAAGTCTTTGTGGCCAAGGATGGCATAACCCATGTTTAATCCTCAAGCCAAGGAAAACACTCACCAAAAAGGGCATGACTGAAGCCAATAGGGAGGGCCAGGAGGTCTCTCATTCTCCAAGCATTTAGGTACCGAGCCACCTATGAAGCACGGGTCAAGAATAAAGCCGGCTCAACCCCCTCAGCAGGGCGGGTCTAATCATGCCCGAACAGTCGTCTGAACCTATATGGGAAATAGAAAACACAGTGTGTTAGGCCAATCAATTGTATTCCTGGCCAACGGGACATGTTGTAACTCATCTCAGTCAAGTTAAGCCAAGGGTATCGCCAAGCAATGTCAGTTGCAGATCAGCTGCACATCTAGTCACACCATAACCCCTCTATGGAAAAGCTCACTAGTTGTGAGCAAAAGAAGTAGGATCTAGTAGAGTACTTGGGGTAGGGGTTAGCTTATCCATCAACCAAACCTAGAAAGGGATAATATATATATAAGAGATTAAAAAACAGAGAGATGTACATTGAGAAGAAAAAGTAAGGAAATAGTTTTTGAGAGAAATTAGGGATTGAGTGCCAAAGTGATATGAGAATCATAAATAAAAAGGGTGGGAAACAGTACGTGAAGAAGCAGTGGACTCCCCACGAACCGAGAAGTCTCCTTCTGGTGGAAAACATCCTAGCCCATTAAGGTTTCGGCCATTGCCAAACCTATGCAGCTTCGACCCCCCTTGAAACATTGGGCCACTTCAATTAGCCTAATGTCAGTTCCGCTGCAACTAGGGGCAAGTAAGAAGTATGCGAGCAAACATAAGCAGAGGGCGCATTGACGGTAACCTCGCCAAAGAAGGTCACTCTTGTCCCCGACGCCAAAAAACTGATGAATCAAGCAAGGTACATCCAACTCTCCATCGTGAGCCAAAGACCGTGCCTTATTTAAAGAAAGACCACACATCAATTCAAGAGCCCGTGCATGGCCAAAACGAGGTTGGGGCATAATCTCATCATTTTGGCAAGACTCCATCAATGCTTGAAACTTTTCGAGAATGAGACATATCTCTTGCATTCCGAAGCAAAACATATGAGTGAATGGGTCCCAACATCGGGCAGGCATGAAGGAACGGAAATCAAAGTGGAGTGTGGCTCAAAAGAAAAGAGCGTTTATGCCGAAATTGTTGAAGTTTACCTTTTCCATACCATCCAAAGTGGCCATTCAATCTTTGAGTCTATTGCCAAGAAAAATCCCCATCTTTGGAGCAAAATATCAGAAGTTTGCTGTTCTGCCGAGAAAACAGTGAGAGAACACCTTTTGTAGAGATTGGGAATGGGTGATTGCATGACAGCTAGATCCCACTGCCCAACAACTGTTTGGATCTACCCGCCCTTATTGAAACACGATTGTGGGTATTTAGACTCGGCCGGGTCTCAATTCTTGCCAAATACACTAGCAGCTACAGAAGCGGCAAATTTCAGTGTAGTGTTCAAAGTCTTGTTTTAAGTCTTGCCTTGGCTCCAACGAGTGTTGATATATGTTATTAGGTTGTTTTTGTTTTGTTTCTCTTTTATTGAGTTATATTTTTTCATTTTGGTTGGTTGAAGGTTCTTTATCCAATTCAGAATCAATTCCAAAGCAATTATTATTAATTTCAAATTCTTGTAAAGTGCTTTTTTGTGCTCAAAGTGTTGTGCCATTTTCGACATAATGGGCAAAACAAAATTCTTTCTTTTATAAACTACAGGGTCTAACCCCGATCATAGATTTACAAAAGAAAATACAAGTTTTCAAAATAAAAAAAACAATAAAACGAAAGGACCTATCTGACGCTACATAGGTTCTGGAGTACAAAGCAAAAGCAAAAGCAAAAAGAGAAAAGCGAAAAGTGGAGTATTTGAGTTTGCTTTAACTTCAGAAGGTTCCGAAGTTACGTTACAGATGCACCTTCTCAGGTCTTGCCATTTCTTTGGAGTATGAATGTACCTCGACCTCGAGCTCAAGTTTGCTTTAAGTTAGAATGGCGATCAAAAGTGCCCTTCCTGAACATCATTCCCTACTAGAGCGTCTTTTCATAAAACGTCACTTTTCAACAGTTTGGTACACGTAAGCCCAATTTCAAACGAATACTAAATGAGATACTTTCCAAAGTATCACTTCTTAGCAGAGACATTTTTTTCTTAAAACATCACTTTCCGGTGACGTGGTACGCGTAAGTCCAAATTCAATTCTCATATCAAATCAGGTGATCTCTGTGAACACCGCTGCCTGAGACATTTATTGAACCAACCTAGTCTGTCACCCTGTTGGAGAATAGGGGAAGTTGTAAACATAGCTAGGGAGAAAAGTAGTATCGTGGTTTTTACATGAAGATTATACTTTTATTGAGTGTTTTGGGTCCTTGAGATTGTTTTCTCTATTTGGAAATGCAAGATGAAGGTAGAGGTTTGAAAAACAAAACAGAAAAGAGAGATCCCCATCAGAGTAAGGCCGTTCATCGCCACTCGCCTTGTGAGGTGCCTTCTAAGGCACCGCTTTGTTTGTTTATTCTATTGCATTACCTAAACATCATCCATTATATTGCTTGTCACACGTACCACATTGTCTATCACACTCATTGTGTCCATTTGCATCATGCATTATCTTGTATCATCTATCATTTTTATGTTGAAACACATTTAAGATCATTACCCCTCGAGCGGTTTTCTCAGGACACGTGAGACGCGTTTTCATGCGGTCTTTATCTTAGGGGATGCAAGAACACGACCCAGAGTGGTTTTCTCAGGATGTGTGAGATGCGTTCCTGAGTGGTCTTTATCTTAGGGCATTCAAGAACATGACCCTAAGTTGTTTTCTCAAGATGCCTGAGACGCGTTCCTGAGTGGTCTTTATCTCAGGGCGTACAAGAACATGACCTTGAGCAGTTTTCTTAGGATGAGTGAGATGCGATCCTGAGTGCTCTTTATCCCAAGGTGTGCAGGAACACGACCCTGAGTGGTTTTTTCAAGATGCTTGAGATGCGACCCTGATCGATTTTCTCGGGACGTACAAGAACATGTTCCCGAGCAGGCTTTATCTCGGCCCATATGAGACTCAACCCTGAATGGTTTTCTCAGGACACATGAGACGTGTCCTCTGAGCTTTCTCTCTCTCTCTCTCTCTCTCTCAGGACATGTAGGAATGTGACCCCAAGAGTTTTTTTATTTAAAGATACGTGACAACGTGTCCTCAAGTGGGTTCATCTTGGGGGACACGCGAGTTTGTGTCCTAGTTCTTTTTTTTTTTTTTTAAGTCTTCACTATACCATGTAGAATGCATGTTTGAAATTTGACTTGTCGCATTTTCGAATTGCATCTTCTATAGTTACAACATTTCATAAGCATCATGAAATCAACTATGGCATGCGTAGTTTGGCCTGCAAGTTTAACCCCTTTTACGTGATACGAAGTTTGGCTTGCAATTTCACCTTTGTCACACGAGTGTAATTTGGCTTGTATCTTTCACCCTTTCTACGTGATGCGTAGTTTGGGCTCGTGCTCCCTCTCCTCTTTGTGATTTTCAGGCGGTATGTTCGTTTGTGGTTTTGATTGTTGTATTGTGCATAATTTGCACCCTGCCCTTGAACTACACTAGTTTGATTCCTTGCAAAGGGATACGTAAGCAACTTTCGAGTTCAACCAATTGCATTTGCATTTTGTTTGTCTACCTAAGTTTTATGGCCTTGTCAAATGGGTCGTCTTCGAGCTTTGACATTCACTCACGTCATTACATGATGTATCGAGTTCTGTCAAATAGGGGAAATTGTAGACACCCCATTTTGACTGCCCTCAAGACTTGGGAGCTTCATTTCGAATGCTCGATGATAAAAGTTACATTGTGCTATCTTTTGAACTCTCAGCAAAGAAATCCGGGTTCAAGCTCAAAATTCCAACCTTACACCCCATTTTGACCAAAATATTTTAGGCCTTAAAACCCTTTTTAAAAACATTTCTCCAACCTGCACTAACCATACAGCAGTAGGCCAGGAGGAAATTTTTAGGCACGACCGAGGGCTATTTGGCTCAGCCGTGTGTATTTGGACTCGGTCGGGTCTCATTAGCGATAGACAACATCTCTGGCGAAAATTTGCCAACTGGCCATTTTGGAAGATATTTCCAACCAAAACATCTTAAATTCTGTAAATAGACTATCTCCCTTCAGAATTTAGGGTTAGAAAAAATTTTCAAAGACTTTGAAGGATTTTGAGAGCTAAAAACACTCTTTTACCTTGCAAAAGCTTTCTTGACCTCCATATCACCCTTGGCTACAGTTACACAATACATACACCATTAGATCTTGTTCTTGAAGCTTTTTGCTATAGTCTCAAATTATATTTCAGATACTTGAGGGTGTTAGGATTGAGGTTTGATAACTAAGAAGTTACTTTTCTTTTTTCAAGAGATAGAACTTTGCTTTCTTTTCATCTACTTCTCTTTTCTCTCTTCCTCTCTTTTTCTTGTTTTATATATTGTTTTTGAGTTGTTTTGTGGGGTTGGAATATGTGATTAAGGTTACAAAAAGTGGGGGGTTAGCCACCCTTCCTTAGGCTTGATTACTAGTTGTTAACTATAGCTTCTCTTTGCTCAAAATTTTTTTTTTTTGGGGGGGGGGGGGGGCTGTTTAGTATGTCAATTAATAGTGCTTTGAATATTATAGTTGCATTGTTGTAATAACGTAATAGTCCTCGTGGATTTGGTATGTCTAGGATGTAATTGCCAATCCGTTTGATTTGATAGCTTTTCTTTTATTTTTATAGCTTTTCTTAAGTATATTGGAACCTTGTGGTCATGAGAGATTTAGAGTTTAGCCACCCAGCCAGAAGTTTGATGAACTAGCTATGAATCTTTCGCTTTCATAATTATTGTTGTTTACCTCAAAGCTAGGTGATAGCTTCCGTGTCAGAAGTGTTGAAAAACTCTCTTTTCGATCATTTTCGTAACATGGAAATGGATGTCTCATCCTTATTCCATGAATAAAAGAGGAATTGTCAATAACTTTGACAAGTTGTGTGTTTCAGCTTTGATAGTTAGCTTGTTTTTTTTTTTTTAGTTTCTTCCTTATTTCCATTGTTGCTCATATAGAGCTCTTTATCAAAAGTGTTGAAAACTCTCTTCTAGTTTCACTCTGAAGCATGGAAACGGGTGTCTCATCTTTATTCCATGAGTAGGAAGAGGAGCTTACAACAATTTTTGAGTTGTTATTATTTTTTATTTTAGTCGCTTCTATGATCATCACATACTATCTTGTGATGTTTGATGGTTTGTGAAGCAAATCAACCTCTTCCTTGAATATCTTTATGATAGGAAGGAGGTGAGAAAATTAGCCTCATTTTTATGTTTAATAGAGTTTTTTCCTATTGTTTCTAAGATCATCATGCAACAACCTTGCAATGGTTGATGATTTATAAGGCAAATCTATTCCTCCCTTGAGTATCTTCATGATAGGAAAGGATAGCAAGGACAAACATCTTTTCAAAATACTCTGTCTGCATTATTATTACCTCACTGCACGAAACATGTTTTTTTTTTTGGCTAAAAATGAAGCACAACCATCTTTTATTAGACCCGGCCGAACCTCATTGTGGAACTATTAGGCCACAAAGTGGACAAACAGCTTACTGTTGTTGACAAAACAGAGCAATAGCAGAGGGTAAAATAGAGCAGTTCTCCCAAAGGCTGGCAGAACAGTTTTTGAGGATGTTCTCATTTGTGCACATGTGGTTCATGTCCTTTTGTTTATATATTTACTGCTGTAATATTTGTAAATGTAATAATTAGGTAATTATTCATTCGGTGATATAATAATTAGTCGATTAGGCCATTTGGGCCCTCATGTAAGAGGGCAAATTTGTAACAGTCGATATATGTCTTTCAACCCGCATTTCTTTCTGCCTTTTATTTATATGCTTATCATCCCTGTTTATAGCATTATGTTTTCATCTCTATCATTCCCATGCCTCATCTCGATTTTTGCACGCATTAAGGTTCGGCTCATCATACACAGTGCTCTTATTACTTCCTAAATGATTATGTGCGCTACCTCATGCTTTGAGTTGCTTCACATGTCATATTAGTAGCCAAATTTATTAGTCTCATTTTATATGTGTTGCATTAGCCATTTTGCATACTAGGATCATGCATTTTTCTAAATTATTTCTTTTTCTTTGGCTTGCTACGGTTGAGTACTAGGTGATCTTTTTTGCTTTTGCATAGCATTCACGTGTGTATTTCCATATCTAGCATATTACTATGAGGCCACTTGCTTACTTGAAATATCTCTATGAATGCTTGTGGATGGAGGTTATTTTGCTTAAATTAGAATGACTTTGACTGTTGTACATATGAGCTCATTTTTCCTTTGAGTTGCACACATTCGAAAAGTCTTTCCAAAAGCATGAAATTAAAGCATTCCAAAGTAAGTGACGCGGTCTATACTTGTTTGCCTCATATAGTAATGTTAGCATATTAATAAATCAGAATTTGAGCATATAATGTCTATAAAATTCACATCATGATTTAGTAGTGTCACGCCCCAAACCCGTCCGTAAAAGTTTGGGCATGATCACTTCAGAAACGGACGGTTGATTCGATACATACAATATATGGGGCCTAAAAGGAAGCATTTAATAACATAAAATAATATAAATTAACATCCATCGAGCTCATACAAGTTAGAGCATCACATATATCATTTCATTTGGTCAACAAGTCTTAGAAATACTCAATACTTAGAGTTTAATCAATTCATCTAAACAGATGCTAGAAAGCACAATTATATTGTCATCGTTTCCCACAGGTAACTATCAACCGATAACACACATTTCATCTAACCATTTGCATATAAATTGTCTTACAGATCAGCTCGAACCCTCACCACGCTTCCGCAGTGCAATGCTGTTGATTTAATCCCATCTGCATGTCTTGCATTGTCCACAAATCTATGTAAGATAAACAGAGGCAATAGTTCTCATAATTATTTATTATTTAATTTTTTTTTCCGCAATTCATTTTACTTATGTTGTACAATTTTCCTTTTCATTCTGTCTAGCCAGGCGGAGGTAGAATCCTCCGGATCTTCCATCTTATGCTCACCATGTTCTGCATCACAATCAATCACAATAGACACGAAGGATATACAAGAGACATGGATAATAACCATTACAGTTAGCAGATATTACACACACAAGTATCGTTGCCATCAATCTTTTTCATATGCACTAAGGATGTCATGCATGATGCCTAAGTCTTTTCTAGACATCCTAAAGCTCAATGGATTTGTGTGTGAGATAGCAACTCGTGCTCTGATACCACTTGTCACGCCCCAAACCCGCCCCTAAAAGTTTGGGCATGATCACTTCAGAAACAGACGGTTGATTCGATACATACAATATATGGGGCCTGAACAGAAGCATTTAATAACATAAAATAATATAAATTAACATCCATCGAGCTCATGCCTATATGCCAGGATCTCAATGTGCCATTAAACAGTTCCACATATGATAGACAGACATACGAGAAGTAGATATTTGCAGTCACACAATCGCATATATGGACATATGTACAGAACCAGCCTCGCATGTGGGCATACAACAAAAATGTTGGTAAGGAAGGGTATATACGACTAATTAAAAGATTAAAGACTAAACTAGGGGTCACTAATGAAACGCCAGAGAACACATAAGCTTCTTCACTCTGCTTGACCAAAAAGGAGAGACCAAAGCTGGACTAAGACCGACCTCCAGGTTGATTGCCTACAGAGACAGACATAACACAAAGTGAACGAGGCTCGGTGAATAATAGTACTTAAACAATTTAATGAATAAACTTGAATTATAATGTATATAAGGACTGAGGTCTCATGGTTAATCTTTTCCTGTAAATATTTCCAGAACGGCCTTGGCCCCAATCTTTATACAGAGTGGCTTTATGCCCAGTATCACGCAGAACGGCCTTAGGCCCAATAGATTTAGCAGAGCGGCCTCAGGCCCAACAGATTTATACAGAGTGGCCTCTGGCCTAACAGGTTATACAGAATGGCCTATGGCCTAACAGATTATACAGAATGGCCTTTGACCTATCAGATTATACAGAAGGGCCTTTGGCCTAACAGATTATACAGAATGGCCATGGGCCCAGATATCATCCAAATAGACCAGTCTCAGAGTTATACAGAGGCACACAGATTCTTTCAATCATTCACATGAGTTAACATGGTTAATTTGTGTTTAACAGAGTGCGAACGATAATTATTAGTAATAAGTGAAGTGTATTTCACAGATTGGCCTTAGGCCCAGATATTAACAAAGCAGAGTGATTTCAGAGTCGTATCAATATACTCAGATTTTCCAATCATTTGTAAATGTTAACGTAATTAACTTGCGAAGAACATAGCGTTAATAATAATTATTATTAATGATAGGTAAATGTACAATTACAGTACTAGTACTCACTATGCTGTAGCAGAGCGCTTGTTCCTCCCGGATTGTGACCTACATACATGCACAATTTGCAAATTAGTTCCTTTTTCCTGGTTAAGTCATTTCCTGACTCGCTTCACTTCAAATGAATTTACAAATATCAAAAAGGCATCAAATACAGATTTCAAAAATATCCGAGGATTAAGCACGTAAAACGGAGCAGACAGATTTTTCCAGCATAGGCCGCACGTGCGGCTGTGAGCCCCGCACGTGCGGCAAGGGTTTCCGCACGTGCAGCTGTGAGGTCCCGCACGTGCATATTTTTCAAAATGTAAAGTCCAATTTCCCCCTGTTTTCCGCACGTGCGGCTGTGAGCCCCGCATGTGCGGCAAGGCGTCCCGTACGTGCGGCCATGACCCCCGCACGTGCGGCGATTCTGCCCAGTTTGTAGTCCAAAATTTCAAGCAACTCCTCACTTGGCAAATTCAACATGAAGCACAAAATAAAGAAGATTAATGCAACCCAATGGTTCAATATTACATTAATATGGACCACAAGTGTATAATGTTACCAGAATCATGAGTCACAAATTCAATTAAGTTACTCCTTTTTGATTTCATAAACACAACCTAATCTTCTTAAACACACAAACATTATACATGTACCAACATATAATTCCAACATGAAAATTCTAGGCATGAGTCATAATTTCCCCATATAACCCAAATTAACCCCCAAACAAGCAAACAAGAAGTGTAATTTTCCAATTAAACCATGATCACATACAACATTTTAAACATAAACCCTAGCTCACCCAAATGAAAGGGCATGCTTACTCAAATCCAAGAAAGAGTTTATTTAAGATGAAGTTTACATACCTTGAGTTTAAATTCCCATAAACCCTCTCAAATCCCCTAATCCTCCTCCTTGTTGAACTTTTCCTCTTCCTCTAAACTCTCATCCTCCAATTCTCTCTCAGGAGATATTTTATATAATAACTCTAAGTCAAATGTGTGAAGACCATGGATATAGATATAAAAGGTGAATAAAGACAAAACTCAATCAGTTTAATCATTCTAAATCAAAATTTTACAGAAAATCCTATTATGATCTAAAAATCATACTGAACTCAAATATAAATTCAATTTCAGATTATCGAGCTTCTAAGGCTTCCAATTTCTAATCTGAGCATTACAATTGTAACAGATTTTTCCCTTATTAGACAAATATGGATCCATAACCATAAGTTTCACTTAATTAAATTTAAATCCACATGAAATTCCATCGCAAGCATATAAATGCACAGAATAGAGGACTGAAAGCATTCCAGAAAACATGTACGAGGGTCGGGTTATTACAAGTATAGGCCGATCTTTGACCGGGTGAGTGGGGTACTCAATTCATGACCTTTCCCTCTCGTACCCAAGTTTCCAAACTAAGACAACATTTGTTTTAATGGACAAGTGGCCTTTGGCACGAGTCACAGGTTTCCCAATTCTCCCAAAAATATTAGGCGGCGACTCTGAAATCTGGCAATGCAGTCCATTTTGGGCATCTCTTGCAATTAGTGGATTTTTCTAAAATTTTCGGGATTTGGACTCTCATTTTCTTTTGTTTCACATTGTACTCGTGAAACCAGATTCCAAACCACGAGAGTTTGAATTGTAGAGAATTGCATCCGAGGAGACTAAACCCCTCTGAGGAACGTGAAAAACCAGCTATACACACCAACATTGGCTATTGCTTCTCTAATCTCAGGAAATAGATCTGTGTCAATCCCCATTGCCTTTTATGCTTTAGCCAGAAACTTTTACCTTCCATTTTGAATTTGCTCTTGAATCTTGTCTAGAAAAACAATACAGTTTTTAGTTGAGTGAGACCAAGAGTTATGCCATTTATAGTACATTTTGCCTATAATTTCTTCTAAAGTTTGGATTTTAACCCCCTTAGGAAATGTTAGAAACTGTGCTGCTAATAAATAATCAAATATTTCATCTTCTTTTGATACATCAAAAGAATATTTCCTATATAGGTCTTTCTTTTTAAACTGATGATCAATAGTTGTATCCTTTTGAATTATTACTTCGTAGGTCATATGCTATTTTCCTATGATCTTTGCTGCATCAATTTCAAAGCTAGGGTCCCTGTAATAGGTCTTATAAGATGCATCACCACAATCTTGTTCTTCTTCAAGGAGAGTCTCATATCTGGTGACCTAATAAGTTAGTTCTACTAGGTCTCGAAACTCTATTGAGCCAAACTTCTTTCAAAGCCTAAACTCTAGCCCATTTTGGGCTAACCTCATAAATTCAGGTTTAGGTAATATGACCCTACATTTATTTCGTGCTCTTTTGAATCTGGCAATGAATTAACCATCATTTTCATCAGTCCTTTGGCTTAACCTTGCCAAGTCTGCCATAGATACTTCAGACTCTGTTTGAAAAAATTGGGCATAAAACACTTTTTCTATTTGTTGCCAAGTCTGAATAGAACCAGGTGTAAAGTTTGTATACCACACAAAGGCTGCCCCAGTTAAACAATTTGGGAAGAGTCTCAACTTCATGGAGCCATTGTTGGTAAATTCACCACATCGCCTTATAAATCTTGCAATATGTTTAATAATTGACTAGTTTCCATTCTCATAAAAGAGGGCAAATTCCAGTATCTTATACCCCCTTGGGCATTCATGTAACCTATTTTGTGCTGGTTCGGCCACTATTAAAGGAACAAACATAGGGTTTGGAGAAACTCCTTATGCTTGAAGCCCTCTTGGTCTATTTAAAGGCACATTTGGGACTGGTTGTCCCTGGGGAATGGGTTGTCCTTGTTGTGCTGGTTGTGCTAGTCAATGTTGAGGGTATGGTTGACCCTTTGGGGTACGCATTTGTCCCACAAAAGGTACTACAAAGGGAACCCCTGGAGGAGGAACATGTGCTGTTTCTCTTCTAACTACAGGAATTCCTTCCAACCCTTTGGGTGTAAGTTTGAACATAGGATTAGTGAATACCCGACTGCCAGACATAGGTTCAAACATAGGATTTGAAAACACTCGAATGCCATTTCCTTGTGTCAGCCCTAGTCTACCAATGTGTATGGTTTCGCTGGAAGGTAAAGGTATGCTCTGACTCATTAGTGGGCTATGAGGAGCTTCGTACCATGATTGAGGCACAAGCGATGGTCTATCATGAGTTTGATTATTAGCTTGACCACTAGTTTGCCCATTATTTTGTCCGTTACTTTACATAGGCTATTTATCTCGAGCTAATCTTTGCTGAAGTAAGTTTATATTTTCTTTAGTTTGTCTAATGACAGGTGGTTGATAGGTGTTCATTCGATCTAAAAAGATGTTGCCATCCTTCCATTGTATGCATTAATTGTTGTCTCATAACATCAACCAATCCTCTCCATGGATTTGCGAGTGGGTAGACGGAATAATTGAAGGTCTAGTTTCTTGGCCTTGTCTAACATTTTGGACTTGTGTTGCATATCCTGAATACTGGTCTCTTCGACCAATTGTGTAGGACCACTTGAAGCAAGCACATCCACGGGATATGACTCAACATTATTCTCTGGGTTATGTGCTTCTAGATCTCCTTCTACACCTTCTTCGAGACGTTCATTTTCTCCTTATCTCCTATGTCTAGCCATTGTAATGATAGTCCCATCGGGCATGCCAAAAATATAAGTTGGCTTTTTTGGCTTTCGAAGGTTAAAAATATAACTAGAGCATGCCAACAAGGATCAATAAGTCGTTATAGAAAGAAAAAATTCCAACCAATTAATTAGACAATTGCTTCGAACTTCTTTTAGCCTCAATGAAGAGGACTTTTTACTGGTGGCTTGTTTTAGGAGAAAATTCAGAATAACTAATCACAAAAGTAAAAGAAAGAGGGAGAGAACAGTCAAAAAATAAATTACATTAAGTAAACCAATGTTTAAAAATGTACCTTCACACTTTCAAAGCCTCGAAGGGGATTACAACATGAACAGACTAACTTGGAACTACTCCTAAGAAACTAAAATGCAGTGCGGGAAAGTAAAGGATTAGAATGTAAAGATCTGGAAAGTGAATAACTAGAAAATAAAGAACTGGAAAAATGAAAGTAAAACAGATTGGTTTCTAGATTTGGTTCTGGGGCCTTCCACTATTAGCTTTCTCTTCTATATATATGCTCTGGTGGTAACTGTCGAAGTGAATGATATCGTCGAAGCAACCTCCACGATCATGGGACATGGTTCCAAGGATTTTGCCTCTATTATGCCACTCTTGAAGTTGGGCTTTCCTCCCCAATTTGAATTTAAACCTTCAGCAACTGTTTGGCCACGTCACCTTGCTCATCTTGATTGCTCCTATGCTTTGCAAATCCATTGCCAATAATATAATTTGCCACGTGCCTTTTGATGATTGGAGATCTCTACCAATCCCATAAATTACCCATGATGGACCACGTGTCAGGCTGTGATTAGCTGATACAAAATATATGGCCAACAAAAATTAAATTGTTAAAATAGCATAATAGATGACCTAATCACCTACCTACTATGTTTATAGTCTCCTAAGCATAATTTTCTTTCGTGTCTAGCTATTGACTATGGAATATAATTATCATTGTTCAAAAAGAATGAAAAGAATTATTTGGCTTACCAATCAATGAGGTAGATGCTATGTATATATAAAATATTCATGATACAATTTAGGAAACAATATACACAAGGTAAGATTCCTATAATCAAATATTTCCTATTCTAATTTCCATATTCAAACATAATATTTTGATTTCTATATTCAACAATCCCCCTCAAGCTGGCGTGAAGATATTCAACAAACGCAGCTTGTGAATGGAAGACTGGAGCAAAGTTGGTCCCACAGATTTTTTGAACATATTTGCCAACTGCTGAGAATAAGAGACAAAGGATAGATGCACAATGCTAGTCCGAACCTTTTCTCGAATGAAATGTATGTCAACCTTGATACGCTTGGTACACTCATGAAGCACAGAATCAGAGGATAACATAATGGCAAATTTGTTATCACAAAATAAAGAGGAAGGAACAGTCTTCTCAAAACCCAACTCTGCCAGAATAGAGCGAATCCAAAGAATCTCACATGTCCCATGTGCCATAGCCTGATACCCAGCCTTTACAAAAGGCCTAGAAACCATCTCTTTCTTCTTACTTTTCTATGAGATAAGATGATCACCATAGAAAGTACAAAAGCCAGAAGTACAACACCAATTAGTCCTAGATCCTACATAGTCTGCATCGGTAAAGTAGGAGAGCCCAGATTGGAGACCAGCGGTAAAGAACAATCCCAAGCCAGGAGAAGTTTTTAAATACCTCAATATATGATGAACCGCGTCAAGGTGCTCTTTACGAGGTGCATGAATGAACTGACTCACAACACTAATTGCAAATATCAAATCAGGTCTAGTGTTGATCAAATAAATGAGGTGTCCAACAAGACGTTGATATATGCCTGGGTTATCCAGCAACTCACCAGACTCTAATGTGATTTTGACATTAGGATCCATAGGAGTAGAAGCATGTTTACACCCTAACACACCAGTGTCCTGAAGCAAGTCAAGGGTATACTTTCTTTGAGATAAGGAGATGTGAGTTTGACATTACGATCCATAGGAGTAGAAGCAGGTTTACACCCTAACATACCAGTATCCTAAAGCAGATCAATAGTGTACTTTCTTTGAGATAAGGAGATCCCCTCTCTTGAGCAAGCCACCTCAATTCCCAGAAAATATTTGAAATTTTCCAGATCCTTAATATCAAAAGTTTGGCCCAAGTTCTTCTTTACTTGACCAATGCCAACAGAGTTATCACCTGTGATAATAATATCATCCACATAAACTAACAAGATTATACACTGACTTGTAGAATTCCGGCGAATGAAACAATTGTGATCGAAGTGCCACTGAACAATGCCCATAGATATAATAACATAATTAAAGCGACCAAACCGTGCTCGTGGAGACTGTTTCAGACCATACAGGGATTTGCATAACCAACACACTTTCCCCGAATACTCCCCCTCAGCTTGAAAACTGGGTGGAGGAGCCATATAAATTGTCTCAAGAAGATCTCCATAAAGAAATGCATTCTTGACATCAAGCTAATGAAGAGGCCAAGAATAAGATGCTGCAAGGGAGATAAGGAGCCGTACAAAAGTAAGCTTGGCGATAGGGGCAAAAGTGGCACCAAAATCCTTGCCAGAAATTTGTGTGAAACTTTTGGCCACCAAGTGGGCTTTGTAATGGTCAACTAAGCGATCAATGAGGTACTTTATAGTGAACACTCATTTGCAACCAACCGTGCTTTCCCCATGAGGTAAAGGTACAAGGTCCAAAGTGTGATTCTGTTATAAGGCTGCTATCTCAGTCTACATAGTCGCTACCCATTTGAGATTCTGAAAGGCCTTAGATACAAAACGAGGAATGGATTTCGACTCAAGCTTGCCAAGAAAAGATCGATAAGAAGGGGAAGTCCTTTCATAGGAAAGATACTGGAAAATAGGATAAGCTAAAATAACTTAAAGGATTTGGAGGATGTCAATCTCGATCTGGGTTACATCAAAGAGGTAGAGGAGAAGCTAAAGGCGAAGTGTTACCTGACCCAGAGATTGAAGAGGCGATAGGGGGCTGAGTGCGTGGGTGATAGGAGTATACATGCAATGAATGAAGAGGCGAAGGTAGAGAAGGATAAAGGGGGATAAGATCTCATCCTCAACCTCGTCCAAAATAGTCACTGGGCAAACAGTGGAATTAACAGGAGGAGAAGCCTACAAAGATGGGTTAGTACCAAAAAAAGGAAGGTCCTCATAAAACGTAACATCCAAAGTGCGGTGAAAGTAACGAGACACAAGGTCATAACACCTATACCCTGTAACAACCCCGACCTGTGATTAGCCTATAATCTATGATTAAGAATGCCTAATAAGTAATTAAGAAGAAATTCTACGTTAATTACATATGTATTGCATTATTTGTGTCTATATATGTTTGCTACAGAAAGATCTATCTGTGTTTCCTTTTCATAATGCGAATTGAAGGCCTTATTGGCATCCGATCACAAAATTGACTTGGTTTATGTGTAATTTGAAATTTTTAGAACATTATGGTAGGTTTAATTGGAATTCGATTCGGAACCAAATAATTGGAATAAAATAATACCAATGGATTAGCCTGAACTCAACTTAATTAACTAATGCTAATTGAGCCCATATAAGGCTAATTTGATGCTAGATTATTCCACTACACCCTCATTTCATCATCTTTGAGCCCAAAATGTGAGAGAGAGGGAGAAGAGGAGACTTGAGCTCAATCAAAGGGAAATTACTAGAGACTTGGAGGAATTAGAGAGAACTTGGAAGATTAAGCTTCTACACTTGAGAATTCAAGGTTTAAGATAGGAATTCACCCTTTTAGTTATGTAATAGGGTAGTTTAATGCATGAATTCAACAGAGTTAGACAATTAATCCAAGAATTGAGCTATGGAGGAAGACTTAAGAAGATAACCATACATGCATGCAAATTCTCTTGCATTTAGAGTTTGATTTTGAAGAATTTTCACGTGCATGCATTGATCATAGCTTGGTTTTGAAAATTCATCAAGTTTCATACCATTTCACCTTGTTTGATCTTGTTTTGGAAGGGTGAAGTTCATCTTAACTCATGCATGTTATGTTTTCTACATTTCAAAGTTTCAAGTTTGGTTCTTGGGCCTTGATTTTGTGAAATAATCCTTAATTCTTGATGTTTTACAAGTTTAGAATGCTTTTTCAAGTTTTGAGCCCAAATGATGTGTTTTGAAGCTTTGAAGTTGAGTTTTGCATCTTGAACACCAATCTAGAAATTTCAGAATTCTGCATCACCACTCGAGTAACAGATTCTACGCTCGAGTGACCACTCTTTGTTTTGCACTTTTGCTCGAGCGAACAAAAGTTGGCTCGAGCGTAAAATTCATGCTCCCAAAAGTTTTACAAAATTTTGTAGATTGCTCGAGTGATCGGAGTTGCGCTTGAGTAGAGACCCTTTTTGCTCTAGCTTTGGCTCGAGCAACTGTCGAGCGTCCGTCGAGTGTGAAAATCATGCAACCAGTACTTTTGCAAATTTTTTCAAACCGCTTGATTGACCAAAGTTGCGCTCGAGCGATCACCCTTATTTTTTAACCTTAGCTGGAGCGAAGGAAGTTGCACTCGAGTAAAGACCTTGTTTCCAGCAAATTTGACTAAATGTTTTGACATTCTCATTGCATCTTAGGCATTCCTAAGCCTTAATTAAGACACAATAAGGAGGATAAGGATTAGAAACACACCAAGATAGAAAAGAGATGAGTTAAGTGTTTTCCGAACGTGTGTTTCAATATGTATCCGTTATGTATTTGCGTAGGTCACGCGCCATAGATCGTTGATCCAACTGTTTTGACTCTTCTGCTATTGGAGCTATCCGTGAGTAACAACTCTGTAAAGCTATGTTTGATTATAAGTATTTTCTGACTGAAATTATATGATTTGTTTTTTGAAATGCTATTTTTTGAATCATGAATGAATGCCCATTTTTAGAAATGTATTTGTGGCATCCTTAGTTCACGTGGCCCTCGCTCTAGGGTAATAATACTGTGACTTATGTTCATGTGGCCCTTGCCTGGGGGTAACCACACCGAGGCCTACGTTCACATGGCCCTTGCCTGGGGGTAACAATACCATGGCTACTTGCGCGCAAAACATGAACCTTTATGGTCGTCGGTACCGACTATGCATGTGGGTCTTATGACTAATATGATCTGATACCTAATAGATGTACCAGATATAACTGATTATGGAATATGTATAAGTAAGTGAATCTGAATCTACTTCTAATATGAACTCTGATTTCTGAATCTAAATTTGGTATTATTCATAACCCTTTACTCTGTTGTTATTTATCGGGCTCCAGCTCATTGTATTATTTATGCATGTAGGTGATCAGGCGCGAGACCAGGCTCAGTGAGTTTCACCTGGAGATCTTTTTTAGTCTGCCAATGAGTGCGCCTTCGAAGACGTTCTGAAATGTTTTGTGATCGAGTTTTGTGATCATGATGCAAGTTTAAGTCATTTTCTTTTGTTTGTTTGGTCAGTTTCTTAGGGTTTATTTGTATCTATGGTGATGTAAGACTGACATTTTGATGACATTATATATATTTGTAAATATAAGTTTTAAATTTTCTGTCCCATGTATGTCTGCACAGCTCAATGGACTATGTATGTTTTATATATCTGCTTCCATAACCCCTTTTATGTGATAATCTATTCAGAGGTCTTTGGTAATCCAAGGATTACTGGCCGGTTACAATGCTAAACCTATAGGGGCGGGTTTGGGTCGTGACATACCTTTTGGACATAAAAGAGTACCCTAAGAAGATACAACGAATAAATTTATCATCTAACTTTGTGCAAATGGGACTCCGATTTTGAACAAAACAGGTAAACCTAAAGATGCCAGGTAAGAGTGGAAACAGAGTGGTGGTGGGTATAAGTATATAAAACGGAGTGAGTCCATGCAACACACGACTAGGGGTCCTATTAATGAAGAAAACAACAATAAGGACAGCCATATGCCAATAAGACTTGGGAACACCCATACCTTGAAGAAGACACTAGACAATAGACATTATATGATAGTTTTTGCATTCAGCAACACCATTTTGTTCAGGGATCTGAGGACAAGTAAGTTGTTGAAGAATACTGGTTTGATTAAGTTGGGAACGAAATGCATTAAAAATATATTCCCAACTATTATCAGAACGGATAGTCCTAACAACTGCATAAAACTATGTTTTAACCATCTATAAAAATTGGACAAAAAATTGGAAAAACACTAGACTTACGAAAAATTAGATATATCCAAGTGCAGCTAGTGTGATTGTTAATAAAAGTCACATAATATCTATGACCAGAAAAAGTAGTGACAGGAGATGGGTCCCTGACATCAGAATGTATAAGATCAAAAGCACTAGGAGTATGAGTCATATGAGGGATATAGCTAGTATGGGTATGCTTAGACAATTCACAAACCACACAATGAAACATAAAATCCTTGCAAGCTTTATCAAATGAAGGAAAAAGTTGACATAAATACTGAAAATTAACAAGATCTATACGAGCATGACATAATTCTAAAGTTTGAATATTAAAAACACAAGACATGGAAGCAGGCAAAATAGAGGCCTGAAAACTAGCTAAGGAAGAAGAGGAAGGTTCGTCCGGTGGATCCCCAAAGTAGTACAACCCATCAAGCTCATAGCCCTTGCCAAAAATCCTCTTCAAACTCAAGTCCTGTAAAAGGCAAGATGAGGGTAAGAAGATGATAGCACAATTAAATTGTTTGGCAAGACGACTAACAGATAAGAGATTTATGCAAAATTTGGAACATGTAAAACAGATGATAAAGTAATGGTAGGGGATAAAGACACTGCACCCTTATGACGAACAGAGGATAATGAACCATCAATAAGACACACGAATTGGGTAATAGTAGTAGAGACTGGCGAAGAAAGAAAGAAAACTCACCCATCATATGATCATTAACCCTACAATCTAGAACTCATAAGAGACTAGCAGACCGAACATGGAAAGCAGTAGAAGTCCGTGTCACAAGAGTGGCAGCAGTGGTAGATGATATGCCAGAAGAATTGGCAGTAAGAAATCCAAGCTAAGCCTGAAGTTGACCAATCCGGGTCTATAACTCTTGTAAATTAGGGAGATGAGGAGACCCAAGAGCAGGAGTAGCGAAATCCACTAGAGCTGCAGTGCGAGGAGTGCCAGTACCATGAGGGCATTACCTCAACTGAGGATGAAGTTTGAAGTAACGAGCCTTAACATGACTAGAAACACCACAATGATGACAAGTAACCGGACTAGTAAAACCCCGAGAACTAGGAGTGTGATGAGAAAGATTAAAATTAGAACTAATTGGAACAGGCTTGGTAGGTATACCAACAAAGGATGGATCAGTCATGGTGGAAGAAGAAGGGCTGAAAAACACACAAAGATAACAACACTGTCCAAGAAAAAATAAGAAGTAAAAAAAAAAACTCAACGACTTATATAAATAGATGCTACTGAATAAACCCGGTAGCCCAAAAGAGTAAAAGGACAGACAAAGGGGCTGAATACATTAGTCCAATCACCCCAAGAAGGAGGGAAAAAAGCCACATACCACCTAAAGAGACAGCCGAAGTACGTAGGACCAGAACAAAGTCTGGTCGGCAGCAATCAGAGCCTCAACAAGGATAAAGAATGCTTACCGAGGCGAAGACAAGGAAGGAGAGGGACTGCGAAGGATGGGCTAAGGCTGTCGGAGAGAGAAAATGAGTTCGAAACGGCTGTTGGAGGCTAGAGAAAAGAAAAAAAGGCAGTCGGTGATGATGGGTGGTTGAGAGAGAGACGGCTCAGGAGGCTCTAATACCAAAAAGAATGAAAAAAATTATTTGGTTTACCAATCAATAAGGTAGAGGCCATGTATATATAATATATTCACGATAAAATTTAAGAAATAATATATACAAGGTAAGATTCTTATAATCAAAATAATTCATATTCTAATTCCTATTCTAATTTGCATATTCAAACATGATATTTTGATTTTTATATTCAATAGTTCACACATCACATGTGGATTGGTGAATTTCTCACTAGTGCTATAACGGTTCAAAAGTATTTTATAAACTTAGGCCTCGTTTGGGAAGTAATAGTTTTAACTTAAAAGCCAAAAAATTACTAAAAAAATCTAAAAACCTAAAACCTATAACCTATACCAAAAAATCAAAAATTCAATTTTCTCTCTACTTTTTGTACATCTTTTCGTAAAAAATTAAAAAGTCATTCTAAACATACAAGTTTTTTTTACCTCATATTTTAGCTAAAAAGCCAAAAAATTACTAAAATAGTGTCACACCCCAAACTTGCCCCTAAAAGTTTGGACATGACCGGCCTGCACCGAGGCCTCAAACTGGTTATTTAAAATATTGCTTAATCACGGGGCCTGAACGGAAGCTAAATAAATAAAGAACAAACATTCATTGAGCTGTGTCTAAGTGCCAGGATCATGATGCATTATAGTACATACCACTATTTCGTCTTACACATTACAAAAGATGGGTAAAAATCAATTCCAAAGTTAAGTTTCTACATTACTTATATACATGCATGTTGTCCCAAACATTATAACAAAACATCTCATCATAGGGATTTCTGAGACATAACAAGGGCCATTTTAACTGACTCAGCAAAACGGATTCGACTTCGGGCTCCTGGGCTGACCTAGGGTTGACCAGTAAGTTGAGTACCTACAAAACATTCAGAAAGTAGAATGAGCAAAGCTCAGTGAATGATAGCAGAGTAAATAAATTAAAAGTAGAAACATGAACCAGCATTGCATATTCACAACTCACTATCTCACTTCTTATTTCAGAACGGCCTCAGGCCCATATTAAACAGAACGGCCTTGGGCCCATATTAAACAGAACGGCCTCGGGCCCAACAGAGTACAGAACGGCCTCGGGCCCAACAAAATGCAGAACGGTCACGGGCCCAACAGAATGCAGAACGACCTTAGACCCATCGTATCAACAGACAAAAGGTCTTGGATCCATACATCATATGCCGAAGTCCCACATATCAACACATTCCATATAAGTTTATACATTTACTAAAGAGTGAATAGGATCTTAAATAGCATGTGCACAACGAAATATGTAAACAGAACATTATGTTATGCTACTATCACCCACTGTGATGTGGGTGGATGCCTTACACAAAGCACATAAATCATTAGCACATCTTCTTTTCTTTTCATTTCTCATTGTTTAATTCGCTATGCTTTACATAATTAAGTGCACCATGGGAACATCAAATGGACATAACCATATTTTTAAGAGGTCGGGATGAGCGAGAGAAGATCGTGAAATTTTCCGGCTTGGGCTGCACGTGCGGGAGTCCCTGCAGCACGTGCCTTTTTAGCAGAATGCATCCCTTCTTTTCCCCTATTTTTCGTACGTACGGCTGTGAGCCCCACATGTGCGACTGTGAGCCCCGCACGTGCGGCTGTTTACCCTGTTTTCAGTCTGAAACTTCGACATTTCTAAGTGCACAAGGGGTAATCCCATGGCCAAATTCAAGGTAAATACACACCAAAATTATAGCATACAAACACTTAAACATGTGTTTTTAAATAAATCAAGAGCAAGGCTTGTTCTTGGGGTTATACACCCCTCACTCTCCATAAATTCTTCATTATCATCAAGTAAATACACATACATATATATAGATACTCATGCTTATACATCATAGGAGTTTAAACACATTCATGGAGCTTAAGTTTCCATTATATACACCTAAGAGATGCATGATTCTGTGTGAAGTTCACTATTCACAAGCAAACACAATTAAACCCTAGTTCTTTTCTCTTATAAAGGATGTACCACTTCAAGCCTAACTCAACCAATTGAAAAGAAATTAAGGGTTTAATGACCATCCATACTCACCTTAGGTTGGATTCTTCAAGGGTCTCTAGTAAATCCCTAATTCTCCAACTTTTGTTGCTTTCCTCTTCTTCCTCTCTTCAAGGTTCTCTAAATTCTCCACCCAACACATATGTGGAGAGTTGAGCTCAATATAAGAAGACTTATATACCATATATTGGTCTTTGGCTTCTAACCTTGCCAAACATGCCTTAGTGAATCGCAGAAAATAAATTTTCAATTAAACTTTTCAAAAAGCTCTAAAAATTTCCACTAGCACGTTCTCATGCTCAATTTCTGATTATTACACCTCTACAGCTTTAAATTTCCAAATCAATATGTTAGGTTTAACAGATGTATTCCAATAATCAACAGATAGGTAAACATTATTCAACAATTCCCACGTATAAGTATAATTTTACATAGAATTTCTTATTAGACATATAACTTGCTCATAGAACTAGAGATATAAGCACATAAGAGGGTCGGGTTGTTACAAATAAACTATTCCCAAACGAGGCCTAACTTTCAATAAACCACTCTCCCAACAAATAAATAAATAACCTCTTTTATCAGGTCAGTAGTCCCAACTTGATCCACCTAACAAAATCAATACCCTATGGCCAACTATTTACATTCAATTTTTAGTACCCAACAGAAATAAAAATAACTATGAAGAATAACAACCGGGTTATTTATATACATTGAATCTAATAGATGTAAATTAGTTGCAATCAATATTTCCATCAATACCTTCATGCTATTATTGATTTTATTTTATTTTATTTTTTATCTTTTTGTACACTGTTTTTCATTAATAAAATTTCTTTTTTGCTGATAAAAAGAAGTTGCAATCAATATTTAGTTCTCTTAATTAGCGAAGTAGATAATCCAATCTGCACATATTTTAGGGAAGCTTTTGTTATGCAAAAATAGCATGATTGCAAATTATTTTTATAGATGAAACGATTAACAAAGGGCCCTACAATTAATATAAAAAAACCATTTGTATTGTTTTGTTTTTTTGATAAGCATGCTTTTGAATCTTTATGCACTAGAATCTCAGAACAATCTTTGTTTTCCTTGTGCTTAAAGCATTTCAATGTTAACTCATGCACATTGGTTTCAATTTGTGGTTAACCATCCAATCAAATCAATTGTGCAACAAACCAAACATTAGTTGCTAGTTGCTGTCCCTCAAGTCCCTGACCACGACACGGGTCCATTATTCCATCAATTAGGCGCAATGACAGAGTGGTGTTGCCTGGCTGGCAGTTGCATCTCTAGCCAACTACACAACAAGTTGCATAACTTTTTGCCACAATAGAAAGAACACACAGCTTCCAATAGGTTCCTCAATTTGGTCAATCCTTTCTTAGTAATGGTTTGTATCATGGGCTTTCTACTCCGGCGATACGAAGAGGAAGTAACACCCACTTGTATAAACAAGTGGCACTTCATTGGCCAAATTAGCGTTCTCACAGCTGATCTGATTGGCACGAAAGGGACAAACCACCAAGTGGCTTGTTGTCATGGGGACAAATGTACAACTTGGAAAGATGACTCTTTAGTGCAATTAATAATGGAATGAGAGAGATGAGTAGTGATAGTATAGGTAGCCTATACACCAAGAAATAAAAATTAATAGAGCATGAGAGGTGACATGTTTCTGAATTCATAGCTAATCAATTTTCATTTTTACTATGCTGAATAAGACTATGGCCCCGTTTGGTAGAGCTGTGTGAAAGTGATTATAACTTATAACTTAACAGGTTATAGCTTATAGCTGTGAACATAAGCTGATTTTTGACTTATAAATTAAGCTTCTCCTCCCCTACTCAAAAAATAAGTTGATTTTTGACTTACAAAAAGCTATAAGCTGTATTGTTAAGTTGAACCAAACACATCAAAATAACTTAAATTAAGCTAAAAACTGAAATAAGTTAGAAATAAGCCCTACCAAACAGGGCCTATATCATTAACCAAGGGGATATACTTGCATCTTCAGCTGAAAGTTAGGTTACCCAATGTTTGTGATCCACAAGTCTAATAATATCACATGGGTAGCACTCAAAAAATTTGTTTGAACCCCATGAAACATGGGATTGCAAAATCATAAGTCCATGAATTAATGATTAAACTATGATCAGTTGTTAATTGTTTTGGAAGTGAGAAGTTGGTTATTGTCGCTATTGACAGTTAGCACATGGAATGCACAATCGTCCAAATGAAGATATCTGAGCATGAGAACATTAACTAGTTAAACTATAACTACTACTAATGATGGTCAATGTAATCATAGAAAAGATCATTCTCGAATTGAGTAAACATTGTTATTTGGTATGTGGTTGGAGTCTTGGACTCATATGCATTATAGAGTTAATAAATAAATTTTACAATCCTATATATATAGTATTGATAATGAGACTGAAGAGTCAACTAGAAACACAATCACCTAATACATTGAAGAAGTTTTTCACAATAGAATCTAAGAGAAATTCTTCAGTATATAAATTCATTCACCACCGCTACAAAAAATTAAGATTTCAGAGATCAAAATTTAGGGACAAAATTATTTTTTAGGAACCAAATAATTTTGTTGTGAAAAATATCGTTATTATATTTTTAGCAACAAAAATTGGACATTACTGATGATTTATTATCATTTTGGGACCAAATTTTGTCTCAAAAAATAAACAATTTTGAGACCAAATTATTTTGTCTCTAAAAGTCTATTTAGTAATGACATTTTCAAAATTTTGTCGCTAAATGCCTTGCTTTTGAATTTTCCACACGACGTTTTAGCGATTATCCACATGGCGATGGAAATTAGTCCATAAATATCTTTTGCAACAAAATTTTTACTTTTAGGGACCAAAATATTTGGTTTTTAAAACTCTTATATATTGGTGTGCATGTATAATTACACCAATTTACTGCTAATTTCAGTATTAAATCTTGTTCAGCAAGTTAATGTATCCTTGTTATATTAGAATAACAAAAAAAGAGGGAAAATTTGCAAATTGAGGCTTCACAAGATAAATTTAAGAAAATCATCCTTCTACCTTTTAAAAAGTTTTTTATTTAGTTGCTCAACAAATTATTAAAAAATTCTGAAGCAATAATTTTAATTGTATTTTTGTATAAACAGCGGCACTGTACCATTACTAGTGGAAAATTAGGTCACTAATGATGTTTAGAGATGCTGATCGCACATGCTTATCACTTAAGTGGTCAGTTTCATGCCCGCAAACCATGGGAATGCTGATCATTATTAAAGAAAATGATTAATTAATTTAAGCTTAACAATTTTTTTTTTTTTTATCAGCAAAAAGACGTTTGATTAATTATAGGGGATCAAGACGTTTGATTAATTAGTTGGTTTTTGGCAGTTGGCACATGGGGAGATGCTATAGCAATGATCAACATGAAAGCAATCTCTTCCTGATAATGATTAATGCAGTCATAAACAAGATCTGTATCATTTGAAACCTTAACCTAAAGAAGCAGATTGTATAATGTGTCAGTCCTCTGAATCAAACAAGATAATTTTGCATAACATTGAAGGGAAAAAATAATTAAAATGCTAATTAAAACTATATTATATTTCAAACTAAATGCTAATTGTATACAAGGCAGGCAATGAATGTCACGTGCAGCACGTGCAAGGGTGAGACTGGCAGAAAGAGGACTAGGCAATGGACCGTCCCGTGTATCCATGTGCACACCCACATGTGATTATCCTTAGGAAGATCTTCTAAGAGTTTTTCATTAATTAATTTCCTACTATTATTTTTAGGGCAAATTATATATACCTCCGTCCAGGTTTAGCTAAATTACAGATACCCTCCTGAGCTTTCAAAAATTACAGATACCCCCCTGAGGTTTATATTTTCATAACAAATTGCCCCATGAGGTTTATATTTTTATAACAATTTGCCCCATAATTTGTTATGTAAATAGTACCTTCAGGGGGTATCTGTAATTTCTCAAACCTCAGGGGTATCTGTAATTTCGCTAAACTTCGAGGGGTATATGTAATTTGCCCTTATTTTTTAACATTTATATTCATGTGTTGTTTGCTCACTGAAATGTCACAACCTCGTAAAATTATTTTAGTTTCTACCAATTATTTTATTAGTTATTTTTCTTTCATAAAGTACCTTTTGTATTTTATATATGATCAAAAATGAAATGAAGATGTATCAAGAATGTTGAAGGATAATTAAGTAATCACATTCACATTAAGGTTAATTGAATGTTTGATCATCGAGGCTAAGGAAAGTAATGAAAGATCAGGCAGGTAGGATTAGCAAATCTTATTTTAGGTGTTGGTGGAAATATTTTTCAGAAGAAACCAACACTCACTTAGAGACGAGGAGAGAAGAGAATAATGTATGGCACTTGGGATGCAAATCATGTGCTCATTTTTCGTTTTCTTTTCGCAAAATAATTGTTAACAGAGTATAGCCAAACAAATATTTATATATTTTTGTGTACGCCAATATAATAATTTGGAGATTCCATAACTAACTTGTCCTCTTGACCAAAATAAATAAATAAAATAAAATAATTAATAATAATAAACTACAAACTGCCAAGGACACCCAATCCTAGCACCCCATTATGTTGCGAATGCTTTACAAGTAATCTCGTTTCTTAAGTTAAAAGAAAAGTGCTATACGAATATTTTTTTATTTTTATTTATATATATATATATTTTATCAACAAAAGAAAACATTATTGATTACTTTGATATAGAATAAGGTCATGTTTGTTTGGACGGATTGAATTAGGTTGGATTAGTATTCCCATGACTGATAGTCCTAGGACTACGAATCTTTTTGATTGTGTATCCTATCTTATGTTTGGATTGAGTTAGGATTATAAGGAGGACTAATAGTTCAGACTTTGGCTTAGTCCTCCAATTTATATCCCACCCCCCTCTGTGGGATTGAATAGTCCATCATATGTGGGATACTATATCCAGATAGATTGTTAGTCTGTACTTCAATTGTTTAACCAAATATCGGATTAATAATTTTATTGGACTATTAGTCTAATCCCAAGCTCATGTCCACCCAAAAAAACATGGCCTAAAGGCACAATAAAAAAAGAAGAGGGGTTGCAAAGATCATTATAACTCGCAAACTAATCCTAACTATATTGACACTAGAGAGAGCCTCATCATATGCTAGCACACTACCAAATTGGTAAGAAACCAACCAACCAACAGAAGACAAAGAAAACAAAAGGAAAAAAAAAACAACAGCCTATCTGCTAGCAGCTGCAAGACCCCCTCTATCATGTAATAATAAATTATTTAGTATACAAATAAGACTTAATAAACTAACAGGATAGGAATCAATTTATAATAATAATATTAAAAAAATTATAGGCAAATTATACTCATAATCCTTATAATTTGCCTCTTGTACCAATTCAATCTTTATTTTTAATTATATCAAATTTACTTTTGAATTTTTTACGATGTATTAATTAAGTTCAAACTCCTCTAGAAATTTGACTGAAATCAAGTGACAAAATAGTTCATTCACTTTTATTAAAATGATTGAGCAGTTGCCATCTAATTTAAAAAGTGTTGCTAATAGCCTCACTTTTCTTCTTTGCTCATCCAAATTTTTTTTTTTTTTTTGACATAAAATTTTCATTTTATCCCCATCCATAACCTTCCAAAACTTCACCCTACCCCTATCGCTACCCCTACTCCCACGAGCTCTGGTCAGCACTCTATACCCATCTCCTAACTCCGATGACCCTCTCCACCCTTGCCTACCACTCTATTGTCTATTGTCTTATTTCTCCTTATTCCTCATTGAGTTTCGTTATTAGAATGCCTTGGTTGCATTTGGAACAGATCAGGAGTTAGTTTTTCAAAATCGTTTCTGTCTAGATTTTGGCTTCTTCGCTTGAGCGACACTTCTTCTGCTCGAGCAATCTTTGAGAACTCTTAGTACTTTTGCAGACCTGCAAAACTATTGGGAGTTAGCATTCTACGCTCGAGTGGTCATTCTTGCGCTTGAGCAGTGTTCGCTCGAGCGATGGTCCTCTTTTTGTAAAACTTCTGTGAGATTGTAGTCTTCGCTAGATCGGTAAACTTCTTTGCTTGATCGGTCTCAGTTATTGCGTTTGGTTGCTCGAGTGACACTTCTTGCGCTCGAGCAGTTTGCACATATATCAGATCGTAAAGTCACCTTTTTCAGTCACTTTTTCATCTCCGAACATTTCAAAATCCTATTTTCTCTCACTCTCTCTCTAAAACTCACATTCTCTCTATAAATACACCTAAATCTATTGATCTCTTCACCCGTGTCCTTTTGATAAAAAGGTAGAGCACGACGAAGGCTTCGTTCCAATTGAAGCAAAGTTGGATTTCGGTTTTTTTGTGGTTTCTTTTCCCTTTCCTTGGTCATCTAGCTTTGAGGTAGGGATTCTCCGCACCTTCTTATGATTTTTAACTTAGATATTTGCTATTTCTAAATCAATAGTGTGATTTGGGAATTTTTGAACAAATCTACAGTTTTTGGTCGAAACTCAAAAGAGGGATTTTCAAATGGTTTCTTCAAAATGGTTGTGGGACTAGAAATAAGGTTGTGTTGTGATAAAATGGGTGGTTTTGTTACATGGAATTGATTTTGGAAGAAATGAGGGTTTTGCCTAAATATATCAAATGTTGAGTTTGTATAAATTATGGAATTGATGTTGGAAATGTGAAATTGGATTGGTATTGATGATGATGGTGGAGTTGGGTATATATTACCACTCACATCTTGAAAATTTGAAAATTTTATCTTTATAGAAATTAATTATCTGTTTGGAGTGTAGTTGTGATATGAAGTTGGCATATGTATCCTTGGTAAAAAACCAAAAACCCGCACGAATAGGTATCGAGCCTTCCGGTTAATACTGATAAAAATGACAATTTGGTAGTACTTGTATAGTCTACTTGCAGATACGTTCTAGAGATTCACAGTGTTGTATTCATTGCCGTCTTTTCTATTGTAAAGGAAATGATATCATGATTTTGAGATAAAAGCCTTCCATTGCACCGTTTTGGAAAGAGAAATAAAAATGTTTTGGCATGAGCATTGCATATGCATCCACCTTATATCTTTGTTAAGATTCATAAATTGTGTTGTAGTATCTCTATTGGGCTTTGGCTCACCCTATGTGGAAAATCATTTTCAGGTGCTGATGACATCTCTCCGCCAAGGCAATAACTTGGGAGGACTTGGAGAAAGAGCTTCATTTTGTTTGTCTATTGTAATTATTTTTGTACAAGCCTAGGGCTTTACCTATATTGAGTTTGAAACTCACTTTTGTGTAACCAAGTATTATCTTGGAAAGTTGTAAGCATTTTGGGCATTTCTTATTTGTTCTAACTCTTATTGCATGCCTTAACTTGTAAGCCATGCTATTGATTTTAGGATGAGGGCTTGTGAATGTATAACTGCATGTGTTATCTTTTATACAATGAGATCATGTGAAATGGAGGGGACATTGTATTCTGAATGGTATGATTATTTATTATTATAATGGATGGTTTTGTTGTTATTCTTCTGGGGTGTTACAACTTGGTATCAGAGCCTACCGAGTTTGCATAGTTTGGGTATGTGGGAAATGGTTCTTACTACAATGGGTTTATCTCGCTTGATAGAGATAATTATATGTATGGTATACTATGTGATAACAAGCTTATGTGACTAAGTGAGTATGAAATTTAATTTCTAAGATGTTGATTGGGTCTACGGGTTTCTAGAACTCTTATTAGAAAATCACTAGATCAGTGCTATTTCTAATTGGAACTCTGACAGCGCCACGAGACAATCATTAACTAGAAAGGAAGTTCATATGTGTTTATGTGATTATGTGCTTATGTGGAATGCATTATTTTGTTGTCCATCGCATTAGGAAACGAATGAGTTAGCTTCGGTACATTTGTAAATGTGCTAATCTTTGGTGTTACATTTATTAGGGTATCAAGATGTAGACGTGGTGGTAATAGGCATGGCAGGCCTAGACAGCAAAATGTGTCATTACCGGATGAAATTTCGGCATAGGAAGAAGGGATTGGTCATGCCAATGTGACTGAACTAGTTAGTCAGCAGGCCATGGCTCTTTGGCCGAAGAAATGGCTGAAGCTTTGTGGGAATCGATGGACATTCTCATGGTTGAGAATCAAATCTAGTCCCATGTTGCTGAGATAGGACCGTCTTTCTTGTAGAGAGCGTTTTTCCAGTCGAATCTGGAGGAGTTTTTGAGGGATCCAAAAGAACCTTTGAAAGTGGATAAATGGCTCGAACAGATGGTGAAGATGTTTGAGACGCTTGACATTGAGGACGATGGGTTGAGAATGACCTTCGCATCTTTCCAATTAAAGGAGATACGAGTCAATGGTTGAAGTTTGAGTGAGGGTGTATTGAGGTGACTTGGGAGGCCTTTGTCAACGCCTTCTGGGACAAGTTTTTGCCTCCCACTGTGAGAGAGAAGTTGATGGAGCAGTTCTTGAAGCTCAAACAGTTGAACACACCGGTGGCCAAGTTTGAGACTACTTTTACTAATCTATTGAGATTTGCACCGGAGATTGTGGCGATGGAGGAACGTTGTTGCTTGGAGTTTGATAAGAGGTTGAGGACCAGACTCCTTTTTATGGTGGCCAAGTTTATGATTAGGGATTACAGTCATCTTGTGGAGGCAGTGGCTCACTTAGAGACCGTGATTCAGACCGATGAAGAGAGGATGAGGGGCTCCAAGTAGAGGAGTTAGGAGGTTTAGGGGGAGAATTGAGACAGTAAGAGGCAGAGGGGTTCCACTCTACAATAGTCCTAAGGATCACAGTCTAGGTCCACTTTTCCTATACTGAGATTTGGGTCAATGAGAGGTGGTCAGGAAGGGATCACTTGCTTCAAGTGTGGCCAGCTGGGTCACAAGTCTATAGTTTGTCCGTAGAAGGGACGAGGGCAGTAATCTACACTGTCGACGTCTCGTTCTCAGAGCCAGAGTCAGGGGAGAGGGCAGCCACCTACTTGTTATCAGTGTGGGCAGTCAGAGCATGTGATAAGGTTTTGCCCTCAATCGGGTGGCACATCTGGTGCATCTGGTCAGAGGTAGACACAGTGTCATCAGCCTACACAGTCAGCTCAGGCCTCGATGGCCAATCAGGGAGCCTCTCGGCTTAGTCCATACATCAGACTTATGCTCTGAGGGGTGAGTAAGTACAGTAGAGACCTATAAGGCGTGTGTATGCTGTTACCACGCCAGATTTAGTGCCAGCACCTTTGGCAGTGAGAGGTAACTTCTTATTATGTGATTCAATTACCAATGTATTGATTGATACGGGTGCATCCCATTCTTTTATCTCTTCTGCATTTGCATCGACATTGGGATTAGAAGTGGCTCAGTTAGCATCTCTACTCAGGGTAGAGTTACTAATTGGTGGTGAGGTTGTGTTGGACCAAGGGTGTCGGGGTTGTGAGATAGAGGTTGTCGGTCACCGATTTCTTTTTTCATTTGTGTTGATTGATATGCGATGTTATATTGGGTATAGTTTGGTTATCATCTTATCGGGCTGTTATAGACTGTTACCATCAGAGGCTTACTGTATGTACCTTGAGTGGTGATTGTTTTTATTTCTTGAGAGACCGAGTTAATAGAGCTTTGTTGCTAGTGTATGATCTGCATGGTCGGTGTGAGCTTAGTCTTCTCCTTGCTACATTTTTGGGTGTTGAGGGTGATGTGGTCCGAGTTGAGTTGCTGAGGATAGTTTGTGAATACCCGGATGTCTTTCTCAAGGATCTCACTAGTTTGCCAACTCACCGTGAGATAGAGTTCTCTATGTATTTAGTGCATGGTAAAACACCAATTTCCATGGCACCGTATAGATTTGCACCCGCCGAGTTGAGTGAGTTGAAGGTTAAACTCCAAGAATTATTAGATAAGGGTCTTATCTGCCCTAATACTTCACCTTAGGGAGCACCGACTCTCTTTGCCAAAAAGAATGATGGCACATTGCAACTTTGTATAGATTATCAAAAATTGAATCGGGTAACTATTATGAACAAATGCCCAATGCCTTATATAGATGACTTGTTTGATCAGTTGAAGGGGTCTTGTTGCTTTTCTAAGATAGACTTGAGATCAGGTTATCACCAGCTAAGAGTAAAGGAGGAGGATATCCAGAAAATGACATTTCATATGCAGTATGGCCATTACGAGTGCCTAGTGATGTTTTTCAAGTTAACCAACGCACTGGCCTTGTTTATGGATGTGATGAATCAAATCTTCCATGAGTTCTTAGACCACTTTGTAGTTGTCGTTGTTGACGACATCTTCATTTACCCACCTTCAGAGGGAGAACACGAGGAACACTTGCGAGTCGTGCTTGAGTTGTTTAGAGCCCATAAGTTGTATGCTAAGTTCGGGAAGTGTGAATTCTTGTTGAAAGAAGTGAAGTTCTTAGGCCATGTGGTATTCGGGGAAGGGGTGACTGTAGATTCCTCTAAGATTGAGGTAGTGCAAGATTGAGAACAACCTAAGAATGTCTTTAAGATTCGTAGTTTCTTGGGGTTAGCTGGGTATTACCGTCATTTTGTGAAGGACTTCTCTAGGTTAGCCTCACCTTTGACTAGACTAACGAGGAAGGGAATCAAGTTTGTGTGGAATGAGACTTGTGAGAAGTCATTCCAAGAGCTTAAGGTTAGACTTACCACTGCTCTTGTGTTGATTATTCTGGAGAGGGGTTTGGGTTATTCTATGTATTATGAAGCATCACGGGAAGTCTTAGGTTGTGTTTTGATGCAAGAGGGAAAAGTAGTAGCTTAGGACTCATATCAGTTGAAAACACACTAAAGAAACTACCCTACTTATGACCTAGAGTTAGCAGCGGTGATCTTTGCCTTGAAGATTTTGAGCCATTACTTGTATGGTGAGAGATTTGAGGTCTTTTTCGATCATAAGAGTTTGAAGTATTTATTTTCATAGAAAGATTTAAATTTGAGGTAGAGAAGATGGATGGAGTTTATGGAGGATTACGACTTTGAGTTTCACTATCATCCGAGGAAGGCTAATGTAGTGGCCGATGCATTGAGTAGAAAATCCTTTAGCAGTGTGGCGAGTTTTACCATCTTGGAATGGGAGATGTTGAGCACCATTGGTGAGTTCGACTCGCATCTTGGCGAGTCCGTCAAGTCGGCTACCTTGATTACTATAGTTGCATAACCTACACTTGTGAGCTGAGTTATAGAAGCACAGAGGGGTGATCTTGAGGTAGAAACCATCGAAGAAAAGATGTCTAGTGGGCGGGTAGAGAAGGGCTTGAACGTGTTTTCTGACTCGAGTGTTAGATACCTCAACCGTCTTTTCATGTTAGAGTCTTGCAAAGAGGAGGTACTCCGAGAGTTTCATCATTCTCGCCTTATGGTACATCTAGGAGACACAAAGATGTATCACGACCTTAGTCACCAGTTTTAGTGAAATGGGATGAAGAAAGACGTAGCCTTGTTTGTATCGTGATTCCTTACTTGTCAACAAGTGAAGGCCGAGCATCAGAGGCTAGTGGGTTTGTTGCAACCCTTCCCTATATCCGAGTAGAAGTGGGAGCATGTCACGATGGATTTTGTTGTGGGTCTTCTGAGGACTCAACGGGGTAATGATGCCATTTAGGTGATAGTCGATCAGTTAACTAAGTCGGCGCACTTTATACCTATGCGCACGAGTGACTCAGTAGATTATCTTGCCGACCTTTATGTTAGGGACATTGTTCGACTTCACGGGATCCCTGTGACTATTGTTTCAGATAGAGATTTGTGTTTCACGGCTCTGTTGTGGCAGAGCCTATAGAATGCCTTGGGCACTAGGTTGACTTTTAGTACCACCTATCATCCTCAGATTGGCCGGCAGTCAGAGTGTACTATTCATATCCTAGAGGATATATTTTGAGGTTGTGTCCTTGTCTTTAAGGGGCCGTGGGAGAGGCACTTGCCTTTAGTGGAGTTTGCCTACAATAATAGCTTTCAATCGAGTATTGGCATGGCACTATTTGAAGCCTTGTATGGCCGACCGTGTAGATCTCTTGTGTGTTGGACCAAGGTGGATGATGCACCCATGATAGGTCCCGAGTTAGTCTGGGAAATGACAGAGAAGGTTGCATTCATCCATAAGAGGCTGGTTTCGGCTCAGAGTTGTTAGAAGATCTATGTCGACCGTAGGAGGAGACCATTATCATTTGAGGTAGGAGATCGTGTCTTCTTGAAGATATCACCTAGACAGGGGTTGATGAGGTTTGGGAAGAGTGAGAAGTTATCTCTTAGATTTATTGGACCTTTTCAAATCCTAGAGCAGATTGGGGAGGTAACTTATCGTTTGGCTTTGCCGCCATAGTTTTTTTGGGGTTCATGACGTGTTTCATATTTGTATGCTCTGAAAGTATGAGCCGGATCCATCAAATGTGTTCGATTGGACCGAGCTAGAGGTTGATGAGGATGCCTCGTATGAGGAGAGTCCAGTTAGAGTTTTAGATACTCGAGATTCCATTGGTAAAGGTGTTATGGAGACATCACAAGGTTGAGGAAGCAACTTGGGAGCATGAGTTAGAAGTTCGCGAGAAGTATCCTGATTTATTTGTTGATGTTTGAACATGTATTGAAAATCTTGTTATGCTAATGTAGTATAAACATTGTATATGTTTTAGAAATGTGAATTGTATATTCAGTAATGATCACGTGTTTACCATGGTGATGAGAATGAATGACCAGTGGATGGATCACGGTGATGAATTTGGTTTACCATCATTGTCGTAATTGATTTAAACATGGTTTTGTTGCTTGATTTTAATTTTGAGGTCAAAATTCCTTGAGGGGAGGTTATAGCAATTATGGCTTAAACCCGACCTGTTGATGTTTTGGATCCGGGTTTTGTTGTCTTATATTATTGTCCATGTCTTATTTCTCTTTATTCCTCATTGAGTTTGGCTATTAGAATGCCTTGGTTGCGTTCGTAACAGGTTGGGAGTTAGTTTTTCAAAATCATTTCTATCCAGATTTTGGCTTCTTCATTCGAGCGCTCTTTGAGAACTCTCAGTATTTTTGTAGGCCTGCAAAACTACTAGAAGTTGGCATCCTACGCTCGAGCGGTCATTCTTGCGGTTGAGCGGTGTTCGCTCGAGCGGTCTTTCTTGAGCTCGAGTGATGGTCCTTTATGTCTGTAAAACTTTTGGGAGTTTGTATTCTTCGCTCAAACAGTAAACTTCTTCGCTCGAGTGGTCTCACTTATTGTGTCTAGTCACTCAAGCTACACTTCTTGCGCTTAAGCAGTCTACGCATATATTGGATTGTAAAGTCACCTTTTTGGGTCACTTTTTCATCTCTAAATATTTCAAAACCTTATTTTCTCTAAATCTCTCTCTAAAACTCACATTCTCTCTACAAATACACATAGATCCATTGATCTCTTCACCCGTGTCCCTTTGATAAAATGCTAGAGCACGACAAGAGCTTCATTCTAATTAGAGCAAAGTTGGAGTTCAGCTTAGTTGTGGTTTCTTCTCTCTCTCCTTGCTCTTCTAGTTTTAAGGTATGGATTCTTCTCACCTTCTTATGATTTTTAACTCAGATATTTGCTATTTCTAAATCAACAGTGTGATTTGGGGATTTTTGAAAAAATCTAGGGGTTTTGGTTGAAACTCAAAAGAGGGGTTTTCAAATGGTTTTTTCAAAGTGGTTGTGGGACTAGAAATGAGGTTGCGTTGTGATAAAATGGTTGGTTTTGATATGTGGAATTGATTTTGGAAGAAATGGTGGTTTTGCCCTAAATATATCAAATGTTGAGTATGTATAAATTATGAAATTGATGTTGGAATGTGAAATTGGATTGGTATTGATAATGATAGTGGAGTTGGGTATGTATTACCACTCATATCTTAAGAATTTGGGAAGTTTATCTTTATGAAAATTAATTATCTATTTAGAGATATCTATTTTGGGCTATCGGTGGAGGATAGCTATGATTGTTATAGAAATTGTATGAGAATTAGGGGAAATGAAACTATTTTATCATCTATTGCATTGAGCATTGTTGCATATTCAGTACATTTGGAAATATTGTTGTTTTGAGAAAAATAGGTGAATACCTTAGTGAATATGGGTAGAAGTATAGTTGTGATATTAAGTTGGCCTGTGTGTCCTTGGTGAAAGATCAGAAACCTACATGGATAGGTGTCGAGCCTTCCAATTAATACCGGTAAAAATGACAAATTGGTAGTACTTTTATAGTCTACTTATAGACGTGTCCTAGGGATTCATAGTGTTGTATTTATTGACTTGTTTTCTATTGTAAAGGAAATGGTATCATGATTTTGAGATATAAGCCTTGCATTGTATGGTTTTGGAAAGAGAAATGAAAATGTTTTGGCATGAGCATTGCATATGCATTCACCTTATATCTTTGTCAAGATTCATAAACTGTGTTATAGCATCTCTGCTGGGCTTTGGCTCACGCTATGTGGAAAACCATTTCCAGATGCTGATGACATGCCTCCGCCAAGGCAATAGCTTGGGAGGACTTGGAGCAAGTGCTTCATTTTGTTTGTCTGTTGTAATTATTTTTGTACAAGCCTAGGGCTTTACGCGTATTGAGTTTAAAACTCACTTTTATGTAACCAAGCATTGTCTTGGAAAGTTTTAAGTTTTTAGGGCATTTCTTATTTGTTCTAACTCTTATTTCATCTCTTTAACTTGTAACACATGCTATAGATTTCAAGGTGAGGACTTATGAATGTATAACTGTATGTGCTATCATTTGTACAATGAGATCATATGAAATGGAGGGGACATTGTATTCTGAATGGTATAATTCTTTATTATTATAATGGATGGTTTTATTGATATTATTTTCGGCATTACAACAATATATCTTGTAAACTCTGTTCCACCCTCTGCCTCCATCAGGCATTCCATAGCCCTTCTTACTGCCCCCACAACACTTCTTTGCTTTATCATGATCGCTACCATATGCAATCCTAACCCTGGCTAAGATTTGAAAAGAGAGAGAGAGAGAGAGAGAGAGAGAGAGAGAGATGAGACAGAGAGATTCATTGAAAGAGAGATTAAGAAGAAGAAGAAGAAGAAGAAGAAGAATAGTGTTGAGGTAGTACGCTGCGAGGGTAGAAGGTAGCAAGAGAGCTACATGGGGCTGCTCGATGGGTGTCTACGATAGGGAAGGGGTCCAAAAAAAATAAAGCAATTTCAAAATTTGGAAGTATAGGTCTAAACTAAAGAGAATCAGAAATATAGTGTTTTTGTATTCAATGAATTCAATTACAGTGATGATAGCGTTTTTATACAAATCTAATAATCTTTGTTTTTAACCTAACCATAACTACCTAACCTGACTATAACTACTTAACCAAACTGTGGTTAATCTCTAACAAATAAACAACTCAATTACAACTTGTTCTGGGATACTCACGTGCTTGATATTGGGAGTCCTGCTGATGCTACAACTACTGTAGCTCTGTTCTGAGTTGTGGCCTTGGTTGCGGCTACTGTGGGCTTAGCTGTTGCTGGAGCTCTGTTCTGAGCTGTGGCCTTGGCTGCAACCTGAGTTGTTGTGGCTTTTGTGACTCTTGTGAAGCTTGGGAGGCATAAGTTGTAGCTATTGGCTTATCATTCCCCCTCAAACTCAGGGGACTGGAAAAGAACATTGAGTTTGCTTTGAAGATATTGAAATCGAGCCACAAACAAGGGTTTAGTGAAAATGTTTGCAATTTGATCAGTAGTTGGAATATGACAAATGTGAAGCTTCTTGGTTGCAACCTTTTTGCGAACAAAGTAATAATCCACTTCTATGTGCTTGGTACAAGCATAAAAAATAGGAAAAATAAGTTGTCACACCACAAATTAGGAACAGGCACAGGAATATGAAGTTCAGTTGGCAGTATACCAAGCCAACTGAGTTTAGCTGAGGTTTGATCCAAAGCTCTATATTCTGCTTCTAAAGAGAAGCGAGACATAGTTGGTTGTTTCATGGCTAATGTAACATGCCCGGGGCATACCTGCACGCGTTAAATAATTTGGACCCTCGATTTCTTTGATTTAGTCTCATGAGTGCATTGTGAAATGTAGATGAGAGTACAAATTTGGTAACTTTTATGGAAATTTATTTTATTGCAAAAATCTTTGCCATAAATTGACTATATCACTAGATCTTAGAGTCGTCATCTAATATTTTTAGGAAATTAGGAAACCCGTGACTCGTGTTAAGGCCACTATGCGTCATAACAAAAGTTGCTTGGCTCAAAACCTTAGGTACGAGATGGGAAGGTCATTAATTGAGCAACCCTGCTCACCCGATCAAAAATCGACTTCTACTAAACCATGTTATGAATTTTCTTTTCTTTATATGTTCATATTTCAATTATTTAATAAATGCTAAAATTACTATGTGAAGCAAACAAGTATAGATTATGTCATTTATTTTGGAACAATTCGATTTCATGCATTTTAAAAGCATTTTGAATAACTCAACGGAATTTTGAGTTTGCGACATGAAAATCATTTTTGTTCCAAATTGAACAACACAACCTCCATCTACAGGCATTCATAGAGATATATCAAATAAGCATATAGCCACATGGTAGAACGTTTAACATAGTAAGAAAAACACACATAAACGGGGATGCTAAAGTATAAAAGCTTACATGTTTACCAGCATCCTACAAACAATTACAAAATAAGGTTAGTAAAACATGCATGATCCTATATACAATATTCTAATGCAATTCATTCATGATATGCAAATAGTGATTCGGCTTATAAAATATGACATGTGATTCATATCAAGAACATGAAGTTGCGTACAAAATCACGTAATAATCGATTAAACCAAAAAAAGACAAATTTAGCTGAATCAAGATGCATGAAACATGGTTGTAATATGATGATAAATAAAATATACTACATATGTACAGACAGGAAAAATGAGTAAAAGAATGGGATAGAAAGAAGCCAGGCGGGGAATTAATACAACATTTGAATATTAGAGAGAGAAAATAAAGAAAATATTACAACAAGATATATCCTCACAGATCTCTCTTAAATTAAAAGAAAAACAAGAAAAACAGAAGCTTTAGGGGGGGTCTCGGAGACTATTATGTTCAACGCCAGGATGCTGCTGGGTTCTACCTAGGAGCACCAAAACTCTATTTTCTACTTTTCAAGCACCAAAGACAGAAACAGCAGGGAATACATGGGTGGCTAAACTAACCACTTCCAGATAGAGTATAACAAGCTTACAATATGAAATGAAATTAAAGCAAAAAGCTCAAAATAAGAAAGAAAGTGCAAGAAAAGAGAAGTGTGTAAAATTCACCGTCCAAGAAAAGGATTTGATTTCCAAACTTCTTTTTGATCACCCTCAAGTTTAGGAATTTTATTTTTTGGTTCTCAATTTGAAAATTTGAAATTTTTGTGTGAATAAGGTTTTTGGATGTTTAGTAGCATGTGTGTGTAGGGGAGAAGGGGTTCCGCTTTCCTCTCTGTCAAAAACATTCACTCTCTTTTGATCAAGGCTACTAAAGGTTGGCTTTATCAGAGTTTTTGGGGCGGTTTTGGTGTGTCAAGAATGGAATAGCAGTGTATGGTAGTGTATATTTGAAAATGGGAGTTTTTGGTTCAAAGCTTAAACTTCTCTTTCTTGTCTCTTATTTTCTTTTCTTGTTTTTCAATCCTCTTCTCCTAACAATTTGATCACCTTCATATAGACAATGCAAGAATGCTTAGTGGAGAAGGCAGTGGGGCATAGTTGAAAACAACGGCCACAAAATGACAAAGGCTGAGGACTTTGTTGAAGAGGCTAACTCTCTTGACAATGAGAGACTAGTAGATAGATACACACCTTGCAAGGCTCAATCAAGCAGGTGAGAGAGGACAAGGTGGAAGGAAATGATGATGGAGTGACAAGGATGGTTGCATTGGATGCTCCTTTTCAAGTAAGAGACAAATGCTCTTTTGACAATGGAGGCTAAAGGAAGATAATGGTGGGTCAGGAGGTGTGTATCTCATGCATGCATGTATCAAAAAATATCTAGAATAGTATGTTCCACACATTTCTAACAAGAATTCTGCTGAAACTACCATGTTTCTAAGAAAATTAGCTAGCCGACCAATTTATTGGCTAGTCGGCCAAAAAACCTTGGCTGGACGACCAATTTCTTGGTTGGCCAGCCAATTAATTGGCCGGCCAGCTAATAAAGTTGGCTGTAGCTGACTAATTTTGCACAAAATACGATTTTTTTTTATAGAATTACCATCTTTTCCTCCTATTTCCACATTGTTCTTTGCTCGATATCCTCAGAAAAAGTCTTATTTTGAAGTTTAAAAGTGAGCCCCAGAACACTACAGAAATATTCAGAACAAAGCGCGGAAAGAAAGTTTCGAAAGATAGTTTTGAACGAGGCTTGAACACTTGGCCAAAATAGGCTTAGGGTTGGCAATGAAGCAAAAATTTCATCTTTCTTACTGAGGATATTGTGAGAAAATACCTTTTGCTTTCATCACCAGGTAATCAAACGAAAGCACTAGAGTCTTATGGCCAGTCAAAATGGGATGTCTACAATTGCCCCTCTTTGACAGAACTCAAAGTCATTTCATGACATGAGTGAATGTCAAAGCTCGAAGATGGCCCTTTTGACAAGGCTGTAAGACCCGAGCAAACAAATAAGATGCAAATATAGTTGGCTAAACTTAAGGGTTGCCTATGTATCCCTTTGCAAGGAATCAAACCAGCGCAGTTCGGAGGCAGAATGCAAATGATGTGCTTGAGATGCAATTGAAAGTTGGACTTACGTGCTTCGCGAATTTGATGTTTGCTTCAAAAATTCATGATTGATGGAATATAATGCAATGATGATAAAGCTATAAATATGAAAACATGCGAGGCAAACCTCGTACAAATAATATGCTTGAAATGCAATTGAAAGTTGAACTTATGTGCTTCCACATAGTCAATTCAAAGTTGGACTTACACGCTTCTATACAACTAGGTCAAAGTTGGACTTATGTGCTCTTGCACAACGATGAATGTTGGACATACGCGTTTCCGCATAGTCAATTCAAAGTTGGACTTACACACTACTGCACAGTCGGTGACAGTTGGACTTATGCGCTACAACACAGCTGATTGAAAGTTGGACTTACGCACTTTCGCATAGCCAATGTAGTTAGACTTACGCGCTACTGCACAGCCGGTTGAAAGTTAGACTTATGTGCTTTCGCACAATCGATGATAGTTGGAGTTGCGCACTACCGTACAGCTGGTTGAAAGTTCGACTTACGTGCTTCTGTACAGTCGATGACAATTGGACTTACGCGTTACCGCACGTTTGATTAATAGTTAGACTTACACACTTCAATAGAACGAGTCAAAAGTTAGACTTATGTGCTTCCACATAGCCGATGATAGTTGGACTTATGCGCTACCACATAGTCAGTTAAAAGTTGGACTTACGCGCTACCGCACAGCCGATTGAAAGTTGGACTTATGTGCCTTTGCACAGCCAATGATAGTTGGACTTACGCGCTACCGCACAACTGGTTGAAAGTTGGACTTACACGTTTCTGCACAGTTCGTTCAAAGTTGGACTTATGTGCTTCCACACAGCCTGTGGTAGTACACGTCTCACGTGAGAGGAGGAAGTGTGAACTTGTGATTCAACTTGAGATTCAAACGTGTCTCACGCGAGATGAGGAAATGGTGGCATAACCGACAGGCGAACCAAACCGTATTTCACAAGGAGAGGGGGAATGTTTTAACCGAGTAATCTGAATCAATGTCGAAATCACCGAGGCATACATTCTGAATGCTACTTTTGAGTTTCGGAGAACGGAGATGATTTGGACGTGCCACTTAATCGTCACTTAGGAAAAACAAGCACACTTGACCTCATCGAATGAAACCAACTGTACAAAATATTAGTGACCTAGCCAATTTTTTAAATTCCCGTACAAAAGCAGAGCAGTTTGGCCAAATTACGAGCCATCTAGCCAAAACATGATCCCCACGAGTAAAAGGTGACCAATTCGGCCAAAATATGAGTTACCTAGCTAAGAAGTGCCCCACCTGGCCAAACAAAGTGCCGGCCGGCTAAAACAAATTGTCTCATGGCAAACAACTTAGTCGGCCGTCCAAAAAAGGTACCGGCTAGCCAATTTCCTCAGGTATAGGTAGAAATTGGGTTTTAGCGACCCAATTGGTTTAAAAGCTTTCCTATGGCTCATTTCTTCGTACACCCAAGCTCGACCCTCTCTCTCTCTCTCTCTCTATATATATATATATATATTTCTCCCCATTTTCGGATTACCCAGAACCCGAAGCCAACCCTAAGCAGAATCCAACTGCGATTTCCTTTTACTTACACCGATTGAAATCTGAATTAGGTGAGTTTCTATTTTTCTTGTTTGATTTCACATGTTTTGGGTGTTCATCCCATGATTTGGACTTGGTTTACAAGAGATTTCATGAATTTGTGCAAACTTTCACCATTTTTCCTTGATTTTGCAGATTTGCTCATTATTCCTCACGATTTTGGTCTTAATTTTGCACAAATTGGACTGATTTTTGGGGCTTTCCACAACTAAGGTAAGTTTCCAAAACAAAACCTTTATTAATTGCTCATGAAATTAACCAATTTCCCCAAATTTCTTCATGATGTGTCTTGAAGTTGCCTTGAATTGCTTAAATTTCTGTTGAGTTTCGAGTAGTTACTCACTATTTAACCCTTGATTTCACATCATTACTTGGTCAAATGCTTATGAATTTGGACAATTTTCCTTGGAATTTGACATAGATTACTCACAAGTTCATCATATGCCCCCTTAACCAAATGAAACTTGGAACATGAATTCCAACTGAATTATGTATTGAATGAAAATTCCATGGGTTAAAACAAATTTTGATTTTTTTCAATTTGCCATTGATTTTGCATTTTTCTTCCAAAATTTCAACATTGTTAAAATATTTCAACACTTTTCAACATTTCCCCTTTTGATTTTTTTTTTTCTTTTGGATTTTTTTTTTATGATTGCCCACAACTTGGGTTGGATTTTTCATACTCTTCTTTTGATTCCACAGATTGTTATGGCTAGTGATGATGCTCCACACGTTGACATGCCCCCCATCATTGTTGCTGAGGGCGATGTACCTCACCGACGCTTGAGGTTGACATCCCCGCACCTGCTGCGGATATGGAGGTCCATGATGAGGACCTCATGGCCGAGGACATTGAGGCAGGGCCAGAGTCGCTCCCTCAGATGATGAGGCCATTTGACCGTGTGGCTTACAAACCCCGCACACATATGATAGTCCTAGGGGGGATACTGCGATTCACCGAGTTCTCTCAGCGGGTGTTAAAGGATGTGCTGTTTTGGGAGCACTCGAGGAACCTCTCCCATGATTCCTCTACAGTATTTATTTCTCTCTTTCTCTTTTATGTTTAGCGTACCATGTTTTGAACTCATTTGATAGCTCCAATCTCTGGTATGCTAACAACTTGTTTATTACAAGTCACTGGTTGACTAATGAGGGGGTATGGAAGTGTCCAAGACCCTCACCAGTGGTATGGAGACCTCCCCACTAAGGTCTGTATCTTTGTAGACAGAGCTGGATTTGGCTAATTCTTCTTGAGCATCACATCTCTATAGGCGGACCGATCGGTCTTCGGTGCCTTGGTGGAGAGACGGTAGGACACCACCAACACCTTCCATTTCTCATCTACCAGGGAGATGACGATGACCCCGTATGACTTCTCCATGATCACCGGTCTCTTGGTGGGGGGTGATCCTATCCCTTTTGACCACGATTTGAGCTAGTGACCGGTTGTTGAGATGTTCCTTCTTAGGGTTGTCCCATCCTTCACTCACCATGGTATGATTCGCTATAACTGGTTCTAGCAACACTTCCACTGCTTAGAGCTAGTGACTCTAGAGGAGGCTGCCTAGTATGCCCATTGGTTTTTTCTTTATGTCCTCAATACTACCCTATTTGCGAACAAGGCTACTGCAAGACCCTACCTTCTGAGTAGCATGGTGGAGCTTCAGTGGATGAGAGAGTACGATTAGGGTGGAGCTAGCCTCACCACCTTTTATGGCTACTTGAGCTCTGTGTCTCGCTAAAAGATAGAGCTGCTGGGAGGTTACTAGTGGACATGAGAGGTACATTTTGCACTTGTATTTCACTACTTGTTAATTTTCAGACACACTTTTCCATGCAGATATGGCTTTACACTTACTTTCCCTCAATTGCCCCAATCCTAAGATTAGAGATAGCTATTGCGGTGCCCCACTCTCTGTACTATGATGGAAGGCTCCGCCCTCACAGTTGGCACATTCACAACTTCACCGCCTCTCGTCGCTTCTTCAACACGGTGACTGCCAACATCGTAATCATTCTCAGAACTCTCTATTTTCCCTTCATTGACTTTTGAATCAGGCCACTAATCTGTTCATTTTTCATTTGTAGATTAAGTGACACCCTTGGGCGAGCATGGCCAACGCGACGAGGGAGAGGTATGTTGCCACCTGGGAGACTTCCTATATGAGAGGTTTACTGGAAGGCCCTTGTTGTAGAGTCTGGTACTTAGGGAAGCGATTCACCCGCCAGAACTTAGGCCATGTCGACCCTCACAGTCCGTCTTGTCCTTCTCCACTCATGAGGACTGCTGTGATATCACTGACAAGGCCCTCATCGATCTCATAATGTTGGAGTAGCATGCCGATGCCATCTACGTCCCTGAGGACTATACCGCATTCTTGTGGTCTCACATCATGCCTCCTCTGATTGAGGGCGTGGCTCACATTGTTAGAGTCATTGATGTCCCAACCGCTGGTGATGCTCTTGTTGCTAGAGGTCCTGCACTTCCTGCTAACGATGATGCCCTTTCTTTTACACATCCGGTGCTTCCCACAGTGACTACATTTCAGCGCCCGAATGGTATTCTAGATGAGCTACCGTTGGAGCCTCTCAAATGACGATTGCTCGTCATTGCTCCAGAGACCCGACCGGTATACCCTTTCCCTTACTACTTTCCATGTATTTCTCATTATTTCAATACCAGCGCTAACCTCTTTTTTTATTTGTAGTACCCTGAGATGGATTATATAAATCAGTGCTTGCAGCTTATCGATGCACTGATGGTCATGGTGCAGAGGAGGGAGATAGCTCTAATCTCCATTGGGATTGAGGTATCATTTTCTTCCTTGCTGTATCTCTTTTGTAGGTCCTTTTGTTTCATTCACTTCCAATATATTGCTTATTTCACGCCACCTGCTTTGATATTATGATCTCTATCTTTTTCATATAGCACCCATTCTAACTCTTAGGGGAGAAGAAGACGAGCTGTAGCATGAGGGAAAGAAGGTCAAGGTAGAAATGACTGTGGCAGGAGAGGAAGGAGAGCATCTCCTGAGGTCAATGAACAAAAGCCAGAGGCTTCTGAGGAGCACTCCGAGGAGGACTATAGATAGAGTAGTAAAGAGAGTGACAATGGCGAAGATGCTGGTGCTAAACCGAGGCTTCTGAGAGCAGTGAGACCGCAAGTGATGTGGAGGCTTCCCTATCACGGAGGAGGACGAAGAGGGCTTCAGGCTGGTCTCTCTTTATATATATATATATATTTTATGATGTACTTTTCTTCTTCTTTTTTATAATTTTTTTCCCTTTTTTGTAGAAGGATGACCTAAAACATATGATGATATATATTGTCATTTTCTTTTATGTATATGAATGAGAAAATTACATTATGCATGTGTATATACTTATCTCAAATCCTATATGGTATTGTAAAATGGACAATATGAAATATATACCATGCAAGAGACAACATAATGTATACAAAAAACGGATTACACTTATAAAAACATACACCACTAACGTTTTTATACATATACAAACCTAATACATATATATATACGTATGGACGACGTACAAATATGTATGGATGATATAAAGGGCATGGATACATATACATATATGTACAAACGATATACATATACATATATATACGTACGAACAATATATAAAATATGGACACATATACATATACGTACAGACGTTATACAAAATACAGATACATATACATATACGTACAGACAATATACATAATACAGATATATATGTGTATTATATTATATATGGACATAGACATATGGATACACAAGCATACGGATATAGATACATAGATATATACATACGAAATATATACAAAATATATATATACACTCCTCCTCTACTTTTGTCTCTCTCTGCCCTGTTTACCTTCATTGAGTGCCATGTCTGGAGTACGATTTCAACAATCATGGTGCATCTGACCGACAACACCAGGACTAGTCTCGTTTGTCAAAGATTGCCTCGGCAATCCCTCTTCTTTTGGCTTCTTTTTTTCCTCCGTTCTTTTTCTTAAACACCCTTGCGAGGGAGATAGAGCAGAGACAAAAAGCTACAAAACACACCCTCTGCCATAGCCCAAAGGCCTTCATTTTGACATGGCTCCTCATTACTGTGCTCTTTCCCTTTTTCCAGACCTTAACACTTCCTCGATTGAGAATTGCAATACTGCCTCCTCTGAGCCTCAATAGAGTGCCCCTGCTGCTGTTCTCAGCTTCCCAACGACGTTAGTTGAGTAAATAATGGCAGCGCAATCTGACATTAATACCAATCACCATACACTGAAGTCCCATGTGGAGAGGGTGATTGTGGTTTCCAATTTGTCCCATTGGCTACAGAAAGACAAGTGAGGTGCATTGGTTAAACGCACAACTCTCTCTACTGCAGCGTATGTACAAGGATGCTTGAGAAGAGATTAGCGCACTGAAAAAATTGAACCAAGAGCTAAAATGACAGGCCACATCTGTGGCCCGATTTAGAGTTCCTTAGTACTCCTCATTTGACGGCTGGCAAGGAGTAATCTCCTTTGGAAACTCTGCAAATGCTGAGGCAGAGTCTTCAAGAGCTTCCCGAATGTGATCATGAAGTGAGACAACCAGCAATGGACGCGGATGGAGAAGCCAAGACGTCAGCCGCAAGTCGCCGGAATTTGAGAACCATGCTCGCAATATCGTTTTTTTTTTTTCTTTCTCTTTATGTCCTATATTTTGCTTAGGAATCGATCACTAAAGCTTCAGATGTTTTTCTTTTGTTTTCAAGGTTGTAATTGAAAAGTTTGGACCCTCAATCTGAATAAAAGAAATTTTTGTTCTGGACATTATGGTGTGAATGGCATGGCACACGAGCAACAAAACATTTTGTTTGTGAATTTGAAACTGAGAGTGATTGATTTTCAATAAGTTTAGGATTAGTCATTGAGTTTTCAATTGTCAAAAATTCAAAATACAACTCGATAACAAAAAAAACAAAGCATAAATAACTTAAACATGCCAAACTACACTAGCTGGAAAAGAAAAAAAACTCAAAACAAGACCTTACAAACAAATTGTTGAGCCCTCCCTCTTCTTGCAGCTTTCAAATCCGGGCAGAGAATAACTTGGTCGGCCAGCTAATTTGGTTGATAGCCAGCCAAATTATGAAAATGAGAAGTGGGCTAGCCAATTAATTAGCTGGCCAGCTGATATGGTTGATAAGCAGCCAAATTATGAAAAAGAGATGTGGCCGGCCAACAGAGAAATTAGCCGACCGGCAGAAAATGTTGATCGACCAGTTGGACAGGCAGTGTGAAACAGCTAGAGACAGCAATCATGCACTTCCAAGCCACCATCTTCTATAAAGAGTGATCCTCACATGCTATAATGCCACACAAGTGAGAATATAAATATTTTGCTCTTGAAAATGGAGAATTCCCTCATTATGCTCAATGATTTGATGGCCACCCTAGACGACATAGATAAAGTGAATTTTTTCGAATTGGGTCTAAACGTAATTTTCTCCTTAAATTGTGCCCCACTTCAACTTATATTTCTTTGTGCAGCTGCTCTTTGTTAGAATCCAGTCACTCATGTATTCCGCTTTGGGGCACAAGAGTTATGTTTGACTATCGAAGAATTTCAAGCGATAATGGAGCTTTCTTGAGATAAGGAAATTTTGCTCCAACTAAATTTTGGCTATGCATACGCCCTTGGTCAAATGTGTGGTCTGGCATAAAATGAAGCTTGGTCTCTAGCTTATGCCGGCAAAGTGGATGTTTTTGCCCTAATTCATTGATTTTCAACAGTAGATGATAGAAAGGATCCTCTTTGCCGTGGGCAGTGATAGCACGCTCTCTGTTTATGTCTTCTAGCACATTTCTTACTTGTTCTTGGTGGCCTTGAAGCTAGCATCAAATTGTTTGACATAACTTAATGCATTAGGAAAGGTCAGAGCTGTATTGGCTTGGCTCTAGCTGAGACTTTGATAGGCTTGCAGTGAGTCCACTACTTCTACAGGTACTATTTCCCACCCTTTTCTTATTTTCTGGTGCTCACATCACTCTAGCACTCAACACTCTTTTTCACACTTCTATCACCCTTTCCTCACTTTTTTCTTAACATACTTCTATCTTTTCTTTAATCTCTCTGTCTTTTAATCCCTTCCCAGATATGGTTGATGGACAAGTTGGAAGTATTGGCTCCTTGTACCCAGTATTCAGCCAAAAGCTACTATTCTTGCTCCCAGCTAATGAGCTTTCCCTCAGAGGAAGTGTGGTATGACTAGATGCATCACAAGTCTGCGATTGACATTGCTTGGCGATGCCCCTGGCTTAACTTACCCCGGATGACTTATAGCATATTTCTTCGACCAGGTGTACAACTAATCCCACTGCATCTTTTACTTCCCATTCAAGTTCAGACGACAATTCAGATATGATCAAACTCATTCTGTTGGTGAAGTTAAGTACCCTACTTGATTTCCATTTCAGGCCACACATCTTTCCTGATATACATCAGTTTGGAGGATGAGAGAACTTTTGGTTCTTAGTGACAGCTTCACTCATGCCCTATCCGATGAATATCTACTTTGGCTGGAGGAACTGGCACACGTTAGTGTTGTCCCGATGGTGAAGACCTCCGACAATATAAGGGAGAGATAGGAGGCCTCTAGGAGTGCAAATCAAAGACAAAGACCTGACTCGATTGTGCCCCTAGTTCATTGCTTTGACGTTTTTCAGTTGTCTAAAATAAGGTTATAATCAAAATGGGAGATAGATTAGTGTACTTATTACATCCTCTGTTTTGAAACCATGTAATAAAAGTTGTGAGTATGGAAAAGTTTCCTTTTATGGTCCAAAGAATGGTCTGAGTTTTGGAAAAACATGAATTTTCAAGGAAATTAGTCAATTCCATTAAAACTCAACAAAAACAATTTTTGCAAATAGTCCTTACCTGACAAACATGAAATCAGTCCTCGAGATACATAATTTTGAATCAAATAATCCCATGAAAAAGGAACAAGATAATTGGATTGGATAGAGATAAACCCATCAAAAATGGACAAGACCAATCGGGTGATTCAAGGTTATGGCCGAACTTTAAAATGAAGTTGCCTACGTATCCCAAAGATAGGAATCATGTCTTACGTAGTTCATAGTTAAGGTTCACTTGAGTATTAACACTGTCCTTTTACACTCTAATTTTTGCCAAAGCCGCCCTTCTAGGTTTTTGACCTTGCGAGCTCTCTTCAAATTTTTATTTTTCATTTTTCATTGTTCCATTTATTTTATGTTCTAACTTTTGCCTGGGTCACCTTTCTGGGTTTTCGACCAAGTGAGCCTTTCAAGAGTAGTACTCCTTCAATTTGTCCATGTTAATTGGTTATGAAAACTCCAATCCATCCAAATCCAGTACAACAACCCCTCCTCTTGACCAGATGAGCTTAATGATGTAAGGATCTATTCAATTGAGTCTAAACTTGCCCCTAGGAACATGGATAGGGGCTTGATTGTCCTTCAACACTAAGTCTCATTCCCTCAAATTCTTGGATTTGACCTTCTTATTGAATGCTTTAGCAATCCTACGTTGATATCCCTAGATGTGATATAACGTCTTCAATCTTTGATCATCAAACATCATTAACTCCTCAAATCGGTTCTGTTGCTAGTTAGCTTCTTCTGTTTGACATTCTGCCATAATCCTCAGTGATGACACTTCTATCTTAATTGGTGAAGCAACCTCCATTCCATATACCAAAGAGTAGGGGGTTGCTCCTATAGACATTCAGATGGAAGCCCTATATCCCCAAAGCGCAAAATGCAGTTTTTTGAGCTAGCCTCTGTAGGTCTCCACTATCTTACGCAGAATAGTTTTGATGTTCTTATCTATAGCTTCAGCGGCCCCATTGGTTTGTGGCTTGTATGTTGACGACTTGTAAAGAGACACATTATACTTCTCAAGTAAATCCGCCACTTCTCCTTTGAAGTGAGAACCATTGTCTGAAACTACTTCATTTGGCACCCCATATCTGCAAATGATGTTGTTTCGAATGAATTTGGCCACATGTGATGCTTTTAATAGTGAACATAATTGCGCTTCAACCCACTTGGTAAAATAGTCAACGGCAACCAGGATAAATTCATGCCTGTTAGAACCCTTCGATGTGATTGCTCCGATGACATCTAAGCCCCACACTGAGAAAGGCCATGGTGAGGTCATATTATAGAGTTTTGATGCTAGACATTCGTACGGTTAGCATGAATTTGACACCTATGGCATCACCGAACAAAACTAATACAATCACTTTCCATAGTTAGCCAATAGTATCCTTGTCTAAGGATCTTTTTGGCCAGCATTATACCATTCATGTGCGCCCTACATTCTCCCCCATAGATAGCTTCCATGAACTGCGCATTCCCAAATGCCCTATTTTGTATAGCTTGTCTCCTCAGATAATGAACTGAGCAGCCAGATGTCGTATCCCCCTTTTGTCCTTGGGATTTTCCCCTTGTGGGTACGTGTTGCTTTCCAGAAAGTTCCAAATATCAAAATATCAGGGATTTTCATCTTGCACTTCTTCCTCTATCACAACTATCAACTCGTATGTCAGTATATACCTCTGTTCTATAAGGATTGGATGCATCTTGACCCCAACTAGTATATCTATCATTGATGCTAGGGTTGCTAATATATTAGTAAATCGGTTGTTCTCTCTCACCAGGTGTGTAAATGTCAGCCTTCTAAACCTCAGGATCAACATGTCCAAGGTCCGATGATAGACTTTCATTTTCTCCTCTTTAACTTTCCAATCTCCATTGGCTTGAGAGACAACCAAATTCGAATCCTCAATCACATCCAACCTTATGGCCCCTAGTCCCCTAGTTCTAGGGCTATTTCCAATCTAGCGATACATGCTTCATACTCGGCTTGATTATTGGACACTTTGAATCGGAGTTTGAAGGCTAAAGGAATATCGGAATCATCTGGTGCTATGAGCAACACGCCTATCCCATAGCCAAATTGATTGGACGCTCCATTAAAGTACAATATCCAAGTGTCCTCTTCCAATTGCATGACTTCTTTATCTGGGAATGAGTACTCCACATCCACCTCTCCTTTAATTGGGTGATCAACCAAAAATTCTTCTACGACCCTTCTTTTGACAGATTTGCAAGTGACATACTTGAGGTCGAATTTGGAATGCAAAAGCGAACAACGAGCTAGCTTACCGATAAGCGCTGGTTTCTCAAAGAGATATTTGATGGAGTCTAATCTTGAAACCAGAATTACCGAGTGCACTAACAGGTAGTGCCTCAACTTTCTATTAGCCCAAACCAAGGCTAGACTAGCCTTTTCCAAGGGAGTGTAACAGGTCTCGTATTCCAGCATTTTCTTGCTGAAGTAGTAAATGGCCTTCTCCGCTCTCTGGTCTGATTCTTGTGCAAGCATGCACCCCAAAGTTGATTCAGTCACTAATAAGTATAAGGTCAATGGTTTTCATGACTCAAGTGGTGATAACACAGGTGGATTCTAAAGATGTTGCTTAACCTGCTCGAATGCAAACTGGCATTAATCATCCCATCGGAACTTCATTCCTTTCTTCAGGAGACCAAATAGTGGTTCATAAGTCAAGGTTAATTTTGAAATAAACCTTCTTATGAATTACACTTTTCCCAGAAAGTCACGCACCTCTTTTTCAATCATTGGTGGCGGCATTTCTAAGATGGCCTTGATTTTTGATGGATCAACTTCAAGTCTCCATTAGGTAATCCGAAACCCCAGAATCTTTCCAACAATCAGCCCAAATATGCATTTATGCAGATTCAACCTCAACTTATACTTCCTGATCCTTTTGAAAAACCTCTTTAGTGCAACATAATGGCCCTCTTGCTCTTTGGACTTGACGATCATATCATCCACAAATACCCAGACCTCCTTATGGATCATATCATGCAATATTGTGGTTACTGCCCTCTGATATGTAGCTCGAGCATTCTTCAGTCCGAATGGCATAACCCTATAGCAGTATGTCCCCTATGGAGTGATAAAGGTAGTATTCTCCCTATCCTCTGGAGCCATAAAAATCTGATTATACCCAGAGAAATTGTCCATGAATGATAGCAATACATGCCCTGCCATGAGGTCCACCAGCTCATCAATATGTGGCAATGGAAAATCATGCTTTGGACTAGCTTTGTTTAAGTCCTAGAAGTCAACACAAACATTGATTCTGCAATCTTTCTTTAGAACTGGCACAATGTTAGCTAATCAAGTCGGATACTCTAATACCAGCAAGAATCTGGCATTGAGTTATTTAGTAACCTCCACCTTGATTTTTAGTGCCCAATTTGAATGAACTCTACGAAGCTTCTGTTTGATGGGTCGAGCCTCAGGATTAGGAGAGATCTATGTTGTACAATCTCAAGATCGATTCTAGGCATTTCTTTGTAGGACCACGCAAAAATATCTTTGAATTATTTTAATAAAGAAACTAGTTGCTCGTGTTCCTCTAAAGATAAAGTGAAACCAATACGGACCAAGCGAGGATCTTTCTCAGTTCCCACATTTACTGAAATAATCTCATCTATTAATGGCTTAGCATGCCTCTCTTACTCCCATGCAATTAGATTTTTTAAAACCTGAGGAATTTCCTCATCTTTGTTTTCATCAAAATTTTGAAAATTCTAGTCAATGTTATGAACTATAGGTAGAGAGAAGTAAGCAGAAATAATATCATCCTCATTCACAGCCTCAAGCTCAATGGTTACAATAGACTCAAAAGAAAAACAAATAGAAGACCCCAATAGAATAGTAGTGTTTGGGTTATTACCCCCATACTCACCAGAGTTTGGCATCCCAGACAGACCTGACTTGACAGAATTAGACTAAACAATCGACTCAAAACTTAAAAAGCTTTTTTTAAAACACCAGTTTGCATATGGGCCATCCATTGCATCCACGATGAAGCTTGAGTAATCAGCAGGTGGTCCTTCTCTGATTACAGAAATGGTTATATCCCCCAAGTTCGTTGGTTCACCTCCGGTATCTAACCCTTTTAGTAGATCAACCAGTGTTAGACCCAGGACATTCTCTGTGTTGCTTTCTAAACTGACATCATTTCCTTGACTGACGTCGATGCTTGGATCGGCTTGCTCTTTGTTACAAACAAAGAGTTAATGATAAAAGAAGATTTCAAATCCCGGGACACCTCCTCTTTTCCACTTAGTCAATCCATGGCTTGAGAAACCCATAGAAAGGGAAATCCTCTCCTTCACAAACAAAGCGCCCATTCAAGATTCAACAAATTAGCTTATGGACCAGCTCAAACCGTCGCCTGGCTCTTTTTACCTTGATCTTTTCTTTGATCTCTTCACCCTTCTTTTTCCAGTCTTCTTTTGTAGGTGCATAGCCCAATCCAAATGCATGCATGTTATGGTGCACATCATTTGTTGTGGTGATGCCTTTTCTGCCATTTTTCCCCAATCTCATTCTAGGAATATGCCCCAGCCTACTCATGAAGTAGATTGACTGGGCACTAATATACATCCCTTTGCTCTCTACCAAGATTGTCTGAACTAGTTGGCCTTCTGCCAATGTAAAGCCTGAGAGGAACAGATCCTCCTCTCCATGTTGTATTTATAGTAATGGCATTGTGACTTTCGGATGAGGTTGAATGGATGAATTCCCAAAAACGGTGGCAATTCCGCCGTCATATGGGTATTTTACCAGTTGGTGCATCGTGGAGGATACAATTTTCACCTGATGGAGCTAGGGCTTTCCCAATAGCAAGTTGAATGTTGTGGGAACATCCATGAAATGAAATTCAGCTTCGTGCTTAGATGGACCCACTGTTATTTGCACTTTGACTATCCCCATAACCTTCCGACTAGTATTATCAACAGCTCGGATCAACTGGGAAATCCACCAATTTTTGCCCTATCACATAAGCACTATGTAAAGACAAACATTGATAGCTGATCCGGTGTCCATCAGAACGATCGAAATCCATTTCTTTCTGTATTCCAATAAAACATATAGAGGTTTATTATGCCTTAACCCTTCCAGTGGTAGCTCTTTGTTGGAGAAAGCCATCACGGGGATTGTTTCTCTTGGAGTGATTAGTGACACTAGTTGTTCTAGAGTTGTGTTACTTGACAACTTAGCCTTGCTTAAGGCTGACAACATCGTTTGTTGGTGTTCTTAAGAAGCCATGAGAAGCCCTCAAATGGAGATGTTCCCCTAGATCTTTTTCAGCTGCTTTAGAACCAGGTCTTCTTCTACCTCTTTCTCATATTCTTTGTCTTTGCTTGATGACTATCCTTGGTCTAGATATGGAGGCATAAAGTAGCGCATACTCCTAGTAAGATGATCAATTTCCTCCGAGTACTAAGTCTCGTCAGGCACATTGTTTCACCATTCATCGTCAATGTGAGCGAGCTGTAGGTCATCATCATTCCACCATTTGCCTTCGTTGACCAAAAGGCAATTGTCAGGCTTTGCTCAAATCATCCCCACATTATACTCTGGTTGGCTCATTGATTTCTTTTTTTCCTTTCCAGAGCCCTTTCCTTCACTAATATTTTCAGATTTTTCAGTGTTGATTTTTAGTTCATCCTCTTTTCTCTCAATTTCCCAATCAGACACTTCTCCACTGCTTCACCATCCATGGCTGGCATTGGAATTTATTGGGTCCCATCATCCTATCTACACATTCCCAAGGTCTAATTATTCAAATAACTAGAAATTGGCCCAAGTCCTCCTCTAGGTTGGCCAAGTCATCCAACCCCTATTCAGGTTTATCTTTTCTGACAAAATTGATTGAAAATGAGTCATAAAAAACAACCTCAAGCATTTGGTGACCAATGGGTATGATATACTTGCTAGGATCGTATCCTTCCTCTGGTAGCTTCCTAGTCTCAATCACAGGCACTTCGGCTATTTCTTTTTCGGTTTCTACCACTACTACCATAGGTGTACACACCCCATTTTGACCAGCCCTATGACTTGGGCACTTTCTTTTGATTACCCGATGATGAAAACCAGAATGTGTTTCTCGCATAATTCTCAATAAGAAAGATGGAATTTGTGCTTCCTTTCCAAACCTGAACCTGATTTGGCCAAGTGTTCAAATCTCGTTCAAAGCTCTCTTTCGAAATTTTCTTTCTGTGCTATGTTTCGAATATTTTCATTGTGTTCCAAGGCTCATTTTTAAACTTCAAAATGAAACATTTTCAAGGGAAATTGAGCAAAGAACAATGTGGAAATAGGAGAAAATGATGAGAATTCTATTAAAAAATCTCACTTCATGCAAAGCAGTAAGCCCTGGCCAACTTTTTGGCCAGGTAGATCATCTTTGGTCTGCCAAGCCAAGGTTTTGGCCGGATGGCTTATTTTTCTAGAAGCAAAGCAGTTTCAACATAATTCTTAATGAAAGCGTGTGGGTCATGCCATTTTAGATATTTTTATGATACATTCATGTTCGAGGTGCATCCCTGTGATCCTTATTTGGTCTCAATTGTCAAAAAGAAGATTGTCATCTTCCTAAAAGGTGGCTTCCATTTCAAACAATCCATATCACCCCCTTACCCTTTTCTTCCACCTTATCTCCCTCCTCATTGACTTAGCAATCCTCTCTGATTGCTTATAGAGATAGGGAGGATCAGATTAAGAATATAAGGAGATAATTGAATTGAGAGATATAGAGAGAAAGAGAGAACTTAAAGTTTTGAATCAAAACTTCCATAAGCTTGTATACACTGATATACCATCTTTCCATATATCAAACCAAGCAAAAGAATTATATAAAAGTCATATTCTTGAGCCTTGATCAAAAAGAGAATGGGTGTTATCAATTTGAGAGAAAAACATAATTGAACTCTTCACCCACACACACTATTAAACACGCAAAAAGACACCATTCCAACTAGAATTTCAAAATTTCAAATTAAGAATTGAGAACACACTTCCATAACCTTGAGGGTGATCAAAAGGAAGTTTGGAAATCAAATCCTTTCCTTGAAAGGTAAATTGTGTACAATTTTCATTTTCTTGCATTTTCTTTCTTCTATTGCTTTGATTTCATGTTATAAACATGTTGTAAGCTAATTGGAAGTGGTTAGTTGAGCCACTTGTATATTTCTCGTTTGTTTTTCTGGTATTTGAACAAAATAGAGCACCTGGCCTGGCCTTATTGGCGGACCGGCCAATTAATTGGTCGGCCAACTCCTCTTTTGGCTGGCCAACCAGTACTCTCCATGACAGAATCCAGCAGCCTCCAACGATGACCAGAATAGTTTTTGATGGTCTTCGAGGCCCCCTGCAGCTGTTGTTTTACTGTTTTTCTATTAATTAGAGAGAGTATCTGAGGATTTAATTTTGTTGTAATTATTTTCCTCACCCCCTTTACTCGGATTTGAAATATTTCAAAGTGATGTAATAATTCCCCATCCCTACTTCTTGCTATCACGTTCTTTCAATTGCTTTCTATTGTAGACCGCCCGAACACGCTCAGCGCGTGAGGGCGCGAATTGTGTTCTAGCTACTACAGTTCGGACTCCTATCACAGTTCTGAATCTAATCTCACAAAATGCAATGTGAGACTGATAAATCACCAAAGAGTCCAAATCCGGTAAATCGTTTTGGAAAACTGATTTTAATCAAAAAGCGCCAAATATGGACTGCTTTGCTAGATTTCAGTGTCGCCACCTAAATATTTTATTTTGAAAAATTTAGGAAACCTGGACTTGTGCCTAAGGCCACGTGTCCGTCATCACCAAAGTTGCCTCAGCTCGGGAACTTGGGTACGAGAGGGGAATGTCCTGAAATGAGCACTCCCGCTCGCCCGATCAAAGATCGGCCTCTACTAAGATGATATGTTGTTTTTCAAAACACATTTGTTCTTATTCCGGCTTATTAGCTAGCTTACTATGTGATGCGCATAGCATACAAGTATAGACTAAATCGCTCGATTTGGAACAAAACATCTCATGTTTGTTTTTTGAAAATGGTTTGGAAGTGCTACTCGCAAGTAGGCTAAAATACAGATTTGCCACTCCGCGAAGTAGGCTTAAAACTCACATTTTGATGAATTGTTCCAATTCAAGCAATGAAGCCTTCATCCACAGGCATTCATGCAATTTAACACTTAAGCAAATAGCATCATGGCAAGCATGCTATCATGGCAGTCACTTACACGCATGCAAGGATGCTAAAGCATAAACACTCACAGTGTACTCCGACCCAAAAAAGAAGCTAGTTAGTAATCAATGCATGATCCTAGCTATGTTAACAATGCCTAGTGCAACACATGCAAAAATGCACCTAAAATAGGCTCGGCTGGCTAAGATGGCATACGAACGCGACACTTGATAACATGTTTTTGAACACGTATTCAAATATGTATTGAAAGGCAATGCAGTTTGTATGATGCGCCGAGCCCGGTGTATGCAAAACAAATGAATGATGCACGCATGCAAAGCATAAGGTATGCTAATTGAAATATGCCCTAAACTAACCATCGAAAGCTGATAAGTAAAAGGGAGAAAGAAATGGGCTTGGAAGACATGCATCATACACACGCACACTTATTACAACATTGTGCCCTCTCGAAGGAGGGTCAGAATAATAAGCTAACTAGCTACGCTAATTAAACTAATTATTACAAACCAAAATTAATTAACTATTCCTAGTTAACTAATTGTTAGAAACCGAATTGAAAACTAGCTATGCTAAGCTAATTTAGAATATTACAAAGATGAATCAAATTAGCTAAATACATTTAACTAATTAATTACAAAACCAGTAATTTAACTAGCTAAGTAAAGCAGTAAAATGGCCTCGAGGGCGAGGGGGAGATGCATGCTCGATTGCCTTGCTCGGAAATCCATTGCCATGCCACCAATTGCCTCTGTTTGCACTTGATTTGATTTCTGAAAGTTGCACAAACTTCCAGATTGCTTCTGCTCCAACACAGGGACTCTTTGGTGGGCTGCCGACCAGAAAAGGGGGCTGTAGACCAGAAAAATTGGTCGGCCGACCACCGTTACTGGTCGGTCAACTACTCCTTGTGGTCGGTCGACCAGTTGATTTGCCAAACTCCAGTTTTCCTGCAACAGAGAACAACAAGGGGCATAGTAGTGTATTTGCAAGATATGTGTGCACAACCACCCTCTCTATCATTTCTCAAGCTCAAGGGAGTGTGGTACTCGACTCTCGGGCCAACAACCATGCATCGCAATGCACGATAGTCGAGAAGCCAAGTTTGCACGAGTCAATGAATGCACAAATAACACATAAGATCCTCCACCTCTATCATGCATGATCAAGAGGGACGGCGACCGAGAAATGAGGCACGTTTCGTCACTTTGAGTATGAAACGCCCCTCGTTTCTCGTGTTTGGATTAACGTCCGATCCAAACACATGCAATGCAACTCAAACATGTTATCTTGACATGTTTTACTTGGTTCAATTTTGTTTACTCATTTTAGATTACCAATCCATCCTTTAATTGGTTAAGTCCAAAAGTGAGAAGTCCTCTAATTGGAAAGACGGACCAAGCCATAAGCTTCTTGAGCATGAAAGAAGCATCAAGCCGTCGGCTAGTAGAAACCTTCAAAAGAAAGCTAAAACCATTAGGCATGAACGCCTCGATTTCACATATAAAACCAACAAAGGGCTTAAGACCACTTTCAAAGCGATATAACAAATGAAAGACGGCATGCAATGGTATACATTTCAGCATTGAAAAAGGATGCTAAAGACCTTAAAGCATGTTGTAGACAAGCCCGCGGGGGGGACCTCGCTACAGTTCGGACTCGATTGTGTCACGGTTCTTAATCTGAACCAAAGAGTCCAAATCCAGCAAATCGTTTTGAGAAAATAGATTTTTGAAAAGAAGTGCCAAACATGGACTGCTTTGGCAGATACAGAGTCGCCACCTAAATATTTTATTTTGGGAAATTTAGGAAACCCTGACTCGGTGCCAAAGGCCACGTGTCCGTCATCACCAAAGTTGCCTCGGCTCGGGAACTTGGGTACGATTGGGGAAGGTCAGCTATGAGCACCCCCTCTCACCCGGTCCGAAGACTGGCCTCTACTAACCGTGATATCTTGTTTTGAAAACGTTATGCGTTCTTATTCCGGTTATTAGCCTAGAATTACTATGTTATGCGCACAGCAAACAAGTATAGACCAAATCGCCTAAATTGGAACAAAACATTACATGCTTATTTTGAAAACGGTTTGCTACTCGCAAGTAGGCTAAAATGCAGGTTTTGCCACCCTCAAGTGGGCTTTAGAAAAGACGGTTTTGCCACTATCTAGTGGACTTAAAACTCACAGTTTTAATGCATTATTCCAATTTAGGTAATTCAACCTCCACCCACAGGCATTCAAGCAGTTATATCATATAAGCAAGTAGCCTCATGGTAAGCATGCTGTCATGGCAACACCCACACGCATGCGGTATGCTAAAGCGTAAAAGCTTACCTGGTACTCCAAGCCAAAACAGAAACTAGTTAGTAATCATGTGGATGATCCTAGTTTATGTCAAGATGGCTAATGCAACACATGCAAGATGCAACTACAATAGGCCCGGCTATTCTTAAGATGGCATGTGAAATACTGCAACTAACAAGTACTCAACTTGGAATTGAAATACAAGTGCAGTTAGCATGATGTGCCGAGCCCGATGTATGTAAGACGAATGTATGGATGCATGCATGCACAGCATAAGGTATGCTAAATTAAATATGCCCCAATACTAACCATCAAAAGCAGGTAAGTAAAAGGGAGAAAGAAGCGGGGGTTGGAAGACATGCACACACGCACCCACACTTATTACAATTCGCCCTCGCTCGGAGGGACCAAAATAATAATACAGTCTGAATAAATAATTAACTATCCTAGCTAATTAAATATTACAAAACTTCTAATTAATTAAACAAATTAACTAAGCTAAGAAAGCAGTAAAGGCCTCGGGAAGAGGGTCCAATCCGCGCGTGCTCGGGTTTGCTCGGAAATCCAATGCCATGCACAAGTTGCCTCTGTTTACCCTGCTCTGCTCCTCTGAAAATTGCACAAGTCCCAGGGTATGCTCCCTGGACACTGTGGAACACCACCGGCTGGGAGGAATGGCCACCGGCCATGGGGAAATGACCACCGGCCACTGGTTAAGCTATCGGCCAACAATTTATTGCCGGTCGGCACTCTGTGAAGTCAATCGGCAAAAAGTTCCTGCAGAATTTGTTTTGACAGCAGCAGAGGGCAAAACATGGCATGGCAATGCATTTCAAGCAAATGTGTGCACCACCACATCCCTTGTCATGTTTGTGACTCAAAGGGGTATGGTGCTTGATTCTCGGACCACCAATCGCGCATTTCAATGCGTGATGGCCCAAGAAGCTAAGTTGTGCATTTTAATGTCAAATGTAATAGACACAAACACATAAGGAACCCAACCTCAATCATGGTGATTCAAGAGGCAAGGCATGCATGCCAAATGCAACCTAAGCATGTGAGCTAAATATGCAATATGAGCATGCAAGCAAGTAATGTACATTAGGCACACAACCTAAGCAAACAAGTATGCAAGGCATGAAGCAATGTAACAACATGTAAAGAGTGGACTTAAACTAATTTGGGCAGCCCTCGACTAGGCCCAAAACAGTGGCCAAATGCCATGGAAATGAGGGCCAAAACACATACAAGCATGCATGCACACAAGGTCCAACACTTAGGCACCAAAGAGCAACTTTTAAGCACACTTAAAAGAGGATAAACATGGATACATGGCATGCATAGAAAGCTCTGAAATCACATTATAGAAAGTGCAAAACCAAGTAAACAAGACAAGCTAAGTATGCAACAATGGTCTAAAACTCAAGGCAAGCCAAAGGGAGATTACATGGTAGCTATACAAAGCAAAGCATGGATGACCCAAATGACCAAAAACAGTCCTCAAGCACATCAAAATAAGCATAAAAACTTCACAAGGCCTAGCCAAAAACATGCTAGAAACAAGGCTCAAAGCATAAACCATATTAAGACAAATCATGGCATTACAAGACAAGTATACAAAACAAGCATGGTGTGTCTAAACCACTTAAAAACAGTGCTATATCATGGCAAAATAAGCACAAATAACACTTAAGACATGGCCAACATGAACTTAAAAATGGTGCTCACACATGAGGCTAAAATGGAACTTTTTGAAGGCAACAAGGAGATGGGGTAGCCCTCTCCTTCTTAGGACCTTAAACCACCATCCTCACCACTGAAATCCCTCAAGATTTCAGTGGTGAGGAGGCCCAAACAAGGTGGTCCCGAAGCTTACCAAAAACACACAAAAATGAGGCCAAACAAGGCCTAAGAGGGGGTAAACGACCTCAAACACAAAAGTGGTCTTAATGAAGTATCTTAAACACAAAAAAACAGAACTTTTTTGTGTTATACACAAAGCTCAAATCAGCAAGCAAGACAGGATAAAAGTGTGTGCAAAAACGGGGAATAAAAGAGGTTTAGATGCTCACCCTTGTAGACCAACGGGGACAGCAGCCTTTGGTCCCAAAAATCAGTTCCTTAGCCTCTGAAAATGGCCTCCAAGAAGCCTAGATGGGTGATGGAGAGGTGTGGTTGAGAGGTGGTGTGCGAAGGGGCCAAGAACAAGACCCTTTTGAACCCTTTAACACACCCAAATGTAGAGAGAGAGGGAGATATAGAGAGGGAGTGATATATATATCTTATATATCAAATTTTTCTAACCCTTGAAATGGAAGGAGAAGCCTTTCTTATATAGACAAGGCAAAGGCTCCAAGCTTCTAAGAGAAGCTAACATAAAAAGGGTCAAAGGGGTCAAGCTTCTAAGGGAAGCTAAGCAAAGGAGTCAAGCTTCTCTTAGAAGCTTGATCAAAAGGTGCAAGCTTCTCTTGGAAGCTAGAAAGGTGCAAGCTTCTCTAAGAAGCTAAAAAGGCCAAGCTTCTTGGAGAAGCTAAAAAAGGGTCAAGCTTCTTGGAGAAGCTAGAGTAAAGGGTTCAAGCTTCTTGGAGAAGCTAAACCAAAGGTGCAAAAGGTTCAAGCTTCTTGGAGAAGCTAAACCAAGGGTTCAAAAGGTTCAAGCTTCCTCAAGAAGCTAGAATCAAGGGTTCAAAAGGGTCAAGCTTCCTCAAGAAGCTAAAACAGGGGGTTTAAAAGGTTCAACCCCCCTCAAGAAGAGGTCTCGGCCAGAAAAAGAGTCAATCGGCCAAATAAAGATGGCCGACCGACCAAACATAGTGCCGACCGGCCAAATATATGGCCGATGGCAACAAAACACTGGCTGGTGGCCTCTAGCCATGGCCGGTGATGTGTGGGGATGTCTCACAAGCCACCTCATGCCCCTCAAAAGCAAAACACAAGTGTTTGGTGCAAAACCAAACACAAAACAGTCGAGTCGGGAGATCCTGAGGCAAGGCGCGTAGCCGAGACCTCCGGGAACTCGAGACAAACACAAACATGGATGATCACCGGGTGTTCAAACGGTGACGTCCAAGTCTTGAGGACGGTCAAAAATGGGGTGTCTACAGTTGCCCCTCTTTGACAGAACTCGAAAGTCATAACAATGACGGGAGTGAGTGTCAAAGCCCAGAGACGACCCATTTTTGACAAGGCCGAAGACTTAGACAAAGCATACAAGATAAAGATATGCGCCCGAAGGCAGGGGGCAAAATGCAACTGACAATGCAAGAAGCCGAGCATAACTTATGATCATGCAAAGAAAGCTGTAACGAAGCACACATGCAACAGTTTTAAGCTAGCATACACCAAACTACACTACAATGCAGAAAGGATGTAAGAGAATTATGCAATTCTTACGAACATGTGCGTTAGATACACAAAAAGCGAACAAAGTGTGATAGATACACTAAGTGGACAAACATGTGTGATGGATACACAAAAGTGAAGAGAGTGTGATGGATACACTATATGAATAAAGTGTGGTTGATACACTAAGTGAAGCAAAGTGTGACAGATACACAAAGCAAAACGAGTGTGATGGATACACTAAGCAAATATGTGATAGATATACTAAGCAAATGTGTGTGGTGGATACACAAAGGGGGCATGTGCGATTGATACACAAAGCGAGCGTGTGTGATTGATACACAAAGCGAGCGTGTGATAGATACGCAAAGTAGGCATAGTGTGATAGATACAAAGCGAGTGTGTGATAGACACACTATATGAACAAAGTGTGAGTGATACATTAAATGAATGAAGTGAGCAAAGTGTGATGGATACACAAAAGGCAAACACAAAGTGCGATAGATGCACTAAGTGAACAAGGTTTGATTGATACACTAAATGTGAACACGAAGTGTGATAGATGCACTTAGTGAACAAGTATGATGGATATACTAAATGTGAACACGAAGTGTGATAGATGCACTTAGTGAACAAGTATGATGGATATACTAAATGTGAACACGACGTGTGATAGATGCACTTAGTGAACAAGTATGATTGATATACTAAATGTGAACACGAAGTGTGATAGATGCACTTAGTGAACAAGTATGATGGATATGCTAAAGGTGAACACGAAGTGTGATAGATGCACTTAGTGAACAAAGTATGATTGATATACTAAAGGTGAACACAAAGTGTGATAGATGCACTTAGTGAACAAGTATGATTGATATACTAAATGTGAACACGAAGTGTGATAGATGCACTTAGTGAACAAGTATGATTGATATACTAGATGTGAACACGAAGTGTGATAGATGCACTTAGTGAACAAGTATGATGGATATACTAGAGGTGAACACGAAGCGGGATAGATGCACTTAGTGAACAAGTATGATGGATATACTAGAGCTGAACACGAAGTGTGATAGATGCACTTAGTGAACAAAGTATGATTGACATACTAAAGGTGAACACGAAGTGTGATAGATGCACTTAGTGAACAAGTATGATTGATATACTAGATGTGAACACGAAGCGGGATAGATGCACTTAGTCAACAAGTATGATGGATATACTAGAGGTGAACATGAAGCGGGATAGATGCACTTAGTGAACAAGTATGATGGATATACTAGAGGTGAACACGAAGTGTGATAGATGCACTTAGTGAACAAGTATGATGGATATACTAAAGGTGAACACAAAGTGTGATAGATGCACTTAGTGAACAAAGTATGATGGATATACTAAAGGTGAACACGAAGTGTGATAGATGCACTTAGTGAACAAAGTATGATTGATATACTAAATGTGAACACGAAGTGTGACAGATGCACTTAGTGAACAAGTATGATTGATATACTAAATGTGAACACGAAGGGTGATAGATGCACTTAGTGAACAAGTATGATGGATATACTAGAGGTGAACACGAAGCGGGATAGATGCACTTAGTGAACAAGTATGATGGATATACTAGAGGCGAACACGAAGTGTGATAGATGCACTTAGTGAACAAAGTATGATTGATATACTAAAGGTGAACACGAAGTGTGATAGATGCACTTAGTGAACAAGTATGATTGATATACTAAATGTGAACACGAAGCGGGATAGATGCACTTAGTGAACAAGTATGATGGATATACTAGAGGTGAACACGAAGCGGGATAGATGCACTTAGTGAACAAGTATGATGGATATACTAGAGGTGAACACGAAGTGTGATAGATGCACTTAGTGAACAAGTATGATGGATATACTAAAGGTGAACACAAAGTGTGATAGATGCACTTAGTGAACAAAGTATGATGGATATACTAAAGGTGAACACAAAGTGTGATAGATGCACTTAGTGAACAAAGTACGATGGATATGCTAAAGGTGAACACGAAGTGTGATAGATGCACTTAGTGAACAAAGTACGATGGATATGCTAAAGGTGAACACGAAGTGTGATAGATGCACTTAGTGAACAAAGTACGATGGATATGCTAAAGGTGAAGACGAAGTGTGATAGATGCACTTAGTGAACAAAGTACGATGGATATGCTAAAGGTGAACACGAAGTGTGATAGATGCACTTAGTGAACAAAGTACGATGGATATGCTAAAGGTGAACACGAAGTGTGATAGATGCACTTAGTGAACAAAGTATGATGGATATCCTAAAGGTGAACACGAAGTGTGATAGATGCACTTAGTGAACAAAGTATGATGGATATACTAAAGGTGAACACGAAGTGTGATAGATGCACTTAGTGAACAAAGTACGATGGATATCCTAAAGGTGAACACGAAGTGTGATAGATGCACTTAGTGAACAAAGTATGATGGATATCCTAAAGGTGAACACGAAGTGTGATAGATGCACTTAGTGAACAAAGTATGATGGATATACTAAAGGTGAACACGAAGTGTGATAGATGCACTTAGTGAACAAAGTATGATGGATATACTAAAGGTGAACACGAAGTGTGATAGATGCACTTAGTGAACAAAGTATGATGGATATACTAAATCAATAAAGTGTGATACAGAAAACGAGAATGTGTGTGATAGATACACAAAAGTGAATATGTGCGTAATAGATACACAAAATGAGAATGTGTGTAATAGATACACAAAATGAATGAAGTGTGATTGATACACTAAGTGAAGAGAGTGTGATTGATACACTGAGTGAAGCAAATAAAGTGTGAGTGATACACCAAGGCAAATGAAGTGTGTTGGATACACTGAGTGAAGCAAATAAAGTGTGATTGATACACTAAGTGAATGATCTTAAACGGAACTTCTTTAAATGAACCGTATATACAATATCGTGCATGACTGAGAAAGAAAATTGATAGGTACAATGCATTACAATGCATGATGCTTAAGGAAAGCAATAAATGGACAAAGCGGCACTTTAGAAAGCACCTCATGGGGTGAGTGGCGGTGAACCGCTCTACTCTGACGGGGATCTCCCCTCGTGCTCTTTGAACAGTTACCTTCAACTGACAGTTTAAAGGCTCTGAAATGCTGATAAGTAACGACATCTGTATGTAGAACACTTTGGATGCTGCCTTTCTTCCTGATCATATTCACAACTTTCCCTATTCTCTAACGGGGTGAGAGACTAGGTTGGTTCAGTATCTAGAATTGAGGTGCATACACGCTATCTCAACCTATGGGGCTTCCATACAGATTTCAAGTCAGGGATACACTCCTGGGTATTTAAACCAGACTTTAGTCCCGGAAATCCCGAACCTTTACGTTCTAGGCATCAGCCATTCGAACTCTAGTTTCCACCGTCGCAATTGGTCTCCTAGGAACTCATTGTAAACACGGCCAAGATGTCCCTGACACGAAATGGTACTCGAGGAGAGCACTTCTGATTGCCATTCTGGCTTAAAGCAGACTTGATCTTGAGCTTGAGGTAGAGGTATACTCATACTCCGGAGCATTGGCAAGACCTGAAGAGGTACACACGGAATGTAGTCTCGGAACTTACCGAAGTTGGAACAACCTCAGATGCCCAGCATTTTCCTCTTTTGCTTTTGCTTTGTAGTCTGGAACCATCATAGCTTCAGATAGGTCCTGGTTTTACCGTTCACACTTATCGGGGGTGGACCCTGCAGTTTTATGAAAGAACGAATCTTGTTTTGCACAAACGTGAAGGATGGCACAGCACTCTGAGCACAAAACGATTTTATTTTTGAAATTAAGAAATGAGTTCTTAACTAGGTATTGAGCCTATGACTGAACACAGCGAAAAAGACTCAACAATGAAAAACAAAAGGTAAACAACCTAAACACATCAAGACACGCTCGGAACGACTCAAAGCAAGAATCGAGACAAACAAAACAAGAGACACGACACGCAGACGTGTTTACAAAGATGAGAGACCTCTCAGTGCACGAGGAGCCAGTTTCTCTGGGTATTGTTTCCCACCCTTTCTCATTTGTGATTCTCACATCACTCGGCCCTCAAGCTCTGTTTTTCTGAAAAAGCCCTTTTCTCACTTTTTCTCTCATCGTACATCTCTGTATTCTTCAATCTCTCATTTTTCAATCCCTCCCCTGGGTGGTTGATGGATGAACAAGCAGTTGCGGGCTCTTGCCCCTAGCATTCCACCAGATTTTCATTCTTGTTCACAACAGTGAGTTTCTTCCGCAGAGGGGCTGCGCTACAACTGGGCGGGTAGCAAATCTGCAGCTGACATCGGTTGACGATGCTCTGCTGGGGAGTTTGGACGTGGTTAGATCTGTCTAGATGAGGGAGTGGAATATCTCGCCCCATGCCAGTTCGTGTTTCGCACTTGGCTTGATACCTTGTTGCTCGGAGGATGTGAGAGCTTTCAGCCTTTTGTTGTGCCCTTCAGTTGTGCCTTTTCTGGCAGGTAGAGTGCCCTTCTTGGCAAGTATTTTGACAAAGGGGAAAAGACAGAACTCCTGACTCGACTGCGCCCCTAGTTCATCATTTTGACCATTTTTGTTTTTTTTTTTTTTTTTTGCTTTCTACTAAAACAATTTTGACCCACATGAGAGTTAGATTAACATGCTTGTTCAATTTTTGATTTGAAATCATGCAAGTCAGGCTATGAGCACTGAAAATTTTCCTTTTTTGGGTCCAAGAAATGGTCCAGTTTTTGGAAAAGATGGAACAATTTTCAAGAAAATTAGTCAACCTCAGTAAAAATTCTCAAAAACTATTTTTGCAAACGGCCACTTGCTCAACGAGCATGAAACCTACTCCTGAGATGCACAACCTCGGATCCAAAGGAAAACTGCCCTGTGCTTGAAGAGAGCTGCACGGTAACGGAAAGTTGCCCCTTGTTTGAACGGCACCGCGGCGCATTGAATGGCAACGGAAAGTTGCCCCTTGTTTGGATGGCACCGCAGCGCGTTGAATGGCAACGGAAAGCTACCCCTTGTTTGGATGGCACCGCAGCGCATTGTAGTCAGTCCTCAGAGTGCTGAACGCAACCAAACTCTCGAATACAGTGAAGACAAAAATGACTAGAACCATTGCATGGACACAATCAAATTTGAAGTGTTTTACAGCTGGACTTCAGAATGAAGTTGCCTACGTATCCCAAAGATGGGAATCAAGCCTTACGTAGTTCGGGGTTAAGGTACACTCGGGTATTAACCTCTCCTTTTTAGGCTCTAACTTTTGCCAAGGCGCCCGTCGCGGGTTTTCGACCTTGCGAGCTTTGTTCTTCTTTTTCTCTTTTTTCTTCATTTTTTCACTTCTTTTCTTCCTTCTTTTTCTTTTTCTTCATTTTTTCATTTTTTCCTTTCTTTCTTTTTGCATTTTTTCTTTCTTTTTTCTTTTTGTTATTTTTGCCTTGCTCTAACTTTTGCCTGGGTCGCCCTTTCGGGTTTTCGGCCCAGCGAGCCTCTCAAGGGTAAAAGTGTAGCTTTGTCCATGTCAAATGGTTTTGATATCCCGAAGTCATCTGAATCTAGGAGAATGGCTGTTGTTCGCTGCCAATGCAGGAGTCCATCCAATGGGGGGGCTGAGTTTGCCCCTAGTGTTGTGGATCGGAACTCAGTCGTTCTCTAGCAGAAACTGTCTTCTTTCCTCCCTCTGGGATTTGGCATTCTTGCCGACTTTCTTTGATTTGTGGAATGATCCATCTTCGGCTCTTCGAGCACATTTGAAATTCTTTGCCCCTAGTTCCAGGGGTGCTTCTGATCTAGCTTTGCAAGCTTCTTTTGATAACATCTGATCTTCTTGATCTGACTTTTCGTGCCCCTTGTTCGAGGGCTGCTTCAAATCTGGCCACACAAGCCTTACGTGCGGTTGACCGTTGAACACTCTAAATCCAGGTTCAAGGTTTGAAAGCAAAAGGGGTCAAGTCTCGAGGCTGAGAGCGATCCTAAGCTGCACAATCTCAAGAGCAATTCCACACAGGTCTTCGCAAGACTGCGCAAAACATTTTTTGAAATCTTTTAAGAAAGCGACAAATCGCTCACGCGGAAGACAGTGTGGAGCCAATCTGGATCAAGCCAGGATCCTTCTCAGTACTCACATTAACAAGCATGATCTCAATCATTAAGGGCTTAGCATGCCTCTCTTTCTCTCAGTTTGATCAAAGTTTTGCAAATCTCGAGGAATTCCTTCCTCTTCGTTTTCATTACTACAGTGTTCAAAAGGTTTTGAAAAACTCAGGTCATTACAATGACTTCAAGGCACAGAAAAGACAGAGCTTCTAGTCAAATACTGCCATCTCATTTAGAATTCCTGGCACAACTGGCACACGGCAGAAGTGAGCACAAGAATGTGAAAATCACTGCTATTTCATTCAAATCTGTTGGTGTAACTGGCTCCAAGGCAGAAACAGACTCAAAAGGAAGCAAAAAGACAAACACAAAACAAGATAGTGATGTCCGAGAAAACACCCCCGGAATCACCCGACCTTTGTACAACAGGACTGACTCGATACAACAAGACAGACCCTTAATCAAAAAGACTGACTCAAAACAAAGAGACAAACTCAAAACAAAACTACAGAACTGACTCAACACCCAAGTCAGAAACTACAAAACTAGCATTCGCAAATGCTCAAAACAGTGCGTGCCAAACGCCATATCTGGAGTAAATTGAATGCCGCCCACAGGTGGTTCATCCCCTGATCACATATTCGTACTATCCCCCAAGTTCACTGATCCAGTGGTGATAGACTTTGATGAGCTGGTGCGGCAATGACCTTGTTGTCAAACAAATCTTGTACATCATGGCGCAGACGAAAGCAGCTATCGGTCTCATGACCGGTTTCTTGATGGTACGCGCAGCACTTGGTCTGGTCATGCTTTGGAGGGAGAGGATCAGGTAAAGGCCGTTGTTCCAATGGTTTCAGATGTCTTTTCCGGATTAAGACCTCTAGAGCCTTTGACAAAGGCATATAAAGCGGGGTAAAAACCCTCTTGACTTGAGGCGGATATTTGGTTTTCTGTGAGCTACTTCTGGACGCACCGGCGAATGGGGTAGCCTCTTTTGATGTGGTGGTGGTAACCATGCCCACTTCAGAAGATCTTGTGGCTACATCACCGCTGGTGGTCACATTTGAACTGCGGGAAAACGCCCGCCTAGGCTGCTCCTTCTCCTGGTCAATAAGGCCTTGCTTTATAGCGTCCTCGATTTGTACCCCAATCTCATGGAGGTCTGCAAAGGTGGGTAGGGGGAGGACAATCATCTTCTGCATCAGCCTGGGTTGGAGATTGCACACAATCATCCGTATCTGGTCCTTGTCGACCGGCATGGTGGTCATCGAAGAAGCTTTGGCCCTCCAACGGGTTACAAAGTCAGAGAAGCCCTCTTTCGGCTCTTGCCTGGTCGTCTCGAGATCACGAGTCGTGACCTCGATCTGAGTATTATAGGAGTATTGAGCAACGAAGGCCTCGGCCATCTCCTCCCAGTTCCTTTTGACGGGATCCTCCAATTTTGCATACCAAATAGCCGCTATACTTGACAGGGTCCGGCCAAACAATGATAGCTTCTGTACTCTGGTGAGGCCCATCAGCCTTAAGATATCTGAAAACAATCTCAGGTGCACCGTGGGGTCCCCGGATCCATCAAATCGGTCAATTTGAGGCATCTTGAACCGATATGGCAACGTCACAGCTGCGTCCGTATACCCATCCTCGATGTCGGGAATAGACCTGACTCCTTGGGACTTTTTAAACATTTTTTCCAACTTACTCAGCTTCAGCGCTGTGGGGTCTGCGTCGAACTCAAAGGGGGAGTCCGGTACATTGATAGGCGTGGGTGCCTTGGATAGTTGCGGTAGAATCGGGGGCGGAGCTGGACCTGTCGGAATGTCCATACCTTCCTGGACATCAGCTGTCTCCCCGGGTGTCTGAACCCCTGGTGGTGGAGGAGCTTGATGCGAAGCAGATGCTCCGGTTTGTTGCTCTAGTCTGGCAATTGTCTCTGCCTGTTGGGCTATGACCACGCCCTGTTGCTTGGCGAATTCTGCTTGACGGACAGCGTCTTGCTGCATGGCTTTCATACTATCCTGAAGTTGGCGCACCATTTCTTCCAGACTCGACATATTGTCCTGATTCGACTGAGCAACCGATATATATGTGTCTGCAGTAGGCTCGGAAATCTCAACCCGACTGCTCAAAGATCACTGATCTGGTAGCTGTTATACTGGTGGTCTGTGCCTGACTAGCCTTCTCTGACCCGGGGGATAGTGAAGCCTTCTGAAGCTATGGTTTCAAGATTACCCCCTAGCAAAAGAGAAAATAGACAGCATCTCAGCCCAATTTCACTGGAACGGATAGTAGAACGACTGTACTCAATACGGATAGCTGTTCCCCAAATATCTGCCTGTAAACTGATACCCTCGGGTAAAACTGATTCCCCAAATACTGTTGTTGATGCCCACAGGTCTGATACCCAGACTTGCAAACTGGTATATGCGTTCCTATAGAGATACACTCTAAAAGCACATAGCAAGTAAGAGAGAGCCAAAACACCCCTATGTTGGGGTAGGGTTTCCCTGTCCAATTTTGTCAGGAGCTAGGGTTTCACTACGCACGCAGCGGTTTCAAACAACCTATAATCGGGTAAGCAACCTGTCCTATCGTGGAATGGTCACTATGGATTTCGATATGCACTAGGTCGAATGGTCGAAAAGGGTGCCCTGGTGAAATCGGGGTTTGTGTTCCCATACTGGCAGAGCCCGCAACCGGTCAGCCTTATGGTCATGCCTTGACAAGACAAGCCTCCGGCAAACCGCTCAGGAATAGTAGATGGCCAACACAGTGTCCTAGGCGCACCAATGCACATGCAATGCAAAGAAACACATAAGTGTAGTCAAAACAAGATATCACGAGTTCGAGTCAAGTTCTCAAACTCCCCAGCAGAGTCGCCAGAAACTGTAGACAAGCCCGCGGGGGGGACCTCGCTACAGTTCGGACTCGATTGTGTCACGGTTCTTAATCTGAACCAAAGAGTCTAAATCCGGCAAATCGTTTTGAGAAAACAGATTTTTGAAAAGAAGTGCCAAACATGGACTGCTTTGGCAGATACAGAGTCGCCACCTAAATATTTTATTTTGGGAAATTTAGGAAACCCTGACTCGGTGCCAAAGGCCACGTGTCCGTCATCACCAAAGTTGCCTCGGCTCGAGAACTTGGGTACGATTGGGGAAGGTCAGCTATGAGCACCCCCTCTCGCCCGGTCCGAAGACTAGCCTCTACTAACCATGATATCTTGTTTTGAAAACGTTATGCATTCTTATTCCGGTTATTAGCCTAGAATTACTATGTTATGCGCACAGCAAACAAGTATAGACCAAATCGCCTAAATTAGAACAAAACATTACATGCTTATTTTGAAAACGGTTTGCTACTCGCAAGTAGGCTAAAATGCAAGTTTTGCCACCCTCAAGTGGGCTTTAGAAAAGACGATTTTGCACTATCTAGTGGACTTAAAACTCACAGTTTTAATGCATTATTCCAATTTAGGTAATTCAACCTCCACCCACAGGCATTCAAGCAGTTATATCATATAAGCAAGTAACCTCATGGTAAGCATGATGTCATGGCAACACCCACACGCATGCGGTATGCTAAAGCGTAAAAGCTTACCTAGTACTCCAAGCCAAAACAGAAACTAGTTAGTAATCATGTGGATGATCCTAGTTTATGTCAAGATGGCTAATGCAACACATGCAAGATGCAACTACAATAGGCCCGGCTATTCTTAAGATGGCATGTGAAATGCTGCAACTAACAAGTACTCAACTTGGAATTGAAATACAAGTGCAGTTAGCATGATGTGTCGAGCCCGATGTATGTAAGACGAATGTATGGATGCACGCATGCACAGCATAAGGTATGCTAAATTAAATATGCACTAATACTAACCATCAAAAGCAGGTAAGTAAAAGGGAGAAAGAAGCGGGGGTTGGAAGACATGCACACACACACCCACACCTATTACAATTCGCCCTCGCTCGGAGGGACCAAAATAATAATACAGTCTGAATAAATAATTAACTATCCTAGCTAATTAAATATTACAAAACTTCTAATTAATTAAACAAATTAACTAAGCTAAGAAAGCAGTAAAGGCCTCGGGAAGAGGGTCCAATGCGCGCGTGCTCGGGTTTGCTCGGAAATCCAACGCCATGCACAAGTTGCCTCTGTTTACCCTGCTCTACTCCTCTGAAAATTGCACAAGTCCCAGGGTACGCTCCCTGGACACTGTGGAACACCACCGGGTGGGAGGAATGGCCACCGGCCATGGGGAAATGACCACCGGCCACTGGTTAAGCTATCGGCCAACAATTTATTGCCGGTCGGCACTCTGTGAAGTCGATCGGCAAAAAGTTCCTGCAGAATTTGTTTTGACAGCAGCAGAGGGCAAAACATGGCATGGCAATGCATTTCAAGCAAATGTGTGCACCACCACATCCCTTGTCATGTTTGTGACTCAAAGGGGTATGGTGCTTGATTCTCGGACCACCAATCGCGCATTTCAATGCGTGATGGCCCAAGAAGCTAAGTTGTGCATTTTAATGTCAAATGTAATAGACACAAACACATAAGGAACCCAACCTCAATCATGGTGATTCAAGAGGCAAGGCATGCATGCCAAATGCAACCTAAGCATGTGAGCTAAATATGCAATATGAGCATGCAAGCAAGTAATGTACATTAGGCACACAACCTAAGCAAACAAGTATGCAAGGCATGAAGCAATGTAACAACATGTAAAGAGTGGACTTAAACTAATTTGGGCAGCCCTCGACTAGGCCCAAAACAGTGGCCAAATGCCATGGAAATGAGGGCCAAAACACATACAAGCATGCATGCACACAAGGTCCAACACTTAGGCACCAAAGAGCAACTTTTAAGCACACTTAAAAGAGGATAAACATGGATACATGGCATGCATAGAAAGCTCTGAAATCACATTATAGAAAGTGCAAAACCAAGTAAACAAGACAAGCTAAGTATGCAACAATGGTCTAAAACTCAAGGCAAGCCAAAGGGAGATTACATGGTAGCTATACAAAGCAAAGCATGGATGACCCAAATGACCAAAAATAGTCCTCAAGCACATCAAAATAAGCATAAAAACTTCACAAGGCCTAGCCAAAAACATGCTAGAAACAAGGCTCAAAGCATAAAGCATATTAAGGCAAATCATGGCATTACAAGACAAGTATACAAAGCAAGCATGGTGTGTCTAAACCATTTAAAAACAGTGCTATATCATGACAAAATAAGCACAAATAATACTTAAGACATGGCCAACATGAACTTAAAAATGGTGCTCACACATGAGGCTAAAATGGAACTTTTTGAAGGCAACAAGGAGAGGGGGTGGCCCTCTCCTTCTTAGGACCTTAAACCACCATCCTCACCACTGAAATCCCTCAAGATTTCAGTGGTGAGGAGGCCCAAACAAGGTGGTCCCGAAGCTTACCAAAAACACACAAAAATGAGGCCAAACAAGGCCTAAGAGGGGGTAAACGACCTCAAACACAAAAGTGGTCTTAATGAAGTATCTTAAACACAAAAAAACAGAACTTTTTTGTGTTATACACAAAGCTCAAATCAGCAAGCAAGATAGGCTAAAAGTGTGTGCAAAAACGGGGAATAAAAGAGGTTTAGATGCTCACCCTTGTAGACCAACGGGGACAGCAGCCTTTGGTCCCAAAAATCAGTTCCTTAGCCTCTGAAAATGGCCTCCAAGAAGCCTAGATGGGTGATGGAGAGGTGTGGTTGAGAGGTGGTGTGCGAAGGGGCCAAGAACAAGACCCTTTTGAACCCTTTAACACACCCAAATGTAGAGAGAGAGGGAGATATAGAGAGGGAGTGATATATATATCTTATATATCAAATTTTTCTAACCCTTGAAATGGAAGGAGAAGCCTTTCTTATATAGACAAGGCAGAGGCTCCAAGCTTCTAAGAGAAGCTAACATAAAAAGGGTCAAAGGGGTCAAGCTTCTAAGGGAAGCTAAGCAAAGGAGTCAAGCTTCTCTTAGAAGCTTGATCAAAAGGTGCAAGCTTCTCTTGGAAGCTAGAAAGGTGCAAGCTTCTCTAAGAAGCTAAAAAGGCCAAGCTTCTTGGAGAAGCTAAAAAAGGGTCAAGCTTCTTGGAGAAGCTAGAGTAAAGGGTTCAAGCTTCTTGGAGAAGCTAAACCAAAGGTGCAAAAGGTTCAAGCTTCTTGGAGAAGCTAAACCAAGGGTTCAAAAGGTTCAAGCTTCCTCAAGAAGCTAGAATCAAGGGTTCAAAAGGGTCAAGCTTCCTTAAGAAGCTAAAACAGGGGGTTCAAAAGGTTCAACCCCCCTCAAGAAGAGGTCTCGGCCAGAAAAAGAGTCAATCGGCCAAATAAAGATGGCCGACCGACCAAACATAGTGCCGACCGGCCAAATATATGGCCGATGGCAACAAAACACTGGCCGGTGGCCTCTAGCCATGGCCGGTGATGTGTGGGGATGTCTCACAAGCCACCTCATGCCCCTTAAAAGCAAAACACAAGTGTTTGGTGCAAAACCAAACACAAAACAGTCGAGTCGGGAGATCCTGAGGCAAGGCGCGTAGCCGAGACCTCCGGGAACTCGAGACGAACACAAACATGGATGATCACCGGGTGTTCAAACGGTGACATTCAAGTCTTGAGGACGGTCAAAATGGGGTGTCTACACATGCAAACAATGCAAGCATAACATGTTAAAGGCCAAAAACATCAAAGCTAGTAAAGGGCATTTCACAAGAGGCATGCAATACCAAGCCTAAATGACTAAACCAGCTATGGACAGACCTAAACCATGCCGAAACAGAGGCCAAAACATCCTGAAACTTGGGCACAAGAAGCTAGAAATGCATGCTCATATGATGGCTCATAAACAAGACATAAAAGCACAACTCTTAAACACAATTAAAGAGTGATAAACATGAGAGTATGGCAAAGATATAAGCTCTGAAATTACATTCCAAATGATGCCATATCACACACACATCACAAATATAGTATGTTATGGTGCTCAAAACTCAAGACTAGCTAAGGCACTTGCACCATAGCCATATCAAGCAAGCCCCGAAGGACCAAGATCACTCAAAACAGTCCTAAAGCATGCTAAATCAGGGCCAAAAACATGCTTGAACATAGCCAACATATGCTAGAATAAAAGGCCAAAACACCAAGTAAGCTAGGCCAATGATTGAGATTGCACTACAAGTACAAAAAGCAAACAACAAGAGGCCAAACCAACCAAAAATAGAGTTACATCAGGTCCTAAAATTCACAAAACCAAGCTCAAACTAAGCCTCAAAAAGGGAGAAATACATGCTCATTTGATAGGCTATCAACACATGCAAACAAGAAACAAGGAGACGAGGCCAACCCCTCCTATTTTGGACCTCAAAACATGGTTTCCACTGCTGAAATACCTCTGATTTTCAGTGGTGAAAAGGCCAAAAAAGTTGGATTTGAAGGTGGTGAGAAGTTGCACAAAGGCCTCACAAGCCAAGGAACAAAAAGGGAGAACAACCCCCAAACTCACCAAGCCTTAAACTACCATTTTTACACCTTAAAAATAGAGTTTTTGATGGTTCAAAACCAGCCCCAAAATATAACAAAACAATGGGAAAAGGGGGATAAAGCAGGTGTGCAAAAACAAGCTTGAAAGGAGGAAGTTCTTTCCCTTGAAGCACCTTGAAGCACAGCAGTAAAACCAGCCAAAATCAGCCTTTTGGAGCTCCAAAAGGGTCCCAAGCTACCTCAGTCCAAAGATGATCAACTTTGGTTAAGGGTCTGTTTACCAAAGTGTAGGAAATTCTCACTTCTAAGCCTAAAACAAGAGGAGAAAGAGAGAATTCTAGAGAGAGGGAAGAATTTGCTCAAAAATCTTCTAGAGAGAAAGGATTCTAGAGTGAGAAGCTCCCCAAATTTTCTAAGCCTTCAAAATGTTCTAACCCCATGAATATATGAGATATGGCTTCATATATAGCAAAAAGCAAGAGCTTGGTCGAAATATCTGATTATAGGACAGCTGGAGGTTGTGGAAGACAGTTGGAGGGAAATTATCTTCAAAATATCTGAGTTTGGGACCTTAGTGGTTGGTCAGCCACTTTTTCTGTTCGGTCGGTCACCCGTGGTGGTCGACTAGCTACTTTTCTGGTCGACAGCCCATTTTTCTGGTCGACAAGCAAAATTCTACTTTCTAGGTCCAACTTCGAATGGCCATAACTCCTTCTTCTGGACTCCTTTTCCAGTCATTCTTGTGTCCAAATTCAAGCCCCAGAATTAAGATTTCCAATGGTATTAGCCTTGCATCAAAATTCCAACTATGGAAAAAGTTATGCCTATTTTGGTGAAGCCGCTCAGTTTTGGTCCTACCCGAATTCATGCCGAACTTCTCCCAAACTAGTTTTCTTCTCTCCTTTCCTCTTTTCTTCAACTCCGAACCCCTAAAAAAGGTATTTTGAAATATTTTTCAAAGATTTCATCTCTCTTTCATTCATTTCCACTTTGTCCTTGGTCGGTTTATCGAAAAGCGCAACATTTAACGAAATGCGAGCGTCGGAACTTTGTAGGAACTTTATTTCCAAAACATTTTGAAAGAGAGGGCCTTAAGGTCTAAATTATTTTGATCAAGAAATGGGGTGTGAGGTTTGGATTTGACTCTCCTCTTGCCGAAAAAATTGAACCTTTGCAGAGCGTAGCCTACATCACTAAGTAAGCCATCAGTAGCGCCCAAGTCTTAAGGGCGGTCAAAAATGGGGTGTCTACATCCATATTCTGTAAATATGCATGTTATTATGCTTGTTGTCATATCCATGCTTTGCACCCATGCTTTATACCTTAGGATCTGGCTAAATTGGCATTTATGAGTTTGATCAATTATTATTTGATTTTCTGTGCTACCTCATTTTTGAGATGTTTCACATGTGATATATATTAGAAGTTGGATTTATAGTTGGTTTTAATGAGTGAATTGCATTAGGATCTTACATAAAGGATTATGCATATTTTACTAATTTTGTTTTTGTGCCTATTTGCAGCATGTCGGTAAATATATAAGCTTTTATGCCTTTGCATCCCACTTCTGTGTGTTTTTCAAATATGTTTAGCATCCTACCATATGCCTATGTGCTTATTTTATATAACTCTATGCATGCCAATGGATGAAGGTTGTGTTACTTAATTTGGAATAAAGTTGATTTTCATGATTGCACTATTCAAAAATACTTTCAAAATAATGAAATCAAAAAATGAAATCAAATTGCTCAAAATTAGACGGCACAGTCTATATGTGTTTGCTTCACATAGTAATTTTTAGGATTTATTATTAATAAATCAAAATATGAATGTATAAAGCTAATAAAATTCATATCATGGTTTAGTAAAGGCTGATCTTTTGATCGGGTGAGCGGGGGTACTTAATTAATGACCTTTTCCCTTCATAACTAAGCTTCCAAGCCAAGCATCCTTGGTTACGATGAACAGTGGCCTTGGCACAAGTCACGGTTTTCCTAATTCTCCTAAAATAAATGTTAGGTAGCAACCCTGAGATCTGATGGCGCAGTCCATTTCTAGAAAATATTTTTGCAATAAAATGGATTTTCTAAAGGTTGACAAATATAGACTCCCATCTACGTTTCACATTGCACTCGTGAGACTAGATCAAAGAGACCGAACCTCTCGAGTAGTGTTACAATAGGGCTTTCAGATTTTGGCTGGGTTAGAGGTGCATCCATCATGCATAGATCAGTGGGTTTGGGTAAATGTTATGGCATGATGTATATGCTGGGGTTAAAGGTGTGTGGTAGTGTATGTATGGGGTTGAGGTGATGGAGTGGTTGGATTTTGTCATGGGGTGGTAATGGGTTAGTGGTGACATTGGGTTTTGGTGGTTGTGGGAGAGCTATGACTTTGTTGTCAATGAGATCTAGAATCTCATGACGAAGATGATAGCAACGATTGGCTTCATGTCTGAGTTGTTCGTGGAAGGCACAGTGTTTGGCAAGGTCGTGTTTAGCTGGGAGAGGATTGGGAAGAGGTCGAGGGCCAAGAAACTTGAGATGCTCCTTTTCTATCAAGACCTTCATAGCTTTAGTGAGGGACATATAGAGAGAGATGAATGTTCTAGTTGGGGTTTGAGCTGGGTTTGCTATTTGCGGACCGATATAGGCAAAATAATCAACCATTTTGGTGGTGGCAGTGACCGAGTTGACTTCAGAAGGCTTTCCAGCTGTCCTACTGGTAGTAGCATTGGAACTGCGCCCGAAGGTTTTTTGTACAGGTTCTTTGTCGTCGACAATGATTCCCTACTTGATGGCATCTTCTATCTAGACCCCCATTTCATGTAGTTCTTTAAAAGTGAAAGTGGGAGAACTATCATCTGTTGCAACATTTTCCCATACAAATTCCTTACCACCATGCGAATTCGATTGGTCTTTGGTGGTCTATTAGTCATCATTGGCGCCTTGGCCTTCCACCTGGTAATGAAGGCTACAAAACTTTCATTTGACACTTGGCGGGTTGCCTCTAACTCCCGAGTGGTTACTTCAATCTGAGTGTTATAGGCATACTGGGTGATAAAGGCCTCGGGTAATTCTTCCCAACTTTGTTTCACCGAGTCCTCTAACTTGGTATACTAGATGGCAGCCACTCCTAACAAAGTTTGTCCAAACAAAGAGAGCGTTGAAGGTTGAGGCAAACCCATGGGCTTCAATACATCAGAGAATATGCAGATGTGCAACATAGGGCCACTAGATCCATTAAATCTATCGATGTGTGGCATCTTGAATCATTCGGGCAACTTTATAGCTGTTTCAGTATACCCGTCTTCGATGTCTGTGATTGAGTCAATTCCTCGCAACCTTTTGATCATTTTTTTTTTTTTCTAACTTGGCTAGTTTTAACATAGTTTGATCCAACTCATTTGTTTCCAGGGAAAAGAGCCCTCCTGTTGGTTATAGAAGGAAAAATGGTCGTCCCGACGAATTCACGGGAACTCTCAGGTCTTTTGATAAGTTGAGCTCAAGAAGCTCTTCAGTTGGTGGAGGCAGACTTGGAATTGTATGAGTCACCAGAGGCAGTTGGGTACTAGACTCCCCAGATAAGCATCACAACATAGCGAGAGCGTCACCCAGGTTGGCAATCATATTGGTAATAGTATCCATGCTCCATTGAAGAACCAAAATCATGTCTACTATATTTTCGAGGATCAGAGCCATTGCTGATTCTGGCGAATTGAGTGGGGATGATCTAGTTGGTGAAGAACGGGTACTCTGGACAATTGTTGAAGCTTTCGCTCTTTTTCTACGTGTAACCAGTGATAATGAAACTAACACTGGCTGACCCTCTACCAAATCTGCAATTTTACAGAGTCTACTAGCAGAAGTCCAAAGAACTTGAGGGATATCAGGCTGTTCCGAAGCTATAGTGCACAACTACCAAGCAAAAGCAATGAAATCCTCAATTAGAATTTCAGCAGTATTCTGGCTCAATTGATCATTGTGGGGGCCGAATATTAGGAGACGTAAATAGGCCGAATAATTGGACCTAGAGAGTCGAAGTATATACATCGCATTCGGTCCCGTCTTACACTTAAATCCTGCCCTATTCGGCTTGATGGCCGGTTGAGCAAGAGGCCGAGTGGAAAGCGGTTTGCAACAAAAGAAGCCGAGTAATTAGTTATATGACGAATCGAAAGTGGGCTCAGCCCCAAGGCCCAAGAAAGAGAAGATATAAACAGAAGAACACCAGCCAAAAAGAGGTATGTGAGAATTAGTACGCTTGACTTAAAATACAAGTAACTAAGAGAGTATACACTGACCTAACCGTCGGAGTGCTAATTCCGGCACCCCCGATCGGAGTGTTTGTTTCTTTTCAGGTCGTCCAGGTCAGTAGCTGAGGATCTTGAGTGTCCCAGTGGATCAAAAGAGTATTTCCAATCCACTTCCCTACAATTGACGCCGTCTGTGGGAATACTCAACTAGATCCATGGCGGGCGCAATGGAAGATCGTCCGATAATCGCTGACGAAACTACACCGCAAGATGATCTCACCCCAACAAACATGCTGGGACCAGAGACTATCGCCGCAAGACGCGCCTTGAACTTCGGCTCACCCTCGACTTCAGCGCATGAGAGAATGCAAGCGATCATGGAACAAGCAAAGCAAAACAAACAGAGGTTGGAGAACATGATCGCTGAGAACGAACGTCTTCGTCAGGATTTGGCCTTGGAAGTGGCGAAGTCCAAACAAGCTGTATGCCAAGGTCCAGAACGACCTCTGAGGGCAGGTCGTTGACGACCTCGAGCCCGACAGCAAGACACTGACAGCGACTCTGACTCATTATCCCCGGAGCCCAAAAAGAAGGGACGACCCGAAACTACCAGTTCCTCTAAAGAGAGTCCACATATAAGACATAAGCGAAGACGACATGGTTCAGACGAAGAAGACCAGCACAATCCCTTTGTGCAACGGATCTCAAAGGCAGTACTACCTAAGAAGTTCAAAGCCCCGTCGTTCACCTTGAACGACGGGAAATCGGATCCCACGAATCATATCCGTCACTACAAGCAAGCCATGACGTTGCATTTAGACAACGAAGCTCTCATGTGCAGAATATTTCCGAGCAATTTGGGACCGTTGGCCTTCAGATGGTATTATAAGTTGGAGCCAGCGTCGATTAAGAGTTTCCATCAACTACAAAAATCCTTCAGGGCAAGATTTATCACCAACGAGGTCCAGCCGAACCAAGCCGACTCTCTCTAGGCAATGCAGATCCAACCGGGAGAAACCTTACGAGCATATTCGAAGCGCTATTGGGAATGCTTTAATCTTGTTGATGACGCTTGCAACGACTCCATGGCCATTACCACCTTTAAAATGGGTTTGCATCCTGATAGTGCTCTCCGCAGCTCCTTGAGCAAAAGACCCCCCAAAATAGTCTGGTCGTTGATGAAGAAAGTTGAGGAGTACTGCAAAGTGGAAGATGATGCCTTGCGGGTTAAAGCCGGAAACATGGCCAACAAGACGGCCCCTTCTGAAATTGCTCAGCCTTTGAATTCCGTACCACCTCAGAGCCCTGAACCACGGCATCGGGCTAAACGAGACAAGGGACGGGATTCTCGCCGATCAAGTGACCAATGCCCCCACCGAGCAAATGAACACAAGTCGATGGCAGGCGCACAAGGCGCGCAGACAAGAAATACACAGAGTTGTCAGAGCCGATCAGTGTGGTTATGTCCAAAGTCCAACACCTTCCATTCTTCAAATGGCCGTCAAAAATGGTGGAATCTCCTGACACGAGAAGACGGGATAGGCGGTGCAAGTATCACAAGGATCATGGTCATGACACTGAGAGTTGTTATGCATTGAAGGATCACCTGGAGGAATTGGTACAAGATGGTCGGCTACAACAGTACGTCCGAAAAGGCAACTCAACCAAAGCAATAGCCGTAAGACAGGATTCGCCTCCACTCGGCGTGATCCACATGATATACAGCCTGCCAATGTCATCTGCGGTGCATACGATTCAGTCGAATACCGACCCTCAAAATCAACTCACTCCGGCTAAACAGCCCCATGAAGCTGCGAGCATTGCTTTCGATGATTCAGATTTGGCCGAAGTGACACTTCCCCACATCAATCCCTTGGTAATCAAGTTACGCGTAAACCGATTCACCGTTGAGCGCGTACTCATTGATCCGAGGAGCACATCGGAAGTTATGTATTACAAGACATTCACCAAACTCGGCTTCTCCGAATCGAATCTTTCTCCGGCTCCCTATCCACTTTTCGGCTTCAACGCCAATCCAGAATACCCGTTGGGGAAAATCACACTACCCGTTCGAGCGGGTTCTCGAACAGTGGATATGGAATTCTTGGTCGTCAAGCTGCTATCATCATATAATCTCATCATGGGGCAAACTTGGTTGCATACTATGCAGGCCGTGCTGAGCACCTATCATCAGCTGCTACGCTTCCCGACAGAACGCGGCATTGAGCAAATCCGTGGCTCCCAGAAATCGGCACAAGCATGTTATCTCCTTGTTGGAAAGATGCCAAAAGAGTTGCAGGTGAATTCTATTGAGGTGCCGGATTGAGAGAGCCTCGACGACGTTGGGTGGCCCCCAAGTGAAAAGGCCACGAAAGCCCTAGATTGAGTTGAAATTGACAGAAACCCAGACAGGTTCTTCATGGTCAGCGCCATCCTAAATCAAGCCGACACATAGCAGCTAATTTCCTTCCTACTTGGCAACCTTGACGTATTTGCGTGGAATCCATATGAGATGCCGAGTATAGTTCTGTCTGTTTCGCAGCACCGTTTAAATGTTGACCCTAAATGCAAGCCGATTATTCAAAAAAGCCGACGGTCAGCTGCAAAGCATACTGCCACCGTTGTTAAAGAGGTTGACCGATTGTTTGACGCCGGGGCAATCAGGGAAGTGATCTACCCTACATGGCTCTCGAATACTATGGTTGTGAAGAAGAAAAACGGAACTTGGCGAGTCTGTGTTGATTTCACGGACCTAAACAAAGCCTGCCCCAAGGATTGTTTTCCCCTTCCCAAAATCAATCAACTTGTAAGATGCGACGGCTCGCCATCAGCGTATGAGCTTCCTCGATGCTTATAGAGGCTACCATCAAATTGCCATGCATCCGGACGACCAAGACAAAACTGCATTCCTCACCCCAAGAGGAACCTATTGTTATAAGGTTATGCCTTTTGGGCTGAATAATGCAAGGACAACCTGCCAAAGACTAGTCACTGCCATGTTCAAGGAGCAACTCGGCCACACTATGGAAGTGTACATTGACGATATGGTGGTCAAGTCCAAAGAAGAGCAAACTCATTTAGTTGATCTAGAAGAGACATTCGGCATTTTACGCAAATACAAAATGAAGCTGAATGCTTCCAAATGTGCGTTTGGGATCGGCTTTGGCAAATTCTTGGGTTACATTGTCAACCACCGAGGAATCGAAGCCAACCCGAGGCAAATCACAGCAATCTTGGAGCTCGGCTCCCCTCATTCAGTAAAAGAGGTTCAAAAGTTGATGGGGATGGCCGCTGCACTCAATAGGTTCATCAGTCGATCCACAGACCGCTGCAGACAATTCTTTCATACACTACGGCAGGGCAAGGTTTTTGAATGGACCGCCCAGTGCGAAGCCGCTTTCAGCGGCCTCAAGACCTACCTCCGATCAGTTCCACTCTTGACAACACCTTCGGCAGGTGACCCGCTTATTTTGTATCTGGCAGTTTCCGACCGGGCCGTCAGTGCCATACTAATAAAGGAAGAGCTGGGGGAACAGCGGCCAGTGTATTATGTGAGCAAGGCAAAGGTTGACGCCGAAACACGCTACCTTCCGTTGGAAAAACTCATTCTGGCCCTCGTCATGGTAGCGAGAAAGCTGATGCATTACTTCTAGGGGCACACCATTAGGGTACTAACGGATTACCCCCTCCGATCAGTACTTCGTAGTGCAGAAACATCAGGGCACATTTCAAAGTGGGCTCTTGAACTCGGCCAGTACGATATTCAGTTTTTGCCTAGAACCTCAATCAAGGGACAAGTGCCGACTTCAAGTCCGATGAAAATCCGACCTAAGCCGAGCTGGAGAATTTATGTTGGGGACATTTGGTAGTTGTACTGTGATGGATCATCTAATCAACGAGGCAGCGGGGCCGGAGTAGTGATAATGGCTCCCGACGGGGCAATAATTGAGCAGACTGTCAAACTCAGCTTCGAAGCAACAAATAATAAGGCCGAATACGAGGCCCTACTAATCGGCTTACGGAATGCACATCTCCTAGGTACTCACCATCTGCTTATATTTTGTGATTCAAAATTGGTGATCAATCAACTAAAGGGGGAGTACATAGCAAAAAATGATCGTATGGCCACTTACATGAAAACGGCAAATTACTTACTGGCAAAATTCGACCATCATGAATTGAACCAAATAACCTGTGACCAAAACACACATGCAGATACCCTGGCTTGCCTAGCCTCCGCCATTAACTCAGAGATTAAACGGACCATTGAAGTTGGTTTCATCCCAGAGCCGAGCATTGGCCCTTCTGAGGAAATCCAGGTCAATGTCATGGAGTCAGGACCGAGTTGGATGGACTCCATTGCTGCTTTCCTATCTTTTGAACAGCTCCCAGCAGACAAGAAAGAAGTGCATAAGCTGCAAAATAAAGCCCTGCTATACTACTTGGATCCGCAAGGAAAGCTTTATAAAAAATCCCTTTCTGGTCCATACCTGGAATGCGTTCATCCGGACAAAGTCGAAGCACTTTTGACCAAAATACATGAAGGTAGTTGTGGCGCCCATTCTGGCGGGCGCTCTTTGGCTCATCGAGCCATGACACAGGGGTATTACTGGCCGACAATGAGAGCCGATGCCGAATGTTACGTGAAAAAGTGTGAACAGTGCCAGAAGTTCTCTCCTTTGACCCACCTGCCTGCTGAAGAGTTAAGCTCTATAACCAGTCCTTGGTCGTTCGCCCAATGGGGACTTGACATCGTCAGACCACTGCCTCATGCCCCGGGTAACAAGCAATTTTTGATTGTCGCGACAGATTATTTCACAAAAAGGGTAGAAGCGGAGGCACTAACGCACATCCGAGATACTGACGTAAAGCGTTTTGCATGGAGAAACATCATAACAAGATTCGGCATTCCAAGACCACTTATTTCAGATAACGGCACCTAGTTTGATTGCGGTGTCTACAGGGAACTGTGCAGCAAGTATGGTATTCGGCCCTATTATTCCTCCCCGGCTTATCCACAGAGTAATGGCCAAGCTGAAGCCTCCAACAAATCTATTTTAGACGGCATCAAGAAGAGGCTGGAGAAAGTGAAAGGAAGATGGGTAGAAGAGTTGCCAAGTGTGTTATGGGCTCATCGCACAACTTCGAGGCAATCCACTGGGGAGACGTCGTTCGCTTTGTGCTTCGGAACGCAGGCAATCATCCCTTTGGAGATCGGCCTCCCAACCTTGAAATGAAGAGTTTTTGATTTGGGCCGAAACGACATGATGTTAGCCTTGGATTTGATTCTGATTGAGGAACGGAGAGACCGTGCCCTTGCATCCATGGCACGGTACCAGCAGCAACTTGCTAAGTCATATAATCAGCGTGTTCAACTGCACTGCTACATGCCAGAAGAGTTGGACCTGAAGAAGGTGCTTCTAGCTGCCAAGAATCCGACCGACGAAAAATTGGGTCCTAACTAGGACGGCCCTTATCAGATCAACTCAGTCGCGGGAGTAGGGGCATATCGGCTCAAAGACATGTCTAGGAGAAGTCTGCCACGGCCTTGGAATTCCACGCATTTAAATAAATTCTATCATTGACCCGACTTGTGGGGCATGATACTTGTTTTGAATGGTTCGCCATGTACATATTTCATTTTTTGCCATCCAAAGTTTCCCGTTTTCTTATCGCACAATTGAGTTCAAAAGCCTCCGGATTCGGAGCCCCATTGGTGCATGATACCTTTGGGTCGATTAAGCCTCCGGATTCGGAGCGCCCTTCGTGGATATCACAATTGGCCAAACTAACTCTCTGGATTCGGAGCCCCATTTGTGCATGACACTTTTGGGCCGATTAAGCCTCCGGATTCGGAGCGCCCTTCGCGGATATCACGATTGGCCAAAATAAGTCTCCGGATTCGGAGCCCCATTTGTGCATAACACTTTTGGGCCGATTAAGCCTCCGGATTCAGAGCGCCCTTCGTGGATATCATGATTGCCCAAGCCAAGTCTCCAGATTCGGAGCCCCATGGGTGCATGTCACCATGGGCCGATTAAGCCTCCGGATTCGAAGCGCCCTTCGTGGATATCACGATTGGCCAAACTAAGTCTCCAGATTCGGAGCCCCATTTGTGCATGACACGTTTGGGCCGATTAAGCCTCCGGATTCGAAGCGCCCTTCGTGGATATCATGATTGCCCAAGCCAAGTCTCCGGATTCGAAGCGCCCTTCGTGGATATCACGATTGGCCAAACTAAGTCTCCGGATTCAGAGCCCTATTTGTGCATGACACTTTTGGGCCGATTATAAGCCTTCGGATTCGGAGCACCCATCGTGGATATCACGATTGGCCAAGCCAAGTCTTCGGATTCGGAGCCCTATGGGTGCATGACACCTTGGGCCGATTAAGCCTCCGGATTCGGAGTGCCTGTAGACGTCCCCCCGGGGGAGGGCTTTGGTTCTACAGTTCGAACTCAAATGTCACGGTTCTGAATCTAATCCCGCAAAGTACAATACCATATTGATAAATCACCAAAGAGTCCAAATCCGGCAAATCGTTTTGGAAAACTAATTTTTAAGAAAGAAGTGCCAAACATGGACTGCTTTGCCAGATACAGAGTCGCCACCTAAATATTTTATTTTGGGGGAATTTAGGAAACCCTGACTCGTGCCGAAGGCTACGTGTCCATCATCACCAAAGTTGCCTCGGCTTGGGAACTTGGGTACGGTTGGGGAAGGTCATCTATGAGCACCCCTGCTCGCCCGATCCGAAGATCGGCCTGTATTAAGCATGATATCGAGTTTTTGAAAACACATGCGTTCTTATTCCGGTTAATTGGCTAATCTTTACTACGTGATGCGCACAGCAAAACAAGTGTAGACTAGATCGCCTAACTTGGAACAAAGCATTGCATATCCGTTTGTTTGGAAATGGTTTTGAATTTTGTTACTCGCAAGTAGGCTAAAACACGGATTTCGATGAATTATTCCAATTCAAGCAATCCAACCTTCACCCACAGGCATTTAGGCAGTTATATCACACAAGCAATTAGCCTCATGGCAAGCATGCTTTCATGTTAACATTCACATACATACAAGATGCTAAAACATAAACACTCACAGTGTACTCCAAGCCAAAACAAAGAACTAGTTAGTAATCAATGCATGATCCTAATTCATGTTTGAGATGGCTAATGCAACACATGCAAAATGCAGCTAGAATAGGCTCGGCTAATCTAAGATGGCATGTGAGATGCAATTTAGTACATGTATTCAAGTTGGAATTGAAATACGATGCAGTTAGCATGATGCGCCGAGCCCGGTGCATGCAATACAGATGAATGGATGCAAAAATGCATAGCATAAGGATGCTAAATTGAAATATGTCCTAAAACTAACCATCATAAGCAGGTAAGTAAAAGGGAGAAAGACGTGAGGTTGGAAGACATGCATCACACACACGCACGCTTATTACACAATTATGCCTCTCTCAACGGAGGGATCGAAAGAATAATACAAATTAACTAACTAACAAGCTAATTAATTATTACACAACACTTAACTAATTAAACAAATTAATTAAGCTATGAAAGCAGTAAAGCAGCCTCGGGAAGAGGGACAAATGCATGCATGCTCGGCTTCGCTCGGAAATCTATTTCCATGCTCATGCTGCCTCTGTTTACACTACCCTACACCTCTGAAAACTGTGCAAGTCTCAAGGATGCCTCTGAATTACCTTCTGAGCGCTGTGGGATGTCACCGGCCAAGAGGAACTGGTCATCGACCGTTTGTGGGGATATCGGCCAACAATGCATAGCCGGCCGGCACTGAAGGTGGCTGATCGACCATCTCTTCCTGTAGAATCTTGTTGTTGCTGCAACAGAGGACAAATAGAGCAGGGCAATGCATTTTCAAGGCAATGTTTGCACCACCACCTTCCTTATCATGTTTGAGACTCAAAGGAGTATGGTTCTCGACCCTCGAGCCATCAATCACGCATTTCAACGCATGATGGCCAAAGGAGCCAAATGTACAAATTAATGTACAATGAATGCACAAAACACATGAATGCCTCACACTCTATCATGTTAGATCAAGAGCGTCGGTGACCAAGAATTGAGGCACGTTTCGTCACTTCAAGTACAAAACGTCCCTCGAGCCTTGTGTTTGGTTTGACACCCCAAACCAAACACAATGCTATGCAAGTGTACCAAATACAATGCAAAGCATGCAACCAATGTAATGCAACATGTGCAATGTAATCCAATATAATCAACCTAAGCATGCAAGCTAAGTCAATGTAACATGAGCACGACAAATGCAATGCAATGTTACCTAACATGCATCCAAACATGCAAGAATATGTGACAACATATCAAGCACATGACAAAATGCAAGCTAACAGGCATGCAAAATGCGACTTAAGCATGCAAATATGCAAGACATGTAACAACATTCAAGCATATAACAACATGTGAGGCAAACATGTAACAACACGTTAAGCAACTTAAAAAAAAGAGAATGCATGCCAAATGCATTACAACTTAAGCATGCAACAACATGTCATGGACCAAGTACACAACAAGGCACAATTGAACTAGCATGCTACAACACGCAATTTACCAAATATGCAACAAGCATGTGACAACATACAAGGCAAGCATGCAACAACATGTGGGGATGGTCTTAAACCGAAATGGACAACTCTCAAATAGGTCCAAATCAATGGCCAAAATGCTATGGAAACGAGGACAAAAGCTCATACAAACATGCATGCTAATTGGCCTAAACACTAAGGCATAAAAGGGTAACTTTTAAGCACACTTAAAAGAGGTGAAAAGCATGCAAATGTGACAACATTACATACTCTGAAGTGATGCTAGGGGTGATGCCAAATCACATAAACAAATCAAGCATAGCATGCATAAGGCTCAAAGCCTAAGGCTTGTGAAGGGACTTGAACCAAAGCTACACAAAACAAGGAGCATATGGCAAACATAACCCAAAATAGTCCTAAATCATGTCAAGATGATCCTAAAACATGTGAGGAATGAAGCCAAAACATGCTAGAACAAAGGACCAAAAGCATGAAGCAAACAAGGCCACAAGAGAGGTGTTACACTACACCTATCAAAGCCAATCATGGCATGACTTAAGCAACCAAAAACAGAGTTATGGCATGTCAAAATGAGCCCAAAGACCCACTTAGATGGCATCCCAAATGCCTAAGCATGATGGCATACATAATGACACATTCATGAGGCATAAGACACTAATTCTTTAAGACATTAAAGGAGTTATAAGTGCAAGTATATGAGCATGGAATATGGACTGAAATAACATTATAAGTGATGCCAAACCACTGAAATGACCCCAAATATAGCATGCTAATGACTTGGACACTTAAAACTAACAAGCTAGAATACATGGTAGCTATACAAAACAATGCGAGCATGACCAAGAGGACCAAAATCAGAGCTTAAGTATGTTACAACATGGCTAAAAGCTTCACGGAATTGAACCAAAATCATCCTAAAAAGACATGTTACAACATGGCGCATGTTAAGGCAAATCATGGGATTTCAAGACAAGCATACGAAGCATGCATGGTATGTCTAAACCAAGTCAAAGCAGTGCTATATCATGGCAAAACAAAGCCTAATATATACTGAAATGAAGCTAAAACAAACTAAGCACACATGCTACAAACATAAGCCATTTATGTAAGCATTAAAGACAACATGGAGAGGGGAAGGCCCTCTCCTATTTAAGATGCCAAAACCACCTCTCCACCACTGAAAATCCTCTGGATTTCAGTGGTAAAGAGGTCATGCAAAGCTCAAAGCAAGGGCCAAAAGAGATGGTTTAAAACAAGGCCTTGAAAGGGGCAAACAATCCCAAACCTCAAAATGACCTTAAACAAAGTTCTAAAGCAAGTAAAAGCAGAACTTTTATCAGTTATAAACTAAGCTCAAAACAATAAGCAAGAAGGGTTAAAAGCTTAAGCAAGAAAGGGGTATCTAAAGGTAAGAAGCTCACCCTTGTAGAACCTCTTCAAAAACAAAGCTCCAGCAGGTTTTCTGAGTTCAAACCAATCCAAGAACTCTGAAATCAACTTCCTAGGACCTCAGCAATCAAGGAAGGTGTTCTAGTGTGTGTTTGTGTACAATAGTAAGACAATACTACTCTTTTAGACACAAAACAAAGCTAAACAAAGAAGAATAGATACAATACTATATCTATCCTCTCAAGAACAATTTTTCTGAACCCTAGAGGAGGGAGGAGGGGCTCCCTCTTTATCGAAGTTCAAATTCTAAAGCTTCCAAGAGAAGCTAAGCAAAGGGCAAATCCATCCATACACGTGTATGGAGGGGGTGAATTGTGGATGCCAGCTACACCAGTTGGCACAAAATATCTGCATAAAGCAGATGAACAAGGTTAGGCCACCAAAAATGGCCGATCGACCAACATAAGTGCCGGCCGACCAAATATAGTGCCGATCGGCCAACACTCTTGGCCGATGGCATGAAAAAGGGGCCGATGGCATCATGCCCTGGCTGGTGCGTTAAGGGGATGGCAAACAAGCCACCCACTTTCCTTAGAAGCAAAACACAAGTGTTTGGTCCACAACCAAGCACAAAACAAACAAGTTGAGAGATCTTGAGGCAAGGCGCGTAGTCGAGACCTCCGAGAACTCAAAATGAACACGAGCATAGATGATCATCAAGTGTTCAAACGATGACGTCCAAGTCTTGAGGACGGTCAAAAATGATGTGTCTACAGTGCCCTTCGTGGATATCACGATTGGCCAAACTAAGCCTCCGGATCCGGAGCCCCATTTGTGCATGACACTTTTGGGCCGATTAAGCCTCCAGATTCGGAGCGCCCTTCGTGGATATCACGATTGGCCAAGCCAAGTCTCCGGATTCAGAGCCCCATGGGTGCATGACACCTTGGGCCGATTAAGACTCCGGATTTGGAGTGCCCTTCGTAGATATCACGATTGGCCAAGACAAAAAGCCTGCGAATTCGGAGCCCCAGGCGTGCATAACACGTTTGGGCCAAATAAGACTCCGGATTCGGAGTGCCCTACACGACGAAAGTTAAAGCATACAAATATTCAAAGTGAAATGCTTCGTTAAGTTGAGCTGGCAAAAACCATATACACATTAAAGCATACAAACATTCAAAATGAAATGCTTAATTAAGTTGAGCCGGCGCAAACCGCATAAACAAATTAAGCATGCAAACATTCAAAATGAAACGCAAACATTTAAAACAAAGTATTTTATTAAGTTAACCAATAGATACATAGCTGACGCCCAATCTGTGTTGGAGCATTTACAACATATTCAATTCTATTCGGTATCACCCTCATCATCGCTCTTCTCAATTTCGAAAGCGCCAAAAAGAAAGTGATGACCTTGATATAATGGCAATGTCGATTCAACTCCTGCTCCTTGGAGTGTCTCTGCAGCTTGGAGAGCCTTAATCCACCCATGCCTAAAGCCCCGATTCTCGCATCGGCATACCTCCTCTACGAGTTTCTCCTTGGTATTCTCTATCCCGACTTTTCGGCCGTTGTGGAAGCCTCGTTCATAGGCTGTAGCCTTCGCATTCTCTACTGCAAACATACTTGCCATATCTCGATCGACAATTGCATGGTTTAATAGCCGTTGGGTCACTCTTTCATCCACGACCGAGTTGGACTGTCCGGCCGCACGCGGCTCGGCAGTTTGGCCCTTCCTTAGCTCGCGCTCGGCCTTCTCTGCACGAGCCTCCAAGTTTCGAATTCGTTCGTCCTTCTTCTCTATCTCCTGCCGCCGCGGCGCGCAGATGCATGCCGACTTCATAGGTGGTATACAGCTGTCTCACTGCTCCGTGGATGCCCTCTCAAAATACTTCGAAATCATGTCGACCAACCATCGACTGCTGGACTTCTGGTAGAAAAATCTGTCGACCGAACTCGATTGCTACACCTGGGTCATTAACAATAGAATCCGCCTCCGTCATCGGTTTATTCCCCACAAAAACCGCAAAACTCAACGGTCGCAGCGTCGTGTCGGGCTCATTTCTCGGTCGCGGTTACGAGGAGCTTCCCCGTTGCTGTTTTTCCTTTCGGGGTGATCTACTTCGACGACTTAGGGGCTGATGTTTTTCTCATTCCCTGTACATCCTACCTCCCGTGCATGTGGGCTCGCTGCTGCGATTCATTTCAATGTCAAGCTCAGCCAATGTTCGCCCTTCACATCTGCTGTTGAAGAACAGTCTATTTAAGTAGAGTAGTTTTTAAGTTCGCCCTTCACCTCACCCTAATCAATCCTCGGAGTAAGACTCCAGCGGCTCAACATCCACTTGCTTGTATGGAATCGGCATAGCCAATGTCACATCAGCAGCAGCAAGGGCTTTGTGCCAGCCGTGTTTGAATCCCCGATTCTCGAATTTGGGGACTTTTTCCACATAATTCGCAAGGGCAGCGCTTTGCCCAGTCTCGTACGCCTTGGAAGCCTCAGTGTCGGCTACTTCATTCGCCGTCTTTGATTCTTTCAAGTCCGCCTCAAGTTTGGTGATCGCCTCTTGGGCTAACTTGAGCGCAGCTTCGCTTGCGTTCGCCCTCTCCTCGATGGCCAATCTAAGCTGGTCTGCATTTTGTGCCCTTTCCATCTCGACCTCGGCCCTTGCAGCTTCTATCTTCGCCCTCGCCGCTTCGAATTTAGCCCGGCTTCCTCAAAGGCTACCCTTAGAGCCTCGTCTACTTCGGCCTCAGATTGGCCTGATTCTTCAGCAACCTCAGAGACTTCTGCACGCTCCGAGTCGGATCCGTCGAAACAAATTTGGCACAAGTTTCTGAAGTCAGTTAAAATAAGAGCCATAAGAAAGTCTTCACCCCTCAGAATCGGGATGTTTTTTGATGCCGAGAACGTTGTGTACGTCTGCTCGTATCGAAGAAGTATGTAGGCCGCTCTCCCTTGTTTCTGAAGGCTTGGACGGCCGAAGTATTTCAACGCGACTTTGATTTCCGTAAGAACGGCATCGTCGATCGAAGTCGAGACTTTCTTCAAATCGTTTCCTGCACAAACCAAATCATGAGACTGAAAAGATAAAGTCTTCTATATATAACAAACATAAGTACAAAGGGCTAAGGGATAGGATCTAAGCGGTCCTCACCTTCGCCGAATTTCTAGTTTCCTTGGACAACGACCATGACATCATCGACTCGCTTGCCAGAGCTGGAAAGCATGGTCACTAATTGATGGTCGGTGTCCTTGGCCCTGAGGAAATAGCACCCATGCCAGCCAGAAGACTTCTCCAAGGCACAACAATGCCGAATAGCAGGTATGACGAGGTTAATCCTAAGGCGACGGTTTAACTCTATGATCCCCATTACGATTCTAAAAAAATTGACATTGGGTTGGGAAGGGATTAGACCCCAATGGCGAAGGACAGCCCTAAGGAATGGGTGAAGGGGGAAACGGACTCCACCCTCTGCAATTGATAGGAGAGGGAATACGATTGTGCTTTCATCAGCCCTCTCCATATCGAGGGTGTCGTCTATCATGAGTGATAGACGAACGTCATCAGGGATGGAAAAATGGCGTCGAAAGCTAGAAATTCGATCCGCGGAGAAGAGATCTTTCAAATGTTTTGCCATTCTCTTCAGCCTATAGGAGTGTGCTGAACCAAAAATAAACCAGGAAAAAGGATTCAAAGCAGAGAGGAAGAGAACTTACAAGAGACGAAGAAGATAGTGAAGGATAAAAGGAAGTTGCAGAGGTAAGTCGGAAGGCAGTCCAACGACATCAAGCACCTAAAAATGTGCATGTATTTGAAAAGACGTCGAAATTTTAAATCACAATAAATAGAATGTACGAAGGGGCAGGAAGTTGAAATGATGACCAAGAGGCATGTGCTCTGACATCTGCGTTGGAATGAGGTTAGCCGCCGATTTTCGGCTCTCACTTTTCGAGTTCGAAACCAAACACTCCAGCTAACTATCGTTAGTAGAGTGCTTGGGGGGCAATTATGGGGGCCGAATATTAGGAGACGTAAATAGGCCGAATAATTGGACCTAGAGAGTCGAAGTATATACATCGCATTCGGCCCCGTCTTACACTTAAATCCTGCCTTATTCGGCTTGATAGCCGGTTGAGCAAGGGGCCGAGTGGAAAGCGGTTTGCAACAAAAGAAGCTGAGTAAATAGTTATACGATGAATCGAAAGTGGGCCCAGCCCCGAGGCCTAAGAAAGAGAAGATATAAATAGAAGAACACTAGCCAGAAAGAGGTATGTGAGAATTAGTACGCTTGACTTAAAATACAAGTAACTAAGAGAGTATACACTGACTTAACCGTCGGAGTGCTAATTCCAGCTCCCCCGACCGGAGTGTTTGTTTCTTTTCAGGTCGTCCAGGTCAGTAGCTGAGGATCTCGAGCGTCCCAGTGGATCAAAAGAGTATTTCCAATCCACTTCCCCACAATCATTATACAACATACTGAAACACTGAATTCAACCCCTCAAAATGAAATGCCTAAACCACTACTTAGAATTTTGAGAACCTTAGATGCCATACATCGCATATAGTAGGAAAGAGAACAAAAACCCCTATGAAGGGTAGGGTTGTCATGTCCTAGCTTTGACCTGATTCAAGGTTTAACTATTCAAACAAGGGGCATCATATATCTTAGCAGGAGGTAGTATCCTATCATAATTTGGAAGTTGCTAAAGCTTACAATATACACTACGTTAGTCTTGGTCAAAAAAGGTACCTCACTGAGACACCGATATACCTACTCAATCTGGTGAATTAAGTCGTACGTGGTGATCCTGATTCCAAGGCTTATGCTTCCACCATATTAGAGCCCATGTCCATCTATCCACCCAAAACCGAATGGTCGTCCAGGATAACAGGTGACAAGCAAAGGACTTTGGCGCACCAATGCATGCAATGCAATGAACATATAATTGAAAATTTTAAAATATATATATATCATGGAGTTCTAGTCAAGGTTTCTTATATCCCCAATAAAGTTGCCAAAAACTGTAACATGCCCAGGGGGTACCCGTGCGTGTTAAATAGTTTAGCCCTCGATTTCTTTTATCTACTCTCACGAGTGCAACGTGAATCATATATGAGAGTCCAAATTTTGCAACTTTTATGGAAATTTATTTTATTGCAAAAATCTTTGTCAGAAATGGATTACATCACTAGATCTCGGAGTCATCAACTAATATTTTTGGGAAATTAGTAAACTCGTGACTCATGTTAAGGCCATTGTTCAACATAACCAAAATTGCTTGGCTTGAAACCTTAGGTACTAGAGGGGAAGGTCATTAATTGAGCTCTCCTGCTCTCTCGATCAAAGATCGATCTCTACTGAACCATGATATGAATTTTATTTGCTTCATATATTCATATTCCGATTATTTAATAAATGCTAAAATTACTATGTGAAACAAACAAGTATAGATTATGTCATTTATTTTGGAGCAATTCGATTTCATGCATTTTTTAAAGCATTTTGAATAATTAGACGGAATTTTGAGTTTATGGCATGAAAATCATTTTTGTTCCAAATTAAACAATGCAACCTTCATCCACATGTATTCATAGAGATCTATCAAATAAGCACATAGCCACATGGTAACATACTAAACATAGTAAAAAAATGCACACACAAATGGGATGCTAAAGCATAAAAGCTTACATATGTATCGGCGTCCCACAAACAATTACAAAATAAGGTTCGTAAAACATGTATAATCCTATATACAAGATTCTAATCCAATTCATTCACCACATACAACTAGTGATTCAGCTTCTAAAATAAGACATGTGATTCATATAAAAAACGTGAAGTTGCGCACAAAATCACATAATAATTGATGGGTTAATTACACTAATAGTCCCCATAGTTTGGGACTTGTGTCACTTTGGTCCCTGATATTTCAATTGTGACACATTAGACCCTGAATTTTAAATTTTGTTCCAAATAAGGACAATTGAAAATATCATTAGATTTTTCAAGGGTAAAATCGTCAATTTGATAAAATATAAACTAATTTGACCAAAATAAATATCAAAAAAATATTTTTAATTTTTTTAAAATTATTTTTATCCACCAATGATAAAATTATGAAAAATTAATAAAAATTACATGATTAATTTTTTAAAATTAATTTTATATGATTATCATCCAAACACATAATAAAAATTAATTTGGTAGAATAAATAAATAAATGTCTAAAAGATTTATCAATTTTACATAATTTTATTTTTAGTAGGTAGAAACAATTTTTAAAAATTCAAAAATATTTGTTTGACATTTATTTTTGTCAAATTAGTTTATATTTTATCAAATTGACAATTTTACCCTTGATAAATCTAATTATATATTCAATTGTCCTTATTTGGAACAAGATTCAAAATTCAGGGTCAAATGTGTCACAATTGAAAAGTTAGGGACTAAAGTGACACAAGTCCCAAACTATAGGGGCTATTTGTGTAATTTGCCCATAATTGATTAAATCCACAAATGTAAATTTAGCCAAATCAAGATACATGAAACATGATTGTAAAGCATAGATATGATGATAAATAAAATATACTACATATGTACAGATAAGGAAAACAAGTAAAAGAATGGGATAGAAAGAAGTGGGATGGGGAATTATTACAACATTTGAATATTACAAATCCAAATAAGAGTAGAAAAGAAAGAAAATATTACAACAAGATATATTCTCATAGATCTCTCCTAAATTAAAAGAAAAACAAGAAAAACAGAAGCTTTAGGGGGGTCTCAGAGACCGTCAGTTACTATTCTGCTCAACGCCGGGACACTACTGGGTTCTGTCTAGGAGAGGTTGGCCAACCGGCCAAAAAATGAGCTAGCTGACCAAAAAGTTGGCCGGGTCGACCAATTAATTGGCTGACTGGCAAATCAAGCCAGGCCAGAACTCTACTTTCTACTTTTCAAGCACCAAAGATAGAAACAAGCAGGGAATACGTGGCTGACTTAACTAACCACTCCCAGTTAGAGTATAACAAGCTTACAATATGAAATGAAATTAAAGCAAAAAGCTGAAAATAACAAAGAAAGTACAAGGAAAGAAAAGTGTGCAAAATTCACCTTCGAAGAAAAGGATTTGATTTTCAAACTTTCTTTTGATCACCTTCAAGCTTAGGAAGTGTATTTCTTAGTTCTCAGCTTGAAAATTCAAAATTTTTGTGTGAATGAGATTTTTGGATGTTTAGCAGAGTTTGTGGAGGAGTTTTCTTCTTTCCTCTCTGTCAAAAGCACTCACTCTCTTTTGATCAAGGATACTAAAGCTTGGCTATATCAGAGTTTTTGGGATGGTTTTGGTGTCTCAAGGATGGAATATCAGTGTATGGTAGTGTATAATTGAAAATGGGAGTTTTTGGTTCAAAGCTTAAACTTCTCTTTTTTCTCTCTAATCTTCCTTTCTTGTTTTCAATCCTCTTCTCCTAACAATCTGACCACCTACATGTAGGCAATGCAAGAATGATTAGTGGAAAAGGTGGTGGGGGACAAGGTTGAAAACAAAGGCCACAAAATAACAAAGGCCAAGGACTTTGTTGAAGAGGCCAGCTCTCTTGACAATAAGAGATGAGTAGGTACACACCCTACAAGGCACAATCAAGTAGGTGGCAGGGGACAAGGTGGAAGATAAAAATGATGGAGTGACAAAGATGGTTGCATTAGATGCTTCTTTGGGGGTAAGAGACAAATGTTGTTTTGACAATGGAGGCCAAAGGAAGATAGCGGAGGGTCAAGAGGTGTGTATCTCGTGCATACATGTATCAAGAAATATCTAGAATAGCATGTTCCACACACTTGTAATAAGAATTATGCCAAAACTGCCCTATTTTTGGGAAAATTAGCCGGCTGGCTGCTAGCCAGCCAAAAAGATGGTTGGCCCACAAAGTTGGTTGTAGCTGACTAATTTTGCACGAAACATGATTTTTTGACAAAATTATCATCTTTTCCTCCTATTTCGACATTGTTCTTTGTTCAATTTCCTCAGAAAAAAGTCTTATTTTGAAGTTTAAAGGTGAGTCTCGGAACACTACAGAAATATTCAGAACAAAGCACGGGAAGAAAGTTTTGAAAGATAGTCTTGAACAGGGCTTAAACACTTGGCCAAAACAAGCTTAGGGTTGGAAATTAAGCAAAAGTTCCATCTTTCTTACTAAGAATATTGTGAGAAATACCTTCTTGTTTTCATCATTGGGTAATCAAAAGAAAGCGCCCGAGTCACAGGACCAGTCAAAATGGGGTGTCTACACCTGATCAAGAAATCAAGTTAGAACCAAGATACACACAATAGCCAGTAGTAGACCTCTTATCAAGCACATCACCTACCCAATCTGACTCTGAATAGGCATTAAGAATAAGAGAACCAGGAGAGAAATGAAGACCATGAGACAATGTACCTTTAAGATATCAAAGTAACCTTTTGACAGAGGCAAAACGACTAGTCAAGGGTGTGTGCATGAACTAACAGAGATAATTGACTACAAAGGCTAGATTCAGCCTAGTGATTGTAAGATATTGAAGGGCTCCTACCAAACTTCTGTAAAGAGCTAGTTGAGAAAAGGGTAAATCATGTGCTGAAGAAAGAGAAGTAGGTTTAGTAGCCATTTTTGAAGAATAGGACTTACAATCAGCCATGCTAGCTTTGGCCAATAATTCTGAGGCATACTTCTGTTCAGAAAGAACATAACCAGAAGAAGATTTGGTGATAGAGATACCGAGAAAATAATTGAAGAAGCCTAGCTCTTTCATGGAAAAGGTAGCATGCATTTGTTGAATAAGAGAGTTAATATAAAGAGGATCATTACCTATGAGAAGAATATCATCTACATATATGAAGAGAATTGTGATAGAAGTAGAAGTCTTTTTGACAAAGAGAGATGAGTCACGATGGCTAGGGACAAAATGCTGAGTGAGAAGAAAAGTGGGGAAAGTTGAGAATCAAGCTCTAGAAGCCTGCTTTAAGCCATACAGTGCTGTGTTCAACTTGTAGACAAGATGAGGCTGAGTAGTATAGACAAAACCTTAAGGTTGAACCATGTACACTTCTTCTTCAAGAACACCATGGAGATATGCATTGGAAATGTCAAGCTGCTTGATTTGCCAATCAAAATGAAGAGCAAGACATTAAAGGATTTCAATAGTTGGTTGTTTAACCACAGGACTAAAAGTCTCATGATAGTCCACTCTTTCAATTTGAAGAAAACCCTTTGCAACTAGCTTGGCCTTATGCCTAGCTATAGTGCCATCTAAATTATTCTTTAACCTATAAACCCACTTGCAACCTATGGCTTACTTTCCAAGGGGTAGAGAAACTAATGACCAAGTCCTTTGTCTTTGAAGGGCTTCAAATTCATCATGCATAACAGCTTGCCAAGCAGAAGAGGAAGTTGCTTCCTTATAAGTTTGTGGTTTAGAGAGATTAGCAAAAGTAAGAAGACAAGCAGAAATGGATAAAGGAGGAGGAAACTTGGATTTAGACCTAGTGATCATAGGATAAGCATTGGGTGGAACATAGGAAAAATCAATAGAAATAGTAGAAATAAGAATTTGAGAAGAAGGATTTGTAGAAATAAGAAAAACACTATCAGTAGAAGGTGCTACAAGAGATAAGTTGGAAAGAGGAGCTGAAAGAGATGGTGAGGCAGCAGGAGGAGGAGACTAAGGTGTGAATTAGTAGTGACTGGAGAATGAGAGAAATGAGAGGAAGGAATAGACTAGAAAAAATCCAGTAAGGAACTGTAGAACAAGAATAAGATGAAGACTGAAATCGAAAAGTGGACTCATCAAAGATCACATATCTAGAAATATACACTTTTCCTGTTTGAGGATTAAGACACCTATATCCTTTGATTGAAGGTTGATATCCAATGAAAACACATGAAATGGATTTTGGTTGAAGCTTATGAGTAGTGAATAGTTTGAGCCAAGGATAGCACTTACAACCAAAGGACCTTAAGAGCATGTAGTCTGGTTTTTGGTTGAACAATAACTCATATGGAGTAAGATTTTTAAGCTTGAGAGTGGGGTGCCTTTTGATTAATTAGACAGCAATAGCAAGGGCATCAAACCAATAAACCAATGGAAGAGAAGAATGATGCATGAGAGTAATGGTAGTTTCAATAAGATGCCTATGTTTCCTCTCAACCACACCATTTTGAGAAGGTGTATGAGGGATGCCAACTGGTGTTCAATCCCTTTTTTGTTTAAGAAAAGCGTGAAATTGTGTGCTGAGATATTCACCTCCATTATCACTTCTTAAAACTTGAAGTTTTGTAGAAAACTGTGTTTCAACAAAAGCCTTAAATTCAAGAAATTTAGTAAACACTTTACTCTTATAATGAAGAGGAAAAAGCCAAGTAAATTTGCTAAAATCATCAATGAACAACACATAGTACTTAAAGCCTGAAACAAAAAAAAAAAAAGCAAAGATGCCACAAACATCAGTATGAATGAGAACTAAAGGATTATTAACAGTAGGGTTGGACAAAGTAAAAGGCAACCTATGGCTCTTGGACACACAACAGTGTTCACATAAACTAGAGCCTTTATTAGACAAAAGTAAAGACTTAGAATGTGATAGAATGTGATGAAACTTCTTGGATGAAGGATGACCAAGTCTAAAATGCTAGTTTGGTGTCACTGAAGTTGTGGAGCAGGGAAAACAAGCTTGTGAAACTAAAGCAGAAGATGATGAAATTAATGGATAAAGCACATTTGAATAGCAGCTTTATACAAGATTTTTTTAGTTCTCTTGTCTTGAATAATAAAAGTGCTCTCATCAAAAGTAATATTACAATGATTATCAATAACCAACTGATGAACAGAAAGTAAATTGGAAGAGAGTGTGGGCACATGAAGCATTTTTGTAAGTTGAAAAGGAAAAGTAGGAATTTGAAGAAGTCCTTTACCAGTGTGAGCAATAGGATGAGTAGAACCATCACCAACTGCAACTTGATCTTGGCCATGGTATGGTTGATGAAATGAGAGATTATTGAGATCATGAGTCATGTGACTAGTGGCACCAGAATTAAGAAACCAGTTGGCATCAGAATGTGAAGTTGAGTTTGAAGCTAATACAACATAAGCTTTGGACTGTGACTGACTTGAAAAAGATGGAGGCTAAGAGGTCTAAAAGTTGTATCTAGTCAGTACCAGCAATCTAGAGCAGTGTGATTTCCTTTTCCATAGATTTGACAGATCACATTGGAATTATTATTTGCATTGTAGCTATTGTAGCTTGGTCTACCTCTCTAAGATTGAGTATTGCTCCCTCTCTGATAGTAACTAATATGCCCTCAAGATTTGCCTCTATCTCTTCCTCTAAAAGAACCTCTGCCTCTATAATAGCCTCTATGACCTCCTCGATTAGAGTAATTACCTCTATGTGCAGTGTAAGCAACTGATCCTGGAAGTTCTGAGGCATGTGTATGTTTAAGGGAAGATTCCACATGAATAGACTCTAAACAAAGTAAAAAAACATAGTTGTTCTATGGAAATAGGATCTGATCTAGCATGTGTGGTAGTCTTTAAAATCATTATATTCCTCAGGTAGTCCATTCAAGATCAAGACGACTAAATCTTCATCATCCACAAGAGATGATGCCAAAGTAAGTTGATCAGAAATTTCCTTGAACTAGTTTAGATATTCTTCTATTGTTGCTCATTTTTTAACAATTCGACTCAATTTGTTCTATAATTGATATATGTGAGATATGGAAAGAGAGGTAAACCTTTTGGCAAGAACATTCCAAACTTCATGACTGATTTGACAATAGATTACAGTTGTGAAAATAGAAAGAGAAAGTGTTATGGTTATACATCTTAACAGGCAGCATCAACAATAGTCGAAAAGGTATGATTTGGATTTAAAACCTCAAGATTATTTGAATCTAATACAACTGGTGGAGGACATACCTCAGATCCATCCACATAACCAAGAAGCTTTGTGGTTCGCAAGATGTTCGGCAACTGGTTCTTCCAAACTATGTAATTTGATGAATCAAGCATCGTAGTAATAAAGGCACTGAGATTAGAAATCAGTAGTGTGAGATTAGAAGATAATGTTGTTGATGTAGGCATCAAAGAAGAAGAAGAAGAAGAAGTTGTTGTTGCAGCTATGGTGTTTGGAGAAGCCATTGATAAACCTCTCTTAAAGAATTGTTGATCGTAAAAGCCTAGGGCTTTGATACTATAAAGAGAATCAAAAATGCAGTGTTTCTGTATTCAATGAATTCAGTTACAGTGATGATAACCTTTTTATACAAATCTGATAATCTCTATTTTTAGCCTAACCATAACTACCTAACCTAACTATAACTACTTAACCAAACTATAGTTAATCTTTAACAAACTAACAACTCAATTACAACTCGTTTTGGAGTGCACACGTGCTTGATATTGGGACTGCTAATGCTGCAACTGTTGTAACTCTGTTTTGAGTTGTGGCCTTGGCTGCGGCTATTGTGGCCTTGGTTGTTGCTAGGGCTCTGTTCTGAGTTGTGCCTTTGGCTACAACCTGAGTTGTTGTAGCTCTTGTGACTCTTGTGAAGCTTGGGAGACATGAACTGTAGATGCTGGCTTATCACAAACAAAGTAAAGGACAAAAGAAATTAGGTTGAACAAATTGTAGCACTCAACTTGAAAATAGATCATTTGGCACTAGATTTTTTTTTTTTAATTTTTTAATAAATATTATCAATTTGACTAAATTGACATAATATAAAAATCGAAGAGTAAAATTGGTACAACTGAACTATAATGACAAAATTTACACAAGGCAAATTATAGAAAATACGACAAAATTTACTTCAGTCTCTTGTGGTTTCGCCTCAGGGCACTTTAACTTCCTATAATGCAAATAGAAGAGAAAAACTCCTTTATGGTTTTGAATTAAGGTGCAAAGCTAACTCTATTAATAATAGTGACAAAATTACCTAAATACCCTTATGCCATATTCTCTTCTTTTCTCTAATACATATAATTTTCCATCTTAATCACATATTTAACAAATTAAATCATAAATTACCTAAACACCCTAATTTATTTACCATAAAATTTACCCTAACATAATTTTAAATTTTAAATTTATAACCCAATTTCTTATTTAATAATATTTTAAATTATATACATATAACAAATTAAACTATAAATTAATCTAAGCACCTTAATTTTTTTCCACCAAATTAAATCATCAAACTACTTTAATCAAATTTTAAATTTTCAACCCAATTTTTTATTTAATAAAATTTTAAAATAAACATATATATATATTAAAACATAAATTAAACTAAACACTCTAATTTATTACCAAAATTACCTTATTTAATAAAATTTTAAATTAAACATATACATATATATATAACAAATTAAATTATAAAAATACCTTAATATACTTTTTGACTTTTAACCCAATTTATTAGAGTAATATTTTAAATTAAACATGCACATAGATATATAATAAATTAAATCATAAATTATCTTAAACACCCTAATTTATTACCATAAAATTACCTTAATCTAACTTTTAATTTTTAAGTTAATTTTTCATTTAATAACATTTTAAATTAAATTAAATTGTTGACATAAGAGGATATTTATGGTTAAGGTAAGGATTTGGTTAGAAATATACTTAATTTTGAGAAAAAATAAAGATGAGGATATTTTTTACATTTGATCTAATTTTTTACTTTGACTTGAAAGTTTTGCATTACCCACTCTCAATTTGGGAGAGTGTGACACACCTTCTTTTACTTTTAACAGAAAATTAGACAGTAGCATTCTAATAAAAAATTATAAGGAAGTTCTCTACATATATTTGAACAATAGAAGGGTAAAGTGCTTTAAGGAGAAATCACAAAAGAGTTAGTGAATTTTTCCATAGAAACTATGAGTGTAATTTGTCCAAATTCTTATTTATTTGTATTATTCAAGGAAAACAAAGGAGAACTTGGTATTTGCCCGAAAGAAGGGTCGTGTTGCCATTTTTTCACGTTGAATGTTAAAATCTTGACATCCATGTCCCTTCCCTTAGGTAGAAATATGATGTAATAACATCAATGATAATTGATTAAATGTCAGCACTAATGAAATTTTTGTTATACCTCACAATCCAATGGTAGGGTGTGTGTAATTTAAAAGTATAAATAAAATAAACAATAAAAAAAATAATCCATAAATTAATTTAAAGAAATTTAATTATGAATTAACTGCTTGCAAAAACCATAAGTCAAGACTTGTGTTGGACACAATCTCCTTAAAGTAGATTTTGACCTCACTCTCGCTCTGGTGCTTCGAGAATTACTAGTGTCTACTACTCCCAGGATGCAACGGCTAATACTTGATTTGTAGCACTACAAACTCATGTCTGGCGAACCAAAACTATGCTGTAACTCCCTTTTTCTCTTCCTAAGATTAAATACTAGATAGATACAGAAGACATTAGGACGAAAAGAGAAAGAAAAAGGAAGAAATGTTGAAGAAAATTGGATCAATTGAAATGCTGGAATCGCAGGCTATTTAGAGCCAACCATGAACCTATTCGGGTAGGCTTCGGTGGCTGTTTGGACATGGCTAGAAAGTTGCGACCGGAACAATACCAGGTCGAAAAAGAGGCAACTTGAAAATTTAGAAATTCGAATTTGAAAATTTGGCGCAAAATTTAAATTATTTCCATAAGGAAAAAAATTTTGCTGCAAGAATTTGAAAAAATTCAAACAAATTTTGTCCGAAAAATTAAAGTTAGGACCAGACCCGACCTGACCCACAACCCACACTAGCGCCCGGCTCGGCTTAGCTAGCCTGTCGAACGGATGGTGGCGGCAGCACGTGCATGCGTGTGTGGTGGTTTTGGGCCAAGCCCTCTTTATCCATAACTCCCCTTCTTACAAAACTTGGGTGTCCTTTGGGGCCCATCCCAATTATGGCAAGCTAGAGTATATATACTCATATAAATCCTTAAACCTTTCCTATGTGGGACAAGCACATTTCACAAATGCATAGAAAACCCCCCCTATAGCCATTTCCATGAATCTAAAAATGTGCGTTGAATTCTCATTCATTCGAAAATAGTTTGGAGCAACCAAATATACGATGTTATTCATTACGCAACATTAAACAAGAACCCAATTAGAAACGTTAAAAATAACGCTTGGGTCCTACCTTAATTAATGCTCAAAGTGAACCAAAAATAAGATATTACAAAGCCATTTTCCAACAATCCCCCACATGAATGGAATTCACGCTAATGGACATGCACAAAAGTGCAAACAAAGAAAGAGTACATTAAGAAGATACACCATATCAAGATATATAGCTTTTGGTTTTAAATCTCCTCCAGTGAAAGCCTATCGGACTTACTGGCTAACCAATGGATGTGATGCCTTGAACTGTTCAGCTATTTGTGTAAGCCAAGACAATAAACTATACATAGTGTATCCGCAGACACATTTTGGTTCTCACTGTTGTGTTCATTTTGGTCCTGAACAACACTCGGTAATTTATGAGTGTTCTAGAGAATTTAGCCTTCTCAATTCTCACAGAACCGGCCTAGTTCACACTCATATAGGTGACTTCTTATTAAGAGTATCATGACATACCCAAATCGGATGTCCAAGCTACAAGAATCATTAAAAGAAAAGCTTATCCTACTAATGCTGTAGGTATCACTCTTCTTATCATAGAAATGGGTAAGAGTAAACCTCCTTAGTGATATTTGAAGTCATCCATAATTCAGTTGTCCCCTTAAACTTAGATCTTCGGATCTCCAGTCAATTAGGTTGGGTTACCATTATGGCGACTTTTAAGTAATAGGCTTTAATCCCATTCCTCTCGATAAATGGTCACTTGCTCTCTAGCTTGCCCTTTAGTCAATGGATCCGCAATATTCTCTCTTGACTTTACATATTCTATGGAAATTATTCTATGTGAGAGCAAATGCCGAATGGTATTATGTCTTCGACGAATGTGTCGAGACTTACCATAATACATATGATTTTGTGCCCATCCTATTGCTGCTTCACTATCACAGTGAATGCATATAGCTGGCATAGGTTTAGGCCACATTGGAATGTCTTCTAAGAAATAATGAAGCCATTCTGCTTCTTCTCCTATTTTATCTAATGCGATAAACTCAAATTCCATTGTCGACCTTGCTATGCATGTCTGCTTGGAGGATTTCCAAGAGATTGCAACTCCTCCCTAGGTAAAGATGTATCCACTAGTGGATTTTGAGTATTTAGTATCTGATATCCAATTTGCATCGTTGTACCCCTCTAGTACTGTTGAATATTTGGTATAACGTAAGCCATAATTCTGGGTATGTCTTAGAATACCTAAGTACCCTAATTATCACTTTCTAGTGATCTGACCCTATATTACTTGTGTACCTACTCAATTTGCTTACAGCATAGGCTATATCCGGCCTAGTGCAATTCATTAAGTACATCAAGCTTCCAATTATCCGAGAGCAGTCTAATTGTGATATGCCTACACCAGTATTTTTTGACAAATGACGACTAATGTTAACAGGTGTTTTAGCAGGACAATCGTCATGCTTTCCAAATTTCTCCAGAATCTTCTCAACATAATCAAACTGAGATAAAGCATATCCTTAGATGTTCTAGTAATTTTTATTCCTAGAATTACATCTGCTGCTCCCAGATCTTTCGTGTCAAACCTTTTGTTCAACATTTTCTTTGTGGATTTAATCATGTCTTTATTGCTCCCAATAATGAGCATGTCATCCATATAAAGACAAAGTATGACATGGCCTTTGTCTGTGCTTTTAACATAGATGCATTTGTCACATTCATTTATCTTAAAACCATCCGAAAGCATAGCATGATCAAATGTTTCATGCCATTGTTTTGGAGCTTGTTTTAATCTATAAAGGGATTTGACAAGTTTACAAACCTTTTTCTCTTAGTCGGGAATTTGAAACCCTTCCGGTTGTTCCATATAGATTTCCTCATCTAACTCGCCATTTAAAAAGGTTGTTTTAACATCCATTTGACGTGTCTCCAGATTATACAATGATGTAGTCGTTATTAGCATGCAAATAGATGTTATTCTTGTCACTGGTGAATAGGTATCAAAATAATCAAGGCCTTCCCTCAGCCTATGTCCCTTAGCAAAAAAGTCTAGCTTTGTATTTATCTATTGGACCATCTGCTTTCATTTTTCTCTTGAATATCCACTTATATCCAAGAGGTTTACATCCTATTGGAAGATCCACCAGTTCTCAAGTATGATTTTGCAAAATATATTCAATTTCACTATTCACAGCCTCTTTCCATAATGGAGCTTCAGGACTTGACATTACTTCCTTGAAGTTTTGAGGCTCATTTTCTAACAGGTATGTCAGAAAATCTGGACCAAATGATTTAGAGATCCTAGCCTTCTTGCTATGTCTAGGTTCATCTACTTTATTATCATTTTGGTCTTCACTACCACCCATAGCAATATCAAAAGTTTGTTTATTTGAACTTGTCTCTTCAGTTTCCTTGCAAGGAAAAATGTGTTCGAAAAACGACACATTCTTGGACTTAATAATAGTGTTTACATGCATATCAAGATTTTTAGATCTATGAACTAGGAATCTGTATGCACTACTATTATTTGCATAACCAATGAACACACAATCAATGGTTTTGGGTCATATCTTAGTTCTTTTAGGACTAGGGACTGCCACTTTGGCTAAACAGCCCCACACTTTGAGGTAATTGTAGATAGGTCGTCTACCTTTCCATACTTCATGTGGTGTTTGATTGATTTTCTTATGGGGTACCCTGTTAAGGATAAACTTAGCAAACAAAATCGCCTCCCCTCACAAGTTATGAGGTAACCCTGAACTAATCAACATGGCATTCATTATCGCTTTAAGAGTTCGATTATTTCTCTCAGTAAATCCATTAGACTGAGGAGAATAGGGTGCAGTGATTTGGTGAATAACACCATGTTCAGAACAAAATTTCTCAAATGGTGCATCATACTCACCACCTCTATCACTCCTCACTACCTTAATAGTTTTTGCCAAGTTGATTTTCAACCTCAAGCTTATATTGTTTAAAAGCTTCTAAGGCTTCATCTTTACTTCTCAATAAGTAAACATAACAATATCGAGTGCAATCATCAATAAAAGTAATAAAGTAGTTTTTACCTCCTTTAGTTTGAACAAATTTTAAATCATAGATATCTATGTGAATTAAACTCAGAGGTTCAGTATTTCTTTCTACTTTATTAAATGATGCCTTAGTGAGTTTTGCCTCAACACAAATCTCGCATTTATGATTAGGATCAAACTCTAAGTTTGGTAAACATTCTAAAAAAAAAGTCTACGGAAAAAATTAAAATTTACATGTCCTGATCTACCATGTCACAAGAAAGAAGACTTAGCAATATAAATAGAAGATGTGTTTTTATTATTAATAGTCAAATTTGATACAACAATTAATACATTAAGCTTAAAAAGCCCATCACTCATGTAACCTCGCCCCACATAGATTCCACTCTTGGAGAGTACAACCTTATCAGATTCAAAGACTAATCTAAACCCATTCTTGATCAACAATGACCCAGAAATCAAATTCTTACGAATCTCCGGCACATGGAGTACATTGTTAAGAGTGAGCTTATTTCCCGAGGTCATTTTCAACACAATCTTTCCTTGTCCTTCCGCAATTGATGTGGAGAAGTTTTCCATAAAAAGTTGTTCTCTATTTTCCACCACCTTATAGGTTATGAACATCTTCTTATAGGTTGCTCCAGTATCCACCCACCACTCCTTGGGATTGCCCACCAAATTAGCCTCAGAGACTACTGTAGCAAGATTGATGTCAACCACTCCATCGGAAAGATAAAAATCCTTAGCTATGTTGGCTTGTGCTGGCTTTTTGCTTGAACTCCCACGATCATTGCAAACGTGACAATCCTTAGTGTGATATCCATCTTTGCCGAACACAAAACACTTGCCTTTGAACCTCTTGTTGAACCCGTTGCTGATCTTTCTAGTGGATCCTTGTTTGGGACCATTACCATCATGCTTCCACTTCTTGTTGTTGAATTTTGACCTCAACATTTGCTTTAGCCTGCATGATATGGTTTCCTGACTTCTTGTCGGTACCACGGTTGTTCTCCTCAATTCTGAGCCACAATATCAGTTCCTCCAATTTTATCTCTTTACACTTATGCTTCAGATAATTCTTGAATTCTTTTCAGGATGGCGGTAATTTTTCAACAATTATTGCTACTTGGAAAGATTCACTGAGAATTATCACGGAGAATTAATTGGATATGTTGAACCTGGCTAATAACCGTCTTGCAATACATCATTTTATAGTCCAGAAAACAGCTGAAAATAAATTTCTTTGTACTGGCATCATCTGTCTTGTATTTCAGATCTAGAGATTCCCATAGTTCTTTTGTAATGTTTTTGACAATATACGCATTGTACAGTGTATTGTCGAACCCATTGAGAATATAATTCCGACACAAAAACTCACCATGCTTCCATACATCAGCTATGGCAATCACTTCCGGTCAATTTCTTCTCGTTCAGTGTTAGAAATTTTTCATGAGTGAAGCGAGCCAAATTCAGTGTAGTAAGATAAAACGTCATCTTTTGTTGTCATCGTTTAAAATCATTTCTATTGATTTTTTCTAGCTTCTCCCCATGATTTACCGGTACCACCGGAGTCATCACTAGCACACAGGTGTGGGGTTAGAGTATGAACAGTGTTAGTACTGTTTGTTTCAGTAGTCATATTTCTAACAAAATAATAATGCACCAATCACAAATTTATACAGAATATAATTTACACACAAAATGTACATAAAAATATTTTGTAAAAAAACTCTAATGATAAACAGTATATGACTACTATATTATCAAAGAAATTATTAAAAAGTATTTTAGTACTATTTATGAAATTAAATAGTATATGACTATTATTTAATTTCTTGAAACAAAATATTCGTATGTCTAATACACAAATATAAAAAAACAAAAATCTACTTTAAGATTGTTATACCCCACAATCCAATGGTAGGGTGTGTGTAATTTCAAAGTATAAATAAAATAAACAATACAAATAATAATTCAGAAATTAATTTAAAGAAATTTAATTCTGAATTAATTGCTTACAGAACCTTTAAGTCGAGACTTGTGTTGAACATAATCTCCTTAAAGTAGATTCCACCTTCGCTCTGGTGCTTCGAGAATCACTGGTGTCTACTTCCTAGGATGCAAGACTAATACTTGATTTGTGACACTACAAACTCAAGTCTGGCAAACTAAAACTATGCTGTGACTCTCTCTTTCTCTTCCTAAGATTAAATATTGGACAGATGCAGAAGATAGGAGGATGAAAAGAGGAAGAAGGTGGAAGAAATGTTGAAGAAAATTGGATCGATTGAAATGCTGGAATGGCAAGCTATTTATAGCCAACCATGCACCTATTCAAGTAGGCCTTGGTTGCTATTTGGCGCAAGATTTAAATTATTTTTGTAAGGGAAAAAAAAATTCCCGCAAGAATTTGAAAAAATTCAAACAAATTTTATCCAAAAAATTAAAGTTAGGACCCGACCCCACCCACCCTATAGTGCGCTGTAGCTTGCTTTTCGTGCTCCTTTCGGATATGATAGCTGTACAGTTCAGACTCCCGTGGTTTTGAATCTAATTTCACAGGTGCAATGTGAAATAGATAAACACAAATGAGTCCAAATCTGGAAAATCTTTTGGAAAATTGATTTTGAATCAAAATGCCAAAAATGGACTACTTTGCTAGATTACAGAGTCGCCACCTAAATGTTTTTGGGAAATTTAGAAAACCCAAGACACGTGCCAAAGGCCACTTATCCGTTATCACCAAAGTGTCTCAGCTCGGGAACTTAGGTACGAAAGGGGAAAGTCATGAATTGAGCACCCCACTCGCCTGATCAAAGATCAGCCTCTACTAATCATGATGTGATTCTTATTTACATTATATGCTCTTGTTATGATTATTTAGGCTAGCATTACTATCTGACGCACACAAGTATAGACTAATTTGCAAAAATTGAAACACTTCAATTTTGTGTTTGTTTTGAAAAGCATTTTGAATATGTACCATTTGAAAAAGCGATATTACATGTGCATTACTCAAATTATTCCAATTTAAGCAATTTAGCCTTCATCCACAAGCATTCAAACAGTTATATCGTTTAAACACTTAGCCTTATGGTATTTATGCTTTACGTGGCAACAATCACACGCATACGATATGCTAAAGCAATAAATGCTCACCTAGTACTCCAAGGCAAGCCAAAAGAAATAAAACAATTAGAAAAAATGCATGATCAAACGGATGCAAAATGACTAATGCAACGCATGCAATATGTAATTAATAGGCTCGACTACTAGCATGACATGTGAATCACTTTGATAGCATGCACTTTAAGCACGGTTTCAAAGAAGCAATAAATGACAATTCTTGTTAGAATGATGAGTTGAACTCTATGCACGCAAGACAAATGGATGCTTTATCATGGAAAATGCTAAATGAAACAAGATATCATATACTATCCATCATAAGCGGGTAAATGAAAGGGAGAAAGACGTGAGGTTGGAAGACATACACATTATTACAAGTTGCCCTCGTGCAGAAGGGTCCGAATGAATGAATTAGCTAAGCTTGCTAACTACCTCGAATTTAACTAATCATTCTAGCTAATTAAATAATTACAACACAAAATTAATTAATCTAATTAATTACAACACCAAGTTGATTGGCTATTCTAACTAAGTATTTAAATATTACAAGTCCACATGTTCACGGGCCCCGAGAAATGAGGGAATGGCTTATGCATGCACATGATTTGCTCCCCCAAAAATGCCTCTGCATTGTTTTGCACCTTAGCCTTTGCTCTGCTCTGTGAAAGAAAGTGGTACTGCCTGGCTGAAAAAGGTGGCCGGCAGGCCATATGTAGCGGATGACTGTACACTCATAGTGGCCTGGCGTACAGTAAAGGTGGCCTACCAACCACTAATTTATGGTACTGCCTTACTCTTAAAGAGGAATAACCCTTTTGAATTATAAACCACCAATTCCACACCCTCAAGAGCTACAATGCAAGCTCAATAACCTCAGCACTGAACCCTCAAAATTTGGTTTAGAGTGTCTAGGCAAAGGGTATAGAAGTTGCAAGGAAGAGAGAGAAATATAGAGAGAAATATTTTTCAAAACTTTGCTCCACAAATTTTTCTAACCCTAATTTTTGGGAGAGAGTCATCTATATATAGAAATATATGAGACTATCTCGAAAATATCCATACAAACATAACTGGTGTAGTGCATGCATCTGTGGAGACAACTGACATAACTGGCAAAAAGATCTGAGTTTTTACACAAGTGGCCGGCAGGCCACTAATAAGGGGCGGCCGTACACCATTTGTGGCCGCCAGGCCACTAGTGGATCTACAGGTCCCTGGATGGTCAGGCTTGAAAAACTACTATTTTGGTCCAAAAACAAGGCACAAGGTTTGTAGGTTTCTGAGGCTCAAAACTGAGGTTTCCTGCTGAGGAAATCGAGTATTTGGACAAGCATGTAAATTTATCATTAGGTAATCAATCAGTGGCACCCAAGTCTTAAGGGCGATAAAAAATAGGGTGTCTACAACTGCCCCTCTTTGACAGAGCTTGAAGTCATGATATGACGTGAGTGAATGTCGAAGCCCAGAGACAAACCATTTTGACAAAGCCATAAAACTTGGGCAAACAATCAAGACATAAATTAAATTGGTTGAGCTCGAAAGCTGCCTACGTATCCCATTTGCAAGGAATTAAACCAGCGTAGTTAAGGGGCCGAATACGAAGTGATATTTATGATGTGATACAACAATTGAAAATACAAACGAGCATACCGCTTGAAAATTATGAAAACGACATTCAAAGCAATGCAACAATTGAAATCAATAAACGAAAGCAATCTTAACTACGCTTCCGCACATGAGAGACAATCCCAACTACACCCCTGTGTAGAGAGGGTAACAAGAGATGAGCCCAAACTACACTTCTACGTAGAGATGTGAGAAACAAACCAAACTACACTAACGCATAACAGAGTACAAGAACGAACCAAGCTACACTTTCACATAGCGAGGAACAAGGGCAACCAAGCTACGGCACCGTGTAGCATGGTGCTCCTACCTATACTTTCGTGTAGAGAGGAGAACAACAACAACCCAAACTACACTACCGTGTAGACAGGTAATCCTAACTACACTTCCGCATAGAGAGCATAACAAAAAAACCCAAACCACACTATTGTGTACAGAGGTAAGAGAATAAACCAAACTACACTACCACGTAGAAGGGTACAAGCAACCAGGCTACACTTCTAGCAAGGTGATCCTAACTACACTTCCACGTAGAGAGGACACAAGCAAACCGAACTACACTACCACGCAGTAAGGTACAAGAACGAACCAAGCTAGACTTCTGCATAACGAGGAACAAGAACACCCAAGCTACACTTCTGCGTAGAGAGGTGATCCTAACTATACTTCCGCGTAGAGAGGATAACAGCAAACCAAGGCACCCTACCGCGTAACAAGGAACAAGAACACCCAAAGTACACTTCTGCCTAGAGAGGTGATCCTAACTACACTTCTACTTAGAAAGGATACAAGAAAACAACCAAACTACACTACCACGCAGAGAGGTGAACCAACGAACCAAGTTACACTACCGCGTAGTAAGGTGATCTAAACTACACTTTCGTGTAGATAGGACACAAGAACAACCAAACTATAACACCGCATAGTAAGGTGCAAAAGTAAACCAAGCTATACTACCACGTAGTAAGGTGATCCTAACTACACTTCCGTGTGGAGAGGACACAAGAACAACCAAACTACACTACCGCGTAGTAAGGTGCAAGAACAAACCAAGCTACACTACCACGTAGCAAGGTTATCCTAACTACACTTCTGCATAAAGAGGATACAAGAACGACCAAACTACACTACCATGTAGTAAGGTGCAAGAGTAAACCAAGCTACACTACCATGTAGCAAGGTTAAAGAGAGAAAAACCCAAATCACACTTACGTAACAAGGGTGGACACAAGAACTAAAAAGCATGGCGCACACGAATGAAACACAATGCGATATAATTGATGCAAAATGATAATGCATGCTCCATGCAACATAATAGATAATAGAAATAAGTTGCAATGATGTTCCATTCAAAATAATAGACATGCGAATCGAAATGACAAACAGAAAGCGATATCTAAAGACACCTCACAACAACCCCCAACTTATCACTTAGAGGCTCCTCAAAATGCTCCAAAGGAGACAACTTGTTCATAGTTGAAATTTTGGCACGTTCGCACGTCGAAATATAGTGGCCATTGGAACAACACAACCGGAACACAGTTTCGAGCTCCTTGGAAATCAAGTCCAATTCAAATACCTCAATCCTTCTTTCCAGACCCAAAAATAGGACCTCTCATACACTATTAGGGCAAAAGGGAAACAAAACCAGCACTGGGCCACAAAAGGGGCCAGCCGGCCACTAATGCAAAATCAGGGGCACTTCAGTCTTTTCGGCATGGGTCTCTTTAAATACATCACCAAGCTTCATTTCCTCACACACCCAAGTCTGAAAATCCTCCCTCTCCCTCTCTACGAACTTTCTCTCTCTAGATTTGTGCTTCGTACGCGTTTTTCAATGCCCCATGCAAACTTTATTCATAAAACCTCTTTGATCCTCTTCCCTTTGAACCGATTAGATTTTGTTTTCGTTGATTTTTTCGGGTTTTCAACACTTTGGACTTGTTCCCCTCGAGTTTTTCTTGTGTTTTGCAAACTTTTCCAAGTTTTGACTTTTTCTCTCATTTTCTCTCTCCTAAGGTTGACTTTTCCAAGTTTTCCTCTTTTTCCTTATTTTCTCCACCTTTTACCAGTTTTCATCCCATTTTCAGATGGCGGATGACATTCCTCACAACAGTGCTCCTCCTGAGGCTCCACCTATTCTTCTACTTGCTGTCGAGGTTGAGGAGCCTATAGTTGATGAGGTTGATGAGGCAACGGAGGACATTGATGCCGAACTCGAGCCAGAGGCAGAGGTCTTTGCCCCAGGGCCCGAGCCTAAGTTACCACCATTGCGGGTGAGGCCCTTTGATCAAGCCACTTATGACCCCTGCACGCACACGATGGCGCCTGGAGGTATGATGTGCTTTGATGACTTCGTTGATGGCATGCCGAAGGATATTTTGCTGAATGAGCCGAACTCCCACCTTTCCCACGGCGCTACTGAGGTATAAACTTTATTTTTATGCATCATTGCCTTTCATCTGACTGTCTCTTACCACTGCCTTTACCATCTTTCATCTGACTATCTCTTTCTTTGCCACATGAGGACTCTCGCTCTTGTAGGGGTTACGAGACAGTGACAGCCAGGGACTGGTACCATGAGCTTCGACCTCTTCTATACAGCGCTCACGTGGCACATGGCTAGTCGGGCCCTACTCAGAGCATTAGTGGAGAGGTGGTGGGATACCATCGACTCCTTCCACTTCTCTTCCGATGGGGAGATGATGATGACCCCCTATGACTTTTCGATGATCACAGGCTTAGGAGTAGGGGGTGATCCAATCCCTTTTAACATGGACATGGGCCAGTGGGAGGCGACCTGGATCTACCTACTCGGAGTGAGCCCACTTTTATACAGGCCAGCTATGGTGCGATATAGTTAGTTCATCGAGCGCTTCTGTAGGAGTCAGCCTGAGACACAGGAGGAGGTAAAGCAGTACACTCGGGGCTTCTTGATGTACCTTTTTAGTACCACCTTGTTCGCAAACAGGTGGAACATCGTGGGTTTGTACTTGTTGAGCGCCCTTGTGACCCTGCCCCAGATTTGATTTTACGACTGGAATGGAGCTGACCTTGCCACACTCTACGACTACATAAGCTCCAGTTCCTGCATGAAGGGAAATAGGGTCAAAGGCTACTAGAGAGCCTGGGAGGTATGCACTGCACTTTCAATTCTGTTTACTTCTTCTTTTGCTTTCTGCTTTGCATATTCTGCCTTATATCTGTTCATGCATTGTGCTTTCTGCCTTGCACTTTCTGTTTAATATCTAGTCACACACTGTGCCTTCTGCTTTGCACTTTCTGTTTACTATCTGTTTGCACATTGTGCCTTCTGCTTTGCACTTTATGTTTACTACATGTTCACACACTGTTGATGCACACTGCTGATCTTTCCTTGCAGCTGTGGGTTTACGGCTATTTCATGACCCTTGCTCCAAAGCCGATAGATGAGATTGCTCCGGTCGTGCCCTACTCGCGGCGATATGATGGCAGGTGCCGCCGTCAGAGCCGTGAAGACATGACCATTACCTTCTATCATCACTACTTCGACACTGTGGTTGCCCGTAACGTAATCCGAAACTCCCAGTCATTTCTGCTTTATTCCTATTGCTATTATTTTAATCTATATTCTAATAACTGATAGCAACTAACAACTTGTACCATCTCTATTTGCAGATCACATGGCAACCATGGGCGACAATGCCAACGGGAGTTAGAGACCAATATGTTGGGGCTTGGGCTACCTCTCGATACTAGATTTTGCTGGAGGGCCCATTCTGCCGAGCCTGGTTCTTGGGAGAGCGGTTTGTACGCCAGACACTAGGCTTGCCCGCCCTGGTTGTTCCTATGCTACCCCCAGCATCCATGAGGACAGTTGATAGCCTCTCAGTCGAGGCCATTATTTAGTATATGGTGGGGCTGGACGCCGATTACTTCCAAGGGGATGGAGATTACACGATCTTCATCTAGACTTATCTTATGCCACGCTTGATCGAAGTTCGCGCAGGTGACGTAGCAGGTACTCATTTGGCTGGAGAGGTTGCTCAAGAGGCCAAGGCTGATGTTGGAGAGGCTCCTCCTGCCATGCAGGCTGTTGGTTGGCTAGCAATTCCTACCATGATTCTCTGCGGGCGACCAAACGGGACGACCTATCAGATCCCAATAAAGCCACCAGGGGTGGAGCATGGATATGTTAAAGCCCCAGGCACACCTCAAGTATGGACTACGCTTGACACCTTATATCCCGCATTTTCCCTTTCAAATAATGATTATTCAACTTTACTTGTAAGCACCTACAGGGTATACGGAAGGTGTTCTTCAGCTGGTTGCTTCTCTAGTTCACATGGTGCAAATGAGGGAGATGTTGCTCGCTCTACACGGTATCCAGGTATACTTCCCTTCCCCTCATACATTGCATTGCTTCCCACACTATATTGACATGCCATATTCCCACTGATACACAATACTTATATAGTAAATTGACATGCATTCTGATACACTGCACTAACACACTATACTAACACACTCCACTCGTTTTCTGTATCATACTCATACTGCATACTTCATTCTGCAACAATGCATACACTGTATCTGATGTGTTGATACTTATTTTTAGGTTTCACTTGCACTGGGGGCGGCGGCAGCAGCAGCAGCAGTAGCAGCAGCGCCGACGGCATCTCCTTCAACGGCAAAGAGGAGAGGTAGATAGGCTTCATCACGCGGCCGAGACAAGCGTTGAGGTTGAGGCAAGAGTAGAGGTGCTTGGAGTCGGAGCAGCTCAGAGCCAATTTTGAGTGGGGATAATACTGAGACTAGCAGCTCCGAAGAGGCAGTGAGCCTACACTCTGAGTCTGAGAGCGGGGAAGATGATGCTGACTCGGGGTCAGGGGGTGAAGACAACGCCGAGGCTGGCTCTGAGTCAGGGAGCAGAGGTGATGATACTGGCTCTGGCTCATAGTCCAATTCTGATAGCGGCGCCGATGGAGACAGTGCCCCTAAGTCCCCTCTGAGGAAGAAGACGAAGAGGGCCTCTCGAGCTTTATACGACTGGAGCAGATTTTTGTACTTTTTGCTTAGTTTCTTTTTGTTTTGGTAGCTTAGCATATGTATAGCTTCAGTTAGTTTTTACTTTGCTTTTGAAAACTTGTACTCTCTTTTGTAAAAACCATGATCGGGGTAAAAGCCCTACAATTTTATAAAAGAGTTATTGTTTTTGCATCATGAGCACCACATTTGCGCAGGATGAAAATGGAGTTGAATTTGAATCCGAGAATGCTTGTATTGGAACGATATTCTTAATTAGATAATGAGCCGACTAATGACCAAAATACCAAATACAACTCAATAAACTGAAAACGAAGTAAAAACAACCCAAACACAGCTAGACACACTTGCTAAAAACAAAAGACTCAAAACAAGACCTCAAAACACAAAGAAACCAAGACAAAACCAAAATGGCAAACTGCCAAGCCATAAAAGGGGACGGCTAGCCACCAATAGTATACGGCCGGCCAAGAAAAGTGGGCGGCTGGCCACTTGTAGTGATCCACCAGTTAGCTGACAGCTGGCCTCCACTCACAGCCCTATCTTCTACAAAACGTCTTCCTTCGCAATTTCTTCATCAAAACCTCATTTTAGCTGCTATTTCCTTTGAAAATGGAGACATTCCTTGGTGAGAAACTCAAAGAGTGGATAGCCACTTTAGACAGCACGGAAAAGCTAAATTTTCGAGGTTTTGGTATAAACGTGCTTTTTCTGTTGAGTAATACTCCACTTTGTTTTCCGTTCTTCCATGTCGCAGCCCGATGTTAGGACCCAATTACACATATATTTCGCTTCAAAACACAGGAAATGTGTCCCACGCTTGAAGAGTTTAAAGCATTGCTGGCATCCCAACGCGATGAGGAGATCATGCCTCAGCTCCGTTTTGGCTATGCCCTGGCTTTAAGATAGATGTGTAGGCTTACTTTGCACGAAGCTCGATTGTAACAACCCTCATTTTGACATTGGACATACTTGCATACATCCACGTTTGATCTTGTTATGTTGAGTTGCATTTGCAAATCTAGTCTTGTTTTGCTTGAGTGTGCTTGCATGTTTTGTTCGTTGCCCGGTGTGTTGCCGAGGTCATCTTGAGCCTAGTTCACCTTTGAACCTTTGTACCTAGAGCTACCTTGGAACCACTTTAGTTGACCTCCACCTTCACCCTGGCATATTAGCCGAGATGTCACTATCTGGGCCGAGGTGTACATCACCATGGCCGAGATGTGTATCATCTGGGCCGAGATGTTTATCCTTGCACTTAAGCGATCTTGTACCCGGATAGGTATGACCTAGACCGAGGTGTGGCACATCTAGGCCGAGGTGTGGCACAGCTTAGTCCAGTGTCGTCCTTCCAAGCCGATGTCTTTGTTCCCCTTACTTGCCGAAGTTTTGTCTTTAGCCGATATCATTGCTTGCCGATGTGTCTTGCCATCTAACTTGTTGAATACGCTTTGTCATAAACTTGTCTTATCAATCAGTCACCTTTTTGAGTTGAACCAACCCGGTAGTGCCACGTGTCCGAGCTGAGTGTTAAGACAGCCGGCAGACCTAGAAACAAATCATTTTGTCTCAAATCTTTGCCTTTAGAGAGAGAAGCTCTAGAGGAAGAAGGAGGAATTCTTGAGTGAGAATAGATCTTCCAAGCTTGATCTTTGGAGTTTGAGCCATTAGATTCGTGTCTTGAGGTTAGAATCTTAACCTACTCTTGTTGTTCTTATTGATCATCTAGCTGCATTGCATGATCGAATCTGTTTTGCATGTCATGCATCGATTTGAAGTTGGTTTTGGAAGAGAAAAATAGTATTCATGTGTTCTTGAAGAAAAGTCTCGTTTTGATCCGAAAGTTTGGAACAAGAACCATGTTTTGTGTTTGTTCTTGCATGATCTTCTTGTATGGGTACCCAGGTCCATGTTTTTGAACTCATGGCATGAAATCTCAGATTTTGTAACAAGTTATGACCTTTGCATTCATCTTATTCATGATCATGTTCATCATGTTCTTCATGTTCTTCAAAGGGAAACACAGGTTTTCCTGACCTTGCTTTTGAATGTGGCCATCGGGACCACACCTCGGCAAGGAGGTGTGGGACCTCGGTAAAGACCTGGTTGGTACCCAGTGTGTTTTCATGAGACGAAAAGCAGTGTTTAAACTCCCAGCATGTTTTGCTTTGTTATTGACTTGGATCTGGTGAGAATGCCGGGATCATTTGCATGCATGTAAAGCTTGTTTTGAGAATGTGATTGCCATGTGATTGTAGGTCCTTGATCTTCGCTTTGAGCCTACACCCGAGAAGAACTAAGTGAGTGGTATTTTTAATAAAGCTATGTTATAAGTTTTGATAAAGCTTGCTTTGTTTTGTTTTGATAAAAGTATTTGTTTGAGCATGAGCGAATATCCTTGTTTTGTATATCAAGTGTAAGCCTTGTTTTGATGACCTTCTTGGAAAGTCCCTTGTGCTAGAGGACTCTAAACTTTCGCAGCACTAAATATGAAAGTCCCTTGTACTGGAGGACTCTAAATTTGTGCAGTACCATCGTGTTAAAGCGGGCTACGGGCCTAAGTAACACAAGTCTCTCATGTTAAAGCGGGCTACGGGCCTAAGTAACACCAGGCTCTCATGTTAAAGCGGGCTACGGGCCTAAGTAACACAAGTCTCTCGTGTTAAAGAGGGCTACGGGCCTAAGTAACACCAGTCTCTCGTGTTAAAAAGGGCTATGGGCCTAAGTAACACAAGTCCCTCGTGCTGGAGGACTCTAAATTTTCGCAGCACCCTTGTCTGATCGATTACGGATCGGTCATTCCCTTGTTTTTCCACTGACGGTTTACCGCGTGGGTTGGTTTGTTCGGAATACTATCGTTTTGTACCTTGCCGATGCTAGTAAGTACCCCTTGGAGCTTGTAAGGCTTTGTTAGATGAATACGGTTCATCCCTTGATTTGTAAAGTGTGACATGTTTCGTTTTGAAAGGACTTCGGCTATTGTTCATGCAAAACCTTTATTATTTGTACCATTCACTGAGTATCCAAGCTCACCCTCTCTATATATATATGTAGGTGATGAGCAGGACGGCAGCGACGCCTAGATGTGTTTGCAAGCTTGTTTTGGATTCGTGATTATGTCGGCTTTGTTTTGTATTCATGTCGGCTTCACTCGTTTCTTTTATGTCGGCATTTTGTGTTTACGTCGGCAACCCTGTAGTTACGTCGGCAATCTTGAAGATTATGCTTCTTGGCTTGTATTCATTGTATTTGTGCATGTCAGCTGAGAAGCCTTTTGATCAAGATGTAATATGTACTTCATTTTGCATATATTCAAGTTGTAAAACTGTGATTAAGAGATATGTCATTTCATTTGATCTATGCACAGCTCTTAGGGACCACTTGTACTTTAAGTTATTGCTTCTGCATTTGTAAGCCCCCTGTGTATACTCTGTTTGTGTGTGGTTTTTGAAAGTTGGCCTTCGGTAATCTCGGATTACTGGCCATCATGGCACCATCCTACTAGGGGCGGGTTGGGGTCGTGACATCGATCTTTGGCTCATAACGGGAAGCTAGATATACCCGGCTTGATTCATCGATTTTCTGACATCAGAGACAGAGGCGACCTTCTCTGGCGAGGCTTCTGGCAACATGCCCTCTATTTATGTATGCTCGCACATTTTTTGCTTTCCCCTAGTTGCGGCGGAGCCAACATTAAGCTGATCAATGTGGCCCAATGCCTGAAAGAAGGTAAGAGTTGCATTGTCTAGCCTTGCCGAAACTCTGATGGGTTTAGATGCTTTTCATGGGCGAGAGACTACTCGGTTCACAGGGAGTCCACTGCTTCTCCAGGTATTGTTTCCCACCCTTTCTTATATATGTGATTCTCACATCACTCGGCACCCACGCTCTATTTTCTCTCAAAAACCCTTTTCTTTACTTTTCTCTTGACGTACTTCTCTTTATTCTTTAATCTCTCTTGTTTTTCATCCCTTCCTAGATATGGTTAATGGATAAGCTGAAAGTGGTGGACCCTTGCCCTGAGTATTCAGCCCGAGCCTACTTCTTCCCCCAACGGCTAGTGGACTTTTCCAATGAGGGATGGTGGTGCAACTAGATGTGCAGCAGATCTGTAGCTGACATAGCCTAGCATTGCCCCTGGCTTAATTTGACTAAGATGAGCTACAGCATAACCCAACAATTGGGCATTCAGTTGAATGGCCTCACACAGTGCATGTTCTACTTCCCTTTGTGGTTCAGACGCTAGTTTGGACATGGTCAGACTTGTCCAGATGAAGGGGTAGAATACCCAACTTCACTCCTAATTCGTGGTTCACACTTGACTTGGTACCTCGCTGCTAAGAGGACAAGAGAGCTTTTGGCCCTTGCCCCTAGTTTCAGTTATGCCCTTTCCGGCGAGTGCTTGGCTTGGCTCGGCTCGATAAGGAGTCACAAGTTGGGCCAACTTTGGCTGCAGAGACTTCCACAAGCACGAGTATAGGACGCAGGAATACCTAACTTACTTATGCCCCTAGTTTATTGCTTTGACTTTTCTTTTCAAGTTTTATGATGTAAAAGCAACTTTGATTTAACTCGGAGAGTTGGAGAATGTACTTGTGTTGAAATCAATGGAATTAAGGTTGTGAGCACTAAAAATTTTCCTTTTGGTCTCAAAATGGTCTAAGTTGTAAAAAGGTAAAATTTTGAACAAAATCAACTTTTATCAAACTTTTGAAAACCATTTTCGAAAATGATCACTACTTGACACGCACAGAATCAACTTTCAAGATGTACGGCCCCGAATCAACGGATTGCAACTGCCCATAACTGCATTCACCATACCAACCCTTCTGCCGACATGAAGATCACACAACCGAGCTAACTGATAATTGGGAAAGATGACCAGATCAAATAAACGAAGAGGATAGTTGAGTTGGAGATGGTTACAACCGAACTTTAGGATGAAGTTGCCTACGTATCCCAAAGATGGAAATCAGGCCTTACGTAGTTCGATTCAGGTTCACTCGAGTATTAACTCTCTCTTTTTGCGCTCTAACTTTCGCCAAAGTCGCCCTTTAGGGTTTTCAACCTTACGAGCTCAATTTTTTTTATTTCTAACTTTTTCCTAGGTCGCCCTTCCGAGTTTTCGGCCTAGCGAGCCTCTCAGGGATAGTATTTCTTCAACTTGTCCATATTGATTGGCTGTGAAAACTCCAGGCCATCTAAGTCCATGAGAATAATCGCCCCTTTTGACCAGATAGATTTGATGATGTAAGGATCAGTCCAATTGGGTTAGAACTTGCCCCTAGGGTCATGGATGGGAGCTTAGTTGTCTTTCAGTACCATGTCCCCTTCTTTGAGATTTCTGGACTTAACTTTCTTGTTAAAATCCCTAGTAATTCTGCGCTGGTAGCCTGAACGTCATACAATGCCCTTAGTCTTCTTTCATCAAGCAACATTAACTCCTCAAATCTACTCTGCTGCCAGTCCGCCTCCACTATCTGACACTCGGCCATAACTCGCAGAGACGGCACTTCAATTTCAATTGGGAGAACAGCCTCTATTCCATAGACGAGAGAATAGGGGGTTGCCCTTGTAGATGTTCAGATTGAGGTTCTGTAGGCCCAAAGTGTGAATGGCAGTTTATCTGGCTAGTCCTTGTATGTTTCTACCATCTTCCGCAAGATGTTTTGATATTCTTATTAGCGACCTCAACAGCTCCATTAGTTTGTTGTCTATAAGTCGATGACTTGTGACAAGCCATGTTATATTTCTGAAGCAGATCCACCACCTCTTTCTTGAAGTACGAGTCGTTATCTGAGATGATTTCATTTGGAACTTCGTACTGGCAGACGATGTTATTTCTGATGAACTTGGCTACATCCAACGCTTTCAACAGAACATAGGATTGAGCTTTCACCCACTTCGTGAAGTAGTCAATCGCCACCAGAATGAACTCATGCCCATTTGACCTCTTTGGCGAGATGGCATAGATAACGTCAATTCCCCAGACTGAGAAAGGCCATGGTGAGGTTATGTTGTAAAGCTTAGACGACGGTATGTTCATGAGATTGGCATGAATTTGACATTTATGGCATTGCAATACAAAACCAATGCAATCCTCCTCCATGGTTGACCAGTAATAACCTTGTCTGAGAATCTTCCGAGCTAGCATCACACTGTTCATGTATGCTCCACATTCCCCTCCGTGGATAGCCTCCATAAGACGCTTTGATTCCTTCTCTTCAACAAACAGCTTGTGCATTCCCAGATGGCCTCTTTTGTAGAGCTTACCCCCGTAGATGATATATTGGATAGCCAGACACAGTATGCCCCGTTTGTCTTTGGCATTTGCCCCTGGTGGATATGCCTCCTTTTCCAAAAAGTTCACATGTCATAGTACCAGGGGTTTTTGTCTTGCACTTCATGTATTGCGGCAATGGTCTCATAGGCTAGCGTGTATTTCTGTTCGATAATGATTGGACGCATCTTCACTCCCAACGAAATGTCTACCATAGAAGATAGAGTTGCCAACGCATCAGTGAACCGGTTGTTCTCTCTAAGTGGATGCGTGAATGTCAACTTTCCAAACCTTGGAATCAGCATATCCAAGGCTTGATGATAAACCTTCATTTTCTCTTCTTTGACTTTCCAATCTCCGTTTGCTTGAGAAACAACCAAGTTTAAGTCTCCAATGACATCCAACCTTATTGTCCCTAGTTCTAGGACAGCTTCTAAACCAACAATACATGCTTCATATCCTGCCTTCGTTATTGGACACTTTGAACCGGAGTTTGAAGGTTAGGGGTATATAGGAATCATCAGGTGCTATTAGCAACACACCTATCCCATAACTATATTGATTGGACGCTCCGTCAAAGTACATCATCCACGTTTCCTCTTCTATGTACAAAATGTCTTCATTTGGGAACAAATATTCCACCGCCTTATCACCCTCTATAGGATGGTCGGCTAGGAATTCCACTACAGCTCTTCCTTTAACAGACTTGCGCGTAACATATTTGAGATCAAATTCGGAGAGAAGGAGTAGCCAACGAGCTAGCCTACCTGTAAGTGCTGGTTTCTCAAAGAGATATTTGATGGGATCTAATCTCGAAACCAAAATTACGGAATGAGCTAACAAGTAGTGCCTTAACTTCCTAGTAGCCCATATCAAGGCTAAGCAAGCTTTCTCCAAGGAAGTGTAACGAGTCTCGTAATCTAGCATCTTTTTGCTCAAGTAATAGATGGCATTCTCCACCGTATCTTCAGATTCTTTAGCTAATATGCACCCCATGGTCGAGTCCATCACCAAAAAATACATAATCAAAAGCTTCCCCAGCTCTGGTGGTGACAACACAAGCGAATTCTAGAGGTATTGCTTAACCTACTCAAAGGCAAACTGACATCGATCATCCCATTGGAACTTCTTTCCTTTCTTCAAAAGACCAAATAGTGGTTGACAAGTCAAGGTTAATTTGGAAATAAACCGTCTTATGAATTGTACTTTACCCAGAAAGCTGCGCACCTCCTTTTCAGTCCTTGGTGGTGGCATTTCTAGGATGGCCTTAATTTTGGACAGATCCACTTCAATTCCCTTCTGGGTGATTACAAATCAAAACATTTTCCCTGCTGTTACGTTGAAGATGCATTTCGGCGGGTTTAACCTCAATCTATATTCCCTGATCATTAAAAGAATCTTTCCAGTGCGATGTAGTGGCCTTCTTGCTCTTTGGATTTGACAATCATACCGTCCACATACACCTCAACCTCTTTGTGGATCATATAATGCAGAATGGTGGTCACAGCCCTCTGATAGGTAGCCCCAGCATTTTTCAACCCAAATGGCATGACTCAGTAGCAGCATGTACCCTATGGTGTGGTGAAAGCCATCTTTTTCCAGTCCTCCATTGGCATCAGAATCTGATTGTACCCAAAAAAGCCCATCCATAAAGTAAAACAACGCTTGGCCCGCAGTTAAATCTACCAACTCAAAAATATGCAGCAATGGAAAGTCATCTTTCAGACTGGCTCTGTTCAAATCTCGAAAGTCGACACAAACCCGGATTCTGCCATCCTTCTTCGGTACTGGGACGATATTGGCCAACTAGGTCGGATACTCAAATACTAGCAAAGATCCTGCAGTAATCTGCTGGGTGACCTCTTCCTTGATTTTCAACGCCCAATCTAAACGAATTCTGCGTAGCTTCTACTTGACTGGTCGAGCCTCAGGGTCAAAAGGGATCCGATGCTGTACAATCTCAGGGTCAATTCTAGGCATGTCTTTGTAGGACCATGCAAAAATATCTTTGAAATCTTTTAATAAAGCGATTAAACGCTCGCGTTCTTCTAACGTGGACCCGATCTAGACCAAGCATGGATCCTTCTCAGTACCCATATTAATGGCAATGATTTCATCATAACAAGGCTTAGCAAACCTCTCCTCCCTCAATTAATCAAGTTTTGCAAAGCCAAAGGAATTTCTTTCTCTTTGTTTTCATTAAAATTTTGAAAATCTTGGTCAATGCAATAAACCAGTGGCACGGAAAAGTACACAAATCTGCAGAGTTCTCATTCAAAAGGTCCAGATCTTCGGTTACAGACTCAAAAGAAAAGATGAATGAAGACCTAGACAGGACTTTGGTATCCGGGTTACCACCTCTAGAAATACCAAACTTAGACATAGAAGAACTCGAATCTAATCCTGACTTCACAAACTCAGTGGAATCATATTCTGGCTCATCACCCAATTCAAATCTGGAAAGAAAGCCTTCTTCCAGCTGCCAAGTAAGACGTGGTGCCCTCGATACATCCAAAATTCCAAAGGTTGGGTCCACACTCGGTTCTTTCCCGATCATGGAGACAGTAAAGTTATCCCCCAAGTTCTCTAGGTTGACCGCAGGATCTGTTAAGAGATTGGCCAGTGCTGCCCCCACTTCACCCTTACTGTTGTCTGAGTCATCTTTCATGCTCTGGCTAGCTTTGATGCTTGGTTTAGCCCTTTCCTCATCACTGTCCTGAAGTTGATGGTCAAAGAAGATCTCGAACAAGGGAACACGCTCGTTCAAGGAATTTACCTAAGGCTCAGGGAAGCCACAAAAAGGGAAATCCTCTTGGCCATTGAGTGTCCCCCGGATTGGCCAGTGGCGAGCTCATAATGCTTCCTAGCTCTCTTGGCCTTGGCTCTGCCCTTCATCTCTTCTCCATTTCTTAACCAGTCCTTTTTGGTGGGCACGTAGCCCAGTCCAAAGGTATGCGGGTTGTGTGGCACCTCTACCAGCGCTGTAACACCTTTCTGACCATTCTTTCCAAGCCCCATTCCCAGAACATGCCGCAGTTTGTTCATGAAGTACATGGACTGGACACTAACGTACATGCCTTCATCCGCAGCTAGAATTGTCTACACTACTCGGGCTTCTGCCAAAGTGAATCCTGAGAGGAACACATCTTCATCGCCATGGTTGATCTCTAGCACTAGTGTGGTCACCTCTCCCATAAGGATACTTCAACATTTGATAAAGGGTGGAGGACACAGTCTTCATGGGATGTAACCAAGGCCTCCCTAACAACAGATTAGAGGTAGCTGGTACATCCAAGACGTGAAACTTGATCTCTTGCTCTTACGGGCCAACCTGAACTCGCATGAGGATACTTCAACATTTTATAGAGGGTGAAAGACATAGCCTTCATGTGATATAACCAAGGCCTCCCTAACAACCGATTAAAGGTAGCTGGTACATCCAAGACGTGAAACTCGATCTCTTGCTCTTACAAGCCAACCTAAACTCGCACTTTCACCGTGCCTATGACCTCCCTTATCACCTGGGCTGTGGGAACAAAGTCGGCCGATTTGAGGCCAACCGCATAGGCAGTATGGGACGAACAAACATTAATAACAGAACCGGTATCTACCAACACCACCGACACCCACTTCTCTCTACATTCCATAGAAATGTATAATGGCTTGTTGTGGACCGAACCCTCCAACAACAACTCTTTGTCAGAGAAAGTGAGCATTGGCTTGGCACCACCTGGAAAGACCAGGCCCACAAGTTGCTATGGCATAGTATCAATGGACAATTAGCTTTGTCCATTGCCGACAATACTGTCTGCCGGTGCACCTGTGAAGCCATGAGGAGTCCCCAGACAGAGATATCATCTTGGATTTTCTTGAGTTGTTTCAACACTGACTCCTCTTCTATTTGCTTCTCTTTCTGTTTCTCGACCCCCCAGTCCTTTCCAGATGCCTCTCCTTGATCCATGTGTGGCAGCTTAAAATACCGTCCACTACGGGTAAGGTGGTCTATCTCCTTGGCATAGCATGTATTATCTAGGTTGCAGTCCCCTCCCCCCCCCCCCCCAAATTTTTGTCAGTATAGGCCAGATGCAAATCATTGTCATTCCACCATTTTCCATTTGCCGCCGATAAACAGTTTCCCGGCTCTACTTGAATCATTTCACATCATAAGTGTCCCCTATAGGGTGCCACGCAATTATAGTTTTCTGACTGTCTTCATTTCTTTCTCTTTCAAACTGCCTTAGTGCAGATTCATGTTCAGTGTCTACAATGTTTGCAACACCCACTTCTTGGGCTGGGTTTTTCGCACATGTGCCCTCTGGCAATTTTCTTTTCTCATCAGCCTTTCTGGCTACTACAGCTACCTCTGCTTCCTTTCTTTCTGGTTTTATCTCAGTTTCTTCTTCGTTGTCTGGCTCATCACTCAACTGTCTAGTATTATCTGTTGATCCGTTCATGTCAAACCACCCGAGCTGCACAGCTCCCTAATCATGCTCATTAAAGAATTGCAAATTATCCAAATCCTCTTTAAGGTTTGCCAAATCATCCAACCCTTGGCTTGGGTCATCCCCTCTAACTACATTGATGCCTATCGAGATTGGTAGCAGCACTTTAGGTCTGATTTGACTAGTTAGCGGAATATAGCAACCCGAATCGTATGCCTTTTTCAAACAAGTCCTCGGGACACTCTAACAACAGGCCAATACCTCCTTCCAAGGCCAGACCCTCCTTTACCACGGGGTATTGTCACCACATTGTGAGGCTCAAGTTGTGGCTTAAATGCGCCCATCATGCACAAATCTGTGCCCTCAGGAATGAACAACATTGGTTTCGGTAGGTGAGAGGGGGTAATATATACGTTGGGGTCATAAGAGGTGGCCAGTGTATGGATAAGGTTAAGGTTTTGGGGTGGGGAGACTTGATTATGGGCTGGGAGTGGATTTGTGGTTACATTTGGTTTCTGAGGTAGAGCAATCACCTTGTTGTCAATAAGATCTTGGATCTCATGACACAATCGAAAGCACTGGTCAGTGTTATGACCGTGTTGCTGGTGAAAAGCACAGTACTTTGCGAGGTTATGCTTGGGTGGAAGAGAGTCAGGAAGTGGGCGAGGTTCTAAGGGTTTTAGGTGTCTTTCCTTGACTAGCACCTGCATAGCTTTGGATAAAGTCATGTATAGTTTGTTAAAAGTCCTAACCTGAGTTCGGGTAGGGTTGGATGATGTTTGTGGGCCTACATTGGTAAAGGGGTCGGCAGTTTTTGTGGTGGTAACAACACTTACATCCAATGGCCTCACAACTGTGCTACCACTGGCAGCATTGGAACTGCGAACAAACGGCCTCTTTGCCGGCTCCTTCTCATCTGTAATAAGCCCCTACTTCATGGCATCTTCAATTTCCACTCCCATTTCATGAAGTTCTATAAACGTAAACAACGGGAGCACAATCATTTTCTGCAACAATTTGCCATGCAGATTCCGGACCACCATTCTGATCTGGTCCTTCTTGGAAGGCCTCATGGTAATCATCGAGGCTTTAGCTCTCCATCTTGTCAAAATTCAGAGAAACCCTCCTTCAACTCTTGACATGTTACCCCGAGATCATGAGTTATGACCTCAATCTGCATATTGTAAGAGTACTGAGCAATGAAGGTTTTGGCCATCTCCTCCAAATTTTGTTTGACGGAATCTTCCAACTTAGCATACCAAATGGCCGCTATACCCGACATGGTGCTACCAAAGAGAGACAGCTTTTATAGCCTAGTTAAGCCCATCGGCCTCAAGATATTTGAAAACAGTCGCAAGTGAACCATCGAATCCCCAAAACCATCAAAACAATCAATGTGCGTCATCTTAAACTGATCCGATAATGTAACCGCAGAATCAGTGTATCCATCCTCTATGTCTAGAATGGAATTGACCCCTTGCACTCTCGTGAACAATTTCTCCAATTTGTTGACCTTGAGTGCAGTTGGGTCAACCTCGAACTCGAACGGAGCATTGGTCTGATAAACCGGGGCTTTGGAAGCTTGTGCTGGGATTGGCTCTATTTGGACTAGAAAATCGGATAACCCTAGTTTTGTGAATCTTGAGCATTGGCAATATTAGTAGTGGCACTGGGCACAGGAATAGCCGCGGTGGGTGCATGGGATGCAGAGGTCGTAGCCGGTTGTGGTTGCTGTTGTTGTAACCTAGTTATCACCTCGACCTGACGGGCCGCAACTTCGGCTTGGCAAGCTGCATCGTGCTGTAGTGCTTCCACTGTTTGCTGCAATTGGATTATTAATTCCTCCATATTGGCTGGGGGATACTATGCCATTGGAATAGGTGACTGGTGTTGAATTGGATTGGAAGTGGATGACTGCTCTTGAACTGGACTGAACACAAGTGAGCTAAGAGGTGATTACTGTAAGAATTGGATTGGCGAACTCTGTCTAGTTCTCCTCCGTCTTGTAATCGATGAGAGTGAGGTAAACACGGGTTGTCCTCGAACAAGATCCCTGGCCTTGCAAAGTCTTTCGACTCGGGTCCAAAGTACTTGGGGGATATTTGAACTTTATGAAGCTATGGTTTAAACTACCTAGCAAAAGAAATAAAGTAAGAGAGCAGTAATCAGAAACCACACAGCACCTCAGCTAAGATATTATCAACACAAACATGATCAAAGCTGTAGAACTATAACCCACACTAAATTCTACTCCAAAACAGATACCAACATTGCAACTGATATGCACATTCCTATACAGTTTCACTGTAAAGCACATACCAGTTAAGAGAGAGCCTAAACACCCCTATGAGAGGGTAGGGTTACCTTGTTCTAGTTTTTTCATAAACTAGGGTTCACTATTTCAACCAAGTGGTTTCACAAAAATCCTGCACCCAGGTGAGCATCATGTCCTAGTTTGGAACAGTCTTTATGGCTTTCTATATACGACTAGGCCAAATGGTTAAAATAAGGGTACCTCAGCAAGACTACTTAATATACCTCTCACACCTAACACCAAGAAGTGAAAAGAGGATCAAATGGTACAGTGGTAGCCTAGATCCAAGGTTGTGTTCCCAACATAGCAGAGCCTACGACCGGTCAGCCTTTTGGAAAGCTTTTGGGCAAGCCCCCCACAAACCGTCCAGGAATAGCAGATGGCAAGCACAGTGACTTAAACATACTAATGCAAATGCAATGCAAAGAATACATAAGTGTAGATAAAATTTCACATCATGAAGTTTGAGTCAAGTTCTCTAGATTCCCCAACAGAGTCACCAGAAACTGTAGCTTGCTTTTTGTGCTCCTTTCGGATACGATAGCCCTACAGTTCAGACTCCTGTGATTCTAAATCTGATTCCACAAGTGCAATGTGAAATAGATAAATACAAATGAGTCCAAATCCAACAAATCTTTTGAAAAATCAATTTTGAATCAAAATACCAAAAATGAACTACTTTGCCAGATTACAGAGTCAGCATCTAAATGTTTTTAGAAAATTTAGAAAACCCGAGACTTATGCCAAAGGTCACTTATCTGTCATCACCAAAGTGTCTCGGCTCAAGAACTTAGGTACGAGAGGGGAAGGTCGTGAATTGAACACCCCACTAGCTCGATAAAAGATCGGCCTCTACTAATCATGATGTGATTCTTATTTACATTATATGCTCTTGTTCTTATTATTTAGTCTAGCATTACTATATGACGCACAAAAATATAGAAACTAAATTTGCAAAAATTGAAACACTTCGGTTTTATGTTTGTTTTCAAAAGTGTTTTGAATATGTACCACTTGAAAAAGTGATATCACATGTATATTACTCAAATTATTCCAATTTAAGCAATTTAGCCTTCATCCACAAGCATTCAAATAGTTGTATCGTTTAAGCATGTAGGCTCACGGTATTCATGCTTGACGTGGTAACAATCACACACATGCGATATGCTAAAGCAATAAATGCTCACCTAGTACTCCAAGGCAAGCCAAAAGAAATAAAACAATTAGAAAAAATGCATGATCCTATAGATGCAAAATGACTAATGCAACGCATGCAATATGTAATTAATAGGCTCGGTTACTAGCATGACATGTGAATCACTTTGATAGTGTGTACTTTAAGCATGGTTTCAAAGAAGCAATAAACGACAATGCTTGTTAGAACAATGAGCCGAGCTCTATGCATGCAAGACAAATGGATGCTTTATCATGGAAAATGCTAAATGAAACATGATATCATATACTATCCATCATAAGAGGGTAAATAAAAGGGAGAAAGATGTGATGTTGGAAGACATACACATTATTACAAGTTGCCATCGCGCAGGAGGATCCGAATGAATGAATTAGCTAAGCTAGCTAACTACCTCAAATTTTACTAATCATTCTAGCTAATTAAATAATTACAACACAAAAGTAATTAATCTAATTAATTACAACACAAGTTGATTAGCTATTCTAACCAAGTATTTAAATATTACAAGTCCACAAGTTCACGAGCCCCAACGATTGAGGGAATAGCTTATGCATGCACATGATTTGCTCCCCCAAAAATGCCTCTGCACTGTTTTGCACCTCAGCCTTTGCTCTGCTCTATGAAAAAAAGTGGTACTACCTTAAAAAAGGTGGCCAGCACGCCAGAAGTGGTGGACGGTCGTACACTAATAGTGGCCTGCCGTACAGTAAAGATGGCCTGCCAGCCACTAATTTTGTGGTACTGCCTTGCTCTTGAAGAGAAGTAACCCTTTTGAATTATAAACCACCAATTCCACACCCTCAAGAGCTAAAATGCAAGCTCAATAACCTCAGCAATGAACCCTCAAAATTTGGTTTAGAGTGTCTAGGCAAAGGGTGTAGAAGTTGCAAAGGAGAGAGAAACATTTTTCAAAACTTTGCTCCACAAATTTTTCTAACCCTATTTTTTTAGAGAAAGTCATATATATACAGAAATATATGAGACTATCTCGAAAATATCCATAGAGACATAGCTGGTGCAATGCATGCATCTGTGGAGACAGCTGGCACAACTCGCGAAAAGATCTGAGTTTTCACACAAGTAGCTGACAGGCAACTAATAGGGACTGGCCGTACACCATTTGTGGCCAGCAGGCCACTAGTGGGTCTACAGGTCCCTGCATGGTCAAGCTTGAAAGACTACTGTTTTGGTCCAAAAACAAGGCACCAGATTTGTAGGTTTCTGAGGCTCAAAACTGGGGTTTCTTGTTGAGGAAATTGAGCATTTGGACAAGTGTGTAAATTCATCATTGGGTGATCAATTGGTAGTGCCCAAGTTTTAAGGGCGGTCAAAAATAGAGTGTCTACACACGCGTGTGGTGGTTTTGGGCCAAGCCCACTTTATTCATAACTCTCCTTCTTACAAAACTTGAGGTGCCCCTTGGGACCCATCCCAAGTATGGCAAGTTAGAGTATATATACTCATATAAATCCTCAAGCCTTTCTTATATGGGACAAGTACATTTTACAAATGTGTAGGAAACCAACCTAAAGTCATTTTCACGAACCCGAAAATGTGTATTGAATTCCCATTCATCCGGAAATGGTTTTGAGTAACCAAATACGCGATGTTATTTACTACAAAACATTAAACATGAATTCAATTAGAAATATAAAAAATAACGCTTGGGTCCTATCTTAATTAGTGATCAAAGTTATAAAATAAAAAAATAAAAATAAGATATTACAAAATCATTTTCTAACAATTTTTTAACCACAGTACTATGTATGAATGATGTTCTTTTACTCTTCTTTTTTGGGTGTCATAATGTGAAATGGTTTCCCACACCTCCCTATGTGCATGCATTCTCTTTACAAAAAGCGGATCAAAGCCGTCCAGATAATCAAAATGTGTCAAAGAAATCCAAGAATTAGGTATAAAGTGTCCTTTAAGAGAAGAAAAAAAATACAAGAAAATAATTTTAGATCTTAGTCAAAAGACGAGAGAAAGAGGGCTCCTCATTGTGTGTGAGAGAGCGATCAGAGGGAGAGTCATAATGGGATTTGTGTTTGGTGTCACATGGAAGGCATAGATTATGGGAGGAGAATGTATGATGTGGTTGGATGTTCAATCACACAAGGTAGGGCATTTTCCAAACAAGAGATTGTGGAAAATGAATCTAGACCAAGAAAGTTTCCTTGCAAGTGGTGCTTATTTTAATCAAGACTTTTAATTTAATAGTTGTGTAGTACTTATTTTATGGTGTGAAGTTATTAGTGTAATTTGTATGGAGAGTTGTTTAGTTGTATTAATTTATGTCCTATTAGAGGGTGGTATGGAATTATTTTTTTCTTCTTAAGTTTGGGTTATTGTTGAATTTGATGATTGTTAACTTTTTAACTAGTTTTTCTTTAAATGAAAAAATAAAAATTTATTAACGAATAAAATAGTATAAATAGTATAACAAAATTAAATCAATAAAAATTCTAAGATAAAGAAAAATTGCTTAGAAAGGCAAAGCCCTAGGCAAAAGCAACAAGCCAAAGGCAAATTCAAATTCAGAACCAAGCCAAGCAAGCCAAATTGGCAACTGAAGGCATAACGCGTTTCATATTTGATATTATACTTTTATCATCCAGTTTGATGCAATGTATCTCATATTTGTGGTAAGAGATGAGCTCCTCTCCGACCCATACTCGCCAAGTTTAGCATACGAGAAATAATTCATCTTTTTATCTTTTTATCTTTTTTTCATCACATCACCTCTCTACTTTTCTGCACATTTTTTCGTAAAAAGATAAAAAATGTACTTATTTAGGTCATTCCAAACAATTCCTAAATTGTAGGATACTGTTCGGGCTCATGGATTCACCATAAGTCCTATTTTGAATATTCAAATTTTTTATTCTGTAGGACCTTTTATGTATATTCGTCATAAATAAAAATTAGATCGATTTGATAATTGTAACTTTTTTATTTTATTGTATTTATGTCTGAAAAATAGACAATAAATATGTTTTCTTTTTTTCTATATTTTTTGGATGGATAAATGCGATACAATGAAAATATTACAATTTCAAGAATACATAACTTTACAAAATGAATAATTTGAATAATCAAAATGCAACTCACGGTGATCTTGAAGAACCTGGACAGCACTTTATGGACTAGCGATGGAAGCGGAATTCTTGTAATTAATCTGCTACCAAATGATGAAAAATAAATAAATAAAAAATAAAAATAAGTGGGTGTTGTGTATTCAAATGAATCACGGATTCTAATTCAGAGTTTTGTACGCTAACTCTGTTTAGCTAAAGCACTTTACTAAATATTCTTCTTTTCTCTGCCTAAACTACCACCACCACTCTTTGATTCACTGTTCCTGCCAAGACCTCATTTCAAATCTCTTTCTCCTCTTCTTTCAATGTAATCTTGATTTTTAAATTAATATTTAAAAATCTCAAAATATAATTTAATAATTAAAAAATGTACTTGACATAAAATTAAAAAAAAAAAGGATAATAAAATTTGAAAACAAATAATCAATTGTCCATTACTTTCTCATCAAATTCAAATTTGTATCATTGCGTTCTACTTTGTCCTATTACATGAACCATACCACCAGCATATTTATGTCCTTAGACTGAAACCAACCTTTTGGAATGTTGAAGAAAGTGCATTATTCGTTCCAAAAAACAAAAAAAAGAAAGTGCATTATTCAAAGCTAATTTTAAAATATTGTTGTATTTGATTGGGAGAATTGTGACGGGATTTGAAAAAGAAAATAAAAAAGTGTACAAAATTAAGTGAATTATAAATATATTTTATTTACCTTTTTATTTTCCCTTTCTAAATCTCTTATCAAATCTCTGAACTAAATATAATGTAAAAGAACTATAATATTAGCATTTATGTTGAATGATTATGGTGGTGGTTATACAT
>CM069909.1:24764249-24857108 GCA_036172215.1 Camellia granthamiana
TGGTGGTGGTTATACATATTTAGACATACGTGGTGGAGGGAGATATAACATATTAATATACATATATATATATACACTTGATTGACCGAGTCAGCATACCAAAGGTGCTTGTGTGATCACTTGCACATTTCTATTCCATTAAAAAAACAAAAAAAAACCGAGGAAGAAGAAGTAAAATGTTCTTTATCCATTCAGTGTGAACATCTTTGGTTAATAATAAAATAATTGAGATAATGGCTATCTAATGACTTTTTCTTCTATTAAATTCTCTAAATAAGTCAGTATATAGAATTATTACCAACTTAGCCGATATTATATTGAGATCAATCAATTTGATTTACCAAAATATTGATAAACTATACTTTTAATGCTATAATCTTTTTATTTTTTGATAAATTACATTCTGAAATTTGAAAAAATATAATTAGTTCTATACTTTTGACATAATAACACTAAACTTCATTGATGTTTTAATTCACACAATAAACAGACTATTTTTCATCAATAATTTGCTAGTAATTTTAAAATAAAATAAAAAAAACATTTTTGTCATCGATTATCTATTGAAATGGATATTTATCTTTATTTTTTTTCATTATCTACATATTGTCTGTATTAGTTTCTATCGTTCTAACTTTATTAGAAAATGAGATTAATGTAATTTTAGTGGTGTGCTAGCAGATGAGTAAACTAACTTAGTTGTGCCATCTTAGTTTAGAATTGTTAAGCTTTGCTTTGACACTCTTTAAACTCATCTCTTTATTGATGTTTATAATCTATATTGTACTCTGATTTAGCATCAATAAAAGTTCCCTTTTACTGAAAAAAAAAAAAAAAATAGAAATAAAAAACAAACAAAAAAAACACTATTTTTTCCACACCTCGAGAGAAATGAGTTCTTATCCTCTTCTTTTGTTGTTTTAACCACCTTGCAACTTGAGAATGTTGAGATATCGCTATCCGACGTTGACAAAATTCACCCAAGTTGTTGTAATAGGACCCCAAGTCTCTGGAGCGACCAAGTTGTGCATGCATCATCCAATCCATCCTACCACTAGACTGTGTTTTCTTAAGTGGCAAAAACACTTTCGCTGTCAAAGAGTCACAACCCACAAGAAAAATAGAAATTTAAAAAAACAAAAATAAAAAAAGAAAATGATATATAAGTCTATTTTTTAGACTCATTGACGTGTAAGTAATATAACTGATTGATAATTAGAGAAAATAAGAGAAATATTGTTACTTTTAATATTTTAATTAATTTAAAAATTAAATCTAATTTTTTTGTCTTGAATAGTAATACTCAAATAAACATCACTTAATTCTACCGTCACAAAGGAGGGTAATTGATCGAGTCCACTTGCATTTTCACTGCGTGCCTTTGTGATGTGTAATTTTCACCAAACTTGTTAATGCTTTGCTCAAATCCCAACTTGGTCTTGAAACCTTTCATCTCCACTGAGAATTTTATCTAACCAAATCAATAATGAACTTGGAAATGTATTTCAATATAAAATGCCTCACCACTACTACAATATTTAAAAGTGTCAAATTTCATCGTTAGACAGTCAATTTTGAGCAAGATACCTTTAGTGATGAATCATTTCCATCGCAATAATGCTATTTTCTTGTAAGTGTTTCTTGAAAGGGAAAAGTTAGAGATCATGAAATTTTTTTCATGAAAGTGATCATGAAAATTTATGATCCTTGAATTACCTTTATTAGTGTGTGGTGCTTTATTCTAAGTGTAATTCAAGGGTCACAAAACTTTCATGATTATTTTTATGAAAAATTTTTCATGATACCTAATATTGCTGTTCTTGAAAATCCATTTTTTCTTATTTTCTCATCATTACATGCGAGTTGACCTTGTCCCAAGTGAAATGCCAGCGTATGTCCTTTGATAGTGCATACATCAAGGACTCCATAAAAACCATTACACCAAAAAAATAAAAATAAAAATAAAAATAATTTCTACACAATCCTTCTTGGACCCAATAACCATATATCTCATATATACCATTTAATTTTGTTCTTACCATTAGATTAGTAGTAGCTCTACAAATTTATATTGCAATCATTAATTTGCATAGAGATATAATACTAGAAATCAATTACCACTCCAAGAAATTAAAATTTTACAAATAATGAAATCATTTTTAGAGATCAAATATTTTAATTGTCAAAAGTGATATTATCGTATTTTAAGGGACAATGGGTATTTAGTGATAAATTACTATCTTTTTGGGACCAAAATTTTCGTCTAAGAAAGTAAATAAGTTTAGCAAAAAAGTTTAATTTCTAAAAAAATTTATATGTTGCAGCATACAAGTATATATCTTCTTTCTAACTTGATTAAGAATAGAGATTGTCATTTTATTTTATTTTGGCTTGTCCATCGCTGGGTAAGGCTCTAAGATTCAACTGAATTTACTCTCCAGTTCGAATCCCGGCAACTGCAACACCTTGTACCCAACAAACTCTCACAGCAAGCAAAGATTAGTCGAGGTGTGTACTAAGCTGGCCCAAACACCCCGTAGGAAAAAAAAAAAAAAAAAAAAACCAATACGAGTTCATACTACAAAGCATGAGAATAATAATTCCACAATATATTATTTTGGTTGGTGAAACCAATAGAAGTTCATACTACGAAGCATGAGAGTAATAATTCTATAATATATTATTTTGGTTGGTGAAACCAATAGAAATTCATACTACGAACTATGAGAATAATAATTTCATATATATATACATATATTAATTCATAGGAAGTCACTTTTATGTAAATAATGTCAAAGCATATATATATATTTGTAGTCAATGTAGCCTACTTTTTCAAGGACCCTCAATTAGTATTGTAAAATAGCGCCTACAATTTGTGTTTAGTTACGAGGGAGAGTCAAAAATTTGGCAAGTCATGAAAGTCACTACTAGTAGTACGCCTTGAATTGTGGGATGAAATTGCGAAAGGTGCCCCATTGAAATACAGATAGTTTGGTGACCAATCACTACCAGTGTTCCACTTAAATTGGTATTTTTGATGCCTTCACGCAAATAACAAAGACTAAACAAAGAGCATGCACACACATGACTCTTGAGGATGTGTGTGAAAAATGGTGGTGCCTTGCCAACATGCACTAAATAGAAATAAACTACCATGATATATATAGTGTGGATTAATTGACCCTCAACATATTTATGGGGGAATAATGCGACATGCGAAACAATGAAGATGACATGGGCCTTTGGGCTGACCTTTTGAGTTTACCTAACTAACTTTTGTTTTACTTTTCTTTTCTTTTTGGTATATTAGATTTCATATTAATATTCTATAAAAAAATAACAAGTTTTCCTTAGAGCAATACTTGAATCCTTGATTCTTCTAATAAATTGGAGGATTTCTAGCTAACGGGGATAGAAAATATTTAGCAAGTTTGGCCTATAGCAATCCTTTGGGTTGACTTTGAGTTTAACTCACTTTTCTAAAATAAAATATTAACTAAGTATGATCTTTTACTAATTTATAATACTTATGAATTTATATTTTATTTTTGTAATCTTTTCAGGAACTAAATATATTTGAATTAAACATTTTATGAACTTAATAGATTCAATTGATAATTCCGGAACTAAATAGACTTTAATTTATATATGTTTTAGGGATTTAGTAGATAATTTAATAATAATTTAGGGGCCCGTTTGTTTTCAGAGGTGAGATAGATGGGATTTCAGTGAGGGAAATGTTAAGGAGATTGATAGTGAAAGGATTAAATAAAATTTTGTTTATTTAGATAATAGTTGTTAGTGTATGGATTGTTAAATTATTTTTATATAAAATAATAAAACAAATAAAAACTATGATTTTTACTTAACAATAAATAAATAAATATTAATATTCAAAATGTGCGGCTTCACATGTAAAAAAAAAAAAAAAAAAATTGCACTTGGCCGATTGACCGGCCAATCATCCCTCGGACGACTGCTAACACTCCAATCCAAACGGACTATTTCTGAATATTATCTCCTTGTCAAGACTATTAATCCACTCATCCAAAACCTTTCGTAGTCCGGAAAGACTCTCAATCTGAATCCATGTTTTCAAAACAACATGATATTGATTTACTGTTTATTACTAATAGACCAGTTTGGACTGCTAAATCGAAAAACAAACGGGCCTAGGAGTAGAAAGTAAAATTAAATTATGAATCCTCAAATTTCGTGTTGATATCTTCTCTGCATTGATGGTGTTTCAGAATATTTTTCAATGTACTACAAAACATCTACCAGTTCCCAAAGTTTACAATCCACCATCCCAGCAGGATAAACAAAATTGGACTGAATGTTGGGTTTGGGCTTTGATTTTTTTGAAAAATTAGTTGCACCACTTTTTTGGTTTACAGACAGCCTTTTGTTTTACAGGCCACTTAAAGCCCACAAGTCATTCAGTTGAAACGAGTTGGGTCTACTGCCTTGTGTCTTTTAAGTCCATGTGGTATTTCTTTTAATTTTGGATGCCAGATTCGTAGTTCATTTTTCTCAGAATATCATTTATGCTCCATTTGTCTTGAGTAGAGTTTTTTAATTTTTTTTTTTTCTCTCTCAAAGTGGTCCATCTAAAAGAAATAGAGTTCCTAAACATAATGTGCATGCTTAGAGATTTCAAGCCTTTTATAAAAGAGTAATGATATACAAACATAAAACTTATACCGAAAAAAAAAAAAAAAAAAAACATACAGAATGAAGCGGCAGAAATGTGTCCATTCCCATTTAATCCAAACCTTACAGAACCAACACTAATTAAACGGTCATTTCCCATTGCAGGTAAACTAAACTAAAAACATATGGCTTGTTAAAGAGAGATCCAGGACAATCCAACTATGGAGGAATACTTCAAGATGAAGTCGGCACAAAGGTGTGGGGTTACTATGGATACATGGGCAACTGTACTAGCCTGGAAGCAGAACTTTGGGACATCTACAGAGGACTCACTATCATGATGCATAAAGGGGTGGCTACACCAGTTAAACAAAAATATTTTCAAAATGTTTTAAAGTCATTGTCGAGGTGATCGATGGTCTCATTGTCATAGTTTGCATCTTCTGAAATGATTTATCATTATATGTAGTACAATGTACGCTCTGTATGTAGAATACTAAATAAAAAGAAGCTTTTGTTACAAACTGTTGGCTTTTTGGCTTTTCGAAGGGTATTTTTGTAAATGCGAGCGTGCCAGCAAGGATCAATCAGTCCTTACAGAAATTATAATTGCCAACCAATTTATCAGACGATTGTGTTTTAGTTCTTTCATCCTCAATGAAGAGGACTTTTACTGGTGGCTTGACTTAGGAGAAATTAAGAAAAATAACAAATAATATTAAGAACAATCGAAGTATTTCATTAAAAATGAACACTTACAATAGTCCAAACTCAGCCTCGAAGAGGTTTACAGCAACAGTCTACTTGAATCTACTTGAAACTACTCCTATGAATCGAAGTACAATGCAGGTATTTAAAGGACAAGTATTTAAAGTGCAGGTATTTAAAGTGCAGGAAATGTAAAAACTGGGAAAGAAAATATAAAGTAAATGACTGGTTTGTATGATCTGAGTCTGGGGGTTTTTTCTGGGGGCTTCCTTGCTATTTATACTCGCCAAGGATGACCTTCGAACTGCACTTCAAACCGTCGAACTGCTCCTCCATGATCGCTGATCATGCTGCCTTAGAAGTAGTTCCACTACGCCATCACTTGCAGTTAAACTTCCCTCTTATATTTGAATTTGAATATGAGTAACCGTTGAGGCCACGTCATCTTTCATCTCTTTACTGATCTGGTGCTACTCGGATCACGTGAGAACCAATTGTCATCGCCACGTGTACGATCAGGATTGAAGACGTGAATCATCTTCCCATAATACCCTTATTCTGCCACGTGTCGAATTGTTACTGGCTTTTACAAAATATATAGCCAACATTACCCCCCGCACTAATATACCCAATACTTGGTGATATTAGTGGATTAAAAACTTCTCCCGCGTTTTTGGAATGTGCATGGAATCCACTTTCAGGAAACATAACCGTCACCTATTTGGTGATCATTAGCATTAACTCTCAACTTGTTGAACATTCCAACACCTTTAGCATTCGAACGGATTATGGCTCAATCAACTTCTCACTCTCCTGATCAAGCATACGAAGAGCCATTGAGTAATGTTGTTTCCCCTCGAAAGAATCTTCATGCATTAATTAGCCACCTTTACCCGCCCTTCTATATTCAAGTCATGGAAGCTTTTGCGAATTATCAATCTTTGGACTATGAGCACATTGCCATTAACCCTTCAATTCACAACTCCGTAGATACAAGAAGTTCTTCCTCTAGCATCCCTTTGTACTTTGAACAAACTACCTTCAAGTCTTTGCTTCGACAAGTCACAAATATGGATTTGGGAAGTTCTTCTTCACACACCTCTGCATGGGATGAAGCTATAACTTCGTCATCGTCTGGGGCTTCTGGTTGGACAAACTGGTCAACCTCTGAGACTTATGATGTAAGGGAGCGCATCAACCATCATTTTGTTGAGTTTACTGACCCCTTGGAGTTTCCTTCCTTCGCTCGAAGTTCAGTGGTCTACCCTTACGTGCCCATTGACCTTCAACGTAGTTTAGAAGAAAATCTGCTTGTGGCCTGGTATACCTCCTCCATGCCTACAAAGATAATGCATCCTACTCAGCGCCTAGAAGAAGCGCAAGGGTATAGCCCTTCATTCTTAGCCAAGAAGGCGAAGATTTGTTCTTCTGATTGGCTTGATTACATTAATGCCTTTGTTCCTTCCGCTCCCATGCCATCTCTTACAATAGAGGCATCCACACCTTCTTCTTCATCTTCTGAATTTGAAGCATCTACTCCTTCTTCTCCCCCCACTCTTTCTTGGATAGAGAAACTAAGGCTTGCCCTTCCAATGGACACAGTCTTTTCACCTTACAAACCTCCATTATCCCCTTCTCCAGCTGAGCGGAAACAAGCTCAACTTCTGCTAGCGGCTTTCTCTCACTTGCCTTTCAATGTTCTTGAGGATGACACCCCTCTCAAAAACTTTCAATGGGCTTGTGATATTCTGACCAGGGGCCATATCCTTAACCCCATTGCCCAAGTAGAACTTCACCTGTTCCTAGACCAACTCCCAGTGCTCCTCTACTGGCATCGAAATTCCCTGGTTACTACGCAATCTTTGGATCAACTTTCATCCCTACGAATTCATGCCCAATACGAAGCAGAGAACTTCATCGAAGAGTTCGATGACTTCAGAAATAAAGAATCTGCGTATTGGGATGACTTAGTTATAGATGAGTTGGAACAAACATTGAGGGAGGAAGCTTTCGAAATAAAGGCTGAGGAGCTCTATTATGAAGTGAGAGCACACCAGCTTATGCAGCCAACATTGGAGGAGATAGAAGAAATAATAAGGAAAGAACAAAAATTCATTGATCATTGTTGGATGAAATTCCATGACCTTGTTATTTATTCTATTCCTTATTTTTATGAGCTCGAATTCGTACTCAGATAGGGTTACTTGATGTAATTGTTTTGGCTTTAATACAAACAAAGTCCTTTAATATTTGACATTGTCTGATTTTGTTCCTTTTTGTCTTTAAAAGCCAACTCATACCTTCGAATTGAACAACCTCATCCTTCGAATCTGGACTCAATTGTCTAATGAAACGCCAACATGTCAATTTATGGGGTATAGTTGACAATTCTGACTGTTATTACTTGGAATCAATGCTCTGAACTTCAACAACATTACCCCTCAAAACTAACTGTAACCAATATATGGTCATAGTTAATATAACTAATCAATTTCAAATTGGCTATTTTGCTTCGAAGAGTAATCCACATTGTTCTGGTCCAAAAAGCAATTCCTTTTTATATATATAAAACCAACGATTGGTTTCAATGTATCGAACAGTGCTCCTCATCCCTAAAAGGATCCGAGGATTTACTTCGAAGGTCATTACTTTGATAAACAGGCCCTAAAACCCTTTGAGGTAAACCAATACTCGAGCAGTCTAGTACATTTGGCCATGTAGTATGCTTCGAAGCTGGCTTCCGTACTTCGAAGCCGTTTGTTTGAATTTTGGCGCCAAACTTTGGCTTCGAAGCCTAATATCTCGCTTCAAAGCTGGCATCAGCGTCTGGATTGTGCTTTTCCCTCCAAAACTGTCAACATTGGAAGAGACCCCTCGTATTCGTACTTTTAGTACTTAACGATTTACACAATATATATTTTTCAGACACAGAGTTTTTCTTTAAAACCCTTTTGTTTCGTGCTCTGAAACCACTTGCCTTTTACAAACCTTCTCTCTACGATTTCTCTCTGTTTCCTCTTGCTCACTACCAATGAATCCTTCCTCGCTAAAAGTATTTACTGGTGACCATGTCAATCCTACCATGGCTTTGAAACAATGCATCGATGAAGAAATCACCAAACTATCATCTGGCGAGTCAAGCCACATAGATGGACGTCTTTTCGTGCCTCGTCATAGTGACAAACAAGAATACGTCCTTGGCCCTATTTTTCGGGAAGTTCCTGCTCAGCTCGCAGCTCTATATCCTCGCCTGGAGGATCATTTCCTTCTCTATGAAAGAGGGCTCGATTGGGGGAACTGGAGAGTGAATCGTCCTCACCGTTGCTGGCCGACATTGAGGACTGAATGGGAAGAATGGTATGACAGAGTTGTGCCTGCGAGAGAAGATGACCTGCAAGAGCTCTATATCCTGGATGCCCTTCGTCTTTCCAGGTTCATTATTCCTGAAGACCCTTTTTTGATTCCTGCTGCCTTATGTTTCTGGAATATGGCTTTTAATTTCTTTCAATTTCGGTGTGGCATGATGGCCCCCACTGTTCTTGACATTTGCCATCTCTTAGGGCTTTCACCCCATGGTTCTCCTTTTACTCCCAACTACCCAGACCTTCCTGTCAAATTTGCTCTTCCATCCCTAAACTCCTCTTATAGTGACTTTGTAAAGGCTGAAAATAAAAGGGAAGGTCCTGTGAGAGACAGAGAACTATTTTCCTTTATCTTATACTGGTTATGCAAATTCCTCTTTTGTTCCTCATCTCAAAGGATTATGCCTGAGTTCGCTCCACTTGCGAACGCATAGCCCTTGCTCCTTACTTGTTAGGCCATATATACAGAGCTTGCTCCCAATTTTGTGAAAGACCACTTGATGTTAACCAAGGAGGTCCCCTCTGGGTGCTTTAACTCTGGCTCTTCGCCTATTTTACTGATCTGCATTCTAAATGTTTAAGATTTCTTGTCCAAAATCCTAGCACTTATGGGGAGAAATATGCTAGGATTGCCCTTTATCCTGCTTCCTTTGCTTATTACTTTACTTTCTTTTACCAACTCCCTATTTCTCCATCTGCCTCCTTCTTTTGTCCCTTCGAAGCCAATAGAGGACCGATCTGGCTGCAAACTTTTCTGGCTGATAAAGAGTGCTCCACCTCTCCTCATAAAGATATGTGGGCCTCTATACTGCTACCAAGGGAATTGTTTATTGGCACTTTGAACCCTCGAGCCTACAAGTGTATCTCAGAGGTGTATTGTCCTTCCCAATTTGCCAGACAATTTGGGCTCACTCAAGGAATACCTCTTCCACTTTGCAGTCTCTCGAATGTCCATCTTACTGCTAGGGATTTGAGAATATCCAAATCCAAGCTAGAGACGGCACTACTCAAACTGCTGAAGGAATTGAATGAGTTCCAATTTGTCCCCTTTATTCCATCTGGCTTAGTTTTGAAAAGATTCCAGAACTGGTGGACAGTCAATATGGAGGTGCGCCTATCTGTACTTCCCCATGACTTGCTGGTAGGATTGGGAGTGCCTTCGAAGGCTAAGTCAGTAACAGCTGAGAATATTTCCCTTCTTCCTGAAGCTGTGACAACTACTCTTACAGCTTCATCCCCTCCAGCTAGAATTACTAGAGCTGCTTCAAAGAAAGGTAAATTTTTCAGATTTCCCTTTTTCTTTTGAATCTTTCGTTCATCCCTTTACCCTTTTGTTCTTTGGTGCAGGGTCTCCGCAAGAAGAATCCCCCAACAGAGCTGAAACTTTAGCTGTTCTTAAGAAAAAACAACAACAAAAACAGAAAAGGAAACTAGTCCTTCCTCCTGAGGAATCTGAATCTCTGGAGGAAGAAGTAGAGGTTGAGCAAGAGCAAGAAGTACCCTTACAAAGAACAAAAAGACAGAAGATGGCTACTTCCCCTTCTGACACAATGGAACATCCTCCTCTCGTGGCGGCCACTACAACAATGGGGAAAGAACTTACCTCTGAAGCATCTGAACCCCAAATTGAAGAGAGGGAGATCGAAATGGAACCAATAGCAGAACTGCCACAAAGGAAGAGAAAGAAGGTGACTGTTCTTGCAACTGACTTGGTTAAGGATCCCATTCATGAAGCAGTTGCCAAGGCCGTAGAGCAGGAATATTCCAAGGCAATAATTGTCTTCGAAAGGGCTGAGAAGAGACGGCAGCGACAACTTTTGAGAGATGAAGCTGCTGCTGCTGATGCACTTCAAAGAGAAACTGCAAGAAGGCAACAAACTGCCGAACATTACTCCCTTCGCAGCTCTCCCCTCAGTGTTAATACCTCTGGAACAAGTAATTTCTTTCACACTTCCGCTATTTTTCCTTTGTCAACTTTTGATACTGGATTTTGACATTGCTTTATATTTCTTCTTCTTACAGCAACTACTGCGTTCATTTTTCCAGCGAGGCCTCCCTCGATTTCAGTTGAAGTTGACCAGGTGCAGCGTGTGAAAACTATCCAAGTCATGCTCCCACTCTCTAGGCCAACATTTGATATACCTTCTTTGAATCTAAGCATCCCTGCTTCTCTTTTCCTTGGCTTAGAGCTATATCTTCCTTTCTTGACTTTTGATCTACCTCAGTCTGCTTCTTCGATCCTTGCTCTTTCTCCTTTTCTCACAGAAAGACCAACTGCTACTCCGTCTTTAATGGCAGTTGATTCTTCCACAGAGGGTGCTGATAGTTCTCCAATTCATGGTTTATCACCTATGTCCACTTCCAGCCCCTCTTCACTTGATTCGTTGGTGGCTAAGACCATAGAGGCTGCCAAAGAGGCTCCATCCATTTCTCCTATCCCCATGCAGCCCTCTGTGCTTTCCACCACCACACTCTCTATGCCTTTTATGTCCAGGGCTAAGGTAGACATCTTCGAAGGAAGACTGGCTAGTCTCTTCGACATATCCTCTTCCTCTCCAACCTTCACTGCTGATGCTGAGCCATTAGTCTTGGCTGATTCCTTGCTGGAAATCTTCGAGAGTCCTTCTTCCAGCAGCAAGCCTCCTGTACCTTTAATAGATCTAGACACATGTTTGGAACTGCTAACTTCCTTTTCGAGGATTCCCTTTGAGGCTCTACAAAGGCCTATCATTAGAAATGGGTTTCTTCAGTGCTGCAACATTGCTGAGCAGTCCGGCATGAATGTCTCAAGTCATCTATCCCAAGCTGCAGCTACTATTGATTTCTATCTCAATATCTGTCATGCTGCTAAGACTGCGGACGAGAAGCTGGCTAGAGATCAGAGTTTTGTTTCTCAAGTGCATACTAAAGTAGCAGATCTCAAGGAACAACACTTTTCTGTCTCCCAGTTTCAAATCCAACTGCTGGAGAAGAAAGCTCAACTTGAAGAGGAGCTGGCTGCAGTAAACCAAGCCTTGGTTCGAACTGATACCAAATTGCAAATCACCAACCAAGAGCTGGCTGACCGAAAAGAAGACATGGCTGCAGCTATTCAACTGTTTCCAGCACTTAGCCATAGGAAGTCCACTGTACAAAAACAATTAAGACATTGTAATGATTTTTGGGCCAATCTGTGGCACAATGTATTTAATTCTTTATAAAAGAACAAATTATGTCTATCATTTGAGTAGTCTTATGTTTTCGTATTTGATGCTTATGTTATTCCTTGTGTTTCCCAAATGGTTGGAAAATAAGGTTTTAAATATCTGCCATTAATCTTTTTGGGATGTACATAACCATTCAGATTTCTTAAATGGTATGCTCCAAAAGGCAGAACTCTATGAATTTGGTATGGTCCTTCCCAGTTAGGTGACCACTTGCCAAACTTATGGCTTTTAATCCCTATTGGAAGTATTGTTTTCCATACCAAATCACCTTCATCAAAGCCAATGCGTTTGACCTTTTTATTATAATTCTTGGCTGCTTTCTTCTTTTGGAAAAGAATGCTATTTAATGCCAAAATTCTGGCTTCATTTATGCCTTCTAATTCCAAGCACATGCTTTGATGGTATTGCTCAGGATCTAACTGATCTTGGCATCTTACCCTCAAAGATTTAACATTGATTTCCACAGGTAACACTGCATCATGCCCATATACTAAGGCATAAGGAGTAACCCCTGTGCTTGACCTTGGGGAGGTTCTGTAAGCCCATAACACATCTAACAATAGGTTATGCCAATCCCTAGGATTATCCTCCACAACCTTTTGTATTCCTTTTTTCAAGGACTTATTGGATGATTCAGCCTGACCATTGGCTTGTGCATAATAGGGTGTAGAATTAACAAGGCTAATTCCAAACTCTGCCACAAAAGACTTCACCATTTTCCCATCGAACACAGTCCCATTATCAACTGTTATGGTTTGTGGAATGCCAAATCTATGGATCAGATCTTTAATGAACCTAATAACCTCTGTTTGGTCTACAGCCTTGTATGGCTTAGCTTCGACCCACTTAGTGAAGTAATCAATAGCCACTAGAATGAAACAATGATGTTTCGAAGAAGGTGGGTGTATTTTTTCCATCATATCCATGGCCCACCCTCTGAATGGCCAAGGCTTCACTACTGCATGTAGGTCAGTTATGGGCACATGCCTTATTGTGCCATGCTTTTGGCATGCCTGGCAACCCTTTGCATATTCTATGCAGTCTTTAAGGATAGTTGGCCAATAGTAGGAATGCCTTCGAAGCAACCATCTCATCTTTACGCCAGGTTGATGAGCACCACAGATGCCTTCATGAACCTCAGCCATGGCTATTAATGCTTCTTTTGGGCCTAAACATTCCAGCAATAAGCCATCTCCCCCCCTTTTATAGAGAGCGTTGCCATATATCATATATTGCATGGACTGCAATTTGATTCTTTTGCTGGCCTTCAAAGATGGACCAGCCAAATACTGCATTATTGGATGTCTCCAATCTTGTTCTTGTAAGTCATTTTGATTGACTTCTAAGACCACATTCCTTTTATTCAAAAGTGGTATCAATTTTTGATATGTTGTTTGGCTTATGTCCCTTTGGGTATTATCCCTTCTCTTGAAGTTCGAAGCTTTCTGAGCCACATCATTAGCTCTATTATTCAAGAATCTTGGAACATGAGTTACATTCGCTACTTGAAACTGAGAAAGCAGATGTAATGCAACAACATAATATGGCAAAATACTTATGCTTTGACACTTGAAAATCCCATTCACTTGGTTAACCACCAACTGAGAGTCTCCAAATATATCAACTGCATGTACTTGTAATCCAATAAGGATCTCTAGTCTCACTATTAAGGCTTCATATTCAACCTGGTTATTGGAACAATTGGCTTCATCCACTCTGAAACCATGTGTGGTTTCTACCCCTTGTGGAGATTTAATCACAATACCAATTCCAACTAAGCCATTGGCTTTCAATCCATCGAACCACATCTGCCATGGCTCAACACTGGTCATGCCAAGTTCCATTACTTCTTGGCTCTCTGTTTGAGATGGATGGTCTGCCAGAAAATTGGCTAAGACTTGCCCTTTTACTGCCCTTTGAGGGACATATTCTAAATGAAATTCTGATAAGGCTAGTATCCACTTGCCAATTCTTCCCCTCAACATAGGTCTAGATAACATATACTTAACCAAATCTGTGGTTGCAATCACCAAGACAGTTGTAGGTAAAAGATAATATCTTAATTTCATTGCAGCAAAATACAAAGCAAGGCACAGCTTTTCAACAGCTGAGTATTTACATTCACAAGAATTTAAAAACCTACTGAGGTAATAAACAGCTTGTTCCTTGCCTTCCTCATTGTCCTGAGCCAAGAAAGCTCCCAATGAATCTTCTGCTGCAGCTATGTACAACTTCAAGGGCTTGTTCCCCTTTGGTGGCATCAGCACTGGAGGGTTGGCCAAGTAGGCTTTAATACCTTCGAAAGCAGTTTGATGCTCTGCTGTCCAGACAAATTCCTCTTCATCCTTCAGCCTTAACAAGGAAGAAAATGCTTTAGTTTTCCCTGCAGTGTTAGAAATAAACCTTCTAAGAAAGTTAACCTGCCCAAGAAACCTTTGTAATTCTTTCTTACTTGATGGAGGCTTAGCTTCGATGATGGCTTTGGCTTTGTTCTGATCAATCTGTATTCCTTTCTTGTGCACTACATAACCCAAGAAGTTTCCAGATGATACACCAAAAGCACATTTGAGAGGATTGAGTTTTAGCTTGAACTTCCTCATTCTTTCAAAAGTTGTTTCTAACTGAAACAGATGTTCTTTCATGGACTGGGATTTCACTATAATGTCATCAATATAACACTCTAGATACCCTCCAATGAGATCATGAAAGATAGTGTTCATAGCCCTCTGATATGTAGCCCCAGCATTCTTCAGACCAAATAGCATTTTAATCCATTCGAAGGTGCTAATATTTCCAGGACATCTGAATGCTGTCTTGTGGATATCCTCCTCTGCAATGCAGATTTGGTTATAACCAGAATGCCCATCCATCATTGACAAAACTTGGTGTCCTGCTGAACTGTCTACCAGTAGGTCCACTATAGGCATAGGGTACTCATCTTTGGGAGTTGCTAGATTTAAGTTTCTGAAATCGATGCATACCCTCATTTTACCATTCTTCTTAACTACAGGCACAATATTAGATAGCCATTCAACATACCTGGCTGTCCTAATAAAGCCTGCCTTGAGTAGTCTAAGAATCTCCTCTTTGACCTTCTGAATTACTTCTGGACTCATCCTTCTTGGTTTCTGCTTGTATGGCTTGAAATTAGGCTTCATAGGGAGCCTATGTTCCACTAATGACCTATCCAATCCTGGTAGTTCATTATAAGACCATGCAAAGCAATCTTTGTATTTCTTTAGAACAACCAACAACTGGTCTCTGTCCAGAACGTTCAAACAAGCACTTATATAGGTTGGCTGTTGTACAGAACCTTCCCCTAAATTCACTTCTTCTAAGGGGTCTTGTGTCTGAGAACTTATTGAAGCTTCCTCTTTGTTTCCTTCTAGCTTCAAAGCATCCTTCTTGCTTTGCTCCGCTCCCAAGTTCTCTGGTTCAACATCCTTACCCTCTTCCTCATAGACAAAATCTGTCCATAAGGCATCCTCCTCTTGTATCTCTTGGACCTTTGTCTCAATGTCCAATGCGCAGTATTTCCCAAGGGTCAAAATTCTAACCTGTTGCTGCTCCTGTTTACAGCCAATCATCATGGCTTCTCTTTCTTGCTCCTGTACTTTCTGGACTATTGCTTTTACGTCCAATGGTGAGAATTTAACCAGAGCCAAAGACTTGGCTTCTTGTTCTTCATCCCTTTGCCTATAACCAGGCATCATTGTCATCTTTCACGACAACCTCTTCATCAGCACTCTCTTGGACTAAGTGTTTTAGGTGTGTCACTTCCTCATCAGCCGTCACTTCGGCTGAGCCATCAGCTTTCCTCATTATACTAAGTGGTGTTACTCCCTCAATATACAACTTGGCCTCTGCAAAGTCTGCACAGGCTATGAAGGGTTGAGGATCTGCATCAATCTCCTCTGTCTCTCCATTGCCCAAGGCCATCATGATCTTCTGATGCAAAGAGGAAGGCACACATTTGTTGGTGTGGATCCAATCGCTCCCAAGTAAGGCATTATATTTGGCATTGCTGTTGATGATGAAGAATGCTGTCATACAATCCCTGGTTCCCACACTCAAATTAATAGGCAAAATCCCTTGAGCCATCTGTTTATCTCCAGCAAAGCCAGCAATGGTTGTGCTGGTTGGGATCAACCTGGGATTCTTTTTCCCTAGTTTCTTCAAAGAAGATTTTGGTAATAAGTTTACTGCTGCCCCATTGTCTATTAGGACTCGGTTTAGCTGTATCCCATCGAAGAAAGCCTTGATGTACAGAGGCTTAACATGTTGGGTCATGGAATTCGAGGGATATTCAAAAGGATATGAGAGGTTGATGCTTACCTCTTCCTCACTTTCAAACTCAGTTTCCATTGGAGTAGCCACTTCAGGAGCATCCTGTACCATACTCACTTGTGACTCCTCACTAGAGACAGGAATTGGATCCATGTCTTGATCACCCTGACCCTCATTTTCAGCCTGGAATTCATGAGGTAGTATGTGTACCATATTGACTGATACAGGGGGAAATGAACCAAACTGGATGGCTGGCTGTACCTTCTTCCCCTCTTGGCTACCTTGCTCAGTGTCTTCAGCAGCATCTTCCATGCTGCAGTCTGGTACTTCATTGATAACTGATCCCTTCGAGGGATCCTTCTCAACTGGTTCTTCAGTCAGAAATGTGTGTTCAGCCATGAAGGCTTCGAACATTTCTTCTTCTACCATTTCCTTCTTTTGGCTCATGTCAATCTCGTCTCCCGCTTCGCTATCACTTTCCATCAGAGCCTTCTCCAATCCTGCCAAACTAGACTTCTCCCTGGCCCTTAGTTCAGAATGAACTTGGGCCAATTGTTCTCTGCTACAAACCACTTTGCTTTGTATAGTCGGTTTTGGAGTATGGTCTGACTTCGAAGTTTTCTTTGCTTCTGTCTTGACCTGTGAAGAACTCTCTCTACTTTCTTTCAGATCTTGCTGGTATTGGGTGTACCTGCGTTGAATTTTCCTTCTTTGTGATCTGGAAATGACTGGGACCATATCTGGTTCCTTCGTCTTTGGATGTTTAAGTAATACCCAATTGTTTGGGGCCACCAAAGGAGGCTTGACCATCCTGCCTTGGTTTCCAACATCCCTTTGAGTAGGTGTCTCCCTAGGTTTGTTCTGCATTACAAACCAATCTGGGACCCCTGGTACCCACGAGCTTACTGATCCAGATGTCGAACTGTTTCCTTCTACTTTCGAAGTCACCTTCGAAACTGGCTGTGAAGGTAGATGCTTGGCTCTGACTTCATGTTTCGAGCCTGATTCAGTCCTTCGATGAAAAGAGCCACTTTCTGTCCTTCGCAGGGTTGGTCTAAAGGGCCAATCTCTGGCTTTACTCCCATAACCTGAACCCCTCTCCAATCTTCTTTCAGAATGGCTGCTCTCTACTCTGTAGTAGTTAGGTGGCCTAGACTCATACACAGGCCTCTTGCCTTTAGCATGCATTCTGTCCACTACAGGTTCAACCACTAATGGGCGTTGCCTGTCACCAGCCGGATACGGCCTTTTGTTGTGAGCATTGGTTGATTTAGGACGTCTCTGAACATCCTTATAGTATTGCTTCCCATCAATTGGAAGCCCCTTTAACCATTTGTAACTCAGTCTGCATCTGGGACACATCCTCTGCACTACAGCTGCTTCGAGAGAATCATCGTCCAGTGCTTCCTCATCAGAGTGTTCCCTCTGACGTGAGAAACCTTGTCCAATAGTTGGTGGGTTTCCAATCTCCTTCTTGGCAGTTGTTTGGTTGGCAATATGCATTTGCACATTGACCTCTTCCAATTCCTGCAGAGATAGATTCTGAAAGTTTGGTACAACCACATTAGCCGCGCTTTCTCCAACTTCTGGAAATGGGTTACTGTCAATTCCCATGGCTTTTCCTGTTTTGGCTGGGAACTTCAAACTTCCTTTTCGAATTTGCTCTTGGATCCTGTCTCGAAAAACAACACAGTTTTTAGTTGAGTGAGACCAAGAATTATGCCATTTACAGTATACTTTTCCTTTAAGTTCCTTTGGAGATGGCAGTTTTACTCCTTTTGGTAACTTAAGGAAATTGGCTGCAAGCAAATGATCAAAAATGTCATCTGCTTTTGTTAAATCGAAAGAGTACTTTCTGTGAAAGTCTTTCTTTTTAAACTGCTGGTCGATGGTTGTATCCTTATGAATTAATGCTTCACAGATTACAGGTTCTTTGCCCACAATCTCTGCTGCATCAATCTCATAATTGGGATCTCTATAATACGTCTTATACGAAGCATTATTTCGATCTTGTTCCTCCTCTAGTAATGCTTCATATCGAGACACCTTATAGGTTAATTCGACCAAATCCCTGAATTCAGTTGAGTCAAATTTCTTTCCAAGCCTGAACTCTAAACCGTTTTGAGCCAATCTTACAAATTCTGGCTCTGGAAGGATGACCCTACATTTATTTTGAGCCCTTTTAAATCTGGCAATGAACTGAGTAGCCTTTTCTTCAGGCCTTTGACTCAATCTTGCCAAGTCTGCCATGGACACCTCTGGCTCCGATTGGAAGAATTGGGCATGAAATGCCTCTTCCATTTGTTGCCAATTTTGAATGGAGCCAGGTGTAAGGTTGATATACCATACAAAGGCTCCCCCAGTTAGAGAATTTGGAAATAATCTCAGTTTCATGTAATCATGATTAGTGAATTCACCACATTGAGCAGCGAATCTGGCAATGTGCTCTACTGTTGATTGATTTCCAGTTCCATAGAATAGGGTAAAGTCTGGTATTCTGAATCCTCTTGGGTATTCATGTACCCTATCCACCCATTCTGAGTATGGTTTTCTATATATAGGAGTCTGGACCCCCCGAGCCATCGGTCCACACATCTCCCTAACAATATCAACAATTTGGTCCCTATGGACCATATTCTGTGCCTGCTGAACCAGTACTGGAGGAACAAACACAGGGTTTGGTGGACAAACTTGCGCTTGTGGCCCTCTTGGTCCATAAGGTGGTACATTTGGGACTGGTTGCCCCTGTGGTGCAGGTTGCTGTTGGGGGTATGGGTAACCCCTTTGAGCCTGTCCTGCGAAGGGACCTGCGAAAGGTGCTGGAACAGGTGTTGTGTCCCTTCCATTTACAGGAAAACCCTCCAACCCCCCGGGTACAAATTCAAACAAAGGATTATTATATCCCCTAGTGCCAGGTATGGCTTCGAACATGGGATTTGTAACCATTCTCATGCCAATTTCTTGTACTTGCCCAGATCCACCAACGTATGTGGCTTCATTGTTGGGTACTGAGGCATTTTGGCCTACTACAGGCCTTGAAATGGGTTCATACCAAGACTGGGGCGATGGTCTTTCATAGTTCTGAGTACTAGTTTGACCATTATATTGTCCATTATTTTGCATAGGCTGTTTTTCTCTAGCCAATCTTTGCTGAGGGACATTTAAAACTTCCTCTGTGTGTCTTGTATTTGTTGGTTGGTGGTTATTCATTCGATCCAAAAAGGATGTTGCCCACCTTTCCATTGTGTTCATTAATTGTTGTCCCATAGCATCTACTAAGCCATCCCATGGAGTTGTTGGCTGAGTAGATGGAACGGTGGATGTTCCAATTCCTTGGTTTCGTCCAATATTATGAACATATGGTTCTTGTCCAGAAGTACTGGTCTGTTCGACCATAGGTTCTGATAACATGGGAGTCTCCACAGGATGTGTTACCACATTATCCTCTGGATTAGGTATTTCTACCTCTCCTTCTACGCCTTCTTCCAGACGTTCATTTTCTCCTTGTCGTCTTCTTCTAGCCATTTTAAATAATGTCCCACTGGGCGTGCCAAAAATATATGTTGGCTTTTTGGCTATTCGAAGGGTATTTTTGTAAATGCGAGCGTGCCAGCAAGGATCAATCAGTCCTTACAGAAATTATAATTGTCAACCAATTTATCAGACGATTGTGTTTTAGTTCTTTCAGCCTCAATGAAGAGGACTTTTACTGGTGGCTTGACTTAGGAGAAATTAAGAAAAATAACAAGTAATATTAAGAACAATCGAAGTATTTCATTAAAAATGAACACTTACAATAGTCCAAACTCAGCCTCGAAGAGGTTTACAGCAACAGTCTACTTGAATCTACTTGAAACTACTCCTATGAATCGAATTACAGTGCGGGTATTTAAAGGACAAGTATTTAAAGCGCAGGTATTTAAAGTGCAGGAAATGTAAAAACTGGGAAAGAAAATATAAAGTAAATGACTGGTTTGTATGATCTGAGTCTGGGGGTTTTTTCTGGGGGCTTCCTTGCTATTTATACTCGCCAAGGATGACCTTCGAACTGCACTTCAAACCGTCGAACTGCTCCTCCATGATCGCTGATCATGCTGCCTTAGAAGTAGTTCCACTACGCCATCACTTGCAATTAAACTTCCCTCTTATATTTGAATTTGAATATGAGTAACCGTTGAGGCCACGTCATCTTTCATCTCTTTACTGATCTGGTGCTACTCGGATCACGTGAGAACCAATTGTCATCGCCACGTGTACGATCAGGATTGAAGACGTGAATCATCTTCCCATAATACCCTTATTCTGCCACGTGTCGAATTGTTACTGGCTTTTACAAAATATATAGCCAACACAAACACAAAACCAACAAACACACATATTTCTGGACTGTGCTTATTTGGTGATTGGTTCTATGTCCGTAACATTTTTGTTTTATTATGGCAATAACATGTAGGTCTTAAAAGTTGAGTTGAGGAAGACTCCTCCATGTGAGTCTTTAAAGTTGAGGTAAAGAGTTGTTAGCCATATATTTTGTATCAGTCAATCACATCCTAACACGTGGTCCATCAGGGGTAATTTAAGGGGTTGGTAGAGATCTCCAATCATTAGAAGGCATGTGAAAAATTATATCAATGGCAATGGATCTGCAAAGTACTGGAACAATCAAGATGAGCAAGGTGACGTAGCCAAACAGTTGCTAGAAGTTTAAATTTAAATTCGAGAGGGAAGCCCAATTGCAAGAATGACTTAGTCGAGGCAAACTGCTTGGAACCATGTCCCATGATCGTGGAGGTTGTTTCGGCAGTTATCATCCACTTCGATAGTTATCAGCCACTTTGACGGTTACCACCAGAACATATAAATAGAAGAGAAAGCTGATAGTGAAAGCCTAGAACTAGATTCAGAAACTAGTCTATTTTACTTTACATTTTTCCAATTATTTACTTTCCAATTCTTTACATTCCAGTCATTTACTTTCCCGCACTGCATTTTAGTTTCTTATGAGTAGTTCTAAGTTAGTCTGTTTATGCTGTAATCTCCTTCGAGGCTATGGAAGTGTGAAGGTACATTTGTAAACATTAGTTTACTTAATGAAATTTATTTTCGGACATTGTTCTCACCCTCCTTGTTTTACTTTTGTGATTAGTTCTTTTAAATTTTTTCCTAAAACAAGCCACTAGTAAAACCCCTCTTCATTGAGGCTAAAAGAATTTTGAAGCAATTGTCTGATTAATTGGTTAACATTTATTATTTCTGTAAAGACTTATTTATCATTGATGGCACGCTCTAATTACATTTTTAACTTTCAAAAGCCAAAAAGGCCAACAAGAATGCAATTAATAGTGAGACTAAAAAAACAATGTTAATTAGTAAAAAAAAAAAAAAAAAAAGAATTTGTTAGCTTTTAGTTGAAAATTTCACTGTTTCAGGAATTGAAATTTCTCAGTGTGAAAACAGACCATCTTGAAATTTCAATTTTATCATTTTGAAGCCCTAAATTTGAAATTAGTCCTCAATTTTGGAAAACTAACACTAAAATAATTAACTGTGAAAAGAAAGGGAAATTTCACTATTTTGCTAATAGTGTTCACGGTGAAATTGTCAATTTTTTTTTTTCCAAAATTTTATATTCATCATAAATCTGATTTGATATATCTTGAGAAAAGAATTCCAAAAATCTAAATTTCATATATATTAAAAAAAATCTAAAACCAAAATCATTGATTTTATAAATCTTATTTGATATATCTTGACATTATTAATGGGGTCACTGACCCACTGGTAGGCCTAAGGTTATATAATTTGATCGAGGCCTCTACTTATTTTGGTTTGTTTGTCAGATGTGAACATGATTTCCGGCACTGTCACTCTCTTATGGGCCTCAGAGGCTTTCTTGTTGACCAGCCTTTGCGGGCCCTTGGACCTTCAAACCCCACATGCATGAGTCTAATTTTATTCATACATTATGGGGGATTTAATTTATACTCAAAAAATCATTAATTATTTTTAATTTTTCAATATATTCTATTCAATTATTTAAGGTTTTATGTTACTCTCAATATACCCTATAATTTGTTTTTCAAATTATCTTTCACGGTACATCTAAATAAGAACAAAATCATCATGTTCAGACTTTCAGATCCGAACATGTTGACTTTGTTCGGTTCTGAAAGTCCGAACAACAATGATGTTAAACGGGTTGAATATTCATTTTCATGTAAAAAAAACCCCACAAAAATCAAGAATTGTAATTTGATATTTATGTAAATACTTACCTACTCTTTGATGTGTTGTTTCAAAAAACAGTTTTCATTATTATTCTTCTCCACTGTTTGATTTTATTCAAACTTTCTTCTATTCGCAAGGATAAGAAACAATAATGTTGATGATAATAGTGAGTTTTGGTGGGGGTGGTTTGGAATTTTGGAGTGAGGAAGAAGAAGAAAAGAAAACAATAAAAACTTGGGGAAGAAGATGAAGAATATGTATATGTGATTAGGGTGTACCAAGAAAAAAAAAAAATTTATTTTAGGGTTTAAATGTGTTGTCCTCATTAATAAATTTATATTATGGTATAATAAGAATAAAAATTTTAAAATTTTAGTTGGATAATATTTTTTTGCTATAAATAGAATCCCCATATAATACCAAAGGAGAAAGGCCTTCCTTTAGCCCATTGCTTACATCGGAGGGTCCAATTTAGTGCCATATAGGCCTCTTTTTTTTTCTTTTTTTTCTTTTTTTTTTTGGTGATATCAAACATTCAAATTTTAGTGTTTCTCCTGTAGATCATTCATATAAATAATTAAATTAATCAAATATTAATAATGTTACATTTGAATCACAGTTGTTTAGAAAAAAGAAAAGAAAAAAAAGACAAGTACGATATCAAAAATAAACCATTAATTTTCTAAAACAGATATGTTACAAATATGTGAAACAAATGTTTAATCAGCCTTTTTTTTTTTTTCTTTCCCTTTTTTTTTCAAAAAAAAAAAATTATGCATAAATGATCTACTCAAAAAGTACTAAAAGTTGAACGTTTTGAATCGCTAAATAGGACTCTCCAATCCAAAATAGTGCATTGAAGGAAAATCCATTAAATTTTACCTAATGATATATAGCAGTAGTCTTTTAATAACCAACCAAATCAAGCCTTAAGTCCCATCAAATGGGGTTGGCTACATAAATCCTTCTTCTCAACACGGTTCTATCAAAGGCCATTTCGTTAGTCAAATTAAGGATCCATATCTTTATTTACAACGGTAACTAACGTTAATCTAGGCCTATCCCGTCCCCTAACACTTCCATCTATCGTTACAGTATCGCATCTCTTCACTACTGCCTCTGTTGGTCTCCATTGAATATGACTAAACCATCTTAATCGATTATCTCTCAACTTATCTTCTATTGGTGCTACTCCTACCCATTCTCAAATACATTCATTCCTAATTCGGTCTTATCTAGTCTTGCCACGCATTCACCTTAGTATTCTCATCTCAACCACACTCATCTTATATACATGTTGTTTCTTGGTTGTCCAACACTCCGTCCCATACAACATCGCTGGTCTAATAGCCGTTCTATAGAACTTACCTTTAAGTCTAGTGGGTATTCGTTTATCGCACAGTACCCCTGACACACTTCTCCACTTACACTATCTCGCCTTAATCCTATGGGCCACAACTCATCAATCTCCCTCGTTGTCGTGATAATCGACACTAAATAACGAAAATGTTCACTCTTAGGCAGTTCTTGGTTCTCAATCTTCACTTCTCCTCTACTTTCATTGTTACTGTTACTAAATTTACACTCCATGTACTTTGTCTTAGTATTGCCTATTCAGAATCCTTTAGATTCAAAAGTTTTTCTCCAAATCTCTAACTTTGTATTAACTCTTTCTCTAGTCTCATCCACTAGCACTATATCGTCTGCAAAAAGCATATACCATGGCACATCATCCTGGATATTTCTCGTCAACTCATCAATAACTAAAGCAAAAAGATAAGGACTTAAGGTAGATCCTTGCTATAACCTTATAGTGATAGGAAATTCATTTGTCTCTCCAGCAGGCGATCTAATAGTGGTCACCACCCCTTCATACATGTCCCTAATCACATCAATATAACCTTTTGTCACCCCTTTCTTTGCTAACACCCACCATATTATATCTCGGGACACTCTATCATATGCTTTCTCAAGGTCGATAAACACCATATGAATGTCTCTTTTTTTTTCTCTATATTTTTCTATTACTCTCCTCAAAAGATAGATCGCTTCCATTGTTGGCCTGCCAGGCATAAACCCAAATTGATTCTCTGACATCTCTGTTATATCTCGCAATCGGCGTTCTATCACCATCTCCTACACTTTCATTATATGACACATTAGCTTGATTCCTCTATAGTTGTTGCAATTCTGGACATCTCCTTTATTCTTATAAATTGGCACTAAAATATTCTTCCTCCACTCATCTAGCATGTTCTTAGTCAACAAAATTTTGCTAAACAATCTAGTCAACCATGCAACCTCCTTTTTACCCAAACACTTCCAAGCTTCAATAGGGATATCATCTGGTCCTAAAGCCTTATTTGATTTCATCTTCTTAAGTGCAATCTCCACTTCAAAATTCCTAATCCTACAATAGAACCTATAGTCTTGATTTATCGTATTACTGGCTATTTCTTCCCCTATTGTCGTACCTCCATGTTCCTCATTTAATAGTTTCTGAAAATAGTTTTTTCATCTTTCCTTAATCTCTTCATCCCTCATTAATACATTAGAATCATCACTTTTGATGCACTTAATTTGATTAAAATCTCTTGTTTTTCTCTCCCGTATCTTAGCAAGTTTGTATACCCTCTTCTCTTCATCCTTACTATCTAGTCTAGTGTATAGGTCATCATAAGCTTTCAACTTAGCCTCTCTTACTACTTTCTTGGCCTTCTTATTAGCCAATCCATAGCTCTTAAGGTTTTCCTCAGTTCTATCATTTTGCCACTTTTTAAAGCACTCATTTTTTGCCTTAACTACCGCTTGAACCTCTTTCTTCCACCACTAAGTTTCCCTAGAGCTGGGTCCCATTCCTTTCAACTCTCCAAGCACTTCCCTTGAGATTCTCCTCATACAATTGGCCATCGAGTTTCACATAGTGTTAGCATCATCTTCCAAGTCCCAAGTACCTTCCTTATCTATTTTATTCTTAAATATTTCTAATTTATCTCCTTTTAGGTCCTACCATCTCGTCCTATGACGCCTACCATTCTTCCTAGCTTGGTACTGCCCTCTAAAACATAAATCTAGTACCAAAATCCTATGTTGAGAGGTCAGGCTCTCTCTAGAAATCACTTTACAATCATTACATTTTAGGCAATCCACTTTTCTCACTAAGAAGTAATCTATTGGGCTATTAACTGACCCACTCTTAAAGGTTATCAAATGCTCCTCCCTCTTCTTATACATAGTATTTGCCACCACCAGGTCAGAAGCCAACGCAAAATCTAAAATACTCTCTCCAGCCTCATTTCTGTCACCAAAACCATATCTACCATGCACTCTTTCATAGTCTAATTTATCTATGCCTACATGGCCATTAAAATCTCCACCTATAACTAGGTTCTCTCCTACAAGTATCTCCTGTAAGATCTCATCCATTTGCTCCCAAAAATCCCTCTTAGTCTGATCATCTAATCCTACTTGAGATGCATATGCACTAATAACGTTCACTATATTCCCTTCAATAACTAATTTAACTAACATAATCATATCCCATTTCCTAATAACCACCACTACATTCTCTACAAAACCCTTAGCAATTAAGATTCCTACCCCATTCCTACGTCTAACCTTACCACTATAATACATTTTAAAACTTGTATCCTCAATTTCCCTAACTTTCTCACCCATCCACTTCATTTCTTGTACGCAAGCTATACTAACTCTCCTCATAATCATAACATCTACCAACTCCATTGTCTTACTAGTTAATGTTCCTATATTCCAAGTGGCTACCCTAAACCTATAGTCTTGGACTAGCTTTTTTACCCGCACTTGTCTAGAAAAATGCGGGAACGTTTGTCCATTTTTTGCCGCACCCAGGCGTTGATGCGATACACCTTGCTCACTTTTCGAAACATCTGGAGGCAAGCGTAACGCGTCACTTGAGGGAAACGACCTAGTATTTAAACGATTCAAAGTAGGATTCATTGTCATAAGGGATTCGATCGGCTTTTTTACGTGTTGGCTGTCGGCTACCTAATACACAACCCTCCTCCTTAACCCGGGTTTGGGACCGGCAGAGCTGTTAACAACTCCGGCGGAGTTAGCAGTAGTCTTTTAATATAAAAATTAAATAGTATTAGTCTTTTAATATAAAAATTAAATTAAGTAAAAGGAAAACAAATTCTATATATGTGGAATACTTTGGTGCTGTTTGGGAAGGGAAGGTTGGGCTATTTTAGCCACTATGGGACAAAAAAAGCTTAATTAGCCAAATGAAGACAAAAGCTTGTCAGGTGCTTTGTAACTCACAATGCCAAGGTAAATTTACGAAACTACCCCCACATGAACGAGGGGCATCACCTCAGCACACACAAAGTAAAAAAAAAAAATCTTTTCCCACAAAAAACCTTTTCCCAGAAAAAACAAAGAAAGTTGAAAAAAAAAATTAAAAACAGAAATTAGCATTTGCGATGTAATTTAAAAATAAATAAAACACATAAAAAACCATTTTTCAAAAATAAAAACAAATTAATGTATACAAATACAAATAAAAATAAAAATAACAAAAACGTAAATTAAAAAAAAAAGAACCACAAAAATACGCCTCATCCAAAAAATAAAAACAGAAATTAACATTTTCCACGTAATTTAAAAATAAATAAAACACATAAAAAACTATTTTTGAAAAATAAAAACAAATTAATGTATACAAATAAAAATAAATTAAGTCAAAAACGTAAATTAAAAAAAAAAGAACCACAAAAATAAGCCTCATCCAAAAACTAAAAAAATAAAAACAGAAATTAGCATTTTCCACGTAATTTAAAAATAAATTAAACACATGAAAAACTATTTTTGAAAAATAAAAACAAATTAATGTATACAAATAAAAATAAATTAAGTCAAAAACGTAAATTAAAAAAAAAAAAAAAAGAACCACAAAAATATGCCTCATCCAAAAAATAAAAAAATAAAAACAAAAATTAGCATTTGCCACGTAATTTTAAAATAAATAAAACACATGAAAAATCATTTTTGAAAAATAAAAACAAATTAATGTATACAAAAAGAAAAAGAAGACAAAAACATAAATTAAAAAAAAAAAAAAAAGAATTCCAATTTAATACGCCTCATCCAAAAAAAAAAAAAAAGTACAATGACGCTGACGTGGAGGAAGGAGCTGACTGGGAGTGAAAAACTAAAAACCACAGAAAAAAACGTTTTCAAAAAAAAATAACCAAGGTCAAACAAATAAGAAAAATAAAAAAAAAAAATCAAAATTTATCATGTGCATGGTAAGTACATTCTGATTTTTGACATCATTTTAAATAAATTACATGAGAAAACATTTTTCCACAAAAAACAAACAAGTACAAAATAAATAAAAAAATTAAAAACATAAATTAGCAGTTGCCACATAATTTAAAAATAAAGAAAACACATGAAAAACCAATTTTGAAAACGGAAAAGAAATTAATGTATACAAATAAAAAGAAATTGACAAAAGCGTAAATGAAAAAAAAAAAAAAAAGAACCACAAAAATAAGCCAAAAATAAAAAATAAAAAAATTACAAACAGAAAGTACCATTTGCCACGTAATTTGAAAAAAAATGAAACACAAGAAAACCCATTTTTGAAAAATGAAAACAAATTAATGTATAGAAATAAAAAAGAAATGACAAAAACGTAAATTAAAAAAAAAAGAACCAAAAAAATACGCCTCACCCACAAAAATAAGAAATAAAAAAATAAAAAAATAAAAATATAATTTAGCATTTGCCATGTAATTTAAAAATAAATTAAACACATGAAAACTCATTTTTCAAAAAGAAAAATAAATTAATGTATACTAATAAAAATAAAAATGACAAAAACATAGATTCAAAAAAAAGAACAAAAATAATGTATACAAAACCCAAAAAAAAAAGACAAAAACATAAATTTAAAAAGAAATAAAACCATCAAAAGACACCTTATACAAAAACATAAATTAAAAAAAATGATAAAAAGACGCCTGATACAAAAAAAAAAAAAAAAATAAAGAAAAAAAAAATGAAAAAGGGCAAAATGACACTAATGTGGAGCATCAATGGCAAGGAGTTGAAATGGACAAATTACTTGAAGGGCAGTTTGATAATTTAACAGAAAGACACCTCACAAAAAAGTCAAAAAGTTAAAAAAATTAAAAAATCATTTTCAAACTAAACTTTTTAACTCTAGGCTAAAATAGTCAAAAAAATCAAAAAGTCAAAAAATCAACTTACTTTCCAAACAAAAACTTTATAGAATTTGAATGAAAGACACATGTGTCTCGGTCAAGTTTTGAATTTGAGGTTCCAATTTCTATGGCTGTCAGCTTATTCCTTTTGTATGACCCACTAAGCAAATTATATATATAAAAAAATTAAATTGGTTAAATATCAATAATTATATAGTTGATTTATATTTACAAGACAACTAACTTTGCTATTCCTTTTTCCGTTTCTTTTTTATTTCCTTTGTTTTTTGAGAAAGCCAAGAAAAATGCCAGAAAAATCACAGGATTCTCACAAATATATCTTGACAGCAGTGATCACTTCTCTCGGATAAAAAAAAAATTGACTTTCTTTAAAAAATAATTATTGCACCTATAAGTAACTACAGAGAATATATTAAACATTCATTTGAGATGTGGGTTCTTTTTTGACTTTTTGATTTTTTAGTTATTTTAGCCTGAGGCTAAAAAGTCTTATTTGGAGTGAGTTTTTTGACTTTTTTGACTTTTGTAAGAGAAAAAATGAAATGATTATAGTTTATATGTAACATTTTGTCTTATTAACTTTTTAACCTATTTTGTCTTTTTGTGACTATTTTAACTTAAAAAATTTATGCCAAACATAGCCTAACAATCATGTAATCACTACAAAGATACAGGGATTGAAACCACTGAATGTAAGATACTTAGAAATGAGTAAAATTATTAGATAATCTCAGAGTATCATGTAATATTGTTTACATAGTATTTTGGAAATTGAAAAATTACACATATATAGGTCGTCTTTTGTCTCCTAACTAGCTAATAAAGGTGAGTCAATATGTTCCATCTATAAAATTTTCAGTTACATTATTAGTTTGGAGCACTACGTAGACGCATGGTGATATGAGGTTACTGATTAATTTTTCCAAAAATGGGAATCATTTGCAAATTAGCATATTAAAACAATATTAAATTAATCATGTAGAGCTAGGTTAATAGAAAGAAAATTCTAAGTGTACATAATTCTAACATAAACACAATCCTATTAAATGAGACAGAATTTATTACATTTGTAAATTTCACCACATATGAGAAGGTTGTGTATGATGATTATTATTTGAATTTTATGTATATAGAAAAGTTACAATAAAAAATATCAACAGCATAGTACCAAATCAAGACACAAAAATATAATTATTAAAAGTCATACATCGAGCACAATTACAAAATTGCTATTGCTTGAATAATTTTTTTTTAAATTTTTGTTAGGACTTTATTTGAAAAGCAATCCATAATTCTTTCATGTATGATTCATATGCCTTAAGAGTCAAACCAGTGTTGATTTCAATATTCATGAGGAACACAGCACAACAGCCCACACACTTTGAAAATTTCTAGGAGGGAAGTTTTTCTTGAAAGCATATTATTCATGCCCTACCCACATGCCTCATTGACCAAAACTACACGTTTTTATTTTTATTTTTTATAATTCAAGGCAAAGGTAAGGAAAGTTTATCTACAAACGAAAAGGCAACAATTTTATTTAAAAGGGAAAATTATGACACATGTAAAATTATTCATTCAATATTCTTGTTTGGCTCGATAAGAAGAATTCATATTTCTGAAAATCAAATATCTCATGGAGTGTATAATACCAGTAGGTCGTCATATGACAAGGAAATTGCAACAATCTCGACCTATGATTAGCCTATAACCTAAGATTAAGAATGCCTAATAAGTAATTAAGAAGAAATTCTGAATTAATTACATGTGTATTGCATTATTTGTGTTTAAATCTGTTTGCTGTAGAAAGATTTGTCTATGTTTCTATTTCTTAAAGTGAATTGAAGGCCTTATTGGCGCCCGATCACGAAATTGACTTGGTTTATGTGTCATTTGGAATTTTTAGAATAATATGGTAGGTTCAACTGAAATTCGATTCGAAACCAAATAATTAGAATAAAATAATATCAATGGATTAGCCTTAACTCAACTTAATTAACTAATACTATTCACGCCTATATAAGGCTTATACTACACTCTTTAATCATCTCATCTTCACCATTTTGAGTGACAAAAACGTGTGAGAGAGAGAGAATGGAAGAATTGAGCTCAACTAAGGAACTTGCTAGAGAATTGAGGGAACTTAAGAGGATAGTCAAGGAATTGTTCAACTTTGAGAAGAATAAGCTTTTACACTGAGAATCCAAAGCTTCAGGTAGGAATTCACTCCTTTAGTTGTGTAGTTGCAACACTTAATGTATAAATTCAAGAGAGTTAGATAATTAAGCCAAGAATTGAGCTTAGGAAGAAGAGTTAGGAAGATAACCATACATGCATGCAAATTCTCTTGCATTTGGAGTTTGATTTTGAAGAATTCTCACATTTGTGCATTGATGATAGCTTGGTTTTGGAAATTCATCAAGTTTCATACCATTTTACCTCGTTTGATGATGTTTTGGAAGTTTGAAGTTCATGTCAACCCATGCATGTTATGTTTTCTACATTTCAAGTTTGGTTTTATACAATTGGCAAAACTTTTGGGCTTGATCTTGCGAAATGGTTTGTAATTCATCATATACTATAAGTTTCTCAATGTTTTACTAAGTTTTGATCCAAAATGATGTGTTTTGAAGCTTTGAAATTGAGTTTTGAACTTGAATCAGCAATCTAAAAATTTCAAAATTTGCACCCTCCAATCGAGCGGTAGAGTCTGCGCTCGAGCGGAGAATGCGAGCTCTCAGTACTTTTGTAGAGTTTGGGGGTTAGCCCAAGTGGCGGAATTTGTGCTTGAGTGGCCACCCTTATTTTTGACCTTCCGCTTGAGCAACCAAATTTGAGCTCGAGCGTAAAATGAGAGCTACTAGAAGTTTTACAGACTTTTGCAGACCGCTTGAGCAACCAAATTTGCACTCGAGTAGAGACCCTTTTTGCTCAGTCTTTGGCTCGAGCGACCATCGAGCGGCCGTCGAGCGTAAAAATCATGCAACCAGTACTTTTGCAAACTTTATAGACCGCTCGAGCGACCGATGTTGTGTTGAGTAGACTGTCCTGTTTTTCAAAATTTGACTAAGTGTTTCAAGTTACATTTTGGCATCCTCATTGCATCCTAGGCATTCTTAAGCCCTAATTAAGACATAGTAATGAGGAAAAAGATTAGAAACACACCCAAACAAGAAAGATATAAAGCAAATGGATTTCGAGCGTGTGTTTCCAATGCGTATCCGTTTTATGTTTGTGTAGGTCGCGTGCCGTAGGCTTTCTGGATATCTGCTCTGTTTCTTTGCTTTATCTACTCTGTCTATCAGCTATTTAAGCTAACTGTAAGTAATAAATTTGTAAAGCTATGTTCAATTATAAGAATTTTCTGAATGATATAAGATGATATGTTTTTTAAAAATTAATTTATGTATGAATGAATGGTTGTCCAATGTTTCTGAAATGTAGTAGTTGCATCATTAGTTTCAAATGACATCTATTATCTATTCTGTTATGTCCCAATTATGGGCCATCTGTACGTCCCATGAGCCAACTGTTATGGATATTTCTATATACGTCCCATATATGGGCCAACTGTACGTCTCATGAGCTAACTATACCATCTCTATGCATGTGAGTCAACTGTATGCCTTCATGGATGTCCCTTTATGGGTCAACTATTTCTGTTAGTGCTGATGGATGTACCATGTATGATTAACAGTAAATTCTGATTATGAATATGATTCTAATTCCATTTCTGTTATGACTACTGATTTCTGAACAAGAATATGAATCTGCTTTTGATATAATCCAAATTTTGGTTTCTGTATCTGTCATGGACAACATTCATTAAATCTGTTACTCTGTTATTATTTATCGAGCTCTAGTTCATTCTATTATTTATGTATGTAGGTGATCAAGCGCGAAACCAGGCTCAGTGATGATCGCCTGGACTTCTATTTTGTCGGTCAACCTTTGTGCCTCCCTCCTGAGGAGGTTCCGGAAAGAGTCAAGTGGTCGAGTTTTGTGGCTTAAGTTTAAGATTTTGTTTTCTTTTACTAAATCTGAACAAGTTTCTTTTTATTTGTATATTGGGCTAAGTCCCATTTTGTTTTTATCTGTGTATGTGGGTGACATAACACTAATGTAATTATGACGTCACACGTGTGTATATAAAGTTTTAAATTTATGTCCCATGTATGTCTGCACAACTCTATAGACTATGTATGTTTTATATATATGCTTCTGCAGCCCCTTATTATGTGTTAATCTGTTTAGAGGCCTTTAGTAATCCAAGGATTGCTGGCTAGTTACGACGCTAAACCTATTGGGGCAGGTTGGGTCATGACAGAGTGGTATTAGAGCACGTATTTTATCGCACACACGAGTCCATATGAGCTATAAGATGTCCTAGAAAATAAGTAGGGACATTACATTTGCATATGTGAGTGTGTGATGTCATGTGAACATATTTGAACCAATATACGTTGTCACTGAACTGGAATACTATATAGGATTACTTGCTTATGTTTATTAGTGCTCTATTTACCTATAGAAAATGAAGAATACAAGAAGTAATGATGTGACTGAATCCTCTGAGACTCACATGAGCTGAATGGAACAAATGCTTGAAGCCTTAATAGAATCATTGAGATAGCAACAAAGACAACAACCTCTGCCTCCTCCGCCCCCTCCGGCCCAAGTACAAACAGAGAACACTGACATTATCTCATTGACTCAGAAATTTACTAAAATGAAGCCGCCAACCTTTCTGGGTGGTATTGAGCCATTAAAAGTCGAGACATGGATACTAGAAGTGGAGAAACTATTTGAAGTGTTTCCGTATTCAGAAATTCAAAAAGTTCTACTGGCCACCTATACTTTGAAAAAGGAAGCCCAATGTTGGTGGATGCTGACCAGAAATGACATTGGAACCATGACATGGAGTCAATTTAGAGAAATCTTCTATGAAAACTACTTTCCTTAGTGCTTCAAAGATCGCAAGGTTTCTAAATTTGAATAGTTGAAACAAGACAACATGTCTATGGTCAAGTATGAGGCTAAATTCACCGAGTTAGCCCGATTTTCTCCTCATATGGTAGATTCAGACTACAAAAAGGCTTAGAAATTTGAAGGAGGTTTGACTTTGGAAGTGTTTGTAGGGTCAGTGTCTTAAAACTACTCAAATATGTGGATGTGCTTGATATAGCCTTAATGGCTTAAGCCAATTTAGTTGCACTGAAACAGACTAAAGTTCCAACAACTGAATGGAGAGGTAAAAGATCTGGATTTCGTTTCCAAAAGGGTCATTCATTTGCTATAAATAAGAAGTAAAATATGGGATCTACTAGTAGTTCAAGTCAAAGCAGTGAATCTGCACCTATTTGTGCCGAATGTGGGAGAACACATAAAGTGTTTGCCATCAGGTATCCAGTGCTTGTTTCCGGTGTGGCAAGATAGGCCACATGATAAGAGATTGTCCAATTGGGTCTAAAAATGCCAACCGCCCTGTAGCAAGTTCAGTAGGATCTGTTTCTGCATCAAGAACGAATATAAGAACTAATGCTGGGAGAGAACCTTTGAGGCAAGGTAGAGTTTTCGCACTTATGCTTGGCGATGTACAGAATACTTAATCAGTGGTGTCAGGTATAATTTCTATGTGTGCTCAGAATGCCTATGTGTTGATAGATTCTAGTTCTACGCATTCTTTTGTATCGCATGCTTTTTCATAGAAATTAACTAGACCTTTAGAACCTATGAGTTATCTATTATCTGTGTCTACACCATCTAGAGGCTCTATGGTCTGTGCTTATGTTTATCCAGCATATGATATAATGATTGGTGATATGACATTATACGTTGATTTTGCTGCTTTTGAGTATTGATTATTTTGATTGTATGTTGGGCATGGATTGGTTGACCAATTATTATGCTACTATTGATTGTGTGAATAAATTTGTTCTATTCTGACCTCCGGGGTTACCTAAATTTGTATTTGCTGGAAATTGAGTAGTTCCTCATCGTACTTGATCTCTTTTATGAAAGCCAACAAATTGTTGTGAAAAAGTTGTGGGGTTATCTATGTTGTGTTTTAATTGAGACCTCTGATAAGCTTAATGTGGAAACCATTCCTGTTGTCTGTGAGTTTCCTGATGTGTTTCCTATTGACCTACCTGGGGATTTAATAGATAGAGAAATTCAATTTACTATTGATGTCATACCTGGAACACAACCAATTTCAAAAACCTCATATCGAATGTCAACCTTTGAACTGAAAGAATTGAAAACCCAACTACAAGAACTGCTAGAGAAGAAATTTATCAGTCCGAGTACTTCTCCTTAGGGTGCTCCAGTTTTGTTTATTAAGAAGAAAGATGGGGCTTTGAGGTTATGTATTGACTATCATGAATTGAACAAAGTAACCGTAAAGATAAATGCCCACTGCCTCGAATAGATGATCTGTTTGACCAACTTTATAGAGCACAAGTGTTCTCTAAGATAGACAATCTGGGTATCACCAGTTAAAAGTCAAGGCAAATGATGTAGATAAAACTGCATTCAGAACTAAATACGGACACTATGAATTTTTTGTGATGCCATTTGGGGTAACTAATGCACCTGCAGCTTTTATGGACCTAATGAATAGGGTTTTCAAAGAATTTCTTGATGAATTTAAAGTTGTGTTTATTGATGATATTATGACTTACTGCAAAAGCAGGGAAGAACATGAGAATCAGCTGATAACTGCCTTACAGATCTTGAGAGAAAAGAAGTTGTATGCAAAATTGTCCAAATGTGAATTTTGGCTTGACTATGTAACATTTCTGGGGCATGTAATTAACAAGGATGGCATTATGGTAGACCCACAGAAAATTGAGGCTATTGTAAATTGGCCAAGACCGACCAATGTATCAGAAGTCAAGAGCTTTCTGGGGCATACAGGTTATTATCGCAGATTTGTGAAGGATTTCTCAAAACTTGTTATGCTGTTAACACAGTTGACATAGAAAAATATACCATTTGATTGGAATGATTAGCATGAGTCAGCCTTTCAAAAACTGAAGACTAGATTGGTAACTGCACTAATTTTGACTTTGCCTAATGGTATTAATGGGTTTTAGATTTATAGTGATGCTTCATACAAAGGCTTGAGGTGTGTATTAATGCCGAATAGAAAAGTGATTGTATATGCTTCTCGGTAACTCTGACCACACGAGAAGAATTATCCGACCCATGATCTTGAACTAGCCGCCGTGGTGTTTGCTTTGAAAATTTGGCAACACTATCTGTATAGAGTGACCTGTGAGGTGTACACTAATCACAAAATTTTAAAATATTTCTTCACTCGGAAAGAATTGAATATGAGACAGAGACGATGGCTTGAGTTGATAAAAGATTATGACTTGCAGATTCTGTACCATCCGGGAAAGGCAAATACAGTTGCAGATGCTTTGAGCCGAAAGTCTATTGGGAATTTGTCATGTTTGCTCACTGGCCAGAAGGAATTGCTGTGTGATCTGGAAAAAAAAATGAAATTGAAGTGGTTTTGCATGAACAGGGTGGAGTTCTAGCTGTCATTTCTGCACAACCGGCCATAGTTAAGGAAGTCAAAGAAAAGCAATTACAAGATGAATTTCTAAAAAGATTGTTCATAAGATTGGTTCAAAACAGAGGCTCGGATTTATGGTCAAAGACAATGTTCTGAAATATCACCGGATTGCTCTGAATTAAGAAAGCGTATCATGACTGAAGCTCATAACTCCAAATTTGCTATGCATCCGGGGAACACGAAAATGTATAAAGATTTGAAACAAAACATCTGGTGGCTTGGCATGAAAAAGTGTATTGTTGATTTTGTGGCTAGATATTTGCATTGCTAGCAAGTAAAGGCCAAGCATCAATGACCCGCTAGACTACTTCAACCGCTTCCAATACCGAAATGGAAATGGGAGCACATTACAATGAACTTTATTATTGGATTGTCTCGCTCCTCCCGAGGTATGGATTCTATCTAGGTCATTGTTGATCGTTTAACTAAGTTCGCTCACTTTTTGCCTATTAAAACCTTTTACAATGCGGATAAATTGGCTAACATCTATGTGAACGGAATTGTGAGACTGGATGGAGTACCTGTATCTATTGTGTTTGACAGGGATCCCAAATTCACTTCAAGATTTTGGCAAAGTTTGCAACAGGCCTTGGGAATTGAATTGAGGCCGAGTAGTGCTTATTACCCACAGACAGATGACCAATCTGAATGAACCATTCAAACCTTGGAAGATATGCTTAGAATGTGTGTGTTAGATTTCCAAGGAAATTGGGAAACCTATTTGCCATTGGTTGAATTTGTGTACAACAACAGTTATCATTCAAGCATCGGTATGGCTCCTTATGAAGCTTTGTATGGTAGAAAACGTCGTTCTCTGATCTATTGGGCCGAGGTAGGTGACAGACCTTTGTTGGGACCAGAAGTTATGTAAGAAACGATTGAAAACGTGAAATTGATTAAAAAAAGATTAAAAACTACACAAAGCCGCCAAAAGAGTTATGCGGATGTCCGAAGAATAGATAGAGAATATGAAGTCAGGGATCATGTGTTTATCAAAGTAACTCCGATGAAAGGCCAAACGCAGTTTGGTGTAAAGGGCAAATTGGCACCAAGGTACATTAGGCCGTATGAAATTCTTGAGAAAATCAATCCGATAACGTATCGAGTGGCTTTACCTCCGATTATGGAGCAAATGCGTAATGTTTTCCACATTTCAATGCTCCAAGATTATTTGAGGGATCTATTATATGTTATTGAGCCAACTCATGTGCTATTGAAAGATGATTTCACCTATGAAGAATGACCAATGCAAATTGTGAACCGCTGGATCAAAAGATTCAGAAATAAAGAAATTCCATTAATGAAGGTTGATTGGCAAAACCATGGAGGAACATCTGTAACTTGGGAAGCCAAGGATGATATGATAAAAAGATATCCAGATTTGTTTCTTCTAGATCCGACATTCTTCCAAAACGAAGGTAATTCGAGTTTGGAGGACTAAAGACTGTAACAAGCCGGACCTGTGATTAGCCTATAACCTATGATTAAGAATTCCTAATAAGTAATTAAGAAGAAATTCTGAATCAATTACATGTGCATTGCATTATTTGTGTTTATATATGTTTGTTGTAGAAAGATCTATCTGTGTTTCTATTTCTTAATGCGAATTGAAGGCCTTATCGACATCTGATCACGAAATTGACTTGGTTTATGTGTCATTTGGAATTTTTAGAACATTATGGTAGGTTCAATTGAAATTCGATTCGGAACCAAATAATTAGAATAAAATAATACCAATGGAATAGCCTTAACTCAACTTAATTAACTTATACTAATCAAGCCTATATAAGGCTTACACTACACTCTTTAATCATCTCATCTTCACCATTTTGAGCAACAAAAACATGAGAGAGAGAGAGAGAGAGAGAGAGAGAGCAAAAGAAGGGAAGAATTGAGCTCAACTAAGGATCTTGCTAGAGAATTGAGGGAACTTAAGAGAATAGTCAAGGAATTGTTCAACTTTGAGAAGATTAAGCTTTTACACTTGAGAATTCAAAGCTTCAGGTATGAATTCAATCCTTTAGTTCTGTAGTTGTATCACTTAATGCATGAATTCAAGAGAGTTAGATAATTAAGCCAAGAATTGAGCTTAGGAGGAAGAGTTAGGAAGATAACCATATATGCATGCAAATTCTCTTGCATTTGGGGTTTGATTTTGAAGAATTCTTATATGCATGCATTAATCATAGCTTGGTTTTGGAAATTCATCAAGTTTCATACCATTTTACCTTGTTTGATCATGTTTTGAAAGGTTGAAGTTCATGCCAACCCATGCATGTTATGTTTTCTACATTTCAAGTTTGGTTTTATACAATTGGCAAAACTTTTGGGCTTGATCTTGTGAAATGGTTTGTAATTCATCATATACTATGAGTTTCTCAATGTTCTACTAAGTTTTGGCCCAAAAGGATGTGTTTTGAAGTTTTGAAATTGAGTTTTGAACTTGAATCAGCAATCTGGAAATTTCAAAATTTGCACCATCCGTTTGAGTGGTGGAGTCTGTGCTCGAGCGGAGAATGCGAGTTGCCGGTACTTTGGCAGAGTTTAGGGGTTGGCTCAAGTGGTAGAATCTGCACTTGAGCGGCCACCCTTATTTTTGACCTTCTGCTCGAGCGACCGAATTTGAGATCGAGCTTAAAATGAGAGCTCCCAAAAGTTTTACAGACTTTTGTAGACTACTCGAGCGACCAAAGTTGCGCTCGAGCGAAGACCCTTTTTGCTCAATCTTTAGCTCGAGCGATCGTCAAGCGGCCGTCAAGCATAAAAATCATGCAATCAGTACTTTTGCAAACTTTGCAAACCGCTCGAGCAACTGATGTTGCGCTCGAGCGGACTGCCTTGCTTTTGAAAATTTGACCAAGTGTTTCAAGTTACATTTTGGCATCCTCATTGCATCCTAGGCATTCTTAAGTCCTAATTAGGACATAGTAATGAGGATAAAGATTAGAAACACACCCAGACAAGAAAGAAATTAAGTAAATGGATTCCGAGCGTATGTTTCCAACGTGTATCCGTTCTATGTTTGTGTAGGTCGTGCGCCATAGGCTTTCTGGATATCTGCTCTGTTTGTCTGCTTTATCTACTTTGTCTGTCTGCTATTGGAGCCAACTGTGAGTAAAAACTTTGTAAAGCTATGTTCTATTATAAGTATTTTCTGAATAATATCAGATGATCTGTTTTCTGAAATATTATTTTCTGTGTGAATGAATGGTTGTCCAATGTTTTTGAAATGTATTCGTGGCATCATTAGCATCAGATGACATATGTTTTCTGTTCTGTTATGTCCCAATTATGGGCCAACTGTATGTCTTATGAGCCAACTATACCATCTTCATGGTCGTCCCTTTATGGGTCAACTGTTTCTGTTAGTGCTAATGGATGTACCACGTACGATTAACTGTAAATTCTAATTACGAATATGATTCTGATTCCATTTATGTTATGACTACTGATTTTTGAACAAGAATATGAATCTGCTTCTGATATAATCTAAATTCTGTTTTCTGTATCTATCATAGACAACATTTATTAAATCCTTTACTCTGTTATTATTCATTGGGCTCCAGCTCATTCTATTATTTATGTATGTAGGTGATCAGGCATGAGACCAGGCTCAGTGATGATCATCTGGACTTTTGTTTTGTCGGCCAACCTTTGTACCTCCCGAGGAGGTTCTGAAAAGAGTCAAGTGGTCGAGTTTTGTGGCTTAAGTTTAAGATTTTGTTTTCTTTTACTAAATCTAAACAAGTTTTGTTTATCTGTATATTGGGCTAAGTCCTATTTTGTTTTTATTTGTGTATGTGGGTGACGTAAGACTAATGCAATTATGACGTCACATGTGCATATTGTAGACACCCCATTTTTTATCGTCCTCAAGACTTGGACGTCATCGTTTGAACACTCGATGATCATCCATGTTCGTGTTCGTCTTGAGTTCTCGGAGGTCTCGGTTGCGTGCCTTGCCTCAAGATCTCTCAACTTATTTGTTTTGTGCATGGTTGGACCAAGGACTTGTGATTTTTGCACCTGAGGGCGGGAAATGGCTTGTTGGCTATCCTTACGCCCCACCAGCCTTGGCATGTTGCCACCAGCCCTGTTTTATTGCTACCGACCAAAAGTGTTGGCCGGTCGGCAATGTTTTTAGTCGACCGGGCCTTTGTGTTGGTCGATCGGCCTTTTATGCTGGCCGAACCCTGTTCATCTGCTTTATGCAGATATTTAGTGCCAGGTGTCACATACTGTATCCTCCATACACGTGTATGGAGGATTTGCACCTTTGTTTTAGCTTCTTGAGGAAGCTTGAACCTTTTGAACCTTCGTTTTAGCTTCTTGAGGAAGCTTGAACCTTTTGAACCCTTGTTTTAGCTTCTTGAGGAAGCTTGAACCTTTTGAACCTTTGTTTTAGCTTCTTGAGGAAGCTTGAGCCTTTTGAACTCTTGTTTTAGCTTCTTGAGGAAGTTTAAACGTCTTGAACCTTTGCTCTAGCTTCTCCAAGAAGCTTGAACCTTTTTTAGCTTCTCCAAGAAGCTTGAACCTCTTTAGCTTCTCCAAGAAGCTTGAACCCTCTTGTTTCTCTATAAGAGAGGGCCTCCCTCTCCTTTAGAGAGGTTCCAAATTTTTGTCTAAGGCTCCAAGATATATATGTCACTATTTTGAGCTCCAAAGTTCTTTGGTCCAGAAATCTGCTGGTTTTTGCTGAGCTACAAGGGTAACTCCTTTTCCCTCTTTTATTCTCCATTTTTGCACAAGCTTTTAGCCTATCTTTCATGCTGTTTTGAGCTTAGTGTATAACTGATAAAAGTTCTATTTTTTCATGCTTTTGAACTTTGTTTAAGGTCACTTTTGTGTTTGGGGTTGTTTCCCCCCTCTTAGGCCTTGTTTGGCCTCATTTTTGTGCCTTTTTTGTGAACTTTGGGACCACCTTGTATTGGCCTTCTCACCACTGAAATTCAGAGGGATTTCAGTGGTGGGAATGATGTTTTGAGGTCCTAAGAAGAAGAGAGTCATCCCCTCTCCTTATTGTCATGTTTACTTGCATTTTTGGCCTTACAAAGGAGTTTATATTTGCATGCTTCCAAGCCTTGTTTCAGGCCATTTTTGGTGACTTTTAGGACCTGTCTAGACTCTGTCTAGGGCTGGTTTGGTCACCTTAGACTTGCCTCTTGCATGTGTAGAGTAATCTCATTCATAGCTTATCAAAGTAACAACTCATTCTTGCATGTATGGGTCATGTTTCAGTGGGTTTTTGGCTATCATTTGGCATGCCATGCTTATTTTTTTGGCTGGTTTGGTAGTCCCTCACATGCTTCATATGCTTGTAGTGTAACTCATGCTTACTAGCTTAGAATGCATGTTGTTTTGGTCCTCCATTCTAGCACATTTTGGCCATGCTTCAAACATGTTTTGTTCATATTTTGGGCTGCCTTAGTTCTATTTTTAGGCCTCTTGGTCGATTGGTGCTTGCCATGCATGGTTGTAGTGTAATAGTCTTGCTTACCTTTGAGTTTTGGGGTCCCTTGCATGCATTGCTTGAGGCATTTTAGTGTTTTGGCATCATTGAATATGATATTTCAGAGCTTATATGTGTGCCATATTCTCATGTTTATCATGCCTTCAATGTGTTTGAGAGTTGTGCTTTTATACCTCATTTATGAGCCATTGCATGAACTTCATTTTGGTGCATTCCGAGCCATCATTTTAGGCCATTTTGCTACTGTCTTGGACCTTCCTAGGATCTATTTGGGGCTGGTTTTTCCATTTGAGCATTGCTTTGTATACCTATAGTGAAGTGTACTTCACTAGTTTCGGTATTTGAGCCTTCTAGCATGCATAGCATGAGTGTTCGCATGCTTTGGAGTCATTTTGGAATCATTTAGTATGCCATTTCAGAGCTGGAATGTATGCCATTGTATGCCATGTTTCATCCTTGCATTGCTCTTGGAGAGTTGCATTTTGTGCCTTAGGCTTGGAGCCCTTGCATTGTGCATGTTTGCATGAATCTTGGGCCTTGTTCTCATCTCATTTGGCCACTGATTTTGGCATGCTTGAGAGCTACCCATGTTAGTGTAAGTGCATTTCACCATGTTGTTGCATGCTTGTTTCATTTTGCATGTTGTTGCATGCAATAAATGTCCACATGTCTAGGTTGTATGCCTATTGCATATTGCATGTTAACATGCTCATCTTGCATTAGATTTGTTGCACACTTGAGTTATTTGCATGCTTGCTTGCTTGCCTAGGTTGCATTGCATTGTGTGTGCATCTCTTGCCTCTTGATCAATCATGATAGAGGTTGGGGCCATTTATGTGTTTTGTGCATTTCATTCCATATTGAGTTGCACACTTGGCTTCTTTGGCCATCATGCATTGAAATGCATGATTGATGGTCCGAGGGTCGAAAACCATACTCCTTTGAGTCTTAAACATGATAAGGAGGGTGGTTGTGCAAACATTGCTTTGAAAATGCATTGCCATGCTCTGTTTGCCTTCTGCTGCAGCAAAACAGGATTCTGCAGGAAGAGATGGCCGGTCGGCCATCTTCAGTGCCGGCCGGCGATGCATTGTTGGCCGAGAGCCTCACACATGGTCGATGACCAGTTTCCCATGGCCGGTGGCCTTGCCTTTTGGCCAGTGACCTTCCACAGTGCTCAAAAGGTGGTTCAGAAACATCCTGGAGACTTGTGCAATTTTCAGAAGTGCAGAGCAGTGTAAACAGAGGCAGCATGAGTATGGCGATGGATTTCCGAGCGAAACCGAACATGCATGCATTCATCCCTCTTCCCGAGGCCTCTTTACTGCTTTCTTAGCTTAATTAATTCATTTAATTAGTTAAGTGTTGTGTAATAATTAATTAGCTTGTTAGTTAGTTAATTTGTATTATTCTTTCGGTCCCTCCGAGAGAGGGCAAATTGTGTAATAAGCGTGCGTGTGTGTGATGTATGTCTTCCAACCTCACATCTTTCTCCCTTTTATTTAACCGCTTACAATGGTTAGTTTTAGGGCACATTTCAAATTATCATACTTATGATAGCATGTTTGCACACATTCATTCGTATTGCATGCACTGGGCTCGGCACATCATGCTAACTGTATTGTATTTCAATTCCAATTTGAATACATATATCAAATTGCATTTCACATGACATCTTAGAATAGCCGAGCCTATTTCTAGTTGCATTTTGCATGTGTTGCATTAGCCATCTTAACATGAACTAGGATCATGCATTTGATTACTAACTAGTTTTTGTTTTGGCTTGGAGTACTAGGTAAGCATTTACGCTTTAGCATCCTTGCATGTGTGTGAGTGTTGCCATGACAGCATGCTTACCATGAGGCTATTTGCGTATTGATATAACTGCCTAAATGCCTATGAGTGAAGGTTGGATTGCTTGAATTGGGACAATTCATTGAAATCCGTATTTTAGCCTACTTGCGAGTAGCAAAACTCAAACCATTTTTCCGAACAAACGGATATGTAATGCTTTGTTCCAAATTGGGTGATCTAGTCTATACTTGTTTTACTGTGTGCATCACATAGTAATTCTAGCTAATTAACCGGAATAAGAACACATGTGTTTTCAAAAAAACAAGATATCATGTTTAGTAGTGGCCGATCTTTGATCGGGCGAGTGGGAGTACTCATAGCTGACCTTCCCCAATCGTACCCAAGTTCCGAGCTGAGGCAACTTTGCTGATGATGGACACGTGGCCTTAGGCATGAGTCAGGGTTTCCTAAATTCTCCCAAAACAAAATATTTAGGTGGCGACTCTATATCTGGCAAAGCAGTCCATGTTTGGCACTTCTTTCTAAAAATCTGTTTTTCAAAACGATTTGCCGGATTTGGACTCTTTGGTGATTTATCGGTCTCACATTGCACTTTGCGGGATTAGATTCAGAACCGTGACATTCGAGTCCGAACTGTAGTGAGCCCAATGAACAAAACAGGATTCCTTCCCGAGACGTTCGGGGACGTCTACACATATATGAAGTTTTAAATTTCTGTCCTATGTATGTCTGCATAGCTTTATGGATTATGTACGTTTTATATATATGCTTCCTCAACCCCTTATTATGTGTTAATTTGTCCAAAGGCCTCTGGTAATCCAAGGATTGTTGGCTGGTTACGACGCTAAACCTATAGGGATGGATTTGGGTTGTGACAGAAACCCTACGACCAGTGAGGACACGTCACTTGTCTTCAATCCTATCTCTTTTGATTCACAATTTGTATATAAAAGGGAAAGCTTCACCCCTGTTGAAGCACGAATAATTTTACTTTCCTTTTAAAACTCTCTCTCTCTCTCTCTCTCTCTCTCTCTCTCTCTATTGTAAAATCTATATCTCTCTCTTGTAATATCAAGTAGCTGCTGGTTTGGATCAATAAAAATATTTTGTAAGTATTTCTTTCATATATGCCTGGTGAATTGCTAGCTTATTTAAATGAAATCTTAGAGTTTCGTAAACAAAGACATTCTTTATATATAAGTTTTAGTTTCGGATAATTATTTACGTCCATCTGTAATACCAGTACTTGAAGAGTTTGATCAACTGATAGCTCAAATAGAATAGTAGATCCAAGAGGAGATTTGTCGTTTGGCGGCCTTTCTCAGGCCTCCTCCTTAACAATAGAACAGTAAATGAGACCATGTGTGGTAGAATTTGAATTTAGTATATTCATAATATGGGTCGTAGTATTCGTGGGCTTTTGCTTGTTAGGGACTGATCAGATTAAGGGTAAGTAGGACGTCACCAAAGTTGTGTATGGGGTTTAGGGCCACTGTAGCAATGATTGCGTTTAGGTCTAAGTTCTAGTAAGCCATTAACAGATGTGCTTATCCTGATCCCTATGTCAAGCATCCAGTTGGTGTCAAAGCAATGTTTATTATAGTTCATGTTAAGATTATACTTTATTTGAATTATACATATATGGTCACCATTAAACATCATGACTACTGAAACTTCATCAATAACTTCGGTAGCTAATACAGTAGCTTCTACTTCAAAAGCAACAGAACTAATGGCTTGCCAAGATGTTAAGGAAGCCTTAGACAAATGGACCATTCCAACTATCAAATCAAATACAATTTATAAAATTAGAACTTTTGATTTTACCAGTATAAAGTTGATTAAAACTTTTGAGCAAGCTGCTCATCTCCAGAATAATGATGAAATAATTAAATTACTTCATATCTAGGGTCTTGCACCCTTTTTCAAAAAATACAAATACATTCATATAGGGCTTGTCCAGATAGCCTTCAAGCCTTTAACCTTGTTAGGTCAGAATACTAGTATCCAATGTACCTTTAGAGATGGTAGATGTACTAATTGGCAAGCCTCCCTTATGGGGGCCATTGAAACCAGTTTGTATCATGGACCAGTTTACTTTAATATACATCCAAATTTAAGAGTCACTTTTTGACCCAAATCTTTCAAAAGTCCTAGAACTAAGAGTTGTTACTCATGGTTATCAGTATTTACCTGGATCACCTCCTCTAGCAGAAATCTTTAGGATTCATTTGAAGGTTTTAACAACCTTAAATCTTACACCAGAAGGCGTAGTGAAACAGGACATACAATCCTGATAAATACTAACTTGTTTAACTCCCAGGTTGTAGTCCCTAGGATGATAACTGTAGACACCCCATTTTTGACCGACCTTAAGACTCAGACGTCACCAGTTGAGCGCTCGGTGATGTTGCATATTGTGCTCGTTCTGAGGTTTCAAGGTCTCGGCTGCAAGCCTTGCCTTCGGACTTCGGAGCTCTTTTGTGCTTTGCCTCGGTTTGCGAACCAGGTCCTGTTTTCTCTGTTTTCTTTTCCCGAAGGGAGGGAGAGGTCTCGTAGACCATCTCTCAGTGGCCGTAGGCTACGTTTCGTGGTCGTAGGCCATTTTTCCCATTTGGAGGCCAGTTTCCGCGTTTTCGGAGCCGTCAGCCGTGTGCCTCGGTTCGGGACTGCTTAACTACCTCCGATTGCTCCGGTTTTTTGGCACACACCTTATTTCCTCCTTTTAGAGGGACACTGTGGCCCGAGAGACCACCTTCGTGGTCATACGCCACTTTCGGTGCCTAACAGCCTGTTTTTGGGGCCCCAGGCCGCGCGTTTTGGCCCCCGAACCTTCGTTTTGCATCCGTCTTGGTCCATTTTTGGTAGGGACTCTATTTTCATTGTTAGGGAGGTGGTAGTATGGTGGGAGGCCACCTTTTCCTGTGGGAAAACCAGTTTTCTCATTTTCTCTCTCCGAAAGCCGATTTTTCTGACAGAAAGCTGGTTTTTCTCACTTTTGAGCCACAATTTCTGGCTTTTCATACCATCATTGTGTTGTGCTCATCTGGGAGGCCACCAATATGGGTAGGATGACCAAGTAATTCATCTTGACCCTTTTGAACCTTGCTAAAAAGCTGGTTTTTCTCTCTCCTGGGTCACTTTTTCTGGTTTTTCACCATACAGCTATGTTGCACTCATCTGGGAGGCCACCTTTTCGGGGTGGCCGGCCAGCAATTCTTCTTGAACCTTTTGACCCCTGGTCGGTCCGACCAGGGGGAGTGGCTGGCCGGCCACTTGAACTCGCCGGCCTGCTTCTTGCTTTTTGCTCTCTCTGAATGCATCACAGCTGTGCCAGCTGTGAGGCATTTGGACCATCCTCCATACACGTGTATGGAGGATATGTGAGGTCACTTTGAGATATTTTAGAGCCTCTCCTCTATAAAGGAGAGGCTTGTCTTCCATTCCAAGGGTTCAACAAAATTTGCTTAAGGCATATACCCTCCACCCTCCATAACTCACTATTCCAAGCTCCAAACCCTAGTTTTCTTGCACCATTTGCACACCAACACTTAGCACCACACCTCCACCATCCATTCCAACACTTTGGAACTGATTTTAAGGGGTTGAAGGTTCACCAACTTGGTCCAAAAGCTCTTGCTTTGCTGTGCTACAAGGGTGAGTCCCTATTTCCCTCAAACTTGCATTTTTTTGCTCCATTGGTTAGCCTTATTTGCAAGTATTTCTGGACTTTGTCATAAACTGAAAAGTGTCATATTTTGAGCTCCTCTTGAAGATTGTATAAGGACACTTTTCTGTTTGAGATCTCCTACATCCTTGTATGCTTTATCTCTCTTTCAGGGCTTATTTTGCATCATATCTTAGTCTTACTTGTGAGCATTTTTGAGATTTTTCATAAACTAGAAAAAGCTTCCTTTTGATCTTATAAACATGTTTACTTGAGGTCACTTTCCTGTTTGGGGTCATCTCCCCCCTTTCATGCTTTATTTCCTGATGTTTTGAGCTATGCATGTGAGTACTTGCATTGGCCTTGATTTGGCCTTTTAGCCACTGAAATCCAACGGATTTTTAGTGACTTAGATGTGCATTTGAGCTTCAAAATCATAGAGGGGTGACCCTCTTACCCCTCATTCTCTTTACTAGCTTTATTGGCCTTCCAAAGGACCCCCATTTTTCATGTTGTGAAGTCACTTTTTGGGCCCAATTTGGTGAGTTTCAAGGTCTGCCCTAGCTCTGTGCGGGGCCTCTTTGACCATATTTTATGTCTATGATGCATGTGTAGAACAATTCCATTCAAGGCCTTTTAAAGGGGCCTTTCATTGTACGCTTCCTTGACCCATTTCAAGGCCAATTTGGTGAGTTTTAGGGCTTTCATAATTGATTTCCAGAGTTGGTTTTGCCATGTTAGGTGTTCTTGTTGTATGTGTTGAGTAACCCCTTGCATAGCCCTCCAAAGGAGCTCATCATTTTTGCATACATTGGATGCATTTCAGTGGTTATTTGGGCATATTTTGGCATAAAATACTTTTGTTTTGGGCTGGTTGGGTGAGCCCTCATATGCTTCATATAGTTGTAGAACAACTCATGGTTCACTAGCCTATGTTGCATGTTGTTTTGGCCCTTCATGTTGGCACTTTTTGGCCATGTCTTAAGCTGATAATGTGCTTATTTTGGACTGCCCTAGCTCTATTTTTGGGTCTCATGTTTGAATGATGTTTGTTTTGCATGCTTGTAGTTCAATACCCATGCTTAACTTTGAGGTTTGAGGTCCATTGCATGCATGTGCTGAGGTATTTTCATGCTTTGGGGTCATTTTGCATCACATTTCAGAGTCTATACGAATGCCATGATGCCATGTTTTCATCTCTTTAAAAGTGTTTGAGAGTCGGGCTTGTATGCCTCATTTACCGACCATTGAATGAGCTACTTCCGTTGCATTCTGAGCCACCATTTTAGGCCATTTCCCCACTGTTTCAGACCTGCCTAGGGTCTTTTTGGGGTTGGTTTTGCCTTTGGTACATTGCTTTGGGTACCCCTTAGTGTAACGCACTTCACTAGTTTCGGTACCCGGGCCCCCTAGCTTGCGTAGTGTGCCATGTTTGCATGATTCGGGACCATTGTTTATCATGTTTCAGAGCTGTATCATATATGTTTGTATGCCATATTGTATCCCTTGCCATGCTTTGGTAGAGTGGCATGTTATGCCTTAGGATCGGTCCTTGGTATTCGTGCATGTGTGCATGCATTTCGGTTGTCTCGTTTTCATCTTATGGCCACTGATGTGAGTGTGGCTGAGGTCCACTCATGTTGGTGTAAGTCCATCGTGCATTGTGTATGCCATTTCATAGCATTGCTTATGCTAAGTCGTATGTTAGAGCATTGTGTATGCCATTTCATAGCATTGCGTATGTTAGGTTGTATGTTAGTCGCATTGTGTATGCCATCTCATTTGCATTGTGTTTAGGATAGGAGTTAGCCCAAGCACGGGAAACAAGGGATGTTTCGTACCCGCAGTGACGGAACGTGCTTCAATCCCCGGTCGCCGACACTCCGGATTACCCATGATGGAGTCTAGGCCTTGTTGTGTTTTCATGTGCATTCATTTTACATCAAGTCGTGCAATTCGACTCCTCGACCATTGTGCATCGAGATACGTGATTGGTGGGCACGAGGATCGAGGTGTGCATACATATGTGAAAATACTTTGCCATGCCCCTTTCTTGCTCTCTGTTGCAGCAAATCAGAAATCAGCAGCCTTCTGGAGCTTTGCACAGCATTCCGGGATTAATTGCAAACAGAGGCGAATCGGGGCATCGCAATGGATTTCCGTGCCAAGCAACTCAAGCATGCATCATTCATCATTCAAAACAGAGCTGAGGCGGTCCATGGATTTGCATGCTAATTTACTTGCTTTCATAGTTAATTTGTTAGTTAAATCAGGGTTTTGTAATATTTAATTAGCTAGAGTAGTTAATTATTTATTCGGTCTGTATTATTTATTCGGACCCTCCGAGCGAGGGCACAATTGTAATAAGTGTGCGTGTGTGTGATGTATGTCTTCCAACCCCACGTCTTTCTCCCTTTTATTTACCAGCTTATGATGGTTAGTTTAGGGCATGTTTCAATTAGCATACTTATGCTCGCATGTTTGCATCCATTCATCTGTATTGCATGCACTGGGCTCGGCGCATCATACTAACTGCATCGCATTTTCAATTCCAAGTGAATACGTGTTAGCTGTAGCATTTCATATGCCATTCTTAGAATAGCCGAGCCTATTATAGTTGCATTTTTGCATGTGTTGCATTAGGCATTTCTGTATAGTTAGGATCATGCATTGATTACTAACTAGTTTCTGTTTTGGCTCGGAGTACTCGGTAAGTGTTTATGCTTTAGCATTCTTGCATGCGTGTGAGTGACTGCCATGATAGCATGCTTGCCATGAGGCTATATGCTTATGTGATATAACTGCCTGAATGCCTGTGGGTAAAGGTCGGGTTATCTGAATTGGAACAATTCATCAATTGTGAGTTTTAAGCCCACTTGAGAGTGGCAAAATCATGTTTTCTAAGCCCACCTGAGGGTGGCAAATCCACGTTTTAGCCTACTTGCGAGTAGCAAACCGCTTTCAAAAACAAACATGAAATGTTTTGTTCCAACTCAGACGATCCAGTCTATACTTGTATGCTGCGCGCATCACATAGTAAATCTAGGCTAATAACCGGAATAAAAATGCATAATGTTTTCAAAACTCCGATATCATGGTTAGTAGAGGCTGATCTTTGATCGAGCGAGCGGGGGTGCTCACGAAGTGACCTTCCCCAATCGTACCCAAGTTCCCGAGCCGAGGCAACTTTGGTGATGACGGACACGTGGCCTTAGGCAACGAGTCAGGGTTTCCTAAATTTTCCAAAATAAAATATTTAGGTGGCGACTCTGTATCTAGCAAAGCTGTCCATGTTTGGCACTTCTTTCAAAAAAATCTTTTTTCAAAAACGATTTGCCGTATTTGGACTCTTTGATGATTCATTGGTCTTGCATTGCACTCTGTGAGATTAGATACAGGACCGTGACTTTGAGTCCTAAACTGTAGTGAGCCCAAATGAACAAAACGGGATTCCCTACCGAGACGTTCGGGGATGTCTACAGTTTCTGGCGACTCTGCTGGGGAGTTAGAGAACTTGACTCGAACTCATGATATCTAGTTTTGACTACACTTATGTGTTTCTTTGCATTGCGTTTGCATTGGTGCGCCTAGGACACCGTGTTTGCCGTATGCTATTCCTGAATGGTTTGCCGAAGGCTCGGTTTGAGAAGCGTGCCATAAGACTGACCGGTTGCGGGCTCTGCCACGACGGAACACAAACCCTGGTTTTTACCAGGGCACCCTTTTTGACCATTCGACCTAGTGCATATCGGAATCCATAGTGACTATCCCAAACTAGGATAGGTTGCTTACCCGATTTTAGGTTGTTTGAAACCGCTGTGTGCGTAGTGAAACCCTAGCTCCTAACAAAATAGGACAGGGAAACCCTACCCCAACATAGGGGTGTTTTGGCTCTCACTTATTTGCTATGTGCTTTTAGAGTGCGTCTCTATAGAAATGCACGTATCAGTTTACAAGTTTGGGCATCAGGCCTGCGGGCACCAATTCAGTATTTTGGGGTATCAGGCCTGTGGGCACCAGTTCAGTATTTTCAGAATCAGTTATCTGCGGGTATCAGATTCAGCTTCGGGACAGTGATTTGGGAATAATGATCAGTGTTTGAGAACAGTGTATTCTGCTTATCAACTGCGTATTGATTATACCCGACTGTGTGTTGTGTTTATTTATGCTGTTATGCTGTCCATTTATCTAGTTGTGTTTTTCCTTATTATTGCTTTATTTATCTTTTTGCTAGGTAGTTTAGCACAATTGCTTCAGACCAAGCAGATATTCCCCAAGCACTCTGGACAAGAGGTCGCCGACTCAATCGATCTGAGGATCTGATCGACGGACAACCAGTGTATCATTCCCTACCCCCGATTATCAGATGGAGGTCGAGAAGACACGGTGTATCCGAGCAGAGGTTGCCAGAGCAGTGGGTTACCCCGTCAATGGACAGTCAAATTGAGATCCCAATTGTTGCCATAGAGATAGACCTACCAGTAGTTCAGACAGATCAGGGCAGTATGTCAGGAACGACAGGAGTTGAGGAAATGATGTGTCAGATGCAGGAAACCATGAGGGCCATGCAGCAGGACGCTGCTCGCCGAGATGAGTTTGCCAAACAACAGGCCGAGATCATGGCTCAGCAGGCAGAGTTAATTGCCAGGCTGCAACAACAAATGGGGGCATCTGCTTCACACCCAGTTCCTCCTCCACCAGAAGTTCCGGCACCCGGGGAGGCACCAAATGTCTAGGGAGATACGGACATCCCAACGAGGCCAGCTCTGCCCCCAATTCTACCTCAGTTATCCAAGGCGCCTACGCCTGTCAATCACCCGGACTCTCCTTTCGAGTTCGAAGTAGACCCTACAACACTAAAATTGAGCAAGCTCGAGAAGTTGTTCAAGAAATCCCATGGGGTAAAGGCTATCCCGGATATCGAGGACGGATATACCGACGTGGCTGTGACACTGCCAGATAGGTTCAAAATGCCGCAAATCGATCGCTTCGATGGATCTGGGGATCCCATGGTGCATCTCCGGCTATTCTCAGATATACTACGGCCGATGGGCCTCACCAGACCGCAGAAGCTTTCATTATTCGGCCGGACCCTGTCGGGTGTGGCCGCTATCTGGTACGCGAAATTGGAGGATGATGTCAAGCGGAGTTGGGATGAAATGGCCGAGGCTTTGTTGCGCAATACTCTTACAATACCCAAATCGAGATTACAACCCGTGATCTTGAAACAACAAGGCAGGAGCCTAAGGAGAGCTTCTCAGATTTCGTAACTCGGTGGAGGGCAAAGGCCTCAATAATGACCCTAAGGCCTACAGATAAAGATCAAATCCGGATGATTGTGCGCAATCTCCAGCCAAAACTGATGCAGAAGATGATTGTGCTCCCCTTCCCTACCTTTTCAGATCTGCACGAGATGGGGGTACAAATTGAGGATGCTATGAAACAAGGTCTGATTGACCAAGACAGAGAGCAACCCCGAAGAACCTTCAACCGCAACAGTAATACAGGCACCAGCAATGCCGCAAATGCTAGAGCTTCGGAGGTAAGCGTGGTCACCACCATCCCCCCTCCAAAACCCATGACAGCTACACCTTTCTCTGGCATGTCCGGAAGTAACACACAAACCACCAAATTCCAAACCAGAGGCCAAAGAACCTTCACGCCTTTATATATGCCCCTGTCTAAGGCTCTAGGGGTATTGATCAGAAGGGCACTTAAAGCCCCTGGAGCCGAGGCCATTGTCAAATCCACTCCCTCCCTCTCATAACCCAGCCAAATATTGCGCATTCCACCAACAGCACGGTCATGACACCGACCAATGCTACTAATTGCGTCACGAGATTCAGGATCTCGTTGACAAGCAGGTGATTGTGCCTCCAGAAAAACCCAATGTCACAACAAACCCTCTCCCACCACATAACCAAGCTCCACCTCCCAAAAGAATCAACTTTATCCAGACTGGGGTCGTGTCTTACGATCCCAACATATATATTACCCCAACTCACCTACCCAGGCCGGAGGTGCTCCTTCCTGACTGCACTGGACTTGTGCATGTTGGACATCTCCAGAACCCAACCCGAACCATTGGTTGTGACTGTCGAAGACAAAACATGGGAGATTTCAGGGGAGAATGGGATTGTTGAGCCAGAGTCTGAGGAATTCGAGAATTTTGCTGAAGGGGTATACAGTCCAAGTGACTACATTCTATCAGTGGGCCAGGTTGGGCCGAACTTTGAATTACCGGCAGGGGCAGAGCTTTGTATGATACGAGGAGATGAATCTGGCCAGAGGATAGATAACCTGGCAGCTATGGAAGAGAACTTCGCTAACCTCCAGTTTTTCAGTGAACAAGATCCAGGGGACATGGCAGTCAACTGGTCAGATTTTGATGAGTCAGCAGAGGTCACCAGGTGGCTTGATGACCTACCAGACATCGTCGAAGAATCTCAGTTGGAAAGGGCCCGGCAAGGGCGAGAATATCAATTGTCGCCGGAAGGGCCGGAAATCAGAATGAACCGTCGGAGAGCGCCGGTGCTAAGAATTTCGCTCAGGACTTGGGCATTGTGGATGCAGGAAGTGTTGAACAGCCAGCTGTACTGACGCAGTTGGAGCAAGAAAGGTTTGAGGCTTCTGAGAGAATCAGGAAAGCTAAGGGCCTTGAGGGGACTGAAAATGCTGTGTGCACGAGAATAGAGAATGCTGCGAGCATGTGGATGGAGAGTACTGCGAGTGCAATTGTACCGGAGCCAGACAGGTGTCTGTTGGCTGCCGACGGAATGTGGTGGGAAGACGATGATTTATGTCTTGCCCACACAGATGAGGATTGGGGGAGCAACCAGCCAGACGATACCTGGTACATCAGCGAAGTCGATCATATGACTAGAAGCGGGCGGTATTTCAAGCCCCCACATCTAGATCAGCCAGAGGCATCTGGGAAAGATAAGGAAGCAGAGAAACAGAAAGAGAAGCAACTCGAAGAAGAAGTTGTACTGAAGCAGTTGAAAAAGATACAGGCAGACATCTCCATCTGGGGACTGCTTATGGTATCGCGAGTGCATCGACAAGCTATCTTATCGGCCATGGATAAGGCCAAGCTCTCAATAGACACCACGCCTAAACAGCTGGTGGGCTTAGTTTTTCCGGGAGGGGCTACCCCGATGTTGACTTTCTCTGATAAGGAATTGCCACCTGAGGGTGCGAATCACAACAAGCCACTCTACATCTCTGTGGAGTGTAGAAACAAATGGATTCCGGTGGTTCTTGTCGATACCAGATCTGCCATCAATGTCTGCCTGGCAAGGATAGCGTATGCAATCGGTTTAAAGACCGCGGACTTTGTGCTGATCGCCCAGGTGATTCGGGCATATGACAACACGAGCAGAGAAGTCATAGGGACAATGAAAATTCAGACCAAGGTTGGACTGGGACAGCATGAAATAGACTTCCACGTCCTAGAAGTTCCTGCAACTTTCAACATGCTTTTAGGGCGGCCGTGGTTGCACCAAGTAAAGGCAGTTTCGTCCACCTTGCATCAAATGGTGAAATACCCCCATGGGAAGGGAGTAGCCATAGTTTTTGGGAATTCATCGATCCATCCACCGCCGGAAGTATCTACACCAGTGTTGGAAATTGAGCACGGTGTGGAGGATGTGTTCTTATCCGGTTTTACCCTGGCTGAGGCCCGGGTCGTGCAGAACATCATAGCTGTTAATGAGGGATTGTATGTCAGTGCTCAATCAATATACCTCATGAACAAGCTTCAACACATCCCCGGAATGGGATTAGAAAAGAGCGGCCGGAAGGGCGTCGCAGCATTGGCCGAAGTGCCACACAACCCACACACCTTTAGCCTGGGTTATCTGCCCACCAAAGAAGATTGGATAAGGAAAGGTAGGGAGATGGCTGGGAGAGCCAGAGCGAAGAAGGCGGGGAAGCCTTTTGACTTAATGCACCGGCCCATTCAGGGTACCGTAAATGGACGCTTCGTCCGGGAGGGAGAGGACTTTCCGTTTTGTGGCTTTCCAGAGCCGTGGCTAAACGCGCAGAGGAAGCACGTGCCAGGGTTTGAGATTTTCTTTGACCTACAGTTATCTGGGGATGACGTTGCCGAAGAGCAGACGGACCCATTTGGGGGAGGCTGAGCAGAGCAAGAAAGTGGAGTCTGAGGACGCCGAAAGTGAAATGGGGGTAGCGCTGGCATGTCTATTTTCAGATCCTCCGATCGAACAGTAGTGCTTGGGGGGATAACTTCTCGGTATGCGTGATCGGGAATGAAATGGCTGCGGGCCTACCAGCAAACATTTTGGATGCATCTATCGCACCCTCTCTCATTTGGCAGTATGAAGAAGGATTTTTGTCAAGCAGCACCGGGTCAGGTAGTGAGCCGGAATCTGATTCCTCCGAATTTGTTGAGTCGGAATCAGGTGCTCGACTGAGTCTGAGTCCTGTATTCCTGGGGGTGATAACCCGGATACCACAGTCCTGTCGAGGTCGTCTTTTTCTTTCTCTTTTGAGTCTGTTGTAGCTGAAGAATCGGACGATTCAGACGTGCTTAATGAGAATGATGTGGCTGTGGTTTCTGAGTACTTTTCTGTGCCCTTGATTTATTGCATTAACTCAGACTTTCAAAATTTTGATGAAAACGACGAGGAAGAAATTTCTCCGGTTTTTCAACGCTTAATTGAATAAGAACAGGAAAGATTTGTTAAACCCCTAATGGATGAAATCACTACCGTGAATATTGGTACTAAGGAGGACCCGCGGCTGGTCCAGATCGGGTCCACGTTGTCTTCGGAGGAACGCGAGCGCTTAGTTGCTTTATTAAAAGATTTCAAAGATGTTTTCGCGTGGTCCTACGAAGACATGCCTGGGATCGATCTTGAGATCGTATAGCACCGGATCCCTCTTGACCCCGAGGCCCGACCCGTTAAACAAAAGCTCAGAAGGATCCGCCCGGACTGGGCCCTCAGGATTAAAGAAGAGGTCACCAAGCAAATTGATGCAGGGTTCCTGCTGGTATCCGAATACCCGACTTGGTTGGCCAACATTGTTCCGGTACCGAAGAAGGATGGTAGGATCCGGGTATGCGTGGATTTCAGGGATTTGAATAGAGCTAGTCCGAATGACGACTTTCCCTTGCCGCATATTGATGAGTTAGTGGACTTCACAGCGGTGCATGCTTTGCTTTCGTTTATGGATGGCTTCTCAGGATACAATCAGATAGTGATGGCACCTGAAGACCGGGAGAAGACTGCTTTCACCACCCCGTGGGGGACATACTGCTACAGGGTGATGCCATTTGGGCTAAAGAATGCTGGCGCTACATATCAACGGGCCACGACCACAATATTACATGATATGATCCACAAAGAGGTTGAAGTGTACGTGGACGACATGATTGTCAAGTCCAAAGAAAGAGAGGGCCACTACACCGCCTTACAAAAGTTCTTTCAAAGGATCAGAGAATTTCGATTGCGACTGAATCCTCAGAAGTGTACGTTCGGTGTTACAGTAGGGAAAATGCTGGGGTTTCTGATTACACAGAGAGGTATCGAAGTCGACCCTTCCAAAATCAAGGCCATCTTAGAAATGCCACCACCGAGGACTGAAAAGGAGGTGCGAGGCTTTCTGGGTAAAGTGCAATTCATAAGACGGTTTATCTCAAAATTAACCTTGACTTGTGAACCACTTTTTGGTCTCCTGAAGAAGGAAAGAAATTCCAGTGGGACGGCCGATGCCAAGCTACTCTTGAACAAATCAAGGAATACTTACAGAACCCACCCGTGTTGTCACTGCCAGAGCCGGGGAGACCGTTGATTTTGTATCTTTCAGTAACTGAGACTACAATGGGTTACATGCTTGCGCAAGAATCAGAGGACAAAGTGGAGAGAGCCATCTACTACCTAAGCAAGAAGATGCTAGAGTATGAGACTCGCTACACACCATTGGAAAAGGCTTGCTTAGCCTTGGTATGGGCTACCAGGAAGCTGCGGCACTACTTGTTAGCTCACTCTGTAATGTTGGTTTCACGAATGGATCCCATCAAATATCTTTTCGAGAAACTGCTCGTTGGTTGCTGTTGCTTTCCGAATTCGATCTGAAATATGTGACGCGCAAGTCAGTCAAGGGAAGAGCAGTAGCGGAGTTCTTAGCAGATCATCGAGTGGAAGGAGGTGAAGCAGTTGAGTACTTATTCCCAGATGAGGCCATTTTGCATATCGACGACGAGTTTTGGACGATGTACTTTGACGGAGCGTCAAACCAGTATGGGTATGGGATAGGAGTGTTGCTGATAGCACCCGACAATTCCCGTATCCCTCTAGCCTTCAAACTCCGGTTCAAAGTCTCGAACAACGAAGCAGAATATGAGGCATGCATTGCCGGTCTAGAAGCAGCCCTAGAACTAGAGGCAAAACGGTTGGACGTCATTGGGGACTCGAACCTTGTTGTGTCTCAAGCAAAAGGAGATTCGAAAGTCAAAGAGAAAAAGATGATTATGTATCACCGGACCTTGGACTTGTTAATTCCTCAGTTTGAGAAGCTAAATTTTACTCATCTATTGAGAGAGAACAACAGGTTCGCAGATTCACTAGCAACTCTATCTTCCATGATAGACATCCCGTTTGGAGTCCGGATGCGTCCAGTCATCATTGACCAGAAATTTGTGCCAGCCTACGAGTTGATTGCCGCGATAGATGAGGTTCAAGATGAGAACCCCTGGTATTACGATATTTGGAATTTCTTGGAGAATGAAGCATATCCACCAGGGGTAAATGCCAAGGATAAAAGGGCAATCAGAAGAATGGTCGTTCAATTCATCATCTGCGGAGGTAAATTGTATAAGAGAGGTCATCTGGGAATGCATAAGCTGTGCGTTGAAGCTGAAGAATCAAAACACCTGATGGAGGCCATCCATGGAGGGGAATGCGGTGCGCATATGAACGGGGTAATGTTAGCACGGAAGATCCTCAGACAAGGTTACTACTGGTCCACCATGGAGGAGGATTGTATCGGCTTTGTTCGGCGATGCCACAAATGTCAGATCCACGCAAATCGCATGAACATCCCGCCGTCGAAGCTGTACAATATGACTTCGCCATGGCCATTTTCAGTTTGGGGAATCGATGTGATCGGGGCTATCACGCCAAAGGGGTCTAATGGGCATGAGTTCATCCTGGTTGCGATAGATTATTTCACAAAGTGGGTTGAGGCCCAATCCTATGCGGTGTTGAAGGCTTCACATGTTGCGAAGTTTATCAGAAACAACATCATCTGTCGTTATGGAGTCCCAAACGAGGTCATTTCAGACAATGGTTCCCACTTCAAGAAGGAAGTGATTGACTTGTTGGAGAAATACAATGTGGCTTTTCATAAGTCATCCACATACCGGCCGCATCAAACACATACTGCAGAAGATGGTGGAAACCTACCGGGATTGGCCAGATAAGCTGCCGTTTGCTCTGTGGGGCTATCGGACTTCAATCAGAACGTCTACTGGGGCGACTCCGTATTCATTAGTTTATGGGATGGAGGCCGTTCTACCTATCAAGATTGAGGTTCCGTCTTTGCAAGTGCTGGCTGAGTGTCAGATAGCCGAAGCAGATTGGCAGCAGAGCAGATTTGAGGAACTCATGCTCTTTGACAAGCGTAGACTGAAAGCACTGTACCATGTTCAAGGTTATCAGCGCAGAATTGCCCGGGCTTTCAACAAGAAAGTTAAGTCCAGGAATCTAAAAGAAGGAGATTTGGTACTCAAGGACAACCGAGCTCCCATCCACGACCCAAGGGGCAAGTTTAGACCCAATTGGACTGGTCCCTAAATCATTAAGTCTATCTGGTCAGGTGGAGCTGTGGTTCTGATGGACCTAAATGGCCTAGAGTTCTCCTAACCGATCAACATGGACAAGTTGAAGAAATATTACCCCTGAGAGGCTCGCTAGCCCGAAAACCCGAGAGGGCGACCTAGGCAAAAGTCAGAGCACAAAAATTTTGAAGTTATAAAAACTGAGCTCATAAGGTTGAAAACCCGCAAAGGGCGGCCTTGGCAAAAGTTAGAGCGTAAAAGGAGAGTGAAAATACTCGAGTGAACCCAAGCCTGAACTACGTCCCATCTTTGGGATACGTAGGCAACTTCATCCTAAAGTTTAGCCATAAACTTTTCCCTGATCAACTTTGTCCATTTGATTATCTCGGCCATCTTTGTCTATTCAGCATTCAAGAATTCGGTTATGATCTCCGGTGCAGTGCTATTCAGACTAGGGGCAACTTTCCGTTGCTGTGCAGTGTCGCGATACTATTCAGACTAGGGGCAACTTTCCAGTTGCTAGGATTCGAGGTTGTGCATTTCAGTGACAGATTTCAGGCGTGTCCAGTTCTGATCCATATCGAAAATGGTTTTGAAAAGTTTTAATAAAAGTTGACTTTGTTCAAAATTAATCTTTTTACAACTGTGGGAGTCGAATATGTGGCTAAATCGGAAGGGGTATATTATAGTATTAACATTAACCGGCTGTATCCTGCATGATTAGGACAGGCCGAATACAATACATAGGCCGATTAAGAAAGGATCCTCGAAGCCGAATAGAAGAACGGATAATGATTGAAAAGTAGGCCCAGGCCCCGAGGTCCCAAAAAGAACAGATATAAATATAGAAGTAGCGTTCTTGGAAAGGTATGTAAGAAGAACTCCACTTAACTTAGTGAAAAAGCTTTCTTGACCATTGAGACTGACTTGCCCGTCGGAGTGCTAACCCCGGCACCCCCGACCGGAGTGTTGGTGCTTTTACAGGTGACTAGCTGAGGATCAAGAGCGTCTCCCAGGATCTGAAGAGTATTTCCAAACCACTTCCCCACAACTGGCGCCGTCTGTGGGAAACGAACCCACGACACTCGATCGTTCGAGACCCAGATGTAGCGGTCGACTTTTGCCCGACAAATATTTCCTCCTGAGGTTCAGCAATCAATGCTGGGTCGACAGGACTACGAGGTGTTTCGCAAGGGCATTCACGGCGCGGTGAAGGGGCTTTACACTGCTTACGAAGTCGGCATGCGACTGCGCGCTGCCCGTCAAGAGATGGAGGAGAAGGAAGAACGTATTCGAAGTTTGGAAGCCCGCGTGGAGGTGGCCGAGCGGGAACTAAGGAAGACCAAGGCGGCTCAGGCATAATCCACCGCGCACGCGAACCCAATTGTGGAAGAGAGGGTTACTAATCGGCTTATCAGCTCCGCACTTGCCGATCGAGAGACGGCAAGTATGTTCGCAATAGAGAGCGCGAAGGGGAGGGCCTATGAGAAAGGTTTCCATGAGGGCCGAAAAGTGGGAATCGAGAAAACCAGGGAAAAATTGGCCGAAGAAGTGTGCCGATATGAAAACCGTGGGTTTAAGCACGGTTGGATCAAGGCATCTCAAGCCGCAGAAGCTCTACGAGCGTCGGGAATTGATTCGGCATCACCACACTACAGGAATAAAGATTTTCCGTTTTCTACTTTCGAAGTTGAGGAGAGTGAGGATAAGGGCGACGCCGTATGAGTTTAATAGTTGTAAGATTGGAATGCAGGGCGCGTTCGAAACTATGTAACTTGTTGTTTTATTGAATAAAGAACGTTTCATTATAAATGTTTCGTTGTCATTCATATTCGGCATATGTGTATTTCGTGTTGCTTAAATGTTTGAATGAATGTCTAAATATTGTCCGACCCAGGTAGCTGTTAACTGCCCGGCGATACGTGGGCTTATCGGCAGGATCTGCACATGGGCAGGATCGACACATTCGTGACGATCGTTAAGGTTTTATTGAGGCTATTTCAACGGCCATTTATCTTTGACTTGGGTTAGCACATTGATGCTTGGCCAGTTGGATTAGTGGGCTAGTCGAGGGCGATCGGCATGTGAAGACTTGGCCGACCGGTTTAATCAATCTATTTCACTTTGGCCCAGCTAGTGCGCCTTTCGGCCAGTCGTCGGGATGGCGGTCGTGGCGAATGTCAATCGACGCTCGTCTTATTCAGCCAATGCGTTTTTTGGCGTTAATAAATTTTTCTTGGGATTGGGACCTCGAGATCGCGGTCGTTGCTGAGAATAAAAGGAGTAGGCGCTTCGCACCAATAATCCCACTTGACTTATCATTCCTTGTGTGGGATGGTGATTTTGGTTACAGAGGCTCAAACTTCGGTCGAGTTTGGTGTTGAGATGGTTCGCAACAGAAAACCTACCCGTGAGGGAGTTAGGTCATCCAAAGAGCTTGAGATCTGTGAGTCTCCAAGTCGTCGAAGCAAATCACCCCGAATGGAGAGTCAACAACTGTCAAGTTCATTCTTCCTTGTCCTGGATCTTTGCCTTGACATTGTCAATGGTGTCAGGGGAAGTTTGGCGCTATGCAAGTCGTGGGCTTAAGCGTAACTGGTTCAAGGTATTGCACGCCGTGGAGGGGTTTAGGGCGACGGTCGTCGATCCGGCGAAGCTGCTTTACCGGCGCGTTTTGTTCCTTTTTTGCTTTCGATATTGTAATGCTCGAATGGGGGTTGTGTTTATGTAACAACTGTTTCATCAAATAAATGGTTTTATTTTAAATATATTTGCGTGTTATTCTGAATTTTGCTTGTGTACTAAAGCACATTACTTCGAATGTATGATCTGTTCTAGCGTATTGCATAGGATCAATTATCAATATCTTTTGTTCGTGCCAACGTTTGCTCCGGATTCGGAGACGTAATTAGCGCTTAGCACTGTAGATCGATTAGTATGGCCGAATGGATTAATGCAATAATCCTTTGAAGCACTAAAGCGGACTCCATGTTTGGAGGCTTGAACCCGGGGCCCATTCGGCCTTAAGGAGACTGAATCGACCGTAAGGCGTAATGCACCGAATGGGGCTCCGAATTCGGAGACTTGATTTGGCCGATCGTGATATCCACGAAGGGCGCTCCGAATCTGGAGACTTAATCGGCCCTAAGGCGTCACGCGTCGAAGGGGGCTCCGAATTCGGAGACTTAATCGGCCCTAAGGCGTCATGCGCCAAAGGGGGCTCCGAATTCGGAGACTTGATTTGGTCGATCGTGATGTCCACGAAGGGCGCTCCGAATCCGGAGACTTGATTTGGCCAATCGTGATATCCACGAAGGGCGCTCCGAATCCGGAGACTTAATCGGCCCTAAGGCGTCATGCGCCAAAAGGGGCTCCGAATTCGGAGACTTGATTTAACCGATCCTGATGTCCACGAAGGGCGCTCCGAATCTGGAGACTTGATTTGGCCAATCGTGATATCCACGAAGGGCGCTCCGAATCCGGAGACTTAATCGGCCCTAAGGCGTCATGCGCCAAAGGGGGCTCCGAATTCGGAGACTTGATTTGGCCGATCGTGATGTCCACGAAGGGCGCTCCGAATCCGGAGACTTGATTTGGCCAATCGTGATATCCACGAAGGGCGCTCCGAATCCGGAGACTTAATCGGCCCTAAGGCGTTATGCGCCAAAGGGGGCTCCGAATTCAGAGACTTGATTTGGCCAATCGTGATGTCCACGAAGGGTGCTCCGAATCCGGAGACTTGATTTGGCCAATCGTGATATCCACGAAGGGCGCTTCGAATCCGGAGACTTAATCGGCCCTAAGGCGTCATGCGCCAAAGGGGGCTCCGAATTCGAAGACTTGATTTGGCCGATCGTGATGTCCACGAAGGGCGCTCCGAATCCGGAGACTTGATTTGGCCAATCATGATATCCACGAAGGGCGCTCCGAATTCGGAGACTTAATCGGCCCTAAGGCGTCATGCGCCAAAGGGGGCTCCGAATTCGGAGACTTGATTTGGCCGATCGTGATGTCCACGAAGGGCGCTCCGAATCCGGAGACTTGATTTGGCCAATCGTGATATCCACGAAGGGCGCTCCGAATCTGGAGACTTAATCGGCCCTAAGGCGTCATGCGCCAAAGGGGGCTCCGAATTCGGAGACTTGATTTGGCCGATCGTGATGTCCACGAAGGGCGCTCCGAATCCGGAGACTTGATTTGGCCAATCGTGATATCCACGAAGGGCGCTCCAAATCCGGAGACTTAATCGGCCCTAAGGCGTCATGCACCAAAGGGGGCTTCGAATTCGGAGACTTAATTTGGCCGATCGTGATATCCACGAAGGGCACTCCGAATCCGGAGACTTGATTTGGCCAATCGTGATATCCACGAAGGGCGCTCCGAATCCGGAGACTTAATTGGCCCTAAGGCGTCATGCGCCAAAGGGGGCTCCGAATTCGGAGACTTGATTTGGCCGATCGTGATATCCACGAAGGGCGCTCCGAATCCGGAGACTTGATTTGGCCAATCGTGGCGAGTGCCCCACTGGGAATTGACATATGATTTTGAGGGACGAGGAAAAATAGTTCGTATTGTATAGGCGAAATATATTTACAGGTATCAGAGCCCACAGATCGGGTCAGTGATAGGGTTTTCATCAGAACTCAGTTTGTGCCGATTTGGGGGAACCACGTATTTCTTCAATGCCGTGGGTTGTTGGGAAACGCAGGATCTGATGGTAGGTGCTTGGGACGGCCTTCATGAGATGTAGCCAGCTTTTTCCCATGATGGCATTATACGGCGAGGGGAGCTTCACGACCAGGAATTCCGCTTCGACCGTTCTGGAACCCGCTCGAACAGGTAATGTGAGCTTGCCCAATGGATATTCGGGATTCGTATTAAAGCCGAACAGTAGGTGAGGTGCCGGAGATAGATCCGACTTGTTGAGGCCGAGCTTGGTGAAAGCTTGGTAGTACATGACCTCCGAACTACTCCCTGGGTCTATGACAATTCGTTCAATGACGAACCGGTTTATGCGTAATCCAATGACCAGCGGATCGATGTGGGAAGCCGTTGCGTCATTGAGGTCGGAGTCGTTGAAGGCAATTGTTGGAGCTTGTTCGGACCGGTCAGTTGAAATACGGCGCCCCTACAGAGTTGGATGCGATCGAATTGTGTGCACGGCTGGGGGTGTAGGCAGGCTGTAAATTACATGGATCACGCCAAGTGGGGGAGAGTCCTGCCTCAATGCTAATGCCTTGGTTGGCTTTCCCTGTTTCACATACTGCTGCAGTCGGCCGTCTTGCACCAGTTCTTCCAGGTGATCTTTTAATGCGTAGCAACTCTCTGTTTCGTGGCCGTGATCTTTGTGATATTCGCACCTCCGGTCCCTTCGTCGTGTGTCGGGTGGCCCCACCATCTTTGACGGCCACCTGAAGAATGGAAGGTGTTGGATTTTGGTCATTGCCGCGGTGATTGGCTCTGACAGTTCCGTGTACTTTTTGTCGGCGCGCCTTGAGCGTCTACTGTTGACTTGCAATTGTTCATTCGTCGGGTGGGAGCATTGGTTACTCGATCAGCGAGAGTCCCGCCTTTTGTCTCGTTTAGCACGTTGTCGCGGCTCAGGGCTCGGAGGTGGCACGGAACTTATTGGTTAAGCAATTTCAGGAGGTGCCGGTTTGGAGGACACTTGTCTGGCTTTAATCCTCAAGGCATCGTCTTCACTTTGCAATACTCTTCGACTTTCTTCATCAACGCCCAGACTGTTTTAGGGGGTCTTTTGGTCAGGGAGTTACGAAGAGCACTTTCGGGATGTAGTCCCATTTTGAAGGCGGTGACGGCCATGGAGTTGTTGCAAGCATCGTCAACGAGATTGAAGCACTCCCAATATCACGCCGAATATGATCTCAGCGTTTCTCCTGGTTGGATTTGCATAGCCCAAAGAGAGTCGGCCTGTTTCGGCTGTACCTCGTTGGTGATGAACCTGGCCCTGAAGGATTTTTGTAATTGATGGAAACTTCTGATCGAAGCCGGCTCCAGCTTGTAATACCATCTGACAGCTAATGGCCCTAAGCTGCTGGGGAATATTCGGCACATGAGGGCTTCATTGTCTGCATGCAACGTCATGGCCTGCTTGTAGTGACGTATATGATCAGTGGGGTCTGATTTTCCATCGTAGAGAGTAAATGATGGAGCTTTGAACTTCTTGGGCAGGGACGCCCTCGCAATTCGTCGGATAAAAGGATCGTGACTGTCCTCTTCGTCTGAACTGCTTCTTCTGCGCTTGTTCCTTGTGCGTGGACTTTTTTCAGAGGAGCTGGAAGTGTCTGAGCGTCCCTTGTTATGCTCCGTGGATAATGAGTAGGAGTCACTATCGGTTTCCCTTGGTCGGGCTCGAGGTCGTTGTCTACCCGCCCTCAGGGGTCGTTCGGGGTCTTAGCCCGCGACTTCTTTGGATTTTGCTACTTCCAGGGCCAAATCTTGACGGAGGCGTTCGTTTTCTGCGATCATATTTTCCAGCCTTTGTTCATTCTGTTTAGCTTGTTCTATGATGGCTTGCATCGTCTCCTGCGCTGAAGTCGTTGGCGAGTCAAAATTCAGGGCGCGTCTCGCAGCGATGGTTTCCTTCCCGAGCATATTTGCCAGAATGATTTCGTCTCTCTGTGTAGTCTCGTCGGTGGCTATCGGAGGATCTTGCGTCACGCCTTCCATGGATGTATTTTGAGTATTCCCACAACAACTTAGACCGTTTTTGGACCAAAGCGGAAAATTTTTAGTACCAACAACTTTCAATTTCATTGATTTCAATACAGAGTTTTCCTGCTCTTGCATACAAATTGAAGTTGCTTTTTTATTACATTCATGAAGAAAACTTGAAAGTACTAATAAAGCAATGAATCCGGGGCATAAATAAGTCAGGCATTCCTGCGCCCCCTCCCAGAGCTGGTCGAAGCCTCTGATGCCAAAGTGGGCCCTTCTTGTGCCTCTTCATTGAGCCAATCCAAGCACTCATCAGACAAAGTGCAACTGAAAGTGGGAGCGGGGGCCAGGAGCTCTCTAGTCCTCCATGCTGTGGCATACCGGGCAAGCTGTGTGCCTCGAACCGGGAATGTAGCAGGGTACTCTATCCCCTCTGGCGGGCAAGTCTGATCATGTCCGAACTGGCATTGGAACCGGAACGGAAAATAGAAGACACAGTGTGTCATGCCAATCAATTGAATCCTAGGTTGACGGGTCATGTTGTAACTCATTGCCAGCAGATTGAGCCAAGGGCAGCGCCAAGCGATGCGGTTTGCAGACAAACTGCACATCCAGTTGTACCACCACCCTTCATCCAGGGCATCGACCAGGCGTTGTCAGAAAAAGTAGCCGCGAGCTGAGTATGCGGGGCAAGACTCCACAATCTGTAACTTGTCCATCAACCATACCTGGGGAAGGATGAAAAATGAGAGAATAAAGAATAGAGAGATGTATGATGAGAGAAAAGTAAGAAAAGGGTTTTGTGAGAAAAAACGAGCCTAAAGGCCTAGTGATGTGAGCAATACATGTGTGAGATTGGGTGGGAAATATTACCTGCAACGGTAGTGGGCTCCCCGCAAGCCTAGTCGTCTCTCGGCGATGAAAAACATCCAAGCCCATCAAGGTCTCAGCCAATGTCATGGCAATGCAGCTCTTGCCCTCCTTCAAACCTTGGGCAACTCGATCAACCGGACACTGAATCCGTCGGAGCCCGGGGTAAGCAAGAAATGAGATAGCAAGCATAGGCAAAGCGCGTGTCGCCGATAGCCCTGCCAATGATGGTTACCGCGGTCACCAACATCAGAAAACCGGCAAACCAAGCTCGGGATGTCCAGTTCCTCATCATGAATCAATGATCGAGCGTCACGCAAAGTGAGGCCGCACATTTGTCCTAGGGCTTGGACGTGGCCAAATCGGAGTTGAGGCAAGATTTCCTCGTTACGCTCGAACTCCATCAAAGCTTGGAAATCCTCGAAGGTAGGACACATCTCTTGCCCGCTAAAGCTAAAGACGTGTGTTACGGGATTCCAAAACCTTACCGCGGCATGGAGGAAAGGAAGATGCAGCGGAGTACGGCCCAGCGTGAATAGCGTATTCAAGCCGAAGCCCGGAAGTTCAACTTTTCCGAGCCATCTAGAGAAGCGATCCAAGCTGTGAGATTTTGGGTGAGAAACGCCTCCATTTTGATGCAAAACTAAGATGAAATGAATGAACCACAAGGCTAGAGCTTTTAAAGAGGATAAGGCACTGTTCGGGGGACACGTGTCACAAACCTAGTGGTTGCCAAACTAGGTGGTCGGCCGACCACCTTTTCTGGTAGGCCGACCACCCCTCTCCCCTCCAATGCAAAAAAGCTGGTCGGCTAGCTTCCCTAGGTGGTCGGCCATGGAGAGGAAGGTGGCTTTGGTCTTGTTCTAGCTTCTAGAAGAAAGTTCCCAGCATTTCCATGCATTCGGAGTGTTGAAGGTGCGTGTTTTCCTCTGTTTCGGATGCGTTCCGTCACCCAGATCGTCCGAAATGCATTTGTTTATCGAGTTGTTGTTAAGTCCTGCTTATCGAGTTGTTATTTTGCTTATTGAGTTGTTGTTTTGTTAGTTGAGTTGTTAAGTTTTGTCGAGTTGACGAGTTTTGTGTATCGAGTTGTTACTATTTGTTTAATCAACATTGTTGTGTCTTGCTTATCGAGTTGTAAGTTTAATCAACATTGTTGTGTCTTGCTTATCGAGTTGTAAACTTGCTAAGGTTCTGTTGTTCCTTAGTAAGTCAAGTTGTTTTGTTTATTGCGTCGGTTCACTACCTGACTTGGCAATTTTCAATGCACAATTTCATTCAATCTCATTTTTGTGCAAAATAATGCGATGCGATGCTAAGAACATAAAATACAACACTTTTTGAACAAAAGCTGTTTCATTCCATCATGCTTCCTTTGTTACAACATTTTACAACAAGGGTACAAGTTTTACAGAAAATAAAACTGTCTAATAATGTACAAATGTGCTACAACTACTAGTAAAAAAGGCAAATAAAGCAGGAAACATCTGTGCTCTCAAGTGCAGGAATAAGAGGCCCTCTTCGTCCTCTTCGGCTGAGAAGTCCCTGCACCATCTCCACCAGCACCATCATCTGAGTCAGAGCTGCTGTCCTCGGAATCCTCCTCGGCATCACCCCCACCCTCAGAGCTGGACTCAGAGTCATCCTCTCTGCCGGCGGATGTCTCCGACTGAGGATGCGCAGACTCCTCCTCATCACTAGACTCCTCCTCTATGATATGTGCTCTGCGCCTGCCTCGTCTGCGAGACGACTCCACTCTCCCAGATCCTCGAGAAGGCCTAGGTGGCCCAGCTCCTCGGGAAGGCCCAGGTGGCTCGGCCTGTGGCCCAGTATATATCGGAGGCATCTGAAAAGAAAGAGTGCAATTTGAATGCATTAGCCAAAGTATGTGTAGCAGATGCGCAGATAAAAAGCTACATGGAGTGGATGTATGCTGATACAGTACATGAATGTTGTGTGTGTCAGATGTGCTCTACACATACAGTCAATCAATGCAGTGAAATGCTCAAGTCCAGCATGTCATCAGGAGTATGATAAATGCAAGAAAACTAAAGAGTACCGGGACGCCGATGATGGATAGCTGCGCCTCTCTCCGCAAGACCATGCCCTCGAGTGAGGCCACCAACCCGAGTAACCCCTCAGTATACTCTGTGGTAGGCTGCAGATGCAAGATGCAAGTCATCAGTAGAAGAACGAATGACTAAATATCTGAGTGATAAATCAAAGCTGTAAAGCATACCGGTGGCGAGTCGGGGTCTCTGACGTATGGGTGATCTGGCATAGGTGGCTTTATCGGAATCGGGTAGGAAGTCCCGTATCGCCATCCCGTCAGCTCAGTCGGAATATCTGGCCATCCGGCATGATGATAAGTCGGGGGAATCGGGGGGACCAGTCCAGCCCCACCCCTCGATGTACTGGCTCTACTGGTCGAAGGGATGTCTCTAGCTCGGGCGCAACTCGAGCATGGCATGCCAGCAGACCTCCTCGTGGGAGTACGGACACCTGCCAATGGAGGCATCAAGTATGTATGGCGGTAGGTCGTGTACTCCCCCTCCTCCAAATGTAGCAATACGTCGGTGCCCAACATGGCGCTAGTGACATCCTGAGAAGTGAGCCTATCAGCGGATCGCATATCGTCTGGGGGTGCTGAGGGAACGCTCTGCTTGGGGAAGCCCATAGTCTGGCGCAGGAAGCAGTCCTCTAGGAACCAGGCCCTACCGACTGGCCCCTCGAACAGGATCCTATACCGAGAAGAGGCCCATGCCCCAGCAAACTGGAATCAGACATCTCCGCCTAAAAGCACCCAAGGCTGCCATGTGATCTGCGGATAACCAGTGCATAAGCCAATTAGAAATCGTAAATGTGCAAGATAGATCAAAGATGAAAACATGGAGAACTGAGAGTTCTAAATTACCTCTGTCGGTCGCACCGTGTCGAAAAACTGCCGTAGGCAGGGGAGAGTCTCCCGGGGTCTGGGCCGATACTGACCCTCAAAAACGAGTGAATACGGAGTCATGAGAGGCGCCTCCACCTCAAGCTCAGGGGCTAGCGTCGGAAAGTATGCGAAGACCCATAACTATGGAAAACGAGGCAAAAGCCATTAGAATACAGAATGCTGAGTGCAGAATGTGAATACAGAATGTAGAGAGAATACAGAATGTTGAGTGCAGAATATGAATACAGAATGTACAAAGAATGCAGAATGTTGAGAGCGGAATGCAAAGTACAGAATGTAAAGTGTGCCGTGTGTGCAGTATACAGATAATGAAAAGCAGAAATGTAAATCAAGAGGGTAGAAAGTACCTCCCAGGCTCTCCAGTAGCCGTCGACTATGTTCCCCCGTCCGCGGGAGGTCGCGCTCATATAGCAGTAGAGAGTAGCCAAGTCGGCGCCACCCCAATCATACTGGCTGACTCACGATAGGTCTACCAGGGCACTCAGCAGATATAACCCAACGGTGTTCCCCCTATCGGCGAACAGAGTGGTCCCGAATAGGAACATCAAAAATCCTCGAGTGTACTAAGCTACCTCCTCAGGAGTCTCGAGCACTCTCTCTCTGAAATATGAAGAAAACCAGGTATACCGGATTCTGCCTGAGGATCTATCAACTGGTGGGCGAGCTCCCAATAGGTATATCCAGGCGGTCTCCCATTCGCCCATGTCCTCATCATAAGGGATCGGCCAGCCTCCCACATCAAGGCCTGTCAACACAGCAAAGTCGAACGGGGTCATAGTCATGTCCCCGGTAGCTGAGAAGTGGAACGAGTTGGTGATGTCCCACCATCTCTCTACCAGCGCCCCCATCAATGTCCTGCTAGCAGAATAGCGGGATATCCCGGTGCAGAAGGGTCCAAACCTTGCCTGGTCGACCCAATCACGAACAGCCTCCGGAAGCTCTGCATACCAATCCCTCGCAACGATGGAGCCATATCATCGTGTGATGCGGGAAGACACCTGCATTCATAATGAACATATTCAGTCTCATAATGAACTGAATAAGCTGCGTGCAAATGAAATAAATGAGCTGTGTGCAAATCAAATCAGATACAATACTGTGGACTGCGTGTTCAGTATAGGCTGCATGCAAAATGAAATACATAAGCTGCGTGCAAATGCAATGTGTGAACTGTGCGTTCAGATTTCAAAAACAGTGTGTGCTGCGTGTTCACAATCAGTATCTGGGCTGCGTGTTCAGAAATTCAAAGTTTGGGCTACGTGTTCAACTTTCAACAAATGTGTGGGCTGCGTGTTCACAAAACAAATTTGGGCTGTGTGTTCAGATTTCAGAAATAGTGTGGGCTGCGTGTTCACCAACAACTATGAGCTGCGTGTTCAGAAATTCAAAGTTTGGGCTGCGTGTTCAACTTTCAACAAATGTGTGCTGCGTGTTTACAAACAAATTTGGGTTGTGTGTTCAGAATTGAAGTGGGTGCTACGTGTTCACAATCAAATATGAGCTGCGTGTTCAGAAATTCAAAGTTTGGGCTGCGTGTTCAACTTTCAACAAATATGAGCTGTGCGTTCAGAATTGAAGTGTGTGCTGCGTGTTCACAATCAAATATGGGTTACGGGTTCAGAATTTCAAATGATTGAGCTGTGTGTTCAAGATGCAAACAAAGTACTGTGTTATAGACTAAGCATTCGGGACAAGCTGTGTGCTAAAATGAGTAGAAGTATGGCATGCAAATGTGTTCAAAACGAGCAGATGAGCATACATAGCATGAAATGCACGGAAAAATACAGAATTAAGGCAGGAAATGTAAAAAAGTGAAGTACATACCTCTCGTGCCTAATGAGAGAGATGGGACTCCGGCTCCCGCAATAGCAGGTCCACAGGAACCTGAGCATCGAAGTCGGTAAAATGATAAAAAACCGCCCGAGGAAGGACGTGTGTCGGGGGGTCGTACCTCTCGGGAATGAATGGCCGAACCCTCGGAGGCAAAGACATGATGTCAGGCTCGCCTCCGGCACCTGGAGAACCTCCGCCATGGGGAAAATGACTCGCCATCTCGAGAAATCTGCAAAAAGGAGCAAAAATGAGCGAAATAAGCCAAAATTGGAAAAGGTCAACAAAAGTCAACTCTCAGGAAATGAAAAAGTCAACAAAAGTCAACTCCTGAGAAAATCTTCCAAATGTTGAGACAAACTTACCTCAAGTGGTGAAAATGAGAAAAGAAGCTCCGAAATCAAATTTTAATCGGTCCAAAGTGAAGAAAACTGAAAGTTTTCGCGAAACAACTTTGCGTGGGGCGTTGGAAAACGCGTACAGAGCGCAGATCTGAGAGAGAAAATGGTCTAGGAAGGAGGGGGAGGCAATTTCAGATCTGAAGTTGTGAGCAAAAAGTGTTTGGCTTTGTTTATTTAAAGAAATGAGGGTGAAAAGACAAAATTGCCCCGGATTTGGGCTAGGTGGTCGGCCGACCACCTTTTCTGGTAGGCCGACCACCCCCTTGCACTCAAATCTGGTCGGCAGCCTCCAGTGGACCCCAAACCTGGTCGGTGGTGTTCCCAAGATGGTCTCCAAGGTCTCTACAAATTTTGGTAATAATCGGAGTCCCGGGCACCCGAGAAAGTACAAGAAAAGTGCACTTTTCGTTGCGAAATCCCTCCATGGGAACTTCAACTCCAACTTTCGACGCGTGTTTCGTCGTCACTCGTTAAGAGCAAGATGTATCCTTTTTGAGTATGTTGTGACCCTTCCGGGAGGTAAATCGGAGGTCGCGATTGAGTCGCACTCGTCGAAACTTGCATTTCTTTGCTCGTTTCGTGTCAAACATGCATTCAAATTTGCACTTATCCTGCATTGTTATGCATGTCACTTGCATTCTCATGCATACCACTTGCATTGTTGTGCACGTTTTACGGGTATTGTCATACCCTCACGCTTTACTTGCATTGTCACACGCGTGTCTCTCGCATTGCGATGCACTTTCCCATCGGCACCATATTTGTCTGCGTTCGATATAGCGTTGAACATGTGTTGCTAACTATGTTGTACTTGTTAAGTTTCTCTCTTTGCAGGCACGATATTGTATGTACGGTTCATTTGAGGCTAGTGCGACCAGACGAGCCGCACAGGTATTGTATCTTCTCCGTGCGAGACGTGGCGAGAATTGAATAATTCTCCACATTTTTTTTAAACTACATGAAATGTAGTTGCATTCTTGCTTAAAACTGTTGCATCTATTTGTGAATACTTGCTTCATTACAGCTTGCTGCTTTGCATGATCATGAGTTATGTCCGGCTTTGTGCATATCATTTTGCATCTTGCCCCCTGCCTGTGGGCATGCCTGCGGGCACATCTTTGTTATCTTGCCTGTTTGTCTAAGTCTTCGGCCTTGTCAAAAATGGGTCGTCTTTGGGCTTTGACATTCACTCCCGTCACGTATGACTTCCGAGTTCTGTCAAGAGGGGCAACTGTAGATACCCCATTTTTTACCAACCTTAAGACTCAGACGTCACCAGTTGAGCGCTCGGTGATGTTGCATATTGTGCTCGTTCTGAGGTTTCAGGGTCTCGGCTGCAAGCCTTGCCTTCGGACTTCGGGGCTCTTTTGTGCTTTGCCTCGGTTGTGAACCAGGTCCCTGTTTTCTCTGTTTTCTCTTCCCGAAGGGAGGGAGAGGTCTCGTAGACCATCTTTCAGTGGCCATAGGCTACGTTTCGTGGTCGTAGGCCATTTTTCCCGTTTGGAGGCCAGTTTCCGGTTTTCGGAGCCGTCGGCCGTGTGACTCAGTTCGGGACTGCTTAACTACCTCCGATTGCTCCGGTTTTTGGCACACACCATATTTCCTCCCTTTAAAGGGACACTGTCGCCCGAGAGACCACCTTCGTGGTCATACGCCACTTCCGGTACCTAACAGCCTGTTTTCGGGGCCCCGGGCCGCGCGTTTTGGCCACCGAACCTTCGTTTTGCATCCGTCTTGGTCCATTTTTGGTAGGGACCCTATTTTCATTGTTAGGGAGGTGGTAGTATGGTAGGAGGCCACCTTTTCCTCTGAAAAACCAGTTTTCTCATTTTCTCTCTCCTAAAGCCGATTTTTCTGACAGAAAGCTGGTTTTTTCTCACTTTTGAGCCACAATTTCTGGCTTTTCATACCACCATTGTGTTGTGCTCATCTGGGAGGCCACCAATATGGGTAGGACGACCAGTAATTCATCTTGACCCTTTTGAACCTTGCTAAAAAGCTGGTTTTTCTTTCTCTTGGGTCACTTTTTCTGGTTTTTCACCATACAGCTATGTTGCACTCATCTGGGAGGCCACCTTTTTGGGATGGCCGGCCAGCAATTCTTCTTGAACCTTTTGTACCCCTGGTCGGCCGACCAGGGGGGAGTGGCCGGCCGGCCACTTGAACTGGCCGACCTGCTTCTTGCTTTTTGCTCTCTCTGAATGCATCACAGCTGTGCCAGCTGTGAGGCATTTAGACCATCCTCCATACATGTGTATGGAGGATATGTGAGGTCTCTTTGAGATATTTTAGAGCCTCTCCTCTATAAAGGAGAGGCTTGTCTTCCATTCCAAGGGTTCAACAAATTTGCTTAAGGCACATACCCTCCACCCCTCCATAACTCACTATTCCAAGCTCCAAACCCTAGTTTTCTTGCACCATTTGCACACCAACACTTAGCACCACACCTCCACCATCCATTCCAACACTTTGGAACTGATTTGAAGGGGTTGAAGGTTCACCAACTTGGTCCAAAAGCTCCTGCTTTGCTGTGCTACAAGGGTGAGTCCCTATTTCCCTTAAACCTGCATTTTTTTGCTCCATTGGTTAGCCTTATTTGAAAGTATTTTTGGACTTTGTCATAAACTGAAAAGTGTCATATTTTGAGCTCCTCTTGAATATTGTATAAGGACACTTTTCTTTTTGAGGTCTCCTACATCCTTGTATGCTTTATCTCTCTTTTAGGGCTTATTTTGCATCATATCTTAGTCTTACTTGTGAGCATTTTCGAGATTTGTCATAAACTAGAAAAAGCTTCCTTTTGAGCTTATAAACATGTTTACTTGAGGTCACTTTCCTATTTGGGGTCATCTCCCCCCTTTCATGCTTTATTTCCTCATGTTTTGAGCTATGCATGTGAGTACTTGCATTGGCCTTGATTTGGCCTTTTAGCCACTGAAATCCAGCGGATTTTCAGTGGCTTAGATGTGCATTTGAGCTTCAAAATCATAGAGGGGTGACCCTCTTACCCCTCATTCTCTTTACTAGTTTTATTGGCCTTCCAAAGGACCCCCATTTTTCATGTTGTGAAGTCACTTTTTGAGCCCAATTTGGTGAGTTTCAAGGTCTTCCCTAGCTCTGTACGGGGCCTCTTTGACCATATTTTATGTCTATGATGCATGTGTAGAACAATTCCATTCAAGGCCTTTTAAAGGGGCCTTTCATTGTACGCTTCCTTGACCCATTTCAGGGCCAATTTGGTGAGTTTTAGGGGTTTCATAATTGATTTCCAGAGTTGGTTTTGCCATGTTAGGTGTTCTTGTTGTATGTGTTGAGTAACCCCTTGCATAGCCCTCCAAAGGAGCTCATCATTTTTGCATACATTGGATGCATTTCAGTGGTTATTTGGGCATATTTTGGCATGAAATACTTCTGTTTTGGGCTGGTTGGGTGAGCCCTCATATGCTTCATATAGTTGTAGAACAACCCATGGTTCACTAGCCTATGTTGCGTGTTGTTTTGGCCCTTCATGTTGGCACTTTTTGGCCATGTCTTAAGCTGATAATGTGCATATTTTGGACTGCCCTAGCTCTTTTTTTGGGTCTCATATTTGAATGATGTTTGTTTTGCATGCTTGTAGTTCAATACCCATGCTTAACTTTGAGGTTTGAGGTCCATTGCATGCATGTGCTGAGGTATTTTCATGCTTTGGGGTCATTTTGCATCACATTTCAGAGCCTATACGAATGCCATGATACCATGTTTTCATCTCTTTAAAAGTGTTTGAGAGTCGGGCTTGTATGCCTCATTTACCGACCATTGAATGAGCTACTTCCGTTGCATTCTGAGCCACCATTTTAGGCCATTTCCCCACTGTTTCAGACCTGCCTAGGGTCTTTTTGGGGTTGGTTTTGCCTTTGGTACATTGCTTTGGGTACCCCTTAGTGTAATGCACTTCACTAGTTTCGGTACCCGGGCCCCCTAGCTTGCATAGTGTGCCATGTTTGCATGATTCGGGACCATTGTTTATCATGTTTCAAAGCTGTATCATATGTGTTTGTATGCCATATTGTATCCCTTGCCATGCTTTGGTAGAGTGGCATGTTATGCCTTAGGATCGGTCCTTGGTATTCGTGCATGTGTGCATGCATTTCGGTTGTCTCGTTTTCATCTTATGGCCACTGATGTGAGTGTGGCTGAGGTCCACTCATGTTGGTGTAAGTCCATCGTGCATTGTGTATGCCATTTCATAGCATTGCGTATGCTAGGTCGTATGTTAGAGCATTGTGTATGCCACGCTACATCAAGCATTGTGTATGCCATTTCATAGCATTGCGTATGCTAGGTTGTATGTTAGTCGCATTGTGTATGCCATCTCATTTGCATTGTGTTTAGGATAGAAGTTAGCCCAAGCACGGGAAACGAGGGACGTTTCGTACCCAAAGTGACGGAACGTGCTTCAATCCCCGGTCGCCGACACTCCGGATTACCCATGATGGAGTCTAGGCCTTGTTGTGTTTTCATGTGCATTCATTTTACATTAAGTCGTGCAATTTGACTCCTCGACCATCGTGCATCGAGATGCGTGATTGGTGGCACGAGGATTGAGGTGTGCATACATATGTGAAAATACTTTGCCATGCCTATTTCTTGCTCTCTGTTGCAGCAAATCAGAAATCAATAGCCTTCTGGAGCTTTGCATAGCATTCCGGGATTAATTGCAAACAGAGGCGAATCGGGGCATCACAATGGATTTCCGTGCCAAGCAACTCAAGCATGCATCATTCATCATTCGGAACAGAGCTGAGGCGGTCCATGGATTTGCATGTTAATTTACTTGCTTTAATAGTTAATTTGTTAGTTAAATCAGGGTTTTGTAATATTTAATTAGCTAGAGTAGTTAATTATTTATTCGGTCTGTATTATTTATTCGGACCCTCCGAGCGAGGGCACAATTGTAATAAGTGTGCGTGTGTGTGATGTATGTCTTCCAACCCCACGTCTTTCTTCCTTTTATTTACCAGCTTATGATGGTTAGTTTAGGGCATGTTTCAATTAGCATACTTATACTCGCATGTTTGCATCCATTCATCTGTATTGCATACACCGGGCTCGGCACATCATACTAACTGCATCGCATTTTCAATTCCAAGTTGAATACGTGTTAGCTGTAGCATTTCATATGCCATTCTTAGAATAGCCGAGCCTATTATAGTTGCATTTTTGCATGTGTTGCATTAGGCATTTCTGTATAGTTAGGATCATGCATTGATTACTAACTAGTTTCTGTTTTGGCTCGGAGTACTCGGTAAGTGTTTATGCTTTAGCATCCTTGCACGCGTGTGAGTGACTGTCATGATAGCATGCTTGCCATGAGGCTATATGCTTATGTGATATAACTGCCTGAATGCCTGTGGGTGAAGGTCGGGTTATCTGAATTGGAACAATTCATCAATTGTGAGTTTTAAGCCCATTTGAGAGTGGCAAAATCATGTTTTCTAAGCCCACCTGAGGGTGGCAAATCCACGTTTTAGCCTACTTACGAGTAGCAAACCGCTTTCAAAAACAAATATGAAATGTTTTGTTCCAACTCAGACGATCCAGTCTATACTTGTATGCTGCGCGCATCACATAGTAAATCTAGGCTAATAACCGGAATAAGAATGCATAATATTTTCAAAACTCGATATCATGGTTAGTAGAGGCCGATCTTTGATCGGGCGAGCAGGGATGCTCACGAAGTGACCTTGCCCAATCGTACCCAAGTTCCCGAGCCGAGGCAACTTTGGTGATGACGGACACGTGGCCTTAGGCAACGAGTCAGGATTTCCTAAATTTCCCAAAATAAAATATTTAGGTGGCGACTCTGTATCTAGCAAAGCAGTCCATGTTTGGCACTTCTTTCAAAAAAATCTGTTTTCAAAAACGATTTGCCGGATTTGGACTCTTTGATGATTCATCGGTCTTGCATTGCACTCTGTGAGATTAGATACAGGAGCGTGACTTTGAGTCCTGAACTGTAGTGAGCCCAAATGAACAAAATGGGATTCCCTCCCGGGACGTTCGGGGACGTCTACAATAACATGGAAGGACATTACTTTTCCAACAAACTGGCAAATACCAAATGCGGTTCTAGCAAGACCTATTGTACGTCAAACTCTAGATCAGGTCATTCAGACATAAGAAGGTAATGTATATCTCTAATTTCGTTGTCCTTTGACTAGAAGTTTGTCTAGTACTAGCTCCAGATTTACTCCATCATATAGAGTAAATTTACTTGACTCCTCTGGGCAGTCTACTTCTAAACCTCCAAAATCTATTCTCCAAGAAATACCTTACAGACCACCTAGTGAACCACCACTAGAATCTGTAATTCAGGGAATTCATATTTCTGAAAACCAAATACCTTATGGAGTGTATAATACCAGTAGGCATCTGGAAAAAAAAACCAGTAACAATCCAAGACCTCAAAATGGATATTAATGTCTTGAAAACAGAATTTAAAAATCTCAAATCTTCTAATCAGGAGATTAATTCAGAAATCCTTAGAATCAATAACTAGCTATCTCAATTACTTCAAACGAATAAGGGTATAATTACAAAAGCAACTCCAGAAAAGAAGGATGACCAATATTTACTACTAAGGAACCAAGTCACTTTCTAGAAGTGGTATATCAGAATTACTTTCATTATAAAACCAGACTTTATCATTAGGGATGCTATGTTGACCATTGGCTAGAGCGACCATCGAACCTAGATTCAGACCATCCAGTACTTTTGCGGACCATGTGGTCCGCTCAAGTGACCATCCATGTACTCAAGTGAAGTGCCCTGTTTTAGCATATTTTTGAGGAGTCATATTCTGATCACATTCGCATTCTTATTCCTTTCTAAGCATTCTTAGGCATAAATTGAGCTTCCCAAAAGAATTAATGAGTAAGAACTTGACATAAGATAATTGAATAAGTTAAAATGATTTGATTACGCAACAAGCCTCAAAGTGCGTATATGTTTATGTGATATGTAGGTTCATCCGCAAAGACATGTCCACAACCAAATCACTGTGAGTAATATCTTAGTAAAGATATTTTCATATACATTATTATCTAAGTGTTTCCCAATGTGGTATGTTTTTGCGAACTTATGATTTTGTGATATGAATGAGTCTTCTATTTGTCCGATCTACATAATGTCTGTGAATATGATTGACGAGATACGATTGTATATGATGGACAAAAGGTCGTTCTATATATTTGATAAAATGGACCCAAGGTCATTCTGAATATATGATAAGTTTGAATATCTGATATGTGTTGACCAAATGGCCATTATACAACTGTAAATGATTGGACCCAAGGTTGTTTCGCCAAGCATGACTTGTCTGTTCTGAACTTCTGATATGTGTTGGACCCAAGATTGTTCTGGTATGATAAGAATTTTAGTATGAAGTTATTTATGTTAAATATTAGAACTCATTATATAACCTATTTATTCTGATGTTATTTATTGGGCATTAGCTTACTCTGTCATATATATGTATATAGGTGAGCAGCGAGATGTCTGACCCTAGTGAACTAGTGAAAGATTACCCAAGTTTTTGTGAAACCAGCTATGGAGTGCCTCACAGAAAAGGATTTTGTTTTGTCTTTTGTCTTGATTTTTACTATTGGACATCTTTTGTCCTTAAGGACTTTAAGTTTTATAAGATCATAAATAATATTTTTGTGTTTAAGTCTTGTACTTAAAGTTTGAAATGATTGTATAAACAAGGTGTGTTATATGGTTGTGAGTTATTGACGTATAAAATATTTTTGTTCAGGTCATGTATGCATGGCTCATTGGACAATTTTATTATTTTGCTTTTGCTTCTAGACCCATATAATTAAATATGATCTAAATTTTGTCTAAGGCTGTAGGTAATCTCATGATTACTAGCTGGTTATGATCCAAACCTCTAAGCACTACAAAAAAACTGAGTTTTTACGACTTCACATCAACGACATACAGTAAATGCAAGCCGTGATTTCTCATTTTTATGACTTGCTTTTTTTACATATTGTAAATAATTTTCCAACCATAACGTGTCTATTGCGTAGGTCGTAAATACTAATAACGATGATTTTTTTACGGCTTACAATATTAGCAGTAAATAATAAAATTTCTTATGACGGGCATATGGCATGCCGTTAATACATCAATTATACACGACACGTGCACACCAACTATTAAAAATATTGAACGTTTCACAGCGTACAAAAAGTCAATCATTAAAAATTTCACTTTCCACAACGTATAAAAAAAATAATCGTTTAAAATATTACACTTTTCATGACATGCAATTGTCGTTGCGAAGGGTATGACTAAAAAAATAAAAAAATAAAAAGAAGAAGATAAGAGAGTACCTCCAAGACGAAAAGTTCGAGCGCCAAACACCCCAATATATATAAATATCCGGTTACATCCTCGATTGTTTCTAGCAATCCCTCCTGAACTAGCCCATACCCTCCATTGGCTCTGCCATTCCTTTGGATTTTGCGATGAAAACTTCAAAGCTCTAGGTTTTAGACAAAGGAAATCGGATTGACAATTTTCTCGAGAAAGTGAGGGAAAGAGGAGATGAAAGGAGAGGGGTGAAGAAGAAGTGTGGGGATTAGGGGGAATGTATTGCTGCGGGAGAAAAGAAGGTTGGAAAGTGGAAGGAATAGTGGTGGTGTTCGCGTGGATGTCGAGTCAGGAGAGGCATTTGAACAACTACGACCAGCTCTACTCCTCGCTCGGCTGGAATTCCCTCTCTTGGACTGCGTCACGATCTAATTTGTTGAGCCGTGGATCGATAGGGCAGGCTAACATTTCTTCTAAGGCTAGTTCGATTGCGAAGCCTAATGATTCACCCTATTACATTGGATTGGATAGGGTTTCGGAAGATTCTTATGATTCGTTGAAGAATCCCAATGGTATCATTCAGCTCGGATTAGCAGAAAATAGGGTATGCTTTTATTTTTCTTTGATTAATTTTCGTTGTATTGGTTTTGGGTTTGATTTGATTGTTTTGTGGTTATAACTATCACTGGATTTGATTGAGAAGTGGTTTTCGCAAAATTTCAATGATTCTATACTTAGAGGAGGAGGAGTAGGAGGAGAAAGTGGGGGTTTGAGTATTAGTGGAATTGTGACATACCAACCGTGCGATGAAATGTCGGAACTAAAAGAGGTAAGATGTTTAAATGATTATAATTAATTGAATTTCTGATTTGGTTCTGTGTTTTGATTTGCAACTTTACTTCTTTGAAATGTAACGGTTAAAATGCTCTGTTGGTAGGGCATGATTATTGAAAATATTGGTGTAGATACAAACTAATCAATAGCTTTCTATTTAGTAATATAATGACAAGATTATATTAGTTTGCTGAACAAGTTTACGGCAAGTCTTCATTCTATAGTACATTTACTACTTACTGTACGAGCTTCCCTCGCCATAAGATCTGTGAAGTGAATGATATGATAAAGTAGCAGGAATAAATTTATATGCCTCTACGCCACTACCCAAATAAAATGTTTAACAGTTATTTGGCGAGGGTTGACTTTAAATATAATCTTTTGAATCTCATTATGGATTGATGAAACATTTGATTATGTTAGTTCATCAAAAACTTAGCTGGAAAATTTATTTCGATAGTCAATTACAATTTTATTTTTCTAGCTACACTATTGAAGAATCCAACTTAAATATTCCATAAAAAAGGGATAGTTTTAGTAGGTTTTTTTTTTTTTTTTTTTTTCATTGAGATGAATTATATATGATCTTTTAGTGTCGCAATTACTTTTGGGTGATCCACACTTATGTAGCCCTCACAAAGTTTTGCACTTTGTTGTACCTTTTTGGCCAATTTTCTTTCACTAATCAGCAAGGGAAGAAAAAGAAAGAGCCAACTTCTCTTTGTTGTTGTAGCCTTAATGAAGTTCACTGCTCACCTACACAAACATGCGCCTGCATGCACAAACAGGGAAAGATGAAATGAGTGTTTTTTCAGGCAACTTTTGTTTGAAATTTATTGGATGTCATTTTCTGTTGTCTCTGTTTTGTGAGATTGTCCAACAATTTGGGCCAATTATTCTGGGATTTTGGGGACAACCTAAAAAACAAAGACACAGAAGAGCTGCAGTTAAATGAAAAATAGATAAATTGTCTTAACATGAAAAATATTGAAGTTGCAACATGATTATCATTTGAGAAATGCTATTTATCACTGAATGTATTTCATCAATTTATATTACTGACTGCTTGTATCAATGCAACATGTTGGGTCTATCCCACATCGACTCGGGAGGGACTCCTCGTCTACCTTATAAGCGTACTGGCCCCCCTCCATCTGTCAACAGGCCTTTTCCCCTCTTCCAAGGGGAGGAACAAAACCGTGAGGGGCGCGTTTCCACCCCCCAAAGCGGACAATATGTTGACACAACCGTGAGAGGCCAGGCACATGCATTGGCGCTAGAAGGAGGGCGTCCGGCAAACTCTCCCGCTGTTCGCGGCCCAATCCACTGGGGGGTTATGTTGGGTCTATCCCACATCGACTCGGGAGGGACTCCTCGTCTACCTTATAAGCGTACTGGCCCCCTCCATCTGTCAACAGGCCTTTTCCCCTTTTCCAAGGGGAGGAACAATGCACGTGCCTGGCCTCTCACGGTGTGTCAACATATTGTCCGCTTTGGGGGGTGGAAACGCGCCCCTCACGGTTTTGTTCCTCCCCTTTGGTGGTAACTGGCTAAACCACAGCCGAGCCGACCCCTTCAGTGTCACGGGAAAGGCTCGGCACATGATTTCGTCAGGGAAGGCATGGAGGATCATGAGGGTGCGGTAGGTCTCCAGATGGTCGACCGGGTCGGTTGTGCCATCGAAGGAGTCAATGGTGGGCATTTTGAATTTGGCAGGCAGGGGTTTGTCTCGGATGGAGGCGACAAATGGCGAGTGTGCAGTGGTGGAGGGCTTATGCTGGATATTCTGCATAACCCCTTGGAGCTGGAGCTTCATGGCGCGGAGTTCAGCGTCCCAAAGGGGAATGTTGTCGCCACCAGAGGGAGACAGGTGTTGGACGCTGCTGGCTTCTCCCTTGGGGGCTGGTGTTACAACCGATGGACGTGGGGGTGGAGGTGGTGGATTTACATGTGGGTGAGGGGGTTAGAAACCTCCCGAGTTGAGTGGGTTGGGTTGTGGGACAATACGGCTCGGAGTTTGTTCTGGATGAGGTGGGATGTCTGGAGGCGGTGGTGGAGGAATAGGGAGGTTTCTCTGGAGCAGAGCATTTATTAAGGCCTGGTTTTGCTCGGCGATGCGGTTGATGCTGTTGGTAAGCTCGATGAAGTACTGTGGTGGGTTGTTTGGATTGGGAGGGTCGGTCTGATGATCGGCAGCGTTATGGTGGGAAGCCATGGATCTAGTCGTGACCATACACTTGACGGGTGGGACGTAAAAGGTTACGGGAACGAGGTCTCTGGCGGCAATGAACACAACTGGCGCACGGACCAACCAGTTCCCATAGACGGCGCCAACTGATAGTACAGTTCGTTCACAGCGGATGGACTGGACTGATCCAAGCTCCTCAAGCCCACGTCCGAGTGATGAGGCCCACTGGAAGACCTGCAAGCAAGTTCAATCGGGGAACAGGGTAGTCCCCCAGTGAACCCTCCGGCGTGTAAATTAGAAGTGGAAGTAGTGGATACAGATAGAGAGAGAGAGAGAGAGAGAGAGAGAGAGTTAGAGGAATAGAAAAATGCTTAACCTTCTTCTTGCCTTCCATGCTTGCTTATATTTCTTGGTAATCATTTCACTATCCCTTCCGACCTGCCACCCTCGCCGAAAGCCTGTGATGTAGCCTACCTTGTTCAGGGTAAGGGGCGCTGTTCTGATGAGAAGGTGTTGTCGTAATAAATGCTGTGATGGGCCGCATTAATGGTGATGTATTGTGGCAATAACTTTGCAGATCTTTGTCTGCTGACGTGGCCTGTTCTGCGCCTGCCATGTGTCCGAGTATCATTGGACTTCCCTGCTCAGTTGGCCTCCAGCTGTCCTGGGTTTTACTAACCGGGTTATGCAATGGGGTCTAAATGGTGGGCTTGGGTTTGTTCACTGTGGGCTGTGGTCCGTGGTCCTTGTGGGCCCAGTGTTTTAAAAGGCGCGCTTAGGCGCGCGCCTAAGCTCAAGGCGAGGAGAGGCGCAGCTTTGCGCCTCAGTCATGGTGAGGCGAGGCGACACAGGTGAAGCGCTGCCTAGGCGATGAGGCGAGCGCCTTATTACGAAGCGCAAGGCGAGCGCCTTGTGCGCCTCGGCTTTCTTCCACTCCCAGGTCTGCTCTCTTCTCCTCTTCTCTCTCTGCTTCTCTTCTGTGTCGTCTTCATCTGCTCCTCTTCTCTTCTCTTTCCTTCTTTCGTCGTCTTCTGTGTCGCCCACGAATCGATCGCTCTCTCTCACGATCGCGATCGCGATCGCGATCTCAATCTCTCCCTCTCTCGATCTCTTCTGTCGATCGCGATCTCAGTCTCTCCCTCTCTCGATCGCGATCTCAGCCTCTTCCTCTCTCGATCTCTTCTGTCGATCGCGATTCGCGATCTCAGTCTCTCCCTCTCTCGATCGCGATCTCAGTCTCTCCCTCTCTCGATCTCTTCTGTCTCTTTTTATCTACTTAATTCATATATATATATATAATATTATATAATATAATATATTATATATTATATACTTATAGATAATAATATATAAAATATAATTGAATCATATATATATAATATTATACAATAATATGTAATAATATGTAAAATATAATTCATATAAAATATAATTCATATAAAATATAATTCATATAAAATATACTTATAGATAATATAATATATAAATATACTTATAGATAATACAATATGTAAAATATAATTCATATATATATATAATTCATATATATAATATGTAATAATATGTAAAATATAATTCATATATATATATAATACTTATAAATAATATGTAAAATATAATATATATTTATACATAGTAATAAAAAAAATAAACACATGTATATAAAATAAAATAAAAAAATTAATTGAAACACATTATGTAAAAAATATAATAAATAAATAAAATAATATATATATTAAAAAAATTAATTATTTTTTTTCTTCTTCTCTTCTCTTCTTATTAAAAAAATTAATAATATACATATTAAATACTTTCTATGTTGAAAATTGTGTTATATTAATATTTTGCTCAACTTTTATAACTTGCGCCTCGCTTTGGTGAGGCGCGCGCCTCGCCTCGCGCCTCGGCGCTCAGGCTCCAGGTGACCTTGGCGCCTCAATGCGCCTAGGGCTTTTTAAAACACTGTGTGGGCCTATCCGGGCATATCCATGTCACAACAAATACCATGTGTGTATGTGGGACCCATTATATTTAAAGGGTAAAATATATTGACATCTCCTAAGGTTTGAAAAAAATACAATAAGCTCCACAGTTTTGACATAATTACATTGACCTCCCTTTTAGTAAATGTTAAATGGACCGAAACTAATGCAAATGGTGCAAAAACCCAAAAATAAACGAAGTAAAATATACATTTTCGTGTAAAAAATATGGCAATATTGTTTTTTCATCCTTATAACTAACAAATTATTATTTCACTCAATTTAGAAAATATTTGGACCCCCCATGCCACATTAGAAACCACATAGGAGGTGAATAGTTTTTGTGAAATAATCTAGTGATGTATAAGCAGGCTTGGCATCCCTCTTATTATTTATGTTGATAAATGATATTCACGAATTCTTGTAATCCCCATGAGAGGAAGGAGTAGATAATATAGGTATCATTGGTGGACAAGGAGCTTAGTTTTCTTCGCCATTAATTCACATTAAATATGTAAAGCTAATGGCTTGTGGACTTTGTTAGTGTCTTTGGTTGCCTTTGTGTTTCTTCTAAGATAGTAATCATAAGTTCACCTTCTTCTGCTTCATTTAATTAATACTAATAGTAACCTATCCATTTGTATAAACTTTAGGAGCAACCAAATTGAGGTTTAACTTACCGTCTCGAGCAAAAAGGTATTTGACTTATTCACTTTTTTCCTGCTGTGTTTTTCATTCTTTAATTTTTTTGGGTTTTAAATTTGTTGTTTGCAGGTGGAGGATCCAACTTTGTGTGGAAGAAAGAGTGAAGGTCACCATACATTTTTGATACCTATTAATGACAACCATGACTATTTCACCATTGTTTCTCAAACTAACTTGACAAAAAGGGTCTTACAAATGCTTTCTTCCGTAGTCCTGATTTAGGTAGGTAGTTTTTATTTTTATTGGAGTTAGGAAATTAGCTCAAAGGTTGAACTTTTGGCTTTGGATTTGTTAGGAAATCACATTATCATGCTGTTTTTCGAGCAAGACAGTTTTTCCTGAAATTAGCTCAATGGTTGAACTTCTAAATTACCTATGTAGGCAAATGATTACCAAGTTCATGGATCAGGTAGGGCACAAAGGGGTGCTACAGCTCATGCCATGCAGGGGTGGCACGTCCAGTGTCTTATTGGTTATGGTGAAGTTGGTGAGCCTATTATTAAGTTACGTTGGAACTCCATACCTCTAGAGTCATTTCTTTTTCTTTTTTTTCCTTTTTTTTGGTTTTCCTGTAGGAAGCTTGATTTACTCCATGATGGTCCTGCATTTTGTAATTTTTTTAAGTGTTACTTTTATCTTGGATAGGACAAGAACTTCAATAATATGCCGAAGCGTGAAAAAGTCTCAAAAGCATCGGTTCTCCTCGGCAAGCTATTTTAGGCAGGATCTTACACTGTTGGTTCCCATTGTTCGTTCACAATTTGAATTTTGTTTAATTGTCTCAGGTTCAGTAAAACACAAGAGACCAACAGAGGTTGAGCATTCCGTGAAAGCTGCACGAACCAAAACGGCTAAGCAGTTAAGTTGCACGAATCGAAACAACTAAGCAGTTAATAGAGTCAACTAGAAGAAAGTGATTCATTTAGCCCACCCCAAAAAATTGGGAAAGGGGCATGTTGATTTGATTTTGAGATATTTTATGTTAAATGCATATGCATCTAAATGCATCAAGCCAGTAACAGTAAATTTTGCAATTGATTGCTCAGTCATTGAAGTCATGGAAAAAGAGTGTTACTTTTTCTTTTTGATTCTCTTGCTTCCTTCTCTTACAAGTTCAAAGAGCACTAGACTATTGCCATTTCTTTTTTGCTCTTGTCTACTTTAAATGGCATGAATATTTGAATTTTGGATTCATTAGTGCTTGATAGCCACTAACCTGCTCCCAACCCTCTAACCCCAAAAAGATAGAGAAGTTCTGGTTTTGCTTTGGCTATTGCAGATACTGTGTTTTCATTTTTATTTTATTTATTTATTTATTTATATTTTTATTTTTTTTGCTCAGGGACCCTAACCCAGATAGCGTGTTAATTATGTAGACTTCGGTTTGGGTATTCTCTAGAGGCTTGCTCCAAAACCAGAAGCAAGAACATTGCTTCAGTGGTTCAAGGCTCGTTTCAACTAAGAGAGCAGAACTTCCTGATCTGTCAAATGATTCAAATGTGGATACTAACTTTGAGCCACTCTTTGCTGCAAGGTGTCGTATCTTTAGAAGATGAAACAATAAGGTATAATATATATATATATTCTTTATATATGGCATTAGATACCATTTTAATGCATCTTGAATGTTTTCCTGTGTACCCTTGCGCTTTTTCCTATAATTAAGTTCTTTATTTATTTGTGGTAATTCTTGTCACTTTCTTGCATGTTTTCCTATGTACCCTTGTGATTTTTATTGTCAAGGCCAAGGGTCTCTCTCTCTCTTAGCTAGATTGTAACAGTATATTTAACTAGGACCTGTGTTTCATATATTTCTTCTTACTGTTTTGTAGAATGCTGGAGCATAACCAATATCCCACTGATTAAGGGGGCCAAGCCAATATTCTTTAGACGTGATAGATTCCTTAAACTCAGATGGAGTAATTTCAACATCTCAGTATATGGAGTTTCTTTACGCTTTCAAAGATGCATTTGAACTTTTTTTCCTCAAATTTTTTCGTTAAGCAACTTTTGGATAGCTTCCTTATAGGATAAATAAATTTGTAATTTACATGTTCTGTTACTTTCTATGGGAAGTTGAAGATCCAAAGGCTTCTGCTATATTTAAGGAACGGCTCAACCACCTACAGGCAATCTATTTTTTCTCTATGAGCTGTTATTGTTGCCTACTTTGTATGATTCTCATTCTACAAGTACTTTTGCATTTTTTAGAAAACAGAACGTTATCTGATTTGTTTTGGTAAATCTAGGATACATGGATGGGGCCTATTTGCATGTTAATGCATTCCGCATGATGCATGTAGTTTTATAGACATAGATATATATTTGGGTTTTGTATTTATTTTGAAATGATACTCTTATGACCCTAATTGTTCTTTCCATTCTCTGAAGCAATTTCTTCAATATTCTTGGTACCATTTCATGTTAACCATGACCATTATATGACCATGAAAATTATATATCCTTAAATCAAATGGATCTAAGTTAATAATCAAGTAGTCAAGTGAAAAAACTAATAAAAATTTTCTGAGTAAAAAAATTAATTAAGAAAACTAATCTTATATAAACTTAATAGCAACTCAAATAATAAAAAAAATGGCTTAAATGTAAATTTGCTATACATATATATATATAAAGAGGGGGGGGGTAACGACAATAACAGTCATTACAAACATTACATAATGGTGGCAACTATTACAACTATGATATATGTTGTGACCTATTTCAATACTTTTGGGCTTCATGACATTATTAAGAAATTCTATAAACCATTTATTACAACTCATTTGCGAATTCTCTGTTTGTCAGGGCATTGTCAACAATAAAACAATGGGCTATTTTATTGTGAGAGTGTATTTATTCTTGTTGTATCTTGGAATTGATAAAGAACGCTTATGGTTTTGACAACATCTTGCAAATGAGATGGCACACTATGCTGCAAATTGTTAGGATGCTGAGATTGAATGCTCTTATGGCTGGATTGAATGTATTGGTATTGCTGACATATTTGCATATGATTTATTGCCCACATGGTGAGAGCTTTATGATCTTTTAAAGGAAAAATAGTAGAATTATTACTGACTTGCCAAAATCTATTATTTCTATCTTCTTAATTGTGATAACTAAGGTGAATTCTATCACTGCATGGTGGACCAATCTCATAAAAAAAATAAAAAATAAAAAATCGTATTTTCTGAAGTTATGGCATAGATTGATGCTTATGAAAAGGCTAAAATTAAAGTACATTGTTTGTGATGTTTCATGCTTGAAGCTTGTCCAAAAAATAGTATGAATAATATTTTGTGGGCCTTGTTCAACTTCTGCTGTCCTGAGCTCTTGGGTGGCAAGAATTGGTAATTACTAACATCATTCTCCATTTGGCTTTTATTGAGTTCTTGGCTCTAGAGGCATGAAGCTATCAATTTTTCTCTAGGTTTAAGGAGAAATACGAGTCTGCCATTCTTCATGGAAATGAAAAAAAAAAAAATGCATCTGATAGGGAAAAACATATTGGTTCAACAGTTGCAAAGGTGATAATTAATTATATGTTAATTGCCTTTGTGTATTGTATTTCTACAAATCTAGATACTGAAGCCAAACTGCTCTAATTACTCCTTTATGCCTTGTAGTTTTTTCATTTTTTTTTTTTTTTTTTTTTAATATTCCCTTATGTCTTATTGTTGCTGCTACTGCTTCTCTTTACCTTACCATGGATGCCATGATACAAAACTTGCATATTCTGACCCCTATAGTTGTTGCCTATTCAAATTGTGGAATCAGTATTGGTAAGAGGTTGTCATTGGTCCATCACAATTGTTGTCATCTACAACCACGGGGTCATACATCTTCAGGTTCTTGAATATCGTAGTAAACCGGTGAGGCGTAGTGTTGCAGATTTAAGAGAAGCACACTACCGATTAGAAGGAAAATATTTCTATGTGAGTTAATCCGTTATGATACTTTATGTTCACCTGCTTCTGCATGCATGCATGTCAATTTTCAGTTTTCAATTTGTTCTCAATTTTTTTTATTTATTTTTTATTTTTTATATTGATTCCACTAAGAACTTGAGATTTAAACAAAGTTGAAGTGACCTGCCTAATTGTTAATATACTCTTTGAAGATTTCAAAACTTAACTGAATTCATTTATGGAATCTTTACTTATTAGAGTAGGATTCTTTATTTTTGTTATTCCGATTTTACATTACTAGCGTTTTGATTAAACCAAGCTCGTTTTTAATCAAGCTTGCTCAGAACACCTCTCATTCCAATGTTTATTGTTCTTAATTGCACTTGGTCAAGTGTGTTTTTGTATGTTAACTATGATGACATTTTTTTTTTTTTTTGGTAGCTATTCAAGATCAGTGAGGAAGTAGTAATTGATGCTACAAAGAAAGGAAATATAGGACAATTGATCAACTGTTATGTAAGTTTCTATTTTAGAAATTAATAGAGAATTTTGTTTATTTATTGGCCAACAAACTTATAATGACACGAGTGTTTTCTCCCGACAAATTCATATTTTATTGGCAACAGGGTTAGCTAATCCAGCTATTGCCGTTGGTTTGGGTGCCTTAGCATATACATTGGGCACCCTCGTCTCCTTGATAGGAGCAAGTGGGTTTTCTGCAGCTGCAACTGCTGCAGGAACTGTTTTCGGCAATTTTGGATAATCTCTAAATAGTTTTGGATATGTTTAGAAACCTGGACATGCATAGTTTTTTGATGGTTTAAACTTTTTGGATAGTTTGGAACTTAAGGATATAGTTTTTGAATGTTTGGAATATATAGATAATTGTTGAATGTTCATAATTTATGAATATAGTTTCTTTTTTATGCTTGAAACAATATTTTGGTGATTGATTGATATTTTGTGAAGTTTGTTTGTAATGTTTGTTAGATTGTACAGAACGGGTCAAATAGAGCCTGTTATTTTTTTATATTATACAGGTGAAATAAAACTTGCTAATTTTTTTTTAAAAAAAAACATACATATTCTACGGCATGCAAAAAATGATGTGAATCTTGAGCTATCTACGGCAAGCAAAATAGGTCATTGTATTAAATATTCAACGACTAGCAATGAACGTCGTGGTTTGTTCCTTTAATTAACGGCGTGCAAAAGTAGTTGTAGAAAAGTCAAACACAATGTTGTAGACACCTCATTTTTTACCGCCCTTAAAACTTTAGGCGCCTTAAGTTGAGCACTCGATGATGAAAGATACGTTGTACAAACGTTCGATTTCTTCAGCAAGAAGAGCTTCAAAATCCCAATCTTACACCTCATTTTTGACAAAAACTATTTTAGACCTTAAAACCCTCTCTTTCAAAATATTTTTTGAAAATGTTTCTACGATGTTCCGAGGCTCGCATTTCTTTAAAAGTTGCATTTTTCGATAAACCGAGTAAGGACAAAGTGGAAATAAATGGAAGAGAGGTGAACTCTTTGAAAAATCTATAAAACCTCTTATTTACAGGTTTGAAGTTGAAGAAAATTGGAGGAGAGGGAAGAAAACTAGTTGGGGAAGAAGTTGGGCATAAAACCGTTAAGAGAGAACTCACCAGCCTTCACTAAATCAGACCTATCTCTTTGTACACAAAGACTTTAGTTGTGAATCCACTTCCATTGGAAATTAGACTTCTGGGTTTCAATTTAGACTCAAGAATCTTCTAAAGCCAAGTCCGGATGAGGGAGATATGGCCGTTTGAAGTTAGGCATCAATCCGATTAAGATAGAAATGAGCAAGCTTCACAAAAATAGGCATATCTCATTTCATACTTAGAATTTAGATGTAAGACTGCCACCATTGGAAAGTAGACTTCTGGGGTTTCAATTTAAATTCAAGAATGACCTGAAATCGAGTCTAGATGAAGGAGATATACCCATTTGAAATCGGGTATGGAAGCAGATTTTTGTGGCCAGCAAGTCACCGTTTGTGGCCGGCAATTCACACTTCTGGCCTGTCGACCACTGGTGAAAAATACAGATAATTTTTGGCTAGCTGTCCCCCAAAAGCTCCAACTGTTCCTATATGGATATTTTCGACTTGAGGGGTTGTTTTTTTATATATACCAAGCCTTCCTTCTTGAGTTAAGGTTACAAAAATTTCTAAAAGTTTCAAAACTTAAAATTCTCTCTCTATCTCTATCTTGCAACCTATACACTCTCTCTCTACACTTCCTAAGCCAATGTTGGAGCTCTCCTTGTTGAGACTATTGAGTCCAAATTTTAGCCTTGGAGAGTGAGAACTTGTTGGTTTGTGAACAAAAGTGTTATTCCTCTTCAAGAGGTATAATTTTGAGTATCTTTGCACTACTTGTTTTTTTATCTTTTCTTGCTGATTTTGAACTATTTTTCAACTTTTTTAATGGGCTGAAGATTGTGGTTTAAGGCTATTAAAGGTACAGGGGTTAACTACCCTTCTTTGAACCTTGTTCTCTAAGCCTTTACACTTGTGTTTCCTATCTCTTCCTCAACTTTTTTCCAACTTTTTACCACTGAATTTCAGAGTTTTTCTGAGGCTAAAAATCATGTTTTGAAGTCCAAAAATGGAGGGGGTAGCCTATCCTCCTTGTGTCCTGTTTACTAGCTTAAATTTTCCATTATTTTAGCTTAGTCTTTTAGCTATTTTAAACTAAATTCCAGCACTGTTTTAATGTATATTAGGACTTTTTTTATGTGTTAGTTTCATTTATGCTTTGTATAATATACTTGCGGTGTAATAGTCCACATAGGTTTGGTGGTTTAGGCCTTAGCCACCAACCTATTTGAGTTGATAGCATTTATTTCTTGTTTTACATGTTTTCACCTCTAATTACTTCTACAACCTCCCTCCTTTCTTGGCTTTTGTTTTGCTTTGAAAGTTAGTTCAAACTAGTTGTTTGTTTAAAGTATGAGATTGATGTCTTATGCTTAATGGTTTCATCCCTTTGGGGGTTCATTACCAACGGCATAACACTTCTCTCATGTCTAAAACAACTCTTGGTCTGATGCTTCTTTGCACGATGCCAGTTATGTATGGCATTCCATTCA
>CM069909.1:24857308-25012308 GCA_036172215.1 Camellia granthamiana
TGTGCCAAAGCCTATGACGGGTTCCTTTCCATTCCATTTCCAAGTTTTGCCAAAGGTGACGATCCTACAAAATTTTCAAGAAAAATCATTCCAAGTAATATTACAAATTGTAGTGTAGTTAGCATGATGCCAGTTATGTATGACATTCCATTCATTTCTAAGTTTTATGTCATTCCTTTTTATTCCATTCGTCCCATCCTTGCACCTTACAATGTAGGGTTTATCAAATTTCGATCCATTCCATTCCATTCTCGCTCCTTACAAGGTGGGATTTTATTAATTTCCCGATCCATTCCATTATGTTCCATTATTGTGCCTTACGAGGTGGGGGTTTATTAATTTCTTGAGCTATTCCATTCCACACTCGCTCTTTATGAGGTGGGAATTTATCAATTTTCCTTAGCCATTCAGTTCCACCCTCACTCCTTCCGAGGTAGGGGTTATTAATTTTTCCCAAGTTATTATGTTCCACCCTCACTCCTTATGAGGTGGGGGTTCATTTATTTTTTCCCAAGCCATTCCGTTCCACCCTCGCTTCTTACGAAGTGGGGGTTTATCAATTTCCTAAGCCATTCCAAGTGGTGCCAAGTGTTTCTTTGCCAAAGCGTTCCAAATTTTTCCAAGTTTTTACCAAGTGGTTCCAAGTGTTTATTCACCCCAGGTGGGCTTTATATTTTAAAATTTTTCCAAAATTTTCAAATTCGCCAAGATTTGCCAAATTGTTTTAGGTTTTTTTCTAAACTTTTTCAATTTTTGGCAAGTTTCTGCAAATTTCCAAAATTTTCAAAATTGCTAATGCCATGTGTGATTTTTCAAAAACGACTCCACTAGGGAGAATTTTAAAGGTCCTTTTCCATGCTTTATCAGGATGCCAAGTGAGTAGTGTGCCTATGTAGTGCAATGCAATGCCACGATAATTGATGCCAATTTTCAAAATGTTGCCTTGAAAGGCGTGCCAATGCTTCAGTTTAAGTTTAGGACGTACCTATGCCTTGGAAGGTCACCTGAGGATGAAATAGGTTAGCATATGTGTGAGGCATGCAGGCCACATGTGTGCCTGCTTCAAAAAGTTCGGTCATGCATTTGATTGACACCCAAATGATTCTTGCAATTGAAGGGTTTTGAGGATTTCCTTCCTGATTCACTTTTCCTTTAGATTCTCTATCCCTTTCATTTTCCTTGGTGTTGTATACCTCGAGTCCTTACCTTAGTCTTTACAAATCTCCATACCTCCTAGGCATTTGCTTTGATTCAAGGCATCCTTTATTCATACTTATTGACTTTTCCAGTGATTCTTTCATGTAATGATCTTATGATAGTGATAAGTCCTCTTCTATTACTACCAGTCATTGATGTTTTTCGTATGACCCAAGGATTCGTCTTGCACTCTCCCAGGATTGTTTGTTTTTTTTTTTTTTGTCTTTTTAAGGATTACCAAGGTGCTCAAAGAATATTTCATAAATGACATAATTTATGCAATGGAATTCAATTGTGCTGGTCTTATTAAACCTGACAACGACTCTTTATACAAGAATTCAAAAATGCCTAAAAGGAAAATTACAACTCAAAAAGGAATTTCTTTACAAGTATCCTAACCACCTAAAACAGACTCTTAACCATGACAACAAAAAGGCTCCATTGCCTCCATTGTGTGTTCTACCATAGGGCAAACTCATTGAATTACCAAACTCGTGACTGCATGCCTGTTGAACCATGCCATCTTGCCAGTCATCCTAGGTGTCTAAAAATTACTCCGCACATTTATTTGCTCACATGATTCTTGCTGATGCCGAGTGGTAAGATAATTGGCCCTTTCTTGACTGATGTGGCCAAGCAACTTTTAAGAATAGGAGGAGCTTCATTGGCTCGATGCTGGTAGGACTGCGGCCTTTGCTAGATGTTTATTATAGTTTCAAGTACCACCCATCTTATTTGGCTTTTCGCCTTTCACCTCTCTATTCTTTTATCTCTCTTTTATGTTTTTGCACACTCCAAACTTACTTTTCCCCCATCTCACACCTCTCTATTATTTTCCTATCCATTTCCCATAAATGGATAATTGACAGATTGAAGGTTAGGGTCACCCCTACTCGATATTCGGTCATCTCATGTCATACCTATGCCTAGTTAGTGAAGTGTTCGAGCTCAAAAAAACATTGCCTGGTGTTGCCCCTGGTTGCTAGTTCAAACTATGACTCAAGAGATACCCCCATTTCATATTTCCCTCTACACCCATTTGGCAAGCGGATCCTGGCTTTATTTTTACTCAAAGGTAACCACCAAAGTTTGGCTAAGTGGATCACCCGAAACACGATTCCAGTTGCAGGCTATTGAACACATATATTTGAAGGCTAGAGCATTGGAATGTCACACAAAGAGAGCATGTAAAAGAAAACTGAATAACCCCGACTCTACTCATAATGCCCCTAGTTTATAGTTTTATTCTCACTTTCTTTTTGGTTTAACATTTCAAGACTTTCTTTGAATGGAAATTAGTTAACTTTGCTTTGATTTGTCATGTTTGAGATTATTATCAATAAAACAATGCAATGAAGTTTATCCTTTTTGTTTTGAAAATATTATAGTCAATCAGAAAGGAACCCAAATCACCCATCATGCTTGTCAAAACAATTTCAAAGGACAATTTCGCAAATTCACTAATCAGACATTTCCATGGTCAATTCCATGAGCTATAGAACAAGAATCCCCAAATGCTTGGAGACCCGTAGGATAGAATTCAGACAAGATAGGGTCGAACTCCAATATGGAGTTGTTATGTATCCCAAAAGTTGGGAATCAAGCCATTCGTAGTTCATGGTAGGGTTCACTTAGGTGTTAACTCTCTCCTTTTGCACTCGAACTTCTGTCAAGATTGCTCTTTTGAGTTTTCATTCTTGCGAGATTCTCTTCTTTCTTTTTTTTTAATGTTCTCTAACTTTTTCTTAAGTTGCCTTTTCTGGTTTTCAGCCTAACGAGCTCTCTCAAGGGTATGCGTGAACTCTATCCCATCCAGATCCATCAGACTAACTGCTCCCCCAGTCATAATCTTTTTCATGATGTACGACCCCATCCAGCTTGGCTTGAATTTTTCTCTTGGGTCATGTACCGGAGCTCAGTTCTCTTTGAGCACTAGATCTCTCTCTTTCAGATTTCTAGCCTTCACATTTTTATTGAATGCTGGGCAGTTCTTCGTTGGTAACCTTAGACATGATACAATGCTTGCAACCTCATTTCGTCGAAGAGTATCAATTCCTCAAACCTACTTCTTTGCCACTCAGCCTCTTTAATTTGACACTCAGCCAACATTCGTAGAGTGGGGACCTCAGTTTCAATAGGTAAGACAACTTCCATCCCATAGCCGATAGAATAAAGAGTTGCCCATTTGAAGTTCTAATTGATGTTCGTTACCCCTATAATGCGAATGGCAGCTTGTCTGACCAATCCTTACAATGTTCTTGTTTACGGCTTCAACAACCCTATTGGTTTGCGGTCGGTATGGTGATGACTTATGGAAAGTCACACCATATTTTTCAAGCAAGTCAGCCACTTCTCCTTTAAAATGGAAACCATGATCTGACACTATTTCATTTAGCACCCCATATCTACAAATTATATTGTTTCTGATGAATTTGGCCACATGCGAGGCTATGAGTACTAAGAAGGATGTTGATTAGACCCACTTGATGAAATAATCGATGGCCATTAGTATGTATTCATGTCCATTCGATCCCTTGGTGTGACTGTTCCAATTACATCAATGCCCCTAACTGAAAAAGGCCAGGGCAAGGTCAAGTTGTGCGATCATGTAGGTGGCACATTCATGAGATTTGCATGAGTCTAGCATTTATGGCATCTTTTAACAAATCGTATGCAATCACTCTCCATGGTAGATTAGTAATACCCTTGTTTAAGGATCTTCCTTGCTAGCATAACCCCATTCACATGGACTTTACATTCTCCGCCATGTACAGATTCCATGATCTTTTCCCTTCTTCAATATCTACACATAGCTTGTGCATCCCCAGATGACCCCTTTTATATAGCTATCCTCAGCACATAATGTATTAGCCAACTAAACAGCAGATAGCTCTTTTGTCTTTCTCTGTTGACCCTTGTCAATAATCCTCATTCTCTATGAAATTTTAGATGTCATAGTACTAAGGATTTCCATCTTAGACCTCTTCTATTGCCATAATCAATTCATAGGCCAGTGCATATCTTTGCTCTATGATGATTGGCCTCATTTAAACGCCTTTCGAGATGTTGACTATGGAAGCTATAGTTGCTAAGGCATCAATGAACCTGTTATTTTCTCTTAGCATGTGGGTGAATATGACTTTCTCAAAGCTAGGTTGCAAATAATCCAGAGTCTGATGGTACACTTTCATCTTTTCCTCTTTGACTTTCCAATCCCCTCTAGCTTATGAGACTACCAAGTTTAAGTCGCCGATAATGTCTAACTACCTTGCCCCTAGCACAAGGGCAACTTCTAACCTGGCAATACAAGCCTCATATTCTACTTAATTGTTTGATACTTTAAAACAAACCTTGAAAGCCAAAGGCACATGAGACTCATCGGGGGCAATAAGAAGGACCCTTATCCCATGGCCAATTTGGTTTCTAACTCCATCAAAGTACAGATTCCAAGTTTCTTCCGTTACTTGCATGATTTCCTTATCATGAAACAAGAATTCTGAGCCTCATTCTTCACTGGCCGGTTGATCAGCTAAGAATTCTTTCATTGCCCTACCCTTTACTAATTTTCTAGTGATATGCTTCAAGTCAAACTCAACTAGAAGTAAAATCCAGCGTGCTAGCCTACAAGTTAATGCTGGTTTCTCAAAGAGATATTTGATAGGTGTAGCTCGCTTTTCGTGCTCCTTTCGAATATGATCAGCCCTACAGTTCGGACTCCCGTGGTTCTGAATCTGATCTTACAAATGCAATGTGAAGTAGATAAACACAAAAGAGTCCAAATCCGGCAAATCTTTAGGAAAATTGATTTTGAATCAAATATGTCAAAAATGGACTGTTTTGCCAGATAAGGAAATTTAGGAAACCTGAGACTTTGTGCCAAAGGCCACTTATCCGTCATCACAAAAGTTGTCTCGGTTCGGGAACTTAGGTACGAAAGGGGAAGATCATGAATTGAGCACCCCATTCGACTGATCAAAGATCGACCTCTACTAATCATGATGTGATTCTTATCTACATTATATGCTCTTGTTCTGATTATTAGACTAACTTTACTATGTATTGCACACAAATATAGACTAATTTGCAAAAATTGGAACAATTTGATTTCGTGTTTGTTTTTGAAAATTATTTCGAATATGTACCACTTGAAAAAAGTGATCTCATATGCACATTTACTCAAATCATCCCAATTCAAGCAATTAGCCTTCATCCATAGGCATTCAAGCAAATATATCAATTAAGTACTTAGCCTCATGGTATTCATGCTTATCATGGCAACAATCACACGCATGCGGTATGCTAAAGTAATAAGTGCTCATCTAGTACTCCAAGGCAAGCCAAAAGAAATAAAAGAGTTAGAAAAAATGCATGATCGTACGGATGCAAAATGTCTAATGCAACACATACAATAATGCGATTAATGTGACTAATTATGACATGTGAATCAATTTGAGAGCATGCAGTTTCAACACGTTTTCAATGAAGAAATAAACAGCAATGCTTATTAGAATGATGAACCGAGCCTCAATGCATGCAAGACAAGTGGATGCAAATCATGGAGTATGCTAAAAGAAACATGATGTTCTATACTACCTATTATAAGTGGATAAATAAAAGGGAGAAAGACGTGGGTTTGGGAGACATACACATTATTACATATTTTGCCCTCACGCAAGAGGGTCTGAATAAATGTCCAAGTGTCCGAATAAACTAACTATTACAAATTCGAATGAATGAATTAAAGAGACAAACTAGTTATCTACTTTATTATAACAATGCTAATAATAAGTCATAAACTAGAAATCCAATTTAACTAACCATACAACTACCTATAGAATTACAAATGAACAATTGCATGAATTACAACTAGACTAAGGATAATGATAATAATTAATTACAACAATAATTACAATGATAATTACAATGATTAATCATCAAACAAGGGTGCACGAGGATGCACAATGCTCGCATGCACAGCATCCAGAAACTGTTCTGTTTGCCCAGACCATTCTATTTTACCTTCAGCCACTGCCTTCTGTTTTCTGCAAAACATGCTGCTAACCAAACATTGGAGCCTAGCCAGGCCCAAATAAGGTCAGCCATGCCCTATTTTTGTGACAAAACCTATTTTTGTGCTCTGAAGTGAAAATAGTGCAAACAGAGTTATTCTGAACTCTATTTGTCCCTTCTACTCTTCTCTGTCATAGAAAGCCTCAAGAGAAGAACGAAGTCATTTCCAAAACCATCAATGAGCAAATTGATTACTTGATGAGTTAGGACATGATTTTGGACAAAAATTAATGAGTGCAATGAATCAATAACCACCCCTCCCTCCTATCATGGAGTAAACTCAAAGAGGGAGGTAAAAACGCTTCAAGGCTCATCGAAACATCATAAATTGATGTAAGACGACCCTTGACACAATAGACTCGGCATAACGTCCGGCCAAATCCAAGCAATATGACTTATTTTCTTTATGTGGGTTGGTTCATTTTACCAATTTTTTTTAGACCTTTCCATTCTTTAGTCCATTTGTCCAAGATAACGGTTAAGTCCTCTAAAGATTACGCCCACTAAATGAGAAGCATGTCAAGCAGGAAGTGATTCTCAACATGAAAGAGAGATCATGCCGTCGACGATGAACCTCCGTAGAGATTAAGCCATTAAGCATAGATCTCTAGCTCATATTTTGAACAACCATCAACCGGTTAAAACAACTCTCAAATGAAAGAAATGAATGGTAAGTTGCTTATTAAAATAAGGCTCTTAACATGGAAATTAATTTTAAAAAAAAAGCTAAAAACAACATGCAACAAGCTATATATGAGAACTTATGATACAACAAACAAACTAATCAAAGCTTGAACCAATTAAATAACCTAGGATAACCCTAAAACAGCCCCTTATAGGTGAAAAATAATGGCTGAAAGTGCATAAAAAGAGCCTAAAAAGCTAGACAACAAGCAAAGAAAATAAGGCTAGTAAGCAAGAATAAGGAGGGGTGGCTAACCCCTCCACCTTTGAAACCTCAAAGCATGATTTTTAGCCTCTTTTAAACTCTGAAAATCAATTTGGAAAGCAAATAAAAGGGTGTAAAACAAGGGTTTGGGCTATAAGTGAAGGTGTAAGAAAGAGTGTTAACTCTCTCTACCCTTTGGTAGCTATCCAAACCCAAGCTTAGACACTTGAAATAGGATCAAAACAATACAAAGGCATAAGAAATGGATAGAAAATGATTGAAAATGAAAGCAAAAGCAAGAGCTACAAGCTTATACCTCTCAAATGGAGTAAGCTTTGGTTGTTGATCAAACTCAATCCTAACACACTCTCAAGCTTGAATTGTACTCCTCAAGGTTCAACTAAGGTTCCAAGGTTAAGGTTTGAGGGTGTGTATGGAGTATAGAGATGGCTTAAGGGTGATAAGTTTGTTCAAATATGACTTGCACAAGAAAAAGGAGCTCTCAATGTGTATATAGGCACTCTTGAAATTGTCCAACCCTCAAAACAGAGGTATAACCTCGTTTTTATAGAATTTGAGCAAAACAAGTCAGAAATATCTCCAAAAATGGGCAGCTGGCGGGCTCCTCCCCAGAACAATGTCTATTGCCCACAGGGCATGGTCAGGCCCACAAGTGTTCCCTTGTTTCTCTGTTTTAAGCTCAGTGTAGGGCAGCAGAAAGTTCAAAAATAAAATTCAGGGGTTCAATTAGTGTAGATATGAAAGGTTTAAGATTGTTTTGAGCGCCTGACCTTGGTTAAGAAAGCGAATCATACACAATACAATTTTCATCATCGAGTGTTCAGGACAAAGCGCACAAGTCTTGCGGGCAATCAAAAATGGGGTGTCTACAATAGGGTCTAGTCTTGAAACCAACACTGCTAAGTAGACAAGCAAGTAATATCATAACTTTTTAGTGGTCCACACCAACGTGAAGCAGGTTTTCTCTAATGGTGTGTACCAAGCTTCACAGTCCAACATTTTCTTGTTGAGGTAGTAAATAGCCCTTTTTGCTTTTGCCTCTGACTCTTGTGCCAACATGTATCCCATGCTCAAATCTGTGACTGATAAATATAGGATCAAAGGTCTCTGAGTTTCTAATGGTGACAATATCGGTAGGGTTTGCAGATAATGCTTGATTTGTTCAAAAGCCATATGGCATCTTTCATCCCAATGGAATTTTGTCCCCTTCTTCAGAAACTTAAACTTTGGTTCATAGGTCGATGTCAATTTTGCAATGAATTGACTTATAAATTATACCTTGCCCAAAAAGCTTCTTATCTCCTTTTCAGTCCTTAGTGGAGGCTTCTCTAGAATAGCTTTGATCTTAGAAGGATCCACTTCTATGACCCTTTGTGTGAATACAAACCCTAACATTTTTCCAACTAATACCCCAAATGTGCATTTTTGTGGGTTCAACCTCAGTCTATATTCACAGATCCTCTCGAAGAATTTTTCCAATGCAATGTAGTGACCCTCTCTTTCTTTAGATTTGACGATCATATCATCCATATACACCTATACCTCTTTGTGGAGCATGTCATGCAATATTGTAGTGGTGGCACTCTGGTAGGTAGCTCCAGCATTTTTCAATTTAAAAGACATGACCCTATAGCAATGTATTCCCTATAAAGTAGTGAAAGTCGTGTTTTCCCTGTCTTTCGATGCCATTATGATCTGATTGTACCCTGAGAATCCATCCATAAATGACAAAAGTGCATGCCCTGCTGTGAAGTCTACTAACTCATCAATGTGTGGTAGTAAGAAATCATCCTTTGGGCCAACCTTATTCAAATCCCTAAAGTCAACACAAACTCTTATTTTACCATATCTTTTTAGGACCGAAACTATATTGGCTGGCCATGTCGGATATTCCGACAATATTAAAAGCCTGACATTGATTTGTTTTATTACTTCCTCTTTAATCCTAAGTGCCCAATCAGGGCGGATTCTTCTTAACTTCTGCTTCACAGGTTTAGCTTTAAGGTCTAGGGGAATTTTATGTTGTACAATCTCAGGATCGATTCTAGGCATGTCTTCATAGGACCACGCAAAAACTTCTTTGAATTCTTTTAAAATAGTGACTAAGCGCTTGCGTTCCTCTAAAGATAGTGTGGATCCAATCTGGACCCTTATCGCCTAGGTTTATTGAAATCAGTTCATCCATGATAGGTTTAGCTCATCTTTCCTCTTCCCATTCAATTAAGTCTTTTATGCTTTGGGGAATTTCTTCCTCGAAATCATTTTCATTTTCATTTTCAAAATCAATGGGATTAATATTATTAACTAATGGCACTGCGAGATAATCAAAATCACTCCTCATTTCATTAATTCCAGTTTGGGGACTTACATCTGACTTAAACTAAAAATAAATATAAAATTTGGACTCAATCTCGACTCCTGGACTTATGACTTCTAGGTCACTCGATGCATCTGAATCTGACAGGCCAGATTCCGACTCACTTGAGTCATTACTAGACTCTTTGTCAAATTTATAAAGTGTACATTTCTCAATGGACTAGTTTTGTACTTGTCCCTCCATTGCATTAACTATGTATTTGGTGACATCCTCTTCTGAAGCTCTATTTTCTAGCATCATCACGCAAATTGAAATTCTCCAAGCCAATGTAACTAGTCTCAATACTCAAGCCAGACTCGATATCAGCCCCAGTCAGATTATCCATCCAATCTTCACTTCCATTGCTTGAGCTACTATATCTATCTTGGCCGATGTCTACATCTGAGTCTATGAATTCTTCATCACTGTCTGCTAGCTCATGGTAAAAGAAGATTTCAAACCTTGGATACCTTTTCCTTGTTGTATGATCAATCCAAGGCTCTAGAAATCCACATAATGGAATATCCTCTCTCTCTCTAACAAAACACCCGTTGAGTGTTCCTTAGATGGGCTTGTGCTTCAATTCGTATTTCCTACCTTTCCTTTTTGCTCTCGCCTTGTCTTGTGCTTTAGTTGCCTTTGCCATCACGGTTGATAACCTAGCCCAAAGGTAAACAAGTAATTGTTGACTTCTAGTACCTTTGTAACTCCTTGTTTACCACTCTTTACTAGGCCAAAACCAGGGGTGTACCCTTGTTTATTCATCATCAAAATAGAGGGCGCTAACATATATGCCATTCTCAAGTGCCATGATAGATTGTACTAGCCGAGATTCTGCCAAGGTGAAGCCAGAAATGAAAATATCCTCATCACCATAATGAATTTCAAGCAAAAAAGTGGTAACATTAGGGGGTGGACATACCGAAGTGTCACCATCTAAAGTAACTAGATGGTCACATTTGACATACTTGATCCTTTGGCGAACAGTCAAAGGTACAACTCAAAGTTGGTACATCCACGTCCTTCCTAGCAGCATGTTGAAGATGGCTAGAACATCCCTGACATGGAATTCCACGTCGTGTTCATCCAGTCCAAGCTCAATCCTTAATTTCACTATTCCCAAGACTTCCCACTGAGTGTTGTCATATGCTCTGGCAGTCTGTGCGGTTGTAGTGTAATCTTTAGGCCACAATCCCAAAGCATATACAGTCCTGGCTGAGCATACATTTATGGTAGATCCATTGTCAACTAGCACTACTAGCACACACTTCTCCCGACACTTCAATGACACGTAAAGGGGTTTGTTGTAAGTAGCCCCTTTAGGTAGCAAATCTTTGTTAGAGAAAGAAATAGTCGGGTTCTTCTTCATGGGCATGAGTAATGTCACTAACTGCTCTGAAGTGGTGTCTATAGACAACTTAGCTTTGTTTAGTGTAGTCAGCATGTCCTAGCAGTGTTCACATGAGGCCATAAGAAAACCCCATATGAAGCTGTCTGCCTGAATCTTTTTCAACTGTTGAAACACACAGTCCTCCTCATGTTCTTTCCCTTTTCCTTTAGAGGCTTCTAGAACTTCACCTTGCTCAAGGAATGCGAGTTTGAAATGTCATCCACTGTGTGTGAGGTGATCCACTTTCTCCACATGCCAAGTGTCATCCGACTTAACATTCCCCCATGTTTCATCAATGTAAGCCAGGTGAAGGTCTTCATCTTCCCACCACATGTCTTCCTCTATTTGGTTACCTCCTCTGCTTGAACCCAATAGTTGTCAATCATTGGTGTGTCGGTTTGACCCTCACCCTCTAAGGACATTTTCTGAAGCAACATGGTTAGATCCCCTAATTCGTTCTACTGAGACATGGTTATAATTGATCAAATTGGTAGAGTTTACTTGAGCACGAAACACAGTAGATTGGCTTGGAGAGTTCTTTTTTTCTAGAAATGACAGTTGCGAACACAATCCTGAGAAGTATGCAAATGAATCCTGATCATATTACGTTCAAACTTACCATAGGATCTCAAAATCATCATCATTATCAACTAGGTAATGGTTTCCCAACCAATGATTTTTTTTGAGAATTTTCATAATTTTGCCAAAGCGATCAACCCAACAATTGCCTTTTCATCATTTATTACTTAACCACAGAAAAATATCCCATTTTTATTCCAAAGCACATGATCAAATTGCTACCTCAATTTTTTTTCAAATTTTTTCTTCAAGATAAAGTTTATTTTTCCAAAAATTTTTAAGGAGTTCATATTTTATTCCAAGAAATTAATCAAATGGTTACCTCTTAGTTAAATACCTCATAGAGGAATCAGAACTTTATTCATAATGGCAGACTTGGTCACAACTTTCTTACCCACCATTTTTCCAATAAAGTTAAGATTCCTCCAAAGTCAACAACCTAAATATTTTTATTTAATTAAAAACATTTTTCATAATTTCCCAACTTTATTTTAAAAAATTTCTAAGAAACCTCAGATTTCACTCCAAGCATCTAATAAAACAATCATCCTCCAGTCAAATGTCTTCTAATGCTGTATTTGGTTTGGGAGATTTGGAAAATGATTTGGAAAAGGTAGATGAAATGTAAATAAAATATACCTACATTTCATATAGTTTTACACACCTTTTCATTTTTCCTTTTCAAATCTCTTTTCAAATCCCCCAACTAAACACAACATAAGAAAATTCAAAGTTCTATTTCAAAGTGAAAGACTCCGTCATTACCTTCTCGTCTTCCCTCCAAAATCAATAATCTAAAGATAACAGACGCCTTCCATGATTTCCAAAGTTCTACTCATATTTTTTTATCAAAATTCTTTCCCCCAAAGAAGCTTCGGATTTTATTCCAAGCACTCAATCAAATAGATATCTTTTAGTCAAATGCCTTTGAGGAGAATTTGGAACTTTATTCAAAATGGAAGACTTGGTCAGCATTTCCTTGTCTACCATTTTTCCATAAAATCATAATTCTCCCAAAGTCAATAATGTAGAGATTTTCATTCAATCAAGTACCTTCCATAATTTTCGAGGATCTAATTAGGATGGAAATTATTATTTTTTTTTAGAAGTCCTCCTTTGATCATTGTGTGTGTGTGTTTTTTTTTTTTTTTTTTTTTTTTTTTTTTTGAGCAATTTTCCTTTTTAAACTCTGAACATGCAATCATTCATAGTTGACCACTAAGGTAGAATTGAAATTCAAACTCAAATCCTTTAAGTTAGGAAACTACTCCCTAATTCATCATTGATTGTTAGAATCAAGACCAACTCAAATCACTGCCAAACTTGAACTCTAGATTTCATAATCATATCATTGCCAAGAATTCCTCGGATTTCTCTAGAATCAAATCATTACCTAATCAGACTCTCCGATTTTGGAATCAAATCATTGCCTTTCTAACTCTTGATTTCAAAATCCAATCACACCATTTCCATTCAAGACAAGATATTAACATAAGCACATAATTTGCATTCACGCCTATTTGGGGGTAGGGTTGCGATGTCCTAACTTGGAAATAGGATCTGAGATTTACTAAATCATAAAAAATAAAAATAAAGGGCAACAATACAATCCTAGAAAGAACCACTACTAAAATTTCAGCTTTTTGCGACGGTAAAATGCCATCGTTAATACTCCTAATGCTGTCGCAAAAAACTTTTTGCGACGGCAAAAGGGAGGTCGCAACTGAGGGCGTTGCAAAAGAGTTTTTGTGCCGTTGCTAATGTTTTGTGACGGCATTTTTGCCTTTTGCGACGGCACTTTGCAGTCGCTAATAATGTTTGAAATTTCTTGACTTTTTGCGACGGCACTATTTTACCGTCGCTAAAAATGTTATTTGAAACGGCAAAAAATATCGTCGCTAATAGTCTTTTTTTTTGCAACGGCAAGAACATTATTTTTGCGACGGTGTGGTGCCGTCGTAAAAAGTACTAAAAATATGAAAATTTCTATTTTTTGCGATAGTATACTGCTGTCGCAAAAAGTATTAAAAAATAATAAAATTTCTATTTTTTGCGACAATTTAGTGTCGTCGCAAAAAGTAAAACCTGTAACAAAATCAATAAAATATTAAAATTTTTTGTTTTTTGCGACGGTGTAATGTCGTCACAAAAAATAAAAAAAATATCATGCGATAAAATTATTAAAAATATTAAAATTTCTCCATAATAATATAAAAATTCCTGTATAAAAATAACAATTTCTCCATAATAAAATATTCTTCCATTCATAATTACACATCAACAAAATTATCTCACTACATAATGTTCCATAATACATATATAATGTTTAAATACATGATTTTGTTCATAATTCAAAATAACATAAATCAAAATTAATTGTTTTTCTAATCATTCTTCGTAGATAACAAAAACAAAAGTTAGCCACATTCTCCATAGGCGTGCATTCCACAAGAAGCACACTCCTACATGGGAAATATCTGAAAAATAAAAATAAAAACAATTAATGACAATATAATTATGTGTTAATGTTAATTACAAAAAAAAACATAAAAATTTAACTACTATAGCATCAAATACAACATTTTTTTTTTGTTAGTCATCAAATCCCACATGGATAATTAAACATCTCAATCAAATACAAAAATAAAAATTTAACTACTATAGCATCAAATATAAAAAAACATAAAAAATTATATCTGAAATTTGGCTCTGACTCCCAGCAACATCAAATACAACATTTTTTTTGTTAGTCATCAAATCCCACATAGATAATTAAACATCTCAATCAACAATGAGAACAGATGCATTTCTGAGAAAATTAAGCAATGGAAATAAGTTATAACACCTTCAAAGAAATGTCAGCTTTTTAGTATCTATACAAAAGTTCATCATCTTTCAATTAATTGGCATATACGCATATATTATGTTTGTACACATAAAGGTGTAGATATATCCTAGACTGAGCTATATGCTACACAACAAAATGTAAACCTCTAGACCTATATACAACAGGTATTTTATTCGTGGAGTTCCATAACTATGTTAATTTGTGGTTAAGCAAGCTCCAAATGCTCTTTTGGAATAATCAAATTTTTATACACTACTCAAAACGGACTTCTTAAAAACATAGTTCTTTCTAATGTTGTAACTACAACCCTTTATTCATCAAATAGAGGTTAATATACAACCTTTAAATAAGATGACAATTTAAAAAAATGAAATAAAAGACCTAGGAACAAGCAAGGAAGATTTTTAACCCCCAACAACACGTTTGATGGGATCAATTTGTAATGTCTCTAATGAACGCAATGATAATTTCAAATTTAAATGGCCTTAAACATCAATTAGTGAGTCCAAACCAAGTTTAAATGAAAATTTAAATGGAAGAAACAAAACCACTTACAAACTTCAGAAGGCTATATCACATTTTTTTAGATAACAACGAAAAAAAGAGAAAATACCATGGAAACAGATATTTTTCCACTAAACATCTCATCTAAGGACACCGCAAAGACGATCCGCGGTTTTAAAAACATATATTTTCCATTCAATTGCAATCAACACATCCTGATTCAGCACATTAAGAAATTTCCTTATTGTCGTCAAGGGTAGAAACAATAAAGATAAAATTCTAGTATGCATGTTTTTCTCAAGTATTCAAAAGATGACAGCAAGGGTGTTAATAATTAAATATTAGGAGTCGTTAAAGGGACAAGCAATATTTCTGTGTGCCAAGTTTCGTGCCTAGGCGATCGTGTGTGCCAAGTTTCGTGTGTACACTTCATAGATATAGATATAGATATAGATGGTCTTCTTTTTTCCATTCCGAAAATTGATAGATGATGGAAATGTAAAAGACATTGAATGAATTAATGATGGGTAAATTTGCATGGATCCACTTATCCGATCCAGAGACCCAGATTGTAGTTTTTTGTAAACATAAATTTCTTTACTTATTCTTGAAGAATGCAAAGACACTTTTAATGGAATATATATATATTTATATGCATAGCTCATTCAGTCTTCAGTGCTGTTCTTTTAAGTGATTGATAGGAAGAATTGTGGTTCTTTGTTGATTCAGGTCAGGCTTTGACTAAATATGTTTGCTGGATTTACAAGGCAAAGTATGAATAATTAAACAAAAATGGTGAATGGTGAATGGTGAATGGTGAAGAGAGACAACCCCAGATGACCATCTATTTTAAATGTATACTTGTAATCATTCACTTGACACTTGAATGAAACAACTCTACAGAAATATCCCACTCTGTTTTACAAAAGTATATTTTGAACCATACATATTTTAGTTTCTAAAACAATCCAATCAAGCCTACTGAGATACACTAAATCATTAACATAAAAGAATCAGAGATGCATATCAACACATATGAACCATTCATCTGTCAGTGAGGAAAACTAATTGAAACGTAATTGACGTTATAATGCCCATATTCTGTTAATCAATGAAACATGTTATTTATAATAGATGTAGCAATATCTGGCTAATGTAGGTGCATCTTAAACTCATGCAAAAAACAAACAACTTCATCAATCAGATTTTAGTTTAATCCTTAATTAAAATTGATGATTTCCTCTTCTTTTTGTGCCTTTTTTTATTTTTTATCTTTTAATCAATTGCTAGTGCGCAGACCAAAAGCAGAATAAATAATTTGTTAGCAAGTTGCTAGGTTTCTTGATAAAGAGGTGGTTGAAGGATCCGAGTTGCAGAGGAGTCAAGTGCCATTAATATGTGTGACCTTTAAGTAAAAATTGGTGGGTAAAGTTGGTGGCATTTAAGAGTAGTAGACAATGGTGAGGTATCAGTGGTGCTTGTAGCATAGTATATATAGTATATACTGAAATAATTATTGGAATTCGGTCTTTCGTTAGTCTCAAAAGAAAAAAAAAAAGACTGAGACTGCATTCTTCAACTTGTTTAAAAATCTTGAAGTTTGATATGTTAGGTTCTAGTTAGATCCAAAGTGGTATAACTGTAAGCGTCATATATCGACTCATTCATTTACTTGCATGGATTAGTTGCTGTTTGAATTCAACTCTGCGCAACCAAAATGCAATCAAAGAGAAAACATCTCTTGCTACCCATATCTTGGATCACTAATTATTCAAACATCAAATTCACAGCATTGTCCAGTAACCACATATAGTCAAGCATGAGTTCTGTGTATTGCAAAAAAAAACACTGACCTTCCACTACTCGTTTACGGGCATCACTCAATGTTTCCCAATCTGAAGATTCTCGGATTGTTTTAAATGCATTATAAATGGGTTTGCTCTGGCCCAACCTTAGCTGAAACTCAACCTTCTCTGGCTGCAAAACAAGCAAAGAGCATTACAGTAACATTGTCAGCACTAACTCAACAGCACCATCTTCAAGTCATCTAAAGAGTAAAGAAAAGGCACCTGAACTTCTGTGATGGCAGAACGGAGTTCAGGAGAGTCCTCGACAGCATTCAGATGATTCACAATCCCCCAAACGATCCATAGTCGGTCTAGGATCTTGTCCAACGGCTCAACCAACTTTGGCCATGTGGGTTCCACTGTAGTCTCCAATTCAACCAAATCACTCTCCTACAACTCCACCCATCAACTCTTATCAGAACCCACATACATCTATACCTATTCTATTACATAAAGCATACATACAGCTCATTTGGTGTGAACTTTTTCTGAAACTTCGTCGTGCTTCTTATTTTTGTTTTTCAAGAATATAATTTGTTAATTTAAAACTATACATCCAATAAATAACTGCTCAACATTTTCTAAATTTAACCCATCTTCATGATTGTCAAACCACCCAAAAGTTTAGATGTAAAACTGCCAAGTATCATGTTTTGCAACCACACAATTTATCTATCTACCTATTCTTTCTATTATATACGTAAAGGGCTAAGTTCGTGCTGACACTTTTGTGTCACATGATTTTTATTCCCAAATTACCCTTCTTTGACTAAGAATTGAATCACAAGTTTTTCTATAACTACCTATTCAATCTATAAAGGCCAATTTCAACCCACAAGGAAATTTCAAGCACACCCATGTAGGTGTGCACAACCTCTAGTACTATTATAAAGCCATCACTGTTGTTGGTGTTTATGCCATATTTCTTCTTCTTCTTCTTTTTTTTTTGTCACATGATTTTTAGTATAAATGTACAAAGAATATATAAAATTATGTATAATCAAAACATATTAAATTGACTTGATAGGTTATTTTTAACATGAGGCACAAAGAAAATAGTCTCTTCTCTTTTACAGACACTAAACCAAAAACAAAAAAAAAACAATTGATCAACACACAAAACATGAGGCACACAGTTAGGTCCCCAAAGTGAAATCATCTTCACCTGATGTTCTAGAATTATTATGAATCATTTGATCAGCACACAAAACAGAGAGGAAAAATATGCAAAGCATTTTTATCTACACACACACACACACACACACACAAAAAAAAAAAAAAACCATGAACATCATCATCAAACCCAACATAGCTCTTTTCCTCATCATCCAATCCTAGAAATTGCAGAGCTCTCCTTCCACCATCCACTGCAATGACTATCAACACAGACAAAACAAACCCACCGACACATTTAATCAAACACTTGATGTGCATGAAAATGGATGCCAAAAAAAATATGAATTTGCTTTATACCTTTACAAGAACATGAACATCATCATCATCGAAGACTTATCTTTCAAACGTTTCACGTCCAATCATTTAACAGGTTTCACTATAAAATCCTCTGCCCCTTCCTCCAAACACTTGTCATTTACAAATGAATATCAATATCAAAAATTTCAAATTATAATACATAATAATTTGAAATTTTAAATATAAATTTACAAAAAAACAATGAGCTAAACATTATCAAACATAACTGGGTTCCTCTGCATCGCTCAATAGGTCCTGTTCTTGCTCGTACTCGGATGAAACCGCGGTGTTTTGTACAAACTTGGAAGGCGAGGAGGCTTCGAAGGGTCTAGAAGGAGAGAGAAGAAATGAGGAACTTCGTAATCGTCGCACGCTGCTTGATGCCGTCGTCTGCCGCCGCTCGCCGGAGCGAGAGAGCCGTAAGAAGAGATTAGGGATTTTTGGTTGAAGGAGTTTTTTCGTTCATTGGGGATTTTGGTCGAAGAGATTGGGTTTTTTTTTTTATTTTTTTTATTTTTGATTTTCATCACAAATGAATATTTAAAAATTTTATTTTTTGTTAAAATAATTTTTTTTTATAGTTAATGAAATTTTTATTTTTTTATTTTTCGTTTTCTTTTAGTTATTAAGGTTGAAAATTTATTTGTTTCATTTTTATTTTAATGAATAAAAAATTATTATTATTATTTTTTTCATTTTGAATAAAAAAAAAATTTCATTAAAATAAAGTTAATTTTTTGTCATCAATGAAAAATATTTTTCTGCGACCCATTTTTTTTGTTACTAAAAATCAGAAACTAATTTTTTGTAGTAGAGGATAGAGAGCGGCAGTAGTAGTGAAAGTGGTGGATAAGTGGTGATAGTGGTGGTGGCGGTGATAGCGATAGCGAATGAGATTAGTGGTGAAGTTGTGGTAGTTGTAGAGGAAATAGAGTAGCGGTGGTGGATGAGAGGTAATGGTAGTAGTAATGGTGGTAGTAAAGTGGTGGTGATGGTGGTAGTAATGATAGTCGTAGAGGCGGAGTGGCAACAGTGGTAGTAGTTGTGGTAGTGGAATGTCATTTGCAGTAGTGGTGAAGGTGGTAGAGGAGATGGGTGGTAAGAGAGAAATGAGTGAGAGACAGAGATAGGACAGATATAGAGACAGAGATAGAGTGATGAGCGATAGAAAGACAAAGTGGTCACCAAAAGTACATTTTCTTGTAGCGTCTCGATAAATCAAAAGATAGCTTGGTAAATAGAGAAGAAGGGAGAGGGGAGTAAGCAAGGCGAACACAATGAGGGGGAGACAAATAGACAGACAAATAGACAGGTAGATAGAGAAAAAAAAAAGAGAGAGAAGAGTGATGAATGAAAGAGAGTGAGAGACAGAGAGACAGAGAGAGAAAGAGAGAGATAGAGAGAGAGAGAGAAACAAGAGATGAGCGAGAGATAGACAAAAAGAGAGAGAAAGAGAACAAAAGGAGATGAACAAGAGAAAGACATAGAGAGAGAAGAAAAAGGAGCAAGAGAGATATATAGAAATGAGCGAGAGAGACATAGAGAGAAAAGAGATAAGAGAGATAGAGAGAAGAGAGATGAGCAAGAGAGAGATAAAGAGAAGAGAGATGAGTGAGAGAGGCAGAGAGAGAAGGCAGATGAAAGAGATAGAGAGAAAAGAGATGAGCGAGAGAGAAAGAGATAGAGATAGAGACAGACAGACAGAGAAGAGTGATGAATTAGAGAGAGAAAGAGAAGAAAGAGAGAGAGACAAAGAGAGAAAAAGATAGAGAGTGAGAGATAGAAAAAGAGACAGAGAGAGAAGAGAGATGAACGAAAGAGACAGAGAGAAAAGAGATGAGAGAAGAGATAGATGAGTAAGAGACACACAGAGAGAAAGAGAGACAGATAGATAGACAGACAGACAGACAGAGAAGAGTGATGAGTGAAAGAGAGAAAGAGAAGAGAGAGAGAAAGATGAACAATGGGTGAAAAGAGACAGAGAGTGGGGTAAGAAGAGATTAGGGATTTTTGGTTTTGGGCAAGGTGGTTTGAGATTGGGGATTTTTTGTTTGGGTTAAGGGGGGGTTATAGAACGGGAATGGAAAAAAAAAAGGAGGGGGGAATGGAAAAAAAATGGGAGGGAAACATAGCGGGAATGAAAAAAAAAAAATTCGGTCACAAATGAAATTTAAACAACAAAGCGTTGTTTAACCTTTTTTTTTTTTTTTTTTTTTGCGACGGGGTTACCGTTGCTAAAAAAATTTATTTTTTGTTAAAATAAATTTTTTTTTTGTAGTTAATGAATTTTTTTTTAAAAAAAAAATCATTTTTTTTTAGTTATAGATTGAAAATTTATTTGTTTTATTTTTATTTTAATGAAAAAAAATTATTATTATTATTATTATTTTTTATCAAAAAGTCACATTTTTTTTGCGACGGCAAATTGTGCCATCTCAAAAAGGCACATTTTTCGCGACGGCAAGTTGTACCGTCTCAAAAAGTCACATTTTTTTTTGCGACGGCAAGTTGTGCCGTCTCAAAAAAAGCACATTTTTTGCGACGGCAAGTTGTGCCGTCTCAAAAAGTCATATATTTTTGCAACGGCAAATTGTGCCATCTTAAAAAGTCACATTTTTTGCGACGGCAAGTTGTGCCGTCTCAAAAAATCATATTTTTTGCGACGACAAGTTGTGCCGTCACAAAAAAATGACTTTTTGCGACGGCAAATGTGCCGTCGCAAAAAATTCCGTCTCATAAACCCACTTTTCTTGTAGTGAGCGGTATCCTATCTTAGTTTGGAAGGTGCCAAAGCTTTCAATACGCAAAGGTAGATTTAGTCAAGAGGGTACATCAGCTATCTGACGACCCCAACATGCATGTCATTATTGCATATTATTTTATTAAGAAAACTTGCATGTTTATGTGTTCAATTTTGTGTATATTTGTTTGCTTATGAAATATCTGTTAAAATGCTTACTTCGAATCAGAAATTGAAGGCCCAAACGAATTCAGAAACCACAATTGACAGGTTTAATAAGCTAATTAGAACATTTAGAACCATATGGGAAATTTAATTAAATTTGATTTAGATAAAAATAATTAGAAATAATCCATTAGAATTAATCTAGATTAACTAACCTTAAGCTTACGTAATTAGCCTAATCTAATCCAACCTATATGTGTGTGTGTATGTGTGTTATAAGTGAGAATTGTGTTGATAATCAACATTTTGTGCTGGAAATTTTAGAAGAGAGGGAGAGAAGTCAGTTCTAGAGAGAGAAGAAGAGGATTTATGAACGAATTGAAGTGGAAACTCAAGATTATGCTGGGAATCCTTAAAATCAAGACTCCAGGTATGTGATTAATCCTTAAATCTTGTAGTTAACTCATTAAATTGAGGAATACATGGAATAATTTAGATGATCATCATATAATTAGGAAAGAATTTACAAGGAAATGAAAGATCGTGAGATTAATTGAAGAAATTGGACTATATGAGTTTGAATTCCATCAACTTGAGTTTAATTTTTAAAATCCCTGCATGCATGTAGTTCATACTTGTTATTATTTAGAAATTTTCATGCTTTTACACTCAATTGTCCATGTCTTGACATTTTAGAAGTGAAAAGGTTGAATTCTTTGCGTGCATGGTTGGATTATAAAGTTTTGAGTTTGAATTTAAGAATTGACAAAGGTTTTGAGCAAATGGTTTCAAATTAGTTATGTTTATATGTTTTTCAAAGAGTTTTCATGTATTTGGTCTAGCCATGGAAGCTTTTCAAACTTGAATTCATGTTTTGGAACTTAAATTATGTTTTGGAAAACCTAGAATTCGACCTCATCGCTCGAACGATGAAGTCATCGCTTGAGTGCACTTAGTGAACATCTAATATTTTTGCAGAGGCATCGCAAATTGCTCGAGCGAACTTAACTTTCATTGCACTTGGCTCGAGTAACTATCGAACCTAGATTTCGAGCATCCAGAACTTTTGCTGAACAAGCAGACCGCTTAACCGACCAAAGGACTGCTCGAGTGAACTGCCCTATTTCAGCAATTTTTGAAGAACCCTTCCACGTGCATATTTTCATTCTCATGCTCTTTTAGGCATTCTTGGGCATTGTTTAGGGATCATTAAAGATGAAATAAACTGGAAACACATTTAAGGAAATCGAATTAGGATATAATGTTTGTTTAGTCAATGTGTTTCAATGTATATTGCTATGTGTCTTGTGTAGGTTGGTCACCCGAAGCTTAACATCAGTTCAAGCCTACAGTGAGTAGTATCTCTATAAAGATATGTTTGAAATGTATTTTAAATTGTTTCAAGAATGTTATTTTATATGAATGAATGAATATCCTGTTTGAAAAGTATTTGTCGCATCCTTTAATAAGGCCCTCGCCTAGGGGAAACAACACCATGGCCCTTCAATTATTGAATTGACAGAGATCTCTGATGAATGACCCAAGTGGTCCCTTTGCTAGACCTTTATGGTCCCTTTGTATAGACCTTCGCAGTCCCTTTGCTAGACCTTGATGGTCCTTTTGGTTTAGGCCTTCGGGCCCCTTTGTTACTCTATTGGATGTACCACGTATGATGTTTGATTAATGGACTTTGATATGACAGATGTTCGATTTGAATTTGTTATTTGGTTATTTGGAAATGCTAGATATGATTTATATTGTATCGAACTTCATTCATTTAACCTCTTTATTTTGATATTATTCACTAGGCTCTATCTCACCCATCTCCCATATATATATGTAGGTGAGCATGTGGATCGACAAGCTTAGAGTTGCTTTGGGAATCCACCTTTTTGAGAATCCATTTGAGAAGTGCCTCTGTGATGGGGCGTTACTTGGTCTCTAGCGGAGCCAGACTTTGTCAACCCCTTTTTGTTTAGTCTTTTGTTCATGCTACTTGAGGAACATGTTTTTGTATATGAAGTTAAAGTTCAAGTTTGTTGTAAATATTACTGTGGATGATGAATGAACTTCAAATTAATTATGAAATTTGTCATGTAAGCACCACTCAATGGACCTTTTTATATTTTGTTATTGCTTCCGCTAAGCCCCATTTATAATTATATGATTTTATTTTGTCTTCGAGGCCGAAGGTAATCTGGGATTACTAGCCGATCATGACCTAGACCTCTAGGGCGGTTCAGGTTGTGACAAGCTATGACTATCAATCAACCTCTCAAATGGTACTAATAGAAAATTTTGACATTTGCTTATTGACATAACATAGCCGTGAATAGTGTCTGGGATATCATGCAACAAAGCTAGGTTTTTCAAGCCCACAATGATGCAATGCAATTAATAATTAACCACTAATCTCATAAAATAGAAATTTTCAAGTCAAGTTAACTTAAGTTCCCAGCAAAGTCCCCAAATGTGGATGCCATGCCTTTTTTGAGTCTAAGGTCCATTTCCAACATAAACGTTAGACTAACTTGCTTTAACAACAAAGAGCCACCACTTAATTTTTAAAGGAGAATTAAGAAACCTTTAACAATGAAAACTAAGTTAAGGTCCAGTCCGTCATAACTAGAAAATTTCTAGGTTTGGGAGCTTCGGTACAAAAGGGGAAGGTCATTTACATAAAAGCACCCCATTTTGCCCAATTTGAAAATTGGCCTCTACTCACTCTCTGTTTTATAATTTTAATGATTAATTATTTCATACAATCCATTTTTAAGCCTAAACCATTTACTAACCCTAAAACTAAGTGATTTGAATAAAATAAATATATTTATTTTAGTTTAAATGAATAAGCCATATTTCCTATAAAATTGGTGGTTTTCAACAAAAGAAAGTGGATTTTTAATAATCCATGGCCTTAAACATAAACCAAGATAAACAATATTTATAAAATCATTCAAAACAAACAATTTTGCAAGAAAAGCATTTAGACTTGGTTATTGAAAAACAATGCAAACAAGCACATGTATATGCTATGGAGATTCAGAGAACTTACCCGAACGCCCACTTTATGCGCCTTACATGCAATATAGAAAATAAATATGGCCTAAACATGCACAAGACATGAACCTAAACCCGGTTTGAGACTACTAATGATGCTTATGCATAGAAGAACAAATAAGAAATAATGAAAAGAAAAGGCAATAATGAAAACTATTTACATGATGATTCAAACCAGGCCTAAAACATGATTTGTATATGATTACATGGTCCTAAACATGTTGTTCTAAGAAGAAGAGATAGAACATGCGGGAAGAGGCATGAAAGTGAGTGAAACTAAAAAACTACATGATGCTATGATAGATGGATGCCCTAACTATGATCAACAACCCAAACAAAGACCAAAAGAAGTACTAAAATTGAAAAGAAAGAGAGGAATACCTTCTGGTTTGCTTAAACTGAAGAGCACGTCACCAAATAGCAAGAAAGCAAAGATTTTCTTGCTTGCAAGCCTCCCTCAAGAAAAGGTCTCTGATTATAGTTCAAAACACCAAGCTTTAGGTTGTTTTGTTTGCTTTTTAGCTGCTGTTAGGCTAGAAATGTCAGAGTTAGGGTATGAAGGGGAGGTTTCTTTCTCTTGCACTCTCTAATACTCTTAAAAGACTTCAATTTCGTAACCCCTTAAAGAGGGGGAAAAGGGGTGCTTTTATAGGCACTTCTAGTTTGGGGAGGAAGCCAGAGGAGGTTGCTAAGGTTGAGCATCACTTTTTCCCTCACATTTCCATCCTTGCAAAGTTTCTTTCCTATCTGTTGGGGGAAGGTGCGGCTGCACAGAGAAAGTACGGCCGCACAAGAGAAGTGCGGCCACACAGTGCGGTCGTACTATGCAAGTTTGCATGGCTAGCTGTGGCTTTGCATGGCTTGTGCCTACTTATGGCCCAAGCAAGCTCAAATTGTTCTCATATCGATGTTTTTGATAAAAATCAGTCAGTAATTTTGGAAAATACCATCAATCCAAGTGAAATCAGGCTTTCCTTACTTCTCAAGGTCAAAAAATTGGTTTTTGCCTAAAAAAATGGACTTAGGGAAATTTTGGTAATTTTTGCAAAAAGTTAGTTTTTGGCCGAAATAGGGTGTAATAGCAAATTTAAGCAATTTCCAACATTCTAAGGATGGAGGTATCACCATTTCATGATCGGGAGGCCTATAAACGCCTGAAGTCTTCAGGTCAGTAAAAATGGGGTGTCTGCAGTATTTATGTTTGTTGTATTCTTTTTTGTGTTTGAATATAGCTTACGAGATTGCACATACAGATTTAGTTGATTGCAATCAGTATTTATGCTTGTTTTATTCTTCTTTGGCGTTTGATGGAGTGAGAAAAAATTAGGCATGTGATTCTTAGATCATAGTGGGAGTTGTTCCTGGCTAATATCACCCACAATTATAGTCACCTTGGTTGTAACAAAGATGAGGTCTTGTTACTTGACTGACCATGGATGGAAATTTCTACTTTCTGTGATGTGCCTATAAACAATGGCCAGATGCGAGATCTCATTTCAACACTTGTGTAGTAGCCAAATAAAGAACTCCGTTAGCCACTTGAAAAACAACATGTGCACTAGTTAGTGATTAAACCAAAATTTGTATGATGTTTGAAGAATGATATCATTCTTTGAAAGAGTAACTCCACTGTAGCATGTATTCATACTACATGTTCTTGATGACCAATTAATAAGGCGAATGAAAGGATCCATGTTTTCCTTACCGTGTGAGTCCAAATAGGTCAAAATATGCTTTAAATTTTGACATTTGTACTATACCCTTAGTAACTTCCAAACTACGTCATAAAGTAAGAAGTCGATGCTAGCTACTTTGGAATGTTGCTCGCAGCCATGGGTGAATCGATTTTGAGGAACACATCCAACAAAGCAATTGATTTCGAGTTAAGTAGCATGAGGATGAAATGAAGATTGCCTAGATTTACACCTATGTTCTATATTCACTATTGACAACTAATATCGCTCTATATGGGATACGGATTGGGTGCGAATACATTGCATGATTAAAGTAGTAAAGCTTTCACTTTGAGGGATCAAAGATGCTTGGCTTGGTGAAACTAGGTGGATCTAGGGCATATATGACATACTATTTTTGGGTTGATGCCTCTATGTTGGCTTATAACAGGTTTCGAATGTAGAGTTCCCAGATGTAGGTATCCTCAATGATTTCAAAGTTCATTACCTAAGTATGATTGTGTTTAATGGGTAGATTGAGATACAAAAGGCACAGTGTCATGCAAGGGCATGTTCGAGTGAGAGATGTTGAAAATTGGGTCAGGTTTAGAACCCGGACCCAACTGGGTTGCCCATGGTGGCATGACCAGGCTAGAAGAGATCCAAACAACAATAGATTGTAAATGTTATTGAAAATATGAGATAATCATTGATATAAAATAATCAATATATGATAATTATTAATAAAAGAAAAATATTAATATAGGATAAATATTATCTAGAATAATATACTTATCTTATCTATGTGTCTTTTAACTCTCATATATAAACAGAACTTGGGTTCTGTATCATACATACAAAAATTTACAGAGATTCTCTCTTCCTAGAAATTATACAACCTTTGTACTATGACTTGTGTGGGTAAAACTCTAGTTTTACTCCATCGGTTGTGGAGTTTGTTCAAGAGTTCATGATTCACCTTCAAGTTGGATTCGTCGTGTAACTTGTTTACCCATAATGTATACCTAAAATCCATATATCTTTTAGATCTCCTTAAAGAAAGTGAGATTACCGCACCTCAATCTGATTTATTATATATTCATTATTTGGAGATGTAACATGTAACACATATTTAATATAATGGATGAGGAGTAATATCCATGGATGTAGGTAAGTTTGTCGAACCATGTATATTTGATGTCTTCTCATGATAATTCTTGCCCATATTTATTTTTACTCCGTAAATTTATTTGTTTTGGTAAATATACCAACAGGTAGCAATTTTTTGTTCATCTATCCTTAGCTTTGTATACAAACAACCCCAAACTTATTTTGCTTCCTAAACCTAGAACCAAACAACCACTAACCAACTTATGTTCTACAATGGGGGACCACCAATAGGTCGTCAGAACAAGTGTAACGCAATTGTTATAGTAATTGCTATTGTTAATTTATAACAATTTAATCTGAAAAATAAGTTTCAATGGACATGTTAAACAAGTTGCCAAAATATGATAATGTCTAACTTTGTGTCAAATTTGACACGGTTGGTGCCTCAACGTGCCCCCAAGGTTGGCCCCAAGCAACCCATGGTGGACATGCCATCAAGCAGCCTAGCTGTAGAATGGGCCTAAACTCCACCAAGTTTAAGCTCGCCATACTTCTCTAACAACTCGAGTGTTAATGATCTCACTCACTTTGAATATTAGGACCCAATGCTTTGTCAAGCACAACAACTCCCACAAAGGAAGCTCTATCTTTACCCGGTTGTGACAATTAGGCTTAATGCCTCAAGGGCATGAAGAAAGGCTCAAGTCACTCCATAGCGCCAAGCTTAATCTTAAGCAAGGTGCTTGCCCAACTAATGTCCATGTCATTAAGGTGCCTAGCCACCCAAGAATGTGCTAGTTAAGGCACTCGACTTAGCTGACAAGCTCACATAGCATGCGGGGTCTTTGACATGACCTTGAAGTGCCCAGACTGTGGCTTGGCACTAGTGCAAGTTGTGGTCAGGACTGCAGCTACACTACTTGGGCATCATGCTGGCTTCTTGGTGGCATGTCCGCTATGGGCAACTTGGGGCCAACCACGCAAGCAGCCTGACTGCCCTCCCACAACAAAGCCTGGCCATAGCCTAGGTGCAGCCCAGGCCACAGTTTGATTTGATAATGGGGTTCACAAATAGTAGTTTGATTTGATTTTTGGTAAATTAGACTAATCTCCTCTCAATTATGACTCATTAAAACTTGACATTTAACTCCCTTTGAGTATATAATTATAAAAACCATAAACACTATTAATAGATTAGGTTAATTTACTCTTTTACTCTTCAGCCATAAACCGACCCATTATCTTCCTTACACTTCAGTTATAACCCTAGCTTTGTGATTTGTTGGGTGGATATGTCACTAGAAATCCCCTCAATAGATTGAGAAAGAGAGAACACAAGGAAGAGAAATCGATGGAAGGCAAGAGTGAGACCTACTTTGCTCATGGAGGATTGAGAAATTCCTTTGCGATCGAGAGACTATAAGGTCTACATCTATGCATAGATATCACCCATGTTTGGCTACGATTATAAGAGGAACCAATAACAAGAACATATTCGTCCTAAATCCTCAATTATTCTATCATGTGCCACTCACATGACATCTTTCCATCCAAAAAGTTAATAGATTCCAACCAGAAAGTGTTTAATGTCATTAGATAAAACTATATGGGGCCTAAATGTTGAGCTTTAAACCTGGGGGGGGGGGGGGGGGGAGAGAGGAGGAAATTAAAAATGGATCATAGTTTAGGTTGTTTAGTGTAATTTGCCCTTATTTTTTGTGAAGAAAATTTGAGAAATGGCTATTGTAACATTAGAGAAATATTGCTAAAATTTACTTTGACTATCCATTTCATACTTGAGTCTTTTTTCATCAATAATTCATTAGTCGTATAAATAAAAAATATTATTATCATCTATTTTATACTAAAATGAATATTTATCTTTGTTTATTTTAGTATTTACCTACCATTGACATTAGTTCATTAGTTTCAGTCACATTAATCACACAAAAGAGGTTAGTGTAACTATATAAAAAAATGTAGAGCTGGTTGTATTTTCTCCAAACCTTAACGGAAGTGAGTGTAATTTACCCAAAAAATAATAAGGTAAATTACAAATACATTCCTTAAAGATTGCTTCTTATAGTTCTGAAAATTACAAATACCCCCTTACTAGAATTTGTTATTCAACAAATTGACAGAAAAAATAAATTTTCTAAATGTCTTCTTATATAACAATGAAATTACTAAAAATATTAATTGAAATATATTGTTGGTATCATTGAAAACTGTTAATTAATTAAAGGAGTTATTTGTTATTCAATTAAAAAAATTTAAGAGACGTGATGTATTTTTCATAACCACATGGGGGTAATTAGTATTTTACATAAACCTCAAGAGGGTATTTGTATTTTACCCAAGAGAAAAGAATGGTAGACCAAATTTGGAAAAAATACAGCTCACTCCACAATCTTGATATAATTACACCAACCATGCTTTTAGCAAGGCAAGAAACCAAAATTAGTGCAAATGGTGAAGGAAAAAAAGGGTGTAAATCATTTATATATTTTTTTATCAAATCTAACTAATGAGTTATTTAATGTTATGTGAATTAAAACATTCAATAAATTCGATGTAATTATGTCAAAACTATTTGACTTGCTATATTTTTTTTCAAAACTCATATATATATATACTAATATATGTCCATGCCCGAAAGCACAGTGTAAATAAAAATAAGTGAACAAAAATGAGAAAACAAAATAAATAAATAAATAGGGAGGAAAATAAAAAATGGGGAAAAATAAAAATAAAATAAAATAAAAAGAAAAAGCAAAGGAGAAAGGTGGGATCATGTAATTATTCATGGGATCATGGGAGGGTGGGTGAGAAAATGGAAGAATAAGAAAGAAAAGCAGAAAAGTAGAAAATGTACATGTAGGATACATCACAACCATTATTTTATAATTTGAACAAATCTGAGTCGTCCAAATATCTTAATAGGAAAAAAATATGTTGAAAATTCAAAAACCCTCCTACTTTATTATATAGATATATATCAATTTTAATATACATTTCATCATTTTAAAACGTTTTAATTTTTCACATATTTTTTAAAGTACTTTTTATCCTAAGCTCAATATATACAACAATACATACATAGAATTAAACTACCAAAATATACTCCTCAGCACAACATAACCAGCCCACCAGAAGTATTTTGATTCATTGATATTTTCATTATTTTCATCAAAAGTTAGATTCTACCATTTTTTTTGAAACTTTTATGTAGTAATTATATGTATGTATGCTTACTCATGCCCACCCATTGCCACATGCACTTATGTATTAGGCTTCTCTGCATAATTCTCTTCACAATAATAATAACAAAAAATATTATTTCGCCCCCCAAACTTTTACACATTTTTTAATTTGATCTTGAGATCTGCAATAATTCTCTTTACAATAATAATAATAATAAATATTATTTCGCCCCCCCAAACTTTTACACATTTTTTAATTTGATCTTTAGATTTTAATTAATATCAAATTTTCACCTAAACTTTCAAAATTTTGATTAATTTGACTCTTGCTATCATATTCCGTCTATAATTGGACAGAATGAACTGATGCGGGGGGCAAATTGATTTTTAAGGTATAGTTTGGAGGACAAATTGATTTTTAATTTGAGGAGTAAATTGATTTTTAAGGTATAGTTTATGAGTAAAATGAAATTTCAAATGAACTTTAATACCACGTCAGCATATTTCGTTTAATTGTTGATAGAATGTGACTGCAGGGGCCAAATTGATTAAAATTTTGAAAGTTTTGGTGTAAAATAGAAATTAATTAAAGTTTAGGTGTCAAATTAAAAGACGCGCGAAAGTTTGGAGGACAAAATGATATTTCCCACTACAAAAAATTAAGGTTTTAGAGACCAAAAGTTAGAGACAAAATTATTTTTTAGAGACAAAATATTTTTGTTGCGAAAAGTATCATCATTATATTTTTAGCAACGAAAATTAGACATTAGTGATGAATTATTATCTTTTTGGCACCAAATTTTTTGTCTCAAAAAATAAACTATTTTCAAACCAAATTATTGTCCCTAAAACTCTATTTATTAGTGACATTTATAAAATTTTGTCACTAAAAGTCTTGTTTTTGACTTTTCGGGAAGACCTTTTAGCGATTATCCCATGACGATAGAAATTGGTCCCTAAATATCTTTTGCAACAAAATTTTCACTTGTAAAAACTAAGGAAACTTATTTATAAGTCCTTTTTCAGACACTTATGGTAGGCTAAGTCCTGTGTAACTTCGTATAGAGTCTCAAGTCCTATTTAGATAGGAATATATTCCATAAGATCCTACATAAACGTAACATGACGTAACATTTACATAAACGTAACATAACGTGACACCTATATAAACGTAACGTAACGTAACGTGACACCTACATAAACGTAACGTGACAGCTACATAAACGTAACGTAACGTGTCATGTTACGTTTCGCAAACTTAATAAGTTTTTATTTTTTAAAATTGAATGTGAAAATGTTGTTAGTTTATATTGGTGTCACGTTACGTTTCATATAAATATGATCAATGGCAAATTGAATGTTATCATAGATCATAGGTGTCACGTTACGTTACGTTACGTTTATATAGATATGATCTATGATAACATTCAATTTCTTATATATGGTTTTACTATTATTTATGATATTAACAACTAATATTGAGGGTAAATGTGTCAACAAACTTCTCATAGGACTTATGGGAACATAAGTTTTTTAGTAGGACCATATGTAGCATAAGTCTCCCTAATAGGACTTATAAATAACTTTCCCTTCAATAATTAGGTAATTAAAAGCATATTGTTAGTTAGGCCTCGTTTGACAATATCACATTTAGTTTAAAAATTAAAAAATCATTAAAAAAAAGTCAAAATTTTAACAAATTATACAAAAAAAAAAAAGTCAAAAAAATTCATTTTCACTTTACTTTTTGTACATTTTTTTTGTAAAAAATTAAAAAATATTCTAAACATATTAATTTTTTTATCTCATATTTTTATCAAAAAATTGAAAAATTAGTAAAATAATCTATTCTCAAACAACAATTTACCCAAAAAAAAATTGATTGTTAAGATGCGTGCATTTTAAACCAAACCTAATTGCATTAAAACCTTTTGGAAGTTGGAAGTAGTTGGGACCCATTTCATAATGTTCAAGACCACATTAATCTCACTCACATAAACTTTCAATAACAATGGCCGTAAATGTGGATGTGGATATGGATATGGATATGAATGTGAATGTAACTTGGGTGATGTTTTTTCTCTCTTTCATCTCTCTCAGCATCCCACATTGCAGTCAACAAAAGACCAAGGTATTTATTTATTGCATGATAGTATATCACTTTCATCGGAATTGGGGTTGCTGCTAACTGTTGTTCGTTGAAATGGGCTTATTTCATGGCTTATTTTGATAATTCGAATTATTTATATTTTAGAATACATCAAGTAGAATATATCTATAAAAAATCAAGTTAATTAGACATTGTTTTCCCATTTATCTACTCACATTTATATTCATTTTAATATTTTAAATTACAATTATTATTTATTTTTGTAAATACAAATGTGAGTGGATGAATAGGTAAACGATGTCCGATTAACTTGATTTTTTGCAAGTATGTTCTACTTGATGTATTCTAAAATGTGAACGGTTCAGATTATCAAAAATGGATCCCAAAATAGGTCTATTTTGACGCACAACAATTGCTGCTGCTCAGCAACAACCCCAATTCCACTTTCATCAATGTAATTTTGTATATAAAAAATAAAATAAGGAAAAAAAAAAATCTATTGCAACAATCAAAATAGGAAACTTGTGTCCATTTGGTTTAGTTTTAAAATTATGATTTGAATGTGGAATTGTGTTTTAAGTTTTGAGTTTTTGAATCATAATTTGGAAAAAAAAAAAAAAATTTGTACGGTTATGAGTTTTGAAAATAATTTTTAAATAATTTGTGTTTTTTTTTTATTTTATTGATAGATCTATAAAATGTGAAAAAATATGAGAGGAGCGATAAGAGGAAAAAAAAGTAATTGATTGATTGAATAATAATAAATAAATAAATAAGAGAAGATAAGAGTTTTAAATTGTATTTTAAAAATATGTTTAATTAACCTGTTTCATCCAAATTATAATTTCAAAAGAAAAATTAAATTTTAAAATCGTAACTATAAATAAATTTTATAAAATAAAAAAATAAGAAGACAAAGCACTCTGGCTTCTTCCTTTGCTTCGAAGATGTCACTTGAACAGCAACAACAAAGAAAATAACATTCACGCTGTTTGGTTGTGAATTTGAGCAGAAGTTTAGAAAGCAATTGGAAAAAAGATATGTGATATTAGTTGAAATATAAATATATTTTATAAGTGTTACTATTAGCATTTCATTAATTATTTTAAACCTCTCATTTTTTCGGACCCCACTTATAAATTCTAAAATCCTTAAAAAAAATTCTCTCCCGTAAATAATACCAAAATTATCATTGTGAAAATATTTCACCTATTCAATTAAATGCACACCCCCATACCCCAAAAAGCTTCTTCCAAAAATCTTAACCAAACTCACGAAGGTAATTACTACTTCATCTCCACATATTTGTTCATAATCTGAGAAAATAAATGTAAGATTTTTTTTTGTTAATTCAAAAAAATTTTTTTGTGGGTTCTGCTATCTCTACGAGTTTCGATTATCTGTTTCCAAACAAATAATAAATGTTCGGTTACCTGTTTCCAGACAAATAAACAATATTCGGGCCTGTGTTTCCGAATTTTAGTCATATGTTTCGGAGTTCAGTCCCGAACAAATAACGAACCATTTTTATTATTTTTGCTTCTTTTTTTTTATTTTATGAAATTTACTCTTACAAGGCCAATATCTTCTGAGTTAAAAATACAATCAAAGTTATGAATCACTTCTGAGTTTTTATTGTTATACTCCTCTTGTCTCATGGAATTGTGGTTGCCAGAAAAACTTTCACTCATTGTCATTGCCAGAGAAGTATAGGTAATCAAATGATTGTCACCGTTACAACCGAAATATTACCGCTAAAGGGTTTTCAAGATTTTGATGATGGGTACATTTTAAAGATGGAATTTGGAGAAGATAAATGGATGGTAATGGAGGTGTATGCTCTTAAACCCTAACTCATGATGTAGTAGGTGTATAGGCTTAATTGTAAGATAGGATATCCCAAAATTATTTGATATCATTTTTAGTAATTTCATTTGAGATTATTACTGTAATTAAAAAAAAAAATGAAAGGTTCAAAGTAATTGATGGGATGTTAATAACAGCACTCATATTTTATTTAAAGTTTCACCTACCTTTTCTTCTTTTCTTTCTAAATCTCTTTTCAAATCTTCCAATCAAATCCAGTGCCAAATTTGTTTTCATAGACATAAATGCAATCGTGTGTACCTAATTTTTGCAGCAATTAGAAACCAGTCTCCCTTGTGAACATGTCGTAATAGAAATAATACTTTGCCCGCTCAACAAATCAACCACCTTATTTAAAATAATAATAATAATAATCAACCTCCAACAAGAAGTTGGTGAGCAGTCAAAAAAATAAACCTCCAACTTGGTTGTTATCCTATCAAATTAGGAGGCCACAACCATGGGATGTATCTTCCAGCTGGAAAATTTTTATATATACTATAAAATCTACCCTTGGCTATCTATGATATGTACATATATTCTATTAAGGCCTTGTTTGGGGTGTACTAATAAGTACACTTTTTATCTTTTTTCCATCACATCACCTCTCTATTTTTCTGCACATCTTTTCGTAAAAAGTCAAAAAACAACTTATTTAGATCATCCCAAACCACCCCTAAGTACTAGGTACGAACTTGTCCAATTGGTTTATGATATACCAATTTAAGGAGCACATGAATACAATGTTTTGATAATAAAACACTGATTTATTAAGAGACATTTTTTGTCAAATTTATTCATTGATTGATATTTATTATATAATCAGCATGAGTAAGACTTGAGGTTTCATTTTGGGGATAATCCTCAATAGAGGAATAAAAATATTGAAGATTAGGTATCAAATCAAGAACCATAAGATTCAATGACATCAAACAATGGTAAAATAATGAATATGCTTCAGGAATTATATCCAAATCTAGAGCTCATTAACACGCCATGATTTTTTTAAAATGATCAATGGTAACGATTCCTATCTCAAAACACATTCCTTTGCTTGGAATGTGACTATTGCCTATAATCATGATGCTTTTATTCTTATAATAATAATTAGCAAAATCTAACAAATAGTAATCCAAAATCGTCCCAAACAGCAATGAACACAAGACATCGACTCTCTTACTGCTCCTCATAGAAGCCAAAAAGGGGATCGTGTTAGGGTGTCTTGATTAGCAGTTGGACGAAAATATTTGACGTAGTTTGCATAAGCAGAGTATATGGGGGGGAAAAAAAAAAGGTTTCTCTTTTTTCTTCTTCTTAATTAAAAAAAAAAAAAAAAAATCACCAAATAAGTCTGATGCCTGCATCATACAGCAGAATTATAGGCTCGGCGGTCTTGACCATTCTTCATTTCATACTACAAACAGAGCTTATTTTGACATCATCAGTGTACTTGTTTCATTAATCATAAATTGGACTTTTATTTGTCGTTAATCACAAAATTACACATGATCCAATGGGGGGCTTTTCTACATATAAGTTCTTACAAGTTATAACTAAACACTAAACACCTAAGAACCTGCCAATATTGAAAACAATCAAGCAACATGATGACTTTTATTGTCATATAGAATGGTCCAATGGAAACTTGGAATTGGAAGCAAAGGTCACAAATCAAAAAATAAAAAATAATTTCCGATCTGCTAGTAAAAACGGAAAAAGGAAAGAAAAAGCTGAGACATAGGTTTCTCAACTAACTAGAAGAGCTCCTAATCTTTAAGCACGGGTTTTACACACACAGTAGCTAAAACCTCAACTAAATAGGCCTTGTCCCTGCAAACATAGTGAAAAAATTAGCAAGATCATTTGCTATTATTGTTTTGTTTGTTTCTCAGTTTATTCTCCCACACAGTGATACACAATCAGTTTTTAAAACTCCTCACAGAAATTTAAACAGATGGATTCTAGAATGCCCAGCAAAAGGTTCAGATAATGTACTAACTTTATTTTACAGCTGGTAAGCCATCACATATATCAACAACGGCCTACGTAATCAACAGTTTATCTAGCTAGTTGAAAAGTGATTCAATATTCTGTAGCAACATTGAGTCCGTAGTTTATCATTTCTAGTAGCATCATCAATGAAATACTAACATGTTACATTTTTATCCAAAGCTGAACAAGGTTTAACCAGTGGAGGATTAAATCAGGATTGGTATTGTTGTCCTCATACATTTGAGTAGTCGATGTAGACGCAAAAGAAAAGCCCTATAGCTAAACGACACATTGCGATCCAAAAACTTTAAAAGCCTTTCATACATTATCATATAACTCTACAAATGAACACGCTTGTATAATTACCACTTAAGCAACAATCACCAAAACATAATATCACCATAATAAAACCGAGTTAAGCAATCAGAACCTGTGCACTTGAGGGTGTCAAGTCAGAGAAGGCCTCTGGTGCATCCACCACTTGCCATCGAACAGAGAAGCTCCACTTTTTCTCAGATTTGCTTCCTGGATTCAGCCTGGAGATATCACCCACGGCAACATGAAGGTTACGACCCACAACAAATATCCTGCTATCAGTGCAATTTACTGAGAAAGGTTTGCATATCTGTGCTGGTAAAGGAGGTCCTTGTACGGGGTCCCAAGAATCAGTATGTGTGTCATAAACCTTGAGCTTGGTGCTTTCGTGCTCTGAGACCACAAACAAGTGCCCAAAAACTACAATACTCGAACCGGTCCAGCCTTCTCTCAGCCCAGAAGCCATACTTTCCCAATTATCAGTTTTTGGGTCATAAACCTGACCTCTGGGTGCAACATAAAAGGGCCAAAACCAGCCTTCTGTCACAAGGAGCTTCCCATTAAAAACTGCCGAATCATATGAGGCCATGTTTGTTCCCATGTTTGCAATTGGGCTCCAAATCCCTTTGTCAGGATCCATGACCTCAGCCGAGTTAAGCTCAAACAGATCCGTGCTGTTTCCTCCGGCCACATAAATTAACCCATCAATTATGCCACTTGAGAAAAACGCACGTGCAGTGTTCATCTTTTTCATCACAGTCCAATGGTTCTTTTCCATTTCATATTTCAATACCATGTTGAGGGGGCAATCGACATCAGAGACCATGCCACCACAAACAAAGAGAGTGCCCTCACTCGGGATTGAAATGCACCTAAATCCATGGGGACAAACCTTGTCCTTGCAAGGCATTGGAGGGAGGGCATGCCAAGACAAATGGGTAAGGTCAAGAACCTGCCACTGAATCTTTCCAGTACATTTGTGGAAGGCAAAGACGAAGAGCCAAGGAACACGGAATCCAAGTTCCTTTCTCAGGGTGAAGAACCGGTCCTTACTGCTAAACAAGAGATACCAACGCTTACAGACGACTCTGCAAGGTGGATGTCTCAGGACAGGAACGCGGAGGAGGCAATTGAGAGCTATATCATCCGGAAGACCTGGAATTAGGGCCTTTCCTTTCTGATATAGTTCCAAGTCCAAACAAGGATGCAATAGAGAAGATTGGATTGCAGCTACCTTAAATTTTGGGGATAATGTCATTTGGGAATCCCCTAACTTGTGCACTGGTGCCTGGTGCGATGAAATTCGTACCCTTTGCATCTTCCTTGTTTTGTCACCACAATAATAATAATAATATATTGAGATCCTCAAAATACACTAATTAAGGTAACCCACCATTACTTCAATGTTGTGAGAAACATCATAACATTCATGTGGAGTGAAATCCCAATTCGAAGCAATCAATCTATTGACAAAGTTACAAACTTTGAGACTTTGAAGGGTGTAACTTCTATGCAACTTAATAGGAAAGCACCAAAAGCTTAAAACCCCATGCACAAATAGCTTCCAAACAGCTTTCTCATCTATTTCATTCAAAAAATTGAAAACCAACAAACAAAAACCCAGTTTACAGATCAGATGGAGATGGGTTTTTAATTGTCTGTACAGATATATAATTCAAAACACCCAAAAGATGAATTGTGCTAACTTTAATAGCATAAACAACAAGAACACACACACACAGAGTCAATAATATGAACTTACAGCTATAGAAGTTGATGGAGATTGTGTAACGATCGTGAGGTTGTGTTTCTTTGTGTATTCATATATGCAAAAAGAAACTGATGGGCTATTCTGCTTCCAAATAAATTATTATTGTTTTTTGTGTGTGTTTTTTTTATGTTCCAGGCTCAAACCCTAAATTTTGTGCGTGGCAAAGATGGCTTCTTTCTTCTTGTTAGGAGAAACATTTGGCCACACGCAAGAAGAGCGCGTGTAATACTCTTTGTTCTTTTCTTTTGGGTAAAATTACAAAAGAATCTTAGTTACTTGTTAGCAAATATTAAATTTAGGTCAAATCGGCAGAGGTGACTTGATAAGGAAAATTGATTTTCATAAACGGCAGATTAATCAAGCAATGTGATTGGCATCCTATGCCTTGATAGGTTTAGGAATTTCTTTAGAGGTTGTAATGTAAAAAAAATTAAGATTAACAAACTGAAAATGTGATTAATAATACTTTAACTTGTCACTTAATTATAATAATTAAATTACAAGTTTCATAGCATTACAATCGACAGGTTCAAATTGAATTACAAGCACTGAAATTATTGTTAATCTACTCCTAAGTTACAGAACTACTCCTAAATAAGTTACACCACTCCTAGATTTCACAAGTATTGTGAATTTGGTTGAAGGTCCTTCTCTTTTCGAATTCTTAGCTCTTATATGGCTTCACTAGCCATGCCATATTGTCACATGTCTATTGGTTTGTAACTTCCACTTGTTCATGATATGCAACTGCCTTCAACTTCCTTTTCTCTTGAAACTGTCGCGTGTCTTGTCTTCGTTCTTTGCTTTCAGACACTATCTTCATGCTCACGATTCTCAGACCGTTATTACTTACACCCATGCTCGTCAACTAAGGATTTAAATTTTGGTGCCAACAATGCCCCCCTCATTTAAGGTAAAACTATGTTTTGCCTTGAATGAATATTCATTGAAAATGACATACTTCAATAGCCCAATAGTGGCAATGACTTAATTAAAAACAAATGGGCTCTTCTTAAAACACCCAAAATAACATGGCCTATGTGTTTGTCTTTTATACTTGACTTTTATCCCATGATTTTCCACATAGTTGGATAATACTTCTTCAAGTATTTTCTATTAATTACTCTTTTATGTGGTTCTCCTTCTAAGGATGCAAGATGATATGCTCCTCTTTTAAGGACTTAAAAAATCTTGAATGGCCTTTCCCAATTAGGAGATCATTTTCCATACAATGGATTCTTTGTTCTAAGAGGTAAAATAGTCTTCCAAACTAAATCTCCTTCAGAGAACACTTTATACTTTTCTTTCTTATTATAGCTCCTTTTTACTTTCCTTTTTTGAGCTATCAAATGATTAAAAGTATAGATTCTCTTTTCTTCTATTCTTGTAATTCAATTGACATGGCTTCGTTTTATTCATCCATTAGGATGTCCAACTGTTGAGCGAGTCGATTGGATCTTACAATGATCTCTAGGGGGAGTACAACATCATGTCCATACACCAACTCATATGGAGTTGTCCCTGTACTATTTCTCCTAGAGTTTCTATAAGCCCATAACACTTCAAATAGCAAATTGTGCCAATCCCTTGGATTGTCTTCAACCATTATTTTGTTTGTTGCCTCAGCTTGTCCATTTGCTTGGGCATAATAGGGAGAAGAATTTAATATTTGAATGCCATGCTTTGTGGCAAACCCTCTTATTTCATCCCCATTGAACATAGTCCCTTGATTAACAGTAATGGACTATGACAAACAAAACCCATGGATCACATTCTTTTTAAAGAACTCAATAACTTAAGTCTGTGTGGCAACTTGTAATGGAATTGCTTCCACCACCAACAAATATGAATGTGCCTTCAAAGAAGGTGGGAAAATGTGGCCTATCAAATCCATTGCCCAACCCCTAAAAGGCCATGGTCTCAATATTGAATTCAAACTTATAGTTGGGACCCTTTGGACATTGCCATGTTTCTGGCAACTTTGACATCCTTTAGAATATGTAATGCCATCATTTCTTATAGATGGCAAAAAATAGCCATACCTATTAATCAACCACCTCATTTTATCTCCAGTTTGATGGGCTCTACAGCCATTGGCTTCGTTTGGTCTTCATAGCCAATACACAACAATGTCAACCCATCATGTGCCTTTCTAAATAAATCATCACCCATGGTGACATAATTTAGAGCTTGGTACCTTACTTGCCTGTCAAATCCTTCATTAGGATTAGACAAGTATTATCAAAGGGAATCTCCAATCATTTTCAAAAGGAATCTCCAATCATTTTTAGATACTTCTAAGGCCATTACTGGTAAGAAATTCCTATGTCAATCCCTAAAGGTCAAGGAATTCCTCTTTTAAATTCTTATTATTCTTTCTTGGGCCCCTTAAGGAATCTTCAATCCTGATGCTGCTTGAGCCATCTCATTGGCTTCTTTATTGTCTAATCTATATGTGACGCCCCAAATTTTGATAATATAATACAACGATACACCAAGGTTTAACTAGCGGATACACATCATTTTTAAGCACAAAACACAAATAATTATACTAAAAGAAAATATTAATAATAGTTACAGATGAAATTCTTCAAGTCTTTAAATACAAATCAGTTCCTTGATACAAAAATATTATCCCAAATACAGGAAATATACAATCTAATCTCTAAGGCAGCCATGGTTCCGCAAAACATTCAAGGATTCTGTTCTCAGTGTAAAACTCGCCTTCACCTGGCATAAAATGTCATGAGCTTGGAATGCCCAGTAAACACACGCACCCCAACTCTTTTTCCATTCCAAATACACAAGTAACATAATGGCACGATCATAACATACAGCAAAAGCAATAATTAAACAGAGCTTATAATTAAATTTCAGTTCTCATGAATAATAGTCAATTTTGGTTAGTTCTAGGCAACTACCCGCAAAATGCTGTTCTTACCCAACCACTAACACTGGCCACGGGCAATTCTGACTCCCCCTTGGTTAATACAATACCAATGCGTCACTTACCATATAACCACCAGTGCGTCGCTTACCGTACAATTACCAATGATGCCCACGCACCTAGGTTACATACCCGAGTGGTGACATCATGGTCTGCCCCAAGGGAACGGGCTTCCAGGGATATTCTCCCTGTGTAAGACCCTCACTGCCACCCTTATGCCTCCCATTTCTGTTAAGCAGCTAGAATACCTCCCGCGCCATGTTAGGGTTCGAAAACACACTTGCGCAAGACTTCACAAAAATGGAACACATTCCACTATATCATACTCTTGAATCCATCGTTCATTATCTCATAAAATTTAATACAATAATCACAACCCATTACCATCCCATTTGATTTCCCCTTTATTAAGTGCATTATGTTCTCAATTATAGCAAAGCATGGTCAGTATAATTACGAATCCAAACTAAACAACAAGTAATTTATTCATGGTAAAGCAAATTCACAATTTATCATAGATTACGTATCGAGACTAAAACATTCAAAAAACATAGAATATAAGAGTTGGAAACCAAATAAGATCATATTAACACAAATTTCCAGATTTAAATCAATTTGAAAATAATTATGAAAAAAAAATACTTTTATTGGCCCTAAGTACCTGGCCTCATGTGAGTTTGTAGATAAACAAGTCTAGTTTCAAACTCAATTTACGAAATTAGGATAGGTATTTTAGATTTTATGATAATTCAGAATTACCAAGATCTGTCCAGATTCGTTGACCGTTACACAAATCGGTTTTTCTCTCAAACCCCTCACTCTCTTGAGTTCAAACAAATTTTATTTCAAATATATCACCAAGATTAAGAGTTTTACATAAAAGTGGACCCAAGATTATTTTTCTGGAATTTTATAAAAATAGAGAAAGTTGACTGTTTTTCTGGTTCAGTGAGTAACAAACTTAGAAAAATTGTTTAGGTTATAAAAATACATCCTTAGGTCCTACCAAAATTATCACATACTCTAGACATACCAAATATTACACCATAAAAACAGATTTCGAGTTTATGAAGTTTTGATAGGAAAATAAATTCAAGAGAGGGAAAAGATTTGATGTTGGAAATTTAAGAAAGAAATAGAAGCATACCATTTCTTGATTAATACACATTTATACAAGAGTGTAGGCCTAGACTACAACATATACATACAAAGAGCTTGTATTATGAGGGGAAAAACAAGTAGTAAAAGAACTTCAGAGCAGAGGTGATGTATGTTTACCTTTGTTGTACAAGACTTAACACAATTCTTCTTTTTCTTCTTCTCTTCTCTCTCTCTCTCTCTCTCTCTCTCTCTCTCTCTCTCTCTCTCTCTCTCTCTCTCTTTCCAAGATCACTCTCTCTCACTCCTCTAGTGCATGGCTGAAAATGTGTAAAATGAGGGGGAGAAGTGTGCATATATATATAGAGAAAGGATTGGGAGGTTTCTTAGGAGCCAAGTTCTGTAAGTATAATTTGTCAAAGTTGCCATTAAGGCCCTTTCATCCATCACATGGTCAACTACTTGGGCTCCAATATATATTTCTATAAGATATTTGTATTTATAAACATAAAATAATAGGCATAAGTAAATTAATTAAGAAAGTATTACAATTGAGGTTTGGAATGAAATAAAATAAAAGTATATAGGTACCAAGTGTAAATTTATGAAACCTTGATATTTAGTATACAATATACTAACATTAGAAAATAGTTAAAATAATAAATTTGGGTCCCGTTAAATTAAAGCGCAAACAAGGGCGAGAAACCGAGCAAAAACGGCATTACCGGGAGTTAAGATTTTTAAGGTGATTAATCTGTAATTATAGGGTCTAATAATTAATAATAGGGTTTTAAATGTGATTATTAATCTATGGGATCGATTAGGGTTTACTCGAATTAATCCGCGATACTTCCCAATTCTAGGGTTTAAAACACAATTAAGCGAAAATTCAAGTGCTTTATTGAAATAAACTGAAGATTAGGGATTTAATGGTAATTACAAAAATTAGGGTCACTACACTATACACGTGTGTAAATGATATATGGTCAAAGAAACTTATTAACCATTTTACCTCAGTTAGATATTTTTCTCGAGTTTTATTTACACACTTGAACTCCCCCTCAATTTGCTTGATGACTAACTTTAAATCACCAAACACTTGTAATTTTCTAATCTTGAATTTTATGGCCAACTCAAGGCCAATTATTAAAGCTTCATACTCAACTTGATTATAAGATTGTACATGTTTCTCATCTAGTTGATAAACAAATTGGTACATCTGTTTTCTAGGTGAAATCAGGGCAATGTCTGCACCAACTCCTTCATTTGTTCTAGACCCATCAAACATCAACCTCCAATGTTCGACTTTTACCACATGAACCTCGAACAAATCTAGTTCAACAGGTAAACATGGATGCTCTACTAGAAAATCTGCTAGAGACTACCCTTTTACTACTTTCTATGGCACATATTTGAAACAATATTCAATTAAGGACAATATCCATTTGCCTTGCCTACCTCTTAAGATAGGCTTGGAAAGCATATACTTTATCACACCAGTTTGTGCTATAACAAACATTTCTGAAGACAACATGTAATGCCTAAGTTTTATGGATGCAAAATAAAAAGCCAAACATAACTTTTCAATAAAAGCATATCTGGTTTCAGCATCATTTAACCTTTTACTTAGATAAGAAATGGTATATTCATGGCCCATATCATTTTCTTAAGCCAATAGGCAGCCAATCAACAGGTCAGATCCTGAAATGTAAAGCTTTAAAGGCTTGCCTGAAATAGGTGGCATAAGGACTGAAGGGTTTTCCAAGTAGCTCTTGATCAAATCAAAAGCCTTTTGATGATATTCCTCCCACCTAAACTCAACATTTGCCTTTATATTTACTAAAGGAGAAAATACTAGAGTTATTTTGGCTAAATTTGCTATGACCTTCTCAAGAAATTGATTTTATCCAAAAAAAAACTCTGTAACTCCTTATTACTTGGCGATTTGGCCTCCAAGATAGCCTTGGTTTTATTAGCATCTTCCTCTATACCTTTGTGATGCACCAAAAAGCCTAAGAACTTTCCTGGAGTTACCCCAAATGCACATTTCAAAGGGTTCATTTTTAACTTGTGACTTCTCATTCTTTGAAATGTTTGCCTTAAATGATTTAGATGTTCTTCAAATGTTTCAGATTTGACTGTCACATCATCAATGTAAACTTCCAAAAATTTTCTAATTAGATCATGGAATATGAAGTTCATTGCTCTTTGGTATATAGCTTCAGTATTTTTCAAGCCAAAAGGCATCACTACCCATTCAAATGTGCCTAAGGCTCTAGGGCATCCAAAAGCAGTCTTATAGGTGTCTACTAGGTTAATAAAATTTTGGTTATACCTAGCATGACCATCCATGAAGGATAAAACATTGCTCTTGGCTGTTGAATCAACTAACAAATCAGCCACAGGCATAGGATACTCATCATTTGGAGTTGCTAGATTTAAATTTCTAAAATCTATGCATACTCTCAATTTTTCATTTTGTTTCATAACAGATACAATATTCGACAACCATTCAATATATTTGGTTGCTCTAATAAAACCCCATTTAATAACCTCTTAATCTCCTCTTTGACTAACAAAGTAACTTCATTAGTCATTCTTCTTAGAGGTTGTTTTTGTGAAATGAAATTTTCTCTTATTGGTAACCTATGTTCTACTAATGTTCCATCCAAACTAGGCATTTCTTTATAACTCCATGCAAAACAATCCACATACTCATACAGCAAACCAACTAGTTTGCCTTTACTTTCATTAGATAGACTAACATTTATAGATTGGCCTCTTACAAGGCTCATTACCTAAGTTGAATTCCTCTAAGGAATCCTGCACATCTGCCTTGAGGTCATCAAGTTTAGCAAGAGCTGCTCTCAAATGCTCCAACTACACCTCTTTATAACTTAAAGAGCTACTATCTATTACACATTATACCCATGAACAATCAGGCAAAGATTTAAACTTAAACCTACTTGCTAGAAAAAAGTTAAAAAGACTAAAAAAAGTAGATCTAATTACAAGAGTAGTAGCTATCTCATCCAGCTTGTTTTCTTCACTGGTTTACTTTTGCATCATCTTTATCTTCTATCACTTTTTCAATCACAAACCCCTCTTGTTTCTGCATAATGCTTGGCTTGGCTAATTCTCGGCCTATCTGCTTGAGTCTTTCTTCAATGATGTTCTTGAACTCCTCATTGGTCAAGCTTTTCCCTTGGGATTTGACTTTATCTTTATCCACTTCAATTAGGCCTATGTCTTCATCATACAACACAGCTTCTATGTTGTTGATATCAGCTGCAAAAGGATTTGAATCTGCCCAATAGATCTCCATTCCTTTTTGTTCATCTTGTTCATTGTTAGTGAAGAATATTAAAGCTTGATGCAAAAAGGATGGCACACAACCATGAAGGTGTATCCAATCTCTCCCTAACAATACATTGTAGTTGGAAGTGGAATCAATTACAAAAAAGGTGGTTCCCATTAGCCTTGAACCAACCTAAAGTTGTATAGCCACAACTCCCCTTACTTCAAAAAAGCCTCCAGCAAAGTTTCTTTTGTTGATGTTAGTAAGTAGCAAATCCTCTACTGACTTGCCCATAGCTCTCAAAGTCCTAGAAAGGAGAATATTGACTATAGCCCCATTGTCAACTAGAACCCTGTCAATTGGAACTCCATCCAAATGGGCTCTTACATATAATGGTCTTAGATGCTTGATTAACTTCTCTTCAGGTTTTTGTAAGATCACTTTTTCTCCATCCACTTATTTGAACACCTCAATTGACCTTAGTGGTTTAATTTCTGCCTCAGACATTGCTATCTACACAACTAGTTCTGTCTAGTCTTCAGCATCACCTGCCAACATATCTGGTTGGTCTGGCTTGGCCTGAAACCTCTTTGGGATGGACATGATCATGTTACATTCTTTACTAGGAGCAGGCAAAGAACCAAACTGGATGGCTGCCATCTTCTCCTCAAACTCTTCTGAACTTTCTAATTTAGTGTCTTTTTTTACACTAACACTACTCTCAACCATAACAGACTTAACCAAGTCTTAGCTTTGGTCTTTCATCTCTACATCAACCATATCACCTTCACCATCAAACATCAAATCTTTCTCTAACTCTTTTAGTTTGAATCTCAGTATTGCCTTATCAAGCATAACTTTTTCTTCTTCCCTTTCTTTTCTCACCATTGTTTTCTTCAGTATTTGAATATGCTGTTGAATCATTTGTTCTTTTGAACCTAATCCCACCACTGTTTTTGGTGGAACAAAACCTTCTTTAGTCCAAACTAGATTTCTTAGACTCTTATCACTTGCCATTCTAGACATCATGGCATGGACCTTCCTTTGATCTCTTCTTTTCTGAGTTCTAGTTGGTCCCATCTGTCTCCATCCTCCTAGAGAAAATTTTGGATGAACTACTCCATGCCAACCTAGATTAGGTGGCACTGGTGATTTCACCATTCTTAGTTGTATGTCTAGCCTCATTCTTAGGCCACACTGCTGCTGCAATCCATCAAATGACCTTGTGAACGGCTACTGACCTCTATATGACCTTTCAATTTGTTACTGGCCAATATGTGATAAATTGTTGCTACTAGCCAATGTATGGCCTTGTCAACACCTTTGGGTTTCCATAAGGTTTTGATCATTTTTGCTATTTCAACATGGCCCTAATGTTGCTTGGGCCACCAAAAACATGGATGCACAAGAGCCCCCTAAAACAAAAACGAGGCATCATCCTCACCATAATCTTTAGCAGGTCTAAATATCCCTGGGTCTGGTCCATCATAGAACATGTGGTCATTATCAAATATTTGTAAGTCACTTCCACCCATAGTATTGAACCTAAGACCAACATCATTTCCTATCTTTTGAATCACATCTATCACAATGGCTCTAGATCTTTCTGTTTTAATACCACATTTGAAGCAAATGAACCTCTCATCAGACTCTTCTTAAATCTTTTTACCCTTTACTTCCTTAGCAATTTTCTTCATTCTCTCTTTGTAAAGTGTCTCTAATTCCACCAAGAGGACTCTCGGGTTTCTTCCTTTCTTTTTCTGGTTAGTTGACTGAAGGTCAGTGGACACCATATTAATTTCCACTATATCTAGGAAAAGGTCACTGTCAACTGCCCTTACCCCTTTGTCTTTTTCAACATATTTCAACATCCCTTTCTAAATCAAGTCCTGCACACAATTTCGAAATATGACACAATTGTTAGTTGAATGTCTAAAGGAATTATTCCATTTCAATTCTATCTCTTTCTTTTGAAATGTTACAGCCAGGAGTTAAAGTTGAAAATTTGTTGGCCAATAACTCATCAAACAAAGCATATGCTTTTGATAAGTCAAATGAATACTATCTACTTGATGCAGCCATATTTCTTTTGGCTAGTTGTGTTGATGGCATATCAACAGGTTTCTCAACCTTTCTCGAGGTTTAACAAACCATAGGCTTCTTTCCAATTACTTGTGCTATATCAACATATATCAACATCTACATCAAAGTCAAATTCAACTTCTTGGTAATAAGTACCACATGAAGTTGCCTTTCTTTGTTATTCTTCTCCATGGATTGACTGATAACTAGTTACCATTGAAGACAACTCATAAAAGTCTCTAAATATCATTCCTTCTAATTTTTTCCTTAACTCAAAATCTAAACCATTTTGAGCCAATCTTGTGACTTTTATCTCAGGCACATATGCATAACATCTATGTTTTACCATTTTAAACCTATCTATGTATTGTTCTACTGTTTCTTCTTGCTTTTGTTTAAATTTCGACAGGTCTACCAAAGTAACTTCAGGTTCATTTCTAAAAAACTGAGCATGAAATTGACTTTTCATTTCTTGCCATGTGTGCATAGACTTTTCTGGCAAGTTAATAAACCAGGTAAATGCAGTTTTAGATAATGAATTTGGAAATAATTGCATCTTCAGAAAATCATTTTGCCTAACTGTAGACACCCCATTTCGACTGGTCCTAAGACTTGGGCGCTTTCTTTTGATTAGTCGATGATGAAAATCAGAATGTGTTTCTTACGCAATCCTCAGAAAAGAAAGAATTTGAGCTTTACTGTCCACCCTAATCCTATTTTAGCCAAGTGTATAGGTCCCATCAAGCACCCGGAGCAAAACGAAGTTGAACCGAATCGAAACGAAATTTTTCTCCCTTCGCCGGTCGACCACCCCCTAGGCAGATTCGTAGCAGTTTTGTGATGGTTCGGGTGGGAACTTCCCAAACCTATTTTCTGACCCATTATGCATTGAATGCATGTTTACTCATCCTCCATTGCCTAATGCTTGATCCATTGAAGCTAATGCTCCACTTTTGTCTTCCATTAGCTTCATTAATGCTCCATTTGCTCCATTATCTTTATTAATGCTCCATTCTTGTCTTCCACCATTTTCTCCACTTGTATTGCCTATATCTATACATCAAATTGTTGAGAGAATGAGGTCGATAGATTGAGGAGAGAAGGCTAGAGATAGAAAAGAAAAGAGTTTATGCTTTGAATTCAAGAGTTAGCCAAAATTGAGTGTTAATTATGACCTTCCATTCCTCAAGCTATACACTATATCTCATTTTCTATTACAAAAGTTATCCAAGTCATGTTATTGTAGTCAAATTCTTGAGTTTTGATCAAGAGATAATAGTCTTTGTGAGGTTCCAAGTGATCATTTCCTACATTTGTCCAAAGCCACCTTTGAAGTTCAAATTCCAAGCTCTTAAATTGAGGATTAAGAACATAATTTACCAACTTGAAGGTGATCAAGAGGAAGTTTGAAAATCAAGAAGTTTAGTTTTTCTTTGGAAAGTGAACTTCAAATCTTTCATTTTCTTATATTTTCTATCTCATAATTATTTTCTTACTTTCTATTTCATAGTGTTTTGTTGTAATTTAAGTGGTTAGTTTAGCTCATAATTATTTTCTTACTTTCTATTTCATAGCTTTTTATTTCATAGCGTTTTGTTGTAATCCAAGTGATTAGTTTAGCTCATATTTATTTTCTTACTTTCTATTTCATAGTGTTTTGTTGTAATTCAAGTGGTTAGTTTAACTCATATTTATTTTCTTGATTATATTTGTTGCTCTTGTTTCATATTGTTTTGTTGTAATCCAACCGGAAGCGGTTAATTTTCAAGTCTTTCATTTTCTTCCCCTTTCAGCCTTATAGTCATTTTCTTGTTTTAAGTTGAATATTAGTTTTGTTGTAAGCTAATCGGAAGTGGTTAGTTGAGCCACCTATATATTTTTTATTTGTTATTTTCTTGGTGTTGCAAAAGACAGGTTTTGCCAGGCCTAGTTGCTTGGCTGGCTAGTTAGCATCTTTTGGACAAGGTGGCGTAGTCTTCTGACGTTGACTAACTTTCGATGGTTTCCAAGGTGCATGAAGCTTCTATTTTGTTTTTCTTATTTGAGTGTTTTTTGAGATTTTTATTTTGTTGTAATATTTTCTGCCTCCCTCTCTCATTTGGTTTGTAATAATTTATTCAAAGTGTTATAATAATTCTTTGCCCCGCTTCTTTCTATTTTGTTCTTTTATTTGCTTTCCTTATTTGTGAATATGCATCATATTTTATTTTATTTTCATTATATCCATTTTTCATGCATCTTGATTCGGCTAAATTTGCATTTGTGGATTTAATCAATTCCTATGTGATTATGTGCGCTGCCTCATATTGTTGAGATGATTCACGTGTCATATCTTAGAAGCTAAATCTTTAGTTGCATCTCATGTGTGAATTGCACTAGAATTTTATATATAAGATCATGTATATTTTGCTAACTTTGTTTTGTAGCTGTTTGCCGAATGTTGGTAAACATGTAAGTTTTTATGCTTTAACATCCCACTTGTTTGTGTTTTTCTTACTATGTTTAAGCATCCTTCCATGAGGCTATTTTCTTACTTGATATAACTATATGAATGCCAGTGGATGGAGGTTGTATCGCTTAATTTGAAATGATGTTGATTTTTATTGTTTGTAAACTCAATTTCTTTAGGCTGCACATCTTCAAAACTCTTTCAAAGCATGTGGAATCACGTTGTTCCAAAATAAATGGCATAGTCTATACTTGTGTGCTTCACATAGTAAATTGTAGGATTTATTTTATAATCAGAATATGAACATATAAAGTTAAGAAACCTCATATCATGTTTAGTAGAGGCCGATCTTTGATCAAGTGAGTGGGAGTGGTCAATTAATGACCTTCCCTAAGGTTCCGAGCCAAGCATCTTTGGTTATGACGAACAGTGGCCTTGGCACGAGTCACGAGTTTTCTAATTTTTTCAAAAATAGTAGGTGGCAACTCTAAGATCTGGTGATGTAGTCCATTTTTGGGAAAGATTTTGTATTAAAACGAATTTTCCATAAAAGTTGTCAAATCTGGACTCTCATCAATGTTTCGCATTGCACTCATGAGACTAGATCAAAGAAGTCAAGGATCCGAACTATTTAACGTGCATGGGTACCCCCCGGGCATGTTACAATTTTTTGTGACTCTACTGGAGACTTTATGAAACCTTGACTCGAACTCCTTGATATGACTTTTATTGTCAATTATATGTTTATTACATTGCATGCATTAGTGCACTTAAAATCCCTATATTGCCTAGATACTCGTGGGAGTACAGGAAAACCCTTTGTGACGTTACTTTTGAGGCCTTGTGTTATAACCTTTTGAGATCTGTCAAAAAGGTAACTCTGTTATCTAAGGTTCTCAGACTTTAAAGAGAGGCTATATTGACTCTTTTGATTTCCTAGGATCTTAATTAGTTATGACCCAAAGGACTCTTTGGTAATGTCACCTTGACTTCAACCCCTAGAGTAGAGCCAACCTTGTACATATAGTGAGCTATAGTACCTTCCAAAATTAGAACATGATGCTCTTCTATTTCTAGAATGTATGATGCCCGCTTGTTTGAATAGTGAAGCCCTAGATCATTTCAAAGATAGGACAAGGTAACCCTATCCCTTACAAGGGTGTTTGTTCTCTTTCCTGCTACGTATTATATGCAATGTATGGGATCTATACAGGGCTTCTCAGATTTTGTAGTTCAGGCATTTCAATTTGTGGGATTAACTTCAGTTTTTCAGTGTGATTTAGCAGTAATCAGTTGAGCTGGCATGCTGCTGAAATTTGATTGAGGGTTCCATTTTATTTTTGCAACGTAGTTGGGCACCACAGCTTCAGAATAGTCAAATGTCCCCCAAGTTTTGTGGACTCGCATTGGTAGACTCTGTAAGATTGCAGATTTGGTTCAAGGATAGCCATTATTAGTTTCTTTGCCACCAATCACACGAAGCAAAAGAACAAAAGCCGCATCAACTGTTCAGAATACCCCTTCTTTATCAGCTAGATCATCCCCACTTAGTTCATCGGCATCAGTGATGGCTCAGGTTCTGAAAATATAGTGAATATGTTGTTAGCCCTTCAATGAAGTTTGGATGCTATGGCCAATACAGTGGCCACCTATGGTGATGCTTTTGCTGAATTGTTGTGCCCATCTGGGGCATCCGCTACTCAACCACCTCTAGTGGCTCATCCAATCCCACTCCCACCAATTGTGAAATTTCTTGAACCTAACTTACCAGAAGACTTAAGGGTTCGTGCATAATCATCGAGAGGACCTTTTCCCCTTCCACAACCAACGGAACGACTCTTTTACATTGAAACAAATGAGTTTGATCAAACTATGTTGAAACTGGCCAAGTTGGAGCAAATGTTTAAAAGGTTGCAAAGAATCAACTCTATCCCAGACATTAAAGATGGATATACAAAAATAACTGTCAAATGGCAGGAACGGTTTAAAATGCCACACATTGACAGGTTTGATGGAGCAAGTGACCCTATGGTCCACATTCGTCTCTTCTCAGATGTCCTAAAACCCATGGGTTTGACTCAGCCTTAAAAACTTTCCCTATTTGGAAGAACTTTATCTGGTGTAGTTGTCATCTGGTATGCTAAATAAGAGAACTCGATGAAACAAAGTTAAGAAGAATTAGTCGAGGCCTTTATCACTCAGTATGCCTATAACACTCAAATTGAAGTGACCACCTGGGAGTTAGAGGCAACCCCCCAATAGCCGAATGAAGGTTTTGTAGCCTTCATCACCAGATGGAGGACCAAGGCAATAATGGTGACTAATAGACCACTAGAGAAAGATCGAATTCACATGGTAGTAAGAAATTTGCATGGTAAAATGCTGCAAAAGATGATGGTTCTTCCACTGTCCACTTTTAAAGAACTACATGAAATGGGAGTCCGAATAAAAGATGCCATCAAACAGGGAATTATTGTCGACAACAAAGAACCTGTACAAAAAATCTTCGGCCGTAGTTCCAACGCTACTACCACTAGTAGTGTAGTTGTAAAACCTTCTAAAGTCAACTCAGTCACTACCACTACCATTACCACCAAAATAGCTGACCCATTTGCCAATGCCGATCCACAAGCAACAAACTCAACCCAAGCCTCAAACAAGACATTCACCCCACTTCATATGTCCCTTACCAAAGCCATGAAGATCTTAGTAGAAAGAAGGTATCTCAAACCTCTTGACCCCCAACCTCTACCAGATCATCTCCGAGCCAAACATGACCCCGCCAAATGCTATGCCTTTCACCAACAGCCTGGACACGATACCAACCATTGCTTCCATCAACGTCATGAGATTCAACATCTCATTGACAACAAAATCATAGCTCCCCACAGTCGCCAAAACCTAATGTCACTACTAACCCATTGCCACAAAGCCCCACCACCACCTTGTCTTAACTTCATCCATACACTTTCGCCTACTTTTGACCCCAGCATCTACATCACACCATCTCATCTACCAAAACCTGAGGTACACATTCCTGAGAGCACTAATCTATGCATGATGAATGCATCTCCAACCCAGCCAAAACCCAAAAGCCCTATAGTGGTAGTGTTAAAGGAAACAATCGAAGTACCTGTACTTGAGGCTGGCAAACTATCGAAGAAAGAGTATGATCCTAGCCAGTATATTGTACCCATTGGTCAACTGAAGCTTGAGGTTGTTCTGCTTGACTCATTTTCTATCAACTTTGTTAGAGAGAATGTATTGAAACAGAGATTAGATGACTTGGCCGACCTAGAGGAAGACTTGGCCAATTTCCAATTCTTTGAAGAATTAGACCTTAGTAATGTGTATATAGGATGGTGGGATTCGAAAAATTCCAATACCAGTCATGGTTAGACAAGCAGCAGCAAAGTTTCCAATAAGGCAACTAAAAGAAAAGATGATGAACTGAAAATCAACACCGAAAAACCTAATGACTGTAGTAAAGAAAAGGGTTCCCAAGAGAAAGAAGAAGAACCATAAAGCCATTCAAAGTATACTATGGAAATGATTCGAGCAGAGCCTGATAATTGTCTTTCGGTCAACGAAGGTGAATGGTGGGATGATAATGACCTGCAGCTCACCCACACTGATGATGAATGGGTAAGCAATGTGCCTAATGAGAATTGGTACTTAGACGAAATTGATCATTTGACTAGGAGTAGGAGCTACTTCAAGCCTCCACACCTAGACCAAGAAGAGTCCTTGGGCAAAGACAAAGAAGTTGAGAAAAAGAAAGAAGTAGAAAAAGACCTGGTTCTAAAACAGCTGAAAAAGATGCAGGCAAGCATCTCCATTTGGAGGCTTCTCATGGCTTCCCAAGAGCACCGACAAGCAATGTTGTTAGCCTTAAGCAAGGCTAAGCTATCAATTGACACAACTACAGAACAACTGGTGTAGTTAATCACACCAAGAGAAACAGTTCCCGTGATGGCATTCTCTGACAAAGAGCTAACACCGAAAGGATCAGGATACAATAAGCCTCTATATAAGTCACTGGAGTGTAGAAAGAAATGCATCTCGATCATTCTGATTGACACTGGATCAGCCACTGCTTATGCAATAGGGTTAAAGCCAGCATATTTTACATCCACTACTCAGTTGATCTGGGCTTATGATAATATTAGTCAGGAAGTTATGGGGATAGTCAAAGTGCAAATAACAATAGGTCCATCTGAGCACGAAGCTGAATTTCATGTTGTAGATGTCCTTGCAACGTTCAACTTGCTACTGGGAAGGCCTTGGCTTCATCAGATGAAGGCTATATCATCCATGATGCATCAACTGGTAAAATACCCATATGACGAAGGAGTTGCCACTATCTTCGGAAACTCATCCATTCATCCTCCCTCAGAAGTCACAATGCCATTGCTAGAAATACAACATGGGGAGAAGGATGTGTTCCTCTTGGGTTTTACATTGGCAAAGGCCCAACTGGTTTAAACACTTATAGCAGAAGACGAAGGTGTATGCGTCAATGCCCAATCAATTTACCTCATGAGTAAACTGGGTCACATTCTTGGGATGGGGTTAGGACAGAGTGGCAAGAAGGATATTGCTATAGCCGATGAAGTACCTCATAACCCACATGCATTTGGACTAGGGTATGCACCTACAGTAAATGACTGGAAAAGAGAAAGCGAAGAGATCAATGAGAGGATCATGGCAAAGAGAACCGGGTGACAGTTTGAGTTGGACCATAAGCCAATTCATAGAACCTTGAACAGGCGCTTTGTCTCGAAATAAGAGAATTTCCCTTTTTGTGGGTTTCTAGAACCATGGATTGACCAAAAGGAAAAGAAGAGATATCCTGAGCTTGAAATCTTAACTTTTTGATAGCGATGATGAGTAAGCAGATCCAAATATCGACATCGGTCAAGACAGTGATATCAATTCTAAAAGTGGTATAGAGGATGTCCTAGGTCTGACACTAGCTGCTTTGCTAAAATAGTGTAATACTAGTGCTGAACTAATGAACTTGGGGGATATGGTTATTTTTGTGATTGGGGAAGGGCGACTTATCGATTACTCAAGCTTCATCGTGAATGCAGTGAATGGCACACCAACGAGTTGGCATGTTGAGAAACATCTTATTGGGAATTCTGAATTGGTTATTGAGTCTCAGTCTGTTGGGCTTGTGAGGTTGGAGTCAAATTTGAGTTTGTCTGAGATGTCAGAGTCTTCTTTTGCTCTCTTTTTTTTCCTATTGCGTCTGTTGCCACAGTTGAGTCGGAGATTCTGAATGAAGATGTTGTGATTTCTGCTTACTTCTCTATGTCTATAGTTCATAGCATTGACTAGGATTTTCAAAGTTTTGATGAAAACGAAGAGGAAGAAATTCCTTGAGCTTTGAAAATTTTAATCAACTTGAAGGAAGAATGGTGTGCTAAGTCGTTGGTTGATGAAATTATTTCCGTAAATGTGGGTACTGAGAAAGATTGGTTCCACTTTATCTTCGGAAGAACGCAAGCAATTAGTTGTTTTATTAAAGGAATTCAAAGATGTTTTGGCATGGTCCTACGAAGATATGCCTGGAATTGATCATGAGATTGTGCAACATCGAATCCCTCTTAATCTTAATCCCTTAATCCAGATGCCTAACCTATCAAACAGAAGCTTCGTAGAATTCATTTGGATTGGGCATTGAAAATCAAATAAGAGGTTACTAAACAAATCAATGTTGGGTCCTTGCTTGTATCCGAGTATCTGACTTTGTTAGCTAACATTGTGCCAGTCCCAAAGAAAGATGGCAGAATCGGGATTTGTGTTGACTTTTGAGATTTCAATAAGGCTAGTCTGAATGATGACTTTCCATTCTCCCATATTGATGAATTGGTAAACTTCACTGCAGGGCATGCCTTGTTGTCATTCATGGATGGTTTTTTTGGGTATAACCAGATCCTTATGGCTCTAGAGGACAGAGAAAAGACTGCATTTACTACACCATGGGAGACGTATTGTTACAGGGTCATGCCATTCAGTTTGAAAAGTGCTACCACACTGTTGCATGATATGATCCACAAGGAAGTTAAGGTGTATGTGGATGACATGATTATTAAGTCCAAAGATTAAGAAGGTCATTATACTATATTAAAGAAATTATTTGAGAGAATCAGGGAATACAGGCTGAGGTTGAATCCACAAAAATGCACCTTGGGGTAGCTGAGGGCAAGATATTGGGATTTCTGATCACACAGCGAGGCATTGAAGTTGATCCATCCAAAATTAAGGCCATCTTAGAAATGTGGCTACCAATGACTGAAAAGGAGATGCAAGGCTTTCTGGAAAAAGTGCAATTCATAAAGAAGTTTATTTCTAAATTGATCTTGACATGTGAACCACTATTTAGTCTTTTATATAAAAGAAAGAAGTTCCAATGGGATAATTAGTGTTAGTTCACCTTCGGGCAAGTTAAGCAGTATTTGGAGACTCCGCCTATGTTATCGCCACCTGAGCTAGGAAAACTGCTGATTCTATATTTATTAGTGACAAAATAACCATGGGATGTATGCTTGCACAAGAGTTAAACGAGAAAGTGGAAAAAACCATCTACTACTTGAGCAAGAAAATGCTTGAATGTGAGACCCACTATACTCCCTTGGAAAAGGCTTACTTGGATTTGGTTTGGGCTACCAAGAAGTTGAGACACTACTTGTTAGCTCACTCGGTAATTCTGGTTTCAAGATTAGACCCTATCAAATATCGTTTTGAGAAACCAGCGCTTGCCAATAGGCAAGCTCATTGGTTGCTTTTGCTTTTTGAATTCAACCTCAAGTATGTCACTCGCAAATTTGTTAAAGGAAGGGCCATGGAAGAATTTTTGGATGATCACCCAATTGAAGTAGAAGAAGACATGGATTATTTATTCCCGGATGAGGAGGTCATGCATATGAAAGAAGACACTTAGAAGTTGTACTTTGATGGACCAACCAATCAATTTGGCTACGGGATAGGTGTGTTGCTCATAGCATTAGATGATTCACATATCCCTTTAGCTTGCAAACTCTAATTTAGGGTATCCAACAACCAAGTAGAGTATGAGGCATGCTGGATTGGAAGCAGCTCTAGAACTAGGGGCAATAAGATTGGATATAATTGGGGATTCGAACTTGGTCATCTCTTAAGCCAATGGAGACTGGAAGGTTAAAAAGGAGAAAATGAAAGTCTATCATCAAACCTCAGACATGTTAATTCCAAGATTCAAAAGACTGACATTTACACACATGGTGAGAAAGAACAACCGATTTGCTGATACATTGGCAACCCTGGCCTCTAGGATAGATATACTAGTTGGGGTTAAGATCCGCCTAATCCTAATAGAACAATATACACCCGCACATAAAATGGTAGCTACAACAGAAGAGGTTCAAGATTAAAAAAATAAAAATAAAATTAAAAAAAGCCTAGTACTTTGATATTTGGAACTTTTTGGAAAGTAGTACATACCCACAAGGGGCAAATGCCAAGGACAAAAAGGGGATACGACGTCTAGCTGCTCAATTCATTATCAGCGAAGATAAGCTGTACAGGAATGCACAAGTTGTGTGCAGAAGAAGAAGAGGCAAAGCATATCATGGAAGCCATCCATGGAGGAGAGTGTGGAGCCTATATAAACGGTATAATGCTTGCTAGAAAGATCCATAGATAAGGATACTACTGGTTAACCATGGAGGGTGATTGCATTGACTTCATTAGGAGATGCCACAAATGTCAAATCCACACCAATTGCATGAATATCCCTCCATCAAAACTCTACAACATGACTTTGCCATGGCCTTTCTCAGTTTAGGGCATAGACGTTATCGGGGCAGTCACACCGAAAGGTTCAAATGGGCGTCAGTTTATCTTGTTGCCATTGACTATTTTACCAAGTGGGTTGAAGCACAGTCATATTTAGTGTTAAAAGCATCACATGTGACCAAATTCATCAGGAATAATATCATCTGCAGATATGGGATGCCAAACAAAGTAATTTCAAACAATGGATCAAATTTTAGATGAGCAGTGACAGTTCTACTTGAGAAATATAACGTGGCTTTTCACAAATCATCAATTTACAGGCCACAAACCAATGGAGCTGTTGAAGTTGCAAATAAGAACATCAAGACTATTCTGCGTAAGACGATGGAAACCTATAGAGATTGGCCAAACAAACTACCTTTTCCACTTTGGGGATACAGGACATCAATCTGAACGTCTATGGGGGGCAACCCTATATAGTCTTTGGTATATGGAATGGAGGTTGTTTTGCCGATCGAATTAGAAGTACCTTCGTTGAGGATTACAGCTGAATATCAAATAGCAGAAGCTGATTGGTAACCAAACTGATTTGAGGAGATGATGTTGTTTGATGAGCAAAGATTGAAGGCGTTATACCACATTCAGGGTTATCAATGCAGGATTGCCAGAGCATTCAACAAAAAGGTCAGATCTAGGAATTTGAGGGAAGAGGACTTAGTGCTCAAGGACAACCAAGCTCCTATCCATGACCCTAGGGGCAAGTTCAGTCCCAATTGGATGGGTCCCTACATCATCAAATCAATCTGGTCAGGAGGAGCAGTCATTCTCATGGATTTGAATGGTTTGGAGTTCTCACAACCAATCAACATGGACAAGCTAAAGAAGTACTATTCTTAAGAGGCTCATTGGGCCAGAAACCCAAAAGGGCGACTCAGGCAAAAGTTAGAGCATGGAAAAATAAAAATAATAATAATAATAATAAAAAGGCTAACAAGGTTGTAAACTCGGAAGGACGGCTTTGGCAAAAGTTAGAGCACAAAAGGAGAGGGTCAATACCTGAGTGAACCTTAGCCAGAACTACATATGGCCTAATTCCTATCTTTGGAATACGTAGGCAACTTTATCTTGAAGTTCGGCCCTAATCATTTTTCAACTCACTCATTCCGTCCATGTTTGATTGGTGTATCTTTATTTGACTCGGCTATCCTATCTATGTTTGATTGGCTCATCCTGTTGATTTAGTTGTCCTATTTATCCTTTATGACAAGTTCAGTTACAAGGCAGATTTAGTTGCGCATCTCAAGGGTTGGTTTTATGCTGGTTGGGTAATGGCTATTCACAACTACAGATTTTGAGGACTTTTAATGAAGTAGACTGATTTTCTCAAAAATTATTCTATTTCTTGCAAACATCAAACCATTCTTTGGACCAAAAATGGAAAAATTCAGTGCTCATAATTTGGCTCACATGATTTCAAGACATAAAGTGGAACAAGGGTGCTAATTTACCTCTCATGTTGATCAAAATCGCTATAGCATGAAAACAAAAACAAAAACAAAAAGTCAAAGCGATGAACTAGGGGCACAATCGAGTTAGGTTTTCTATCCTTTTCCCACACTCTTGAGTTCTCGTCAACTTTTTTTTCTTTTTTTCTTTTTTCTTTAAGTCGAGCGCTCGCCAGAAAATGCACAGTAGCTCTCTCCAGTGATGTCCTTCGGTCGGGCAGTCAACCAGGCAGTCGACCAGTGTTGGTCTGTTTTGCGTCCATTTTATTCCAACAAGCGCAAAGGGGTGTGTTTGGGATGGTTTTTGCTTTATTTTCCTTTCATTGAGTTGTATTTTGTGTTTTGGTTAGTAACAGGCTCAATATTAAGTTCAGAATTCATTGACATACAACCATTTTTAATTTCAAAATTCAACACAAAATGATTTTCATGCTTAGTGTTGTGTCATTCATGCCATTCGGATGTGCAAAACAAACTCTTTTTGTTAAATGCCAAGGATCAACCCCGATCAAAATTTTACAAAAAGAGTTGAAGCTCAGTGCCCACGCTCAAGCAAAAATACAGAAAAAGAGAAAAAAGAAAAAAAATGCAAGCATTGTTCTCAGTTTCTGGTGACTCGTGTTTCCTGCAGCAAAAGGGTACAGGCTGATGCCTTAATTTTGCCACCCACTTCCATTGTTGAGTGCCTCGCTACATCTTCACTCCTTATAAGCCTTTGAAGACTCTACTTCGACATTGGCAGAGCTTCTAAAAGAAACTATTCCCCACTGATCGTCAAATGCAGAGTAAGAGAGAACTCTAAACGAGGCCACGGAGGTGGCTTGTTGTTTCATCTCTTTGTTCTGCTTTTTCAATGTGCTAATCTCTGCATGAGCATCCTTGTACATATACTAGAGCAGAGAGAGCTGAGCGTTTAATCGATATACCTCACTTGTCCTGTTCTGTAGCCGATGGGACAAATTGGAAACCGCAGTTACGGTCTCCACACAAGACTTCAATGTGTAATGGTTCGCATCGATGTCAGACTGTGCTGCCATCAGCTGCTCGACTGATAGCACAGGAAAGCTGAGAACAAAGGTAGGGGCAAAGGCACTCTGCTGAGGCTCAAAGGAGCTAGTAATCTCGATTGGGGTTTCATTAAGGTCTGGGAAGAGGGAAAATGTACAGAGGGATGAGGCCATGACAAAAGAAAGTAGTTCCAAGAAGAGAGATTGACAGAGTAATGGCAGGGAAAGTTTTACAGCTTTCTGCTCTACTCTCTCACAGGCCTCAGTTTAAGAAGAGGCTAGAAGAGAAAAAGAAGCCAAAAGAAGAGGGATTGTCAAGGTAATCTTTGACAATTGAGGCTGGTCCAGCTGTTGTCAGTCAAGCGCGCCGTGATTGTTGAAATCGCGCACCAGACATAACGCTTGACGAAGACAAAAAGGCAAAGAAAGATAGAGAGACAAAATAGGGGAGAGAGGGTGATATGTAGGTATATAATCTATATATATGTGTATAATATGTATGTATCCGTATGTGTGTACTCGTGTGTACGCGTGTACCATGTATGTATCCGTATGTATATATTGTGTATATATATGTATATGTATATATAAGTGTGTGTCTATATATATGTATTTGAATGTCTGTCTGTATATATATGTATGTGTATGTATCTGTGTATATATGAATTTTTTTTGTATGTATATGTATATGTATCCGTATTTTGTTTGTACATGTATTTGTATGTATGTATTTTGTATGGGTATGTATATGTATACAAATGTTTGTTGTATGTATAAAAGGAAACAAAAAAAGAAGGAAAACCTCAAAAAGAAATTTCAAAAGTACAAAAAATCAAAAGAATGAAGGAAAAGAATAGAAAATGGAAAATATTTGTGCATCAATCTCTACAATTAAAACCTTTCCCCTCTCCATATGAGATACGGTGAGGTACGCTTGTTGGTTACACCACCTTTTCTTTTTTCATGTGAAACGCGTTAGGATTTCAAGTTTACTTGGTTAAATCCTTCCCCCTCTCCGTATGAGATACAGTTAAGTACGGCCTATTAGTTACATCGCCTTTTCTCCTTTCACGTGAAACGTGTTAAGATTTGAAGTCTACTTGGTTAAAACTTTCTCCATTTTTCCATATCAAATACGGTTAGGTACACCTGTTGGTTACACCACTTGTTCTCCTTTCGCATGAAACAGGTTAGGATTTCAGATTACTCAGTTAAAACTTTCCCCCTTTCCGTATGAGATACGGTTACGTATGCCTGTTAGTTACACCATATTTTCTCCATTCACATGAAACGTGTTAGTCTACCCAGATAAAACCTTCCCTCTCTCTGTATGAGATACAGTTAGGTACACTTATTGGTTATATACGTCTGGATTTTGAGTTCACTATTCCTCCTCTCGCATGAAATGTGTTTGGATTTGTTCACTCTTTGCTCCTCTCGCGTGAAACGCGTTTGGATTTCAAGTTCACTATTTCTCCTCTCGCGTGGGACGTGTTTGGATCTCAAAGTTTCTCTATCATTTGTGTTATGGCACATTTGTATGTGATGCACTCTCTCTATTATTTGTGTTGTGGCACATTTATATACGATACACCCCTTGTTATGCTTTATATCATTTGCACGAGGCTTGTCTCACATGTTACCATCTTCATATCTTTATCATCACTCCATGACATTGTATTGCATTGCATAATCATGAATTTTCAAAACAACTGGCTACGCGAAGCATGTAAGTCCAACTTTCAAATTGTATTTCAAGCATGTCATTTGCATTCTGCCCCCGAACTACGCTGGTTTGATTCCTTGCAAAGGGATGCATAGGCAACCTTCGGGTTCAACCAATTGCATTTGCATCTTGTTTCTTTGTCCAAGTCTTCTAGCCTTGTCAAAAGAGTCACCTTCAGGCTTTGACATTCACTCACGTCATGAAATGACTTCGAGCTCTGTCAAAGAGAGGCAACTACAGACACCCCATTTTGACCAGCCCTAAGACTTGGGCACTTTCTTTTGATTACCTGATGATGAAAATTAGAATGTGTTTCTTACACAATCCTCAGTATAAAAAAATAAAAAAAAATAAAAAAAATAAATAAATAAATAAATTAAAAATGGAATTTGAGCTTTACTCTCCACCCTAAGCCTATTTTAGCCAAGTGTTTAGGTCCCGTCGGGCACCCGTAGCGAAACAGAGTCGAACTGAAGCAAATCAGGATTTTTCTCCGTCGGCTAATCGACTGCCCGATCAACCACCCCATAGGCAAATTTGCAGCAATTTTGTGATGGGCACTTCCCAAACCCATTTTTCTAACCCATTATGCATTGAATGCATGTATACTCATCCTCCATTACCTAGCGCTTGATCCATTGAAGCTAATGCTCCACTTTTGTCTTCCATTAGCTTCATTAATGCTCCATTAGCTTCATTAATGCTCCATTCTTGTCTTCCACCATTTTCTCCACTTGTGTTGCCTATATGTATACATCATATTGTTGAGAGGAGAGAGAGGATAGATTGTGGAAAGAAGGCTAGAGATAGAGAAGAAGAGAGTTTAAGCTTTAAATTCTAGAGTTAACCGAAATTGAGTGTTAATTGTGACCTTCCATTTGTCAAGCTATACACTATATCTCATCTTCTATTACAAAAGTTATCCAAGTCATGTTATTGTAGTCAAATTCTAGAGTTTTAATCAAAGAGAGAATAGTCTTTGTGAAGTTCCAAGTGATCATTTCCAACACTTATCCAAAGCCACCTTTGAAGCTCAAATTCCAAGCTCTTGAATTGAGGATTAAGAACATAATTCACAAACTTGAGGGTGATCAAGAGGAAGTTTGAAAATGAAGAAGTTCAATTTTTCTTTAGAAGGTGAACTTCAAGTCTTTCATTTTCTTATATTTGCTATCTCATAATTATTTTCTTACTTTCTATTTCACAGTGTTTTGTTGTAATCTAAGTGGTTAGTTTAGTTCATAATTATTAGTTTCTATTTCATAGCTTTTTGTTGTAATCCAAGTGGTTAGTTTGGCACATATTTATTTTCTTGCTTTCTATTTCATAATGTTTTGTGTGATCCAAGCGTTTAGTTTAGCTCATATTTATTTTCTTGATTATTTTTCTTCCTCTTGTTTCATATTGTTTTGTTGTAATCCAACCGGAAACTGTTAGTTTTCAAGTCTTTCATTTTCTTGCACTTTCAGTCTTATAGTCATTTTCTTGTTTTAAGTTGAATATTAGTTTTGTTGTAAGCTAACCAAAAGTGGTTAGTTGAGTCATCTACATATTTCTTGTTTGTTCTTTTCTCGGTGTTGCGACAAGGCAGGTTTTGCTGGGCCTAGTTGGCCGGCCAACCTATTTGGCCATTCGGTTAGCTTCTTTTGGACAAAGTGGTGTAGTCTTCCGATGTTGGCCAACTTCTGGTGGTTTCCAAGGCGCATGAAGCTTCTATATTTTTTTTATTAGAGTGTTTTGTGAGATTTTTATTTTATTGTAATATTTTCTTCCTCTCTCTCTCATTTCATTTGTAATAATTTATCCAAAGTGTTATAATAATTCTCCGCCCGCTTCTTTCTATCCTATTCTTTTATTTGCTTTCCTTATTTGTGAATATGCATCATATTTTATTATCCACGTTTTGCATCCATGTTTCATGCATCTTGATTCGACTAAGTTTGTATTTGTGGATTTAATCAATTCCTATGTGATTATGTGTGCTACCTCATGTTCTTGAGATGATTCACATGTCATATCTTAGAAGCTGAATTTTTAGTTGCATCTCATGTGTGAATTGCATTAAGATTTTGTATATAAGATCATGCATATTTTGCTAACTTTGTTTTGTAGCTGTTCGCGGGACATCGATAAACATGTAAGTTTTTATGTTTTAATATCTCGCTTGTTTGCGTTTTTCTTACTATGTTTAAGCATCCTACCATGAGGGTATTTGCTTACTTGATATAACTATATGAATGCCAATGGATGGAGGTTGTGTCGCTTAATTTGGAATAATGTTGATTTTTATCATTTGTAAACTCAATTTCTTTGGGTTGCACATCTTCAAAACTCTTTCAAAACACATGAAATCAAATTGTTCTAAAATAAATGTCATAGTCTATACTTGTGTGCTTCACGTAGTAAATTGTAGGATTTATTTAATAACTAGAATATGAACATATAAAGTTAATAAAACTCATATCATGTTTAGTAGAGGCCGATCTTTGATCTGGTGAGCGAGGGTGCTCAATTAATGATCTTCCCCTCTCATACCTAAGGTTTGGAGCCAAGCATCTTTGGCTACGACGAATAGTGACCTTGGCACAAGTCACGAGTTTCCTAATTTTTTCAAAAATAGTAAGTAGCAACTTTAAGATCTGGTGATGTAATCCATTTTTTGTAAAGATTTTGTATTAAAATGGATTTTCCATAAAAAGTTGTCAAATCTAGACTCTTATCTATGTTTCACATTGCACTTGCGGGACTAAATCAAAGAAGTCGAGGGTCCGAACTGTTTAATGTGCACGATTATCCCCGGGCATGTTAAACCAACTTCTTTACACTGTAGAACAAACCTTCCGATATGTTCAATTGTGGATTGCATCTCTTCCCCTGTAAACAAAAAGAATTCAAGCACTTTTAAGTTCCTTGGCAGAGGTGCATTATCCACCTCTAGAGGATATGGACTTCTAAACATTGGTATGTCCGGCCTCCTTAGACCTAGGCCATACATTTCTTGAATTAAGTTCATTATTTGTTGCCTTTTGTTCATCATAGGGTCCATTCCTATGTATGCTTGATGTTGTCCTCCTCTTTGAAATTCTAGTTGATAATAAGAAAGAGAAGGTCCAAGCCCTCTAGGCCTTGGGTTCATTACATTGGGTCATAGAATGTTGTTGCATGACAGGTTCTTCCATATTTAGAGGCCTTACTTGATTAGGTGGCCTAAGTCTTTGGTCTTCCATACCATAATGATCAACTACAAGCCTATCAAATGAATAATTATCATACATTTGTGGCCTTGGTTGCCCTCCAGGTCTTAGTACTATGTCATTTTGATTATAATTAAAGACTGGATTTGGGGGATCTTCCCTCATTTTTGTGTACTCAAACATAGGATTTACATGCATTCCCTCCTTATATCTTTCTTGAAGTGTGGGAGATCTGTAAAATGACACATGTTCATTTACAGTCATGTGTTTTTGAGGAGTTACAAAAGGACCACATTGTACCTTGTTTACTTGAGTCTCTTCTATAGCCTTTCTTGATTGGCTTGGCTTGGCTTGGCTTGATGTTGATTTTCTCGAACAAAGCCAGCAAATCATCAATCATCACCTGGTTCTCATGTGAAGAGATAGAACCAATCATCTGTTGAGTGCGTAGTAGATAAGCATATCTTGGGTCTGTGGTAGGGCCACTTGTTTGACATGCACGGGCTACACTCTGGCCATTTCCTTGGCCTTCTTTTTGTCTAGCCACTGAATGGCCATCCTCCACATTATCTTTAACTCCTTCAAACTCACATCAAGGTCATCTCCATAAACCCTTTTTCCATGGTCTCCAAAGACTTCATGCTATTTATTCTTAGCCATTACTCCAAATTAGACAAGTCCCACTAGGCGTACCAAAATTTGTTAGCGACAATTAAGTTTAGGTCAAATCAACAAAGGTGATTCGACAGGAAAAACTAATTTTCACAAACAGTAGATTAATCAAGCAATGCGGTTGGTATCCTATACATTGACAAATTCAGGGATTTCTTTGGAGGTTGTAATGTGAAGAAACAAAAATGAACAAACTGAAAATGTGATTAATAACACTTTAATTTGTCACTTAATTACAATAATTAAATTATAAGTTTCATAGCATTACAATCGACAGGTCCAAATTGAGTTACAAGCACTGAAATTACTGTAAATCTACTCTTAAATTACAGAACTACTCCTAGATAAGTTACACTACTCCTAGATTTCACAAGTATTGTGACTTTGGTTGAAGGCCCATCTCTCTTTGAGTTCCCAGCTCTTATATGGCTTCCCTGGTCATGCCATGCTGCCACGTGTCCTTGTGTAGTGATCCCAGTTTTGCCACTTCGCTGAATATGTCGGGGATCGAGCTGCTCGGTCAGCTCGTGGAGATCCAGGGGGAAGCACCCCTTGGCGGGTCTAAGGGCAGTGCCCTGGTGGGGATCGAGCTGCCCGGTCAGCTAGCGGGGGTCCAGGGGGCAGCGCCCCTTGGTGGGTCCTAGGGCAGCACCTTGGCGGGGTTGAGAGGCAACGCCCCTGAAGCAAAAATGCAAAATGCATTAAAAATTGCTTGTCCGCTCGAGCGGCCGTTTATGCGCTCGAACGAAAAATATTTGGTTCCAGAAGTTTGACCTGTCCACAAAAGTACTGGGAAAGTGTATTTGACGCTCGAGCGGGGCTTTCCACGCTCGAGCGGACCATGTTATATTAGTTCATGAATCTTATATTTCAGATCACTTTTGTATATCTATCTCTCTCTAAAAACCCTTTCCTCTCTCTTCTCGCTACTTTTCCCTACGCCAAATTGGATCAAAACCTTGATTTCTCAAGATCCGTTAGAGTCCTCCCATAGGTTCTTCATCAAAGTTGGTTAACTTCTCAAGGGTTTCGTTGTGTGCGGTGAAGATCGAGTTTCGACACCGTTGATTTTGGGGGTTTCATCTCATTTCTTCTTCAAAACTTGAGTTAGGGATTTTCTTAGAGTTATATATATATTTTTGCAAAATCTATATGATTTTCGAAATCATCTTTCGATAGCTTTGAAAATTGATTGTTGATTCAAGAAGTTGAGTAATTTTGAAAATGGATTTGTCTCTTGTTCTTTTAAAATGATTTTATGGGTTTTGATCTTCTTTGATTGAAGAAAGATGATTTTGGAAAGTTTTCTTTCAAAAGATTTGAGTTGTATAGTTTTGGTGAGCAAACCTAGAATTTGGATATTTTTTTTAAAGAAGACTGAAAATCCATGAATGATATTGTTATATTTATTTTGTGTGTCAAAATAAATGAATGTTTGAAAATTTTCTTATTTATATTTATATAAATGATGAATTTCAAAGAATATGAGAGTTGTTGTTCATTTTGGAAATTATCGTTCAAAACGTTGAAATAGTCTTGAAATAACTAATTGTCGAGGATACTTGAGAAGAGGGAATTGTGTTATTCCTTGGATGATAAATTGGAATAAAAATATTTATATTCATCTTGTGAAATTGGCATATCAATTCATTTGATTACATTAAACTTTGAAAGTTGATTTAAAAATTTGCATTGAAAAAAGAATGTTGAGAAACAAGTTTTCATGGAATGGCTTTGGGGTAAATACATTGGTAAGTCTTAATAGGTGGTGTAGATGATATTGAATAAGTTGGCTTGAGAGTCCGGGGTGAAAGACCGAAAACCCGCACGGATAGGTGTCGAGCCTTCCGGTTAATACCGGTAAAAATGACAATTTGATAATACTTGTATAGTCTACTTGCAGACACCGACTTAGGGATTACAAGAGTCGTATTTACCGCCCTTGAAATAAATTGTTAAGTTTTGAACAATTGAAATTGCATGATATCATTGAGCATGATGGTTTTCAAAAGATGAAAATGTGATTTATCTTCAAAAAGGGCATAGCATGGCATGTGCATTTCATCTCTTGAAACTTGTATAAAATGTATATACTTTGTTAAGAATTTCCTACTGTGCTCTATGCTCACCCTACAGGATTTTTGTGCAAGAAAAGATATGGTGATCCAACCCAACTATGAGCGTGGAAGTATGTGTGTTGGGAGTACAATACTCTCATTTTGCTGTGACTCTGTATGTAAACCAAGGGTTGTGTTTGTGTGAGTTTGAATAACCGTTTTGTGTAACCAGGCTCAAGCCTTGGAAACTTGCAAACCCTTGGGGGTACTTATTTGTTTATTTACTTATTGTTGGATTAATGTATTGTTACATGAAGAACTATTGTATCATGTAATGTAAGTTTGGAGATTTATATTCGGTTTTCCTTGAAAGAGCCATGATTGTTGTCTTATTATTTAGGCTAGAAATTTGGGACGATACACATTGGCAACTTCTACTTGTCCATGATCTGTAACTGCTACAACTACTGCAACTGCCTTCAATTTCCTTTTCTCTTGGAAGTACCCCGTGCCTTGTCTTTGTTCCTTGTTTTCAGACCACCATCTTCATGCCCACGATTCTTGGACCCTTATTAATTACACTAATGCTTCTATCGACAGAGGATTTAAATTCTAGCTCCAACAGTACTATTTGGCATAAACTAAATAAGTGCATTTATTTAAATAAATGTACTTATTTGGGTCATATCGCCTCTCTATTTTTCTGTACATTTTTTTATAAAAATTTAAAAAAATATACTTATTTAGATCATTCTAAACAACCCCTAGAGTTTTGATCCTTTTTCAACAAATTATCAATTTTTGAATTTTTAAAAAAATTGAGTAATAAATTTTCTTTTAAAACTTATTATATACTTGTCCATTCATGGACAAGACAATTCTATCTTTCCAAAATTTGTCGGCACAAACAAAGAGCAGAAAGCGACCATATCTTAAAGATTTGGAGCATTCAAGATTGACATGGTGTTTTGTTTTTTTTGTTTTATGTAATTTTCTGTTCATTTATTTTTGTTTTTTTGTGAATTCTTTTACAAATTTTAAACTTCTAAAGTCTACTCGATGGGAAGAATTGAAAAATTTTATTAAAACAATTTAAAATTTTCAAATAAGAAAATGAAAAAATACGAAAGTAAATAAAAAGTAGCAAATTTTTTTGACTTATTTTGGCCTTTTAACATTATTTTTAGAAATTTTCTAAAAAATTTTTACTTTTTAGATTCGTCTACACAAGACAAATTGAAAAAATTAATATAAAAAAAAAAAGACATAATTTTGAAGGAAACAAAAATACTAGAAACAATTTCAAAAAAAAAAAAATAGTGACTTATTTTGTGTTCCCAAACCCTAGATTGGCTTCTTATTTCTTCTTTTAGGCATCAAAGCTTGCTCAACGCCTACCACCAGAACAACAAAAAGGATTCCATGTATCTATTTGGTTTTATCAAAACATTAGTAAAATAAAATTCTGGAGAATAAAATCTATGAATTGGGAAGTCCAAATAAATCTCTATTGTGTATGGAGAGAGTCCCATAAAAGCCAAACCCAACTCGCAAGAGGAGGCAAATCAGAAAGGGAAAACCATCTTGGCTAAACAACTATATCGAGAAAAGAAAACAAAACAAAACAAAACCAAACAAAACAAAAGATAAACAATCACAAGGTGATAAGACATGCATCACAAATAAACCATCCGATGTCTGACAAACCACAATGTGTGGTCAGCTGACAACCAAAGATAGCACCCACAACATTATAAATAGAGACCACTGCAGCGAACCAAGTACACATGTTGTTCATGGCACTTTGCGTCATCAAATTTTCAATACAATACACAATTTTAAGCCATTTTGACATATAGAAATCGACTTTATTTCGGCCTTCATCTGATAGGCCACGACCCAATTAGCTTTTTTATACCTTTTAAGGTCTCATTCAAATAGGTCAGTTAAGTCTCTAAACAAATCCAAGTTTTCATATGACTTGGCACCTTGAGAAAATAGGCCCAAAAGAGGCGAATTTCAGCACTTTATACACTTGGAGTTGGTGGCTCAGCTGTAGAATAAGCCCAAGGCCCTTTCTAACTTGGCACTTCGGTTAACTCAGTAAAAATGGCCTAGTTCTGTATTTTAACCCTTTTGGGTCTCGGCAACAGCAATTCAAATCACTTTTACCCCTCCAAATGGTTGTGCTCAAATTATAATACAAAGCCCAAGACTCATAAAGTGGCTTGTCACCTTTGGATAGCTTCAGATATTCAACACAATCTATTTCGGATATTGTTCAATAGAAAACAACTTAAAAACTGCATGTGGCATGAAGATTCTAAAAAAGAAGTGGTTTCGGGTCAACCCGTGGGGCCCAAGTTTTGATTGGGTCAACCCATAGTGCCTACACCTTAATATATCCATAGCAACAACAGAGAGTTAACTTGGTCAAGAGCAACAGTTATGGACTGGTTTTCAGGAAGTAGATTGAGATCCTAATCTTATTTTCTCTCAGCACAACTGCCAAGCAACTATAAATGTGTAAAGAGTATCCAACCATGATGCACATCATATGTCCGTATTCTAGGATTTCCTGGTGATTACTCTCATAATAGAAAAGCATCAAAAAATGTTATGGGTGGTTTACCCATGCTAGAAAAGCATCAAAAAAAATGTTTGAAGTGGGATTAATAATGAAAAGATCACGGAACACATGGCACACTAGGAAAATATTTAGGACTCCCATTTGAGAAGACCCCCACCACCCCCATAGTGATGTGGACTAATGATGTGTTTGTATTTTTTATTTTTTTTTCTTTCACTTTCTTACTTGGACCAATCACAAGTGAGTGGGGATTATAGGAGAGATGTTTTGTGAGTATCTGAATCATTATTAGGCATAACTGCCATAAAATACGTAGTAAGTCAGTATTAACTGAGATTATGGGTTAGTGGTGACATGGAAGAGAGATGTAAAAATTCACTACCAGCTATCCACAAATGCAACAAGTGGTTAGTTTTAAGTGGAAGATAATGGGGGCAAGTGGCAAGCAACAACCGCCAACAGCAACAACTATAAATACTGAATGAAGGGGGCATAGCAAGAAGTCTAGCACCAATCAAACTTCAATTCGGCCCATTGCCTTTTATCTTTTACATTTCCTAACTTCCGTAGCTTACAATCTCTTTCATTAATTCTAACTTATCTTTTAGCTGAGCGCCTTTATCTAAATTTGTAATCTTTGCTTTTTCTACATTAGTAAAGTTTACTTATTCTCCATCTCCATCACCTGAGAAAATTGTGAAAGTTCTCTTCATTAATATAAAAAAACAAAACAAACAAACAAAAATTATGATTGTCCAATCAACCGCACACAATTTGCTTGATAGAAGTCAGATCTGAGCATATCACTCACAACCACGGCTTGAACTAGGTTACAAGTCCTGGCATGCCCGTGCACCAATCAACCACCATCACCAACCGCATTTGGTGCCAAAATTCACAATGTTTTTTTTTCTTTTCCAAAAGAAAGGGTAACAGATACACAACACAAGATGAAGCCAAAGAAAGCAACTGAACTGAAGATTTAACCTTTTTTCTTTTCTTTTTTTTTCTTTTCGGGAGGGGGTTTGGCAATTATTTTTTGAGTAATTTTTTTTGTCTTCAATAATTTTATTTTTTTAGAAAAAAAACTTTTCACTTTAGATCTTGCTAGACTAAAAGACCCTTACTCCTTTTTTTTTTCTTTTTTTCTTTAATGAACTTTTTTTTAAATTACTTTTATTTTTTTAATTTTTTTCTAAATTAGAAAGACTTGAAAAGTAAAAATAAAAAATTAAATAATAATAATAATACAAATTTAAAAAAATACTAAAAAAAATCAAAAATATATATTTTTTAACTTTTTCCAAACAGAGCAGTTGGAGTTGTTTGTGATGTGTATAGTACACTTTTTAACTTTTTAGCTAAAAAAGTTTGGGAGAAAAAAAAAAAAGATGTATGTTTGGAATAAATTTGACTTTTTCCCGAAAAATGTGTTATAAAATATTGTAACAAATAACAAAATTATGTTTCTACCTTGTGTGGATGTGCTGACACAGCTGCAGTGCCTGGGCAATATTTGCATTTCAAATAATTTTTTTTTTTTTCTTTTTTTGTATATACTTGTGCAACTTTCTGCGTGGCTCACCGTGTGCCACGTCGATTGAACCAGGGTGATGGGATGGTGAGGAGAGGTGTTTGAAGGAGGAATGAGGTCAGAGTTGCGTGATGTGTTCACTTTAATAATTGTCATTGACAGAAACTTTTCAAAGCAAGGGCAAAAGTGTCTTTTTGCCATCTGAATTTTACCCCCACACTACCCGCCCCAAACAGGTCATAAATATAAATTTTTTAACTTTTTCAATAACTTTTTTAACTTTTTGTCTTTTTTAAGAAATGCCAAATAAAACAAGTTTTTAAATGGTAACAATCGCCAGTTTGCAACCACCGAAAATCTGCACGAGGCTCCCATCAAGAAAGATCACATCTAGTCTTATCCCTACATGCAGAGAGACTATTTCCATTGTTTGAACCATCTACACAGGAAAGACTTTCCATTGTTTAAACCCATGATAACCTGATCATAACGGCAAATTTCAACAATCATTTGAATAAATAAAAATCAATATATCCCAACAATCACACGGGTTCTCATCTTCAACATAATTCCTGAGCTCCGGTTCCAAATCAAGAATCCAACTGAAAGGATTAGATTAACAAAGATCATCATCATCATCATCATCATCCTTGCTGCACAAACTGAGATCTGCACTTTTTTTGTCCATTCTTGTGTTAAACAAAACGGTCCACTTTATTCATGTATTCTATTTGTATCCAGTGCATGAACATAACTTCTTCATGAGACTGACAAATATATAATTTACAGTTAACAGAGTTTGATGGGGGGGAAGGAAAAAAATATATATATATTACAAGCTAGGAGTGAGTTTCTGTACATGATCTAACATGGAATTGATAAAAATCCATCCTCTTGAAGAGACGCACTTTCCCGTGTCATTTACAAGAAAAAATAAGTGAAAACAGATGGTCTATGCAAGGTAGTTGTATATTTGAGGGTTGTTCTTGTCCCGCTCAAGGTACTCTCGATCAATGAGGCTTTCAATTCTCTTCTTCAAATCAGCTGGTTTTATTGGAAACTTGAGCTGTGTCACCAAAACAAAAACATTTCAGCCATATCATGAGGTCAGTCATACTCACCACCCTAACAAGTGAAAGGGTTGTTCCTTTCCTTTAAATTGCCTGACATCACTTTCTATTTCAGCATGGTACAAAGCTCACCAAATCAAGGGTATTTAATAAAACAGTTATTTCAGTTCCTCAGCGTCAGCGATAAGAATGCACCTTTTCTTAATGTAATGAAATAATAGCCAGATGAAAATGGATGCTTATAAAACAGAACTGAACGTTACCCATCAGCAAACCATTCAGCTTGTTTGTTTTTAGTTTTCAAAAACACTTTTCAGAAAATTTCACGTTTTTATTTTCGTATTTTTTGTTTTCAATGAATTTTTTTAATATTTGAAGTAATTTTTTTAAATTTTTAGACACACCTAACATAAATACACTTAAAAGTATAATATTTGTGAAAAAAATCTTTCAAAAATTCACTAAATACCAACAACAACAAAAAAAAAAAGAAAATTCAGTACATTTTCCGTATTTTTGAGTATTTATTAAGTTTTTAAAATATTTTTTCATAAATATTTTACTATTTAGATATATCTAAGTAAGGTGCATCTAAAAAAGTAAAAAAATTGCTTAAAATTTTAAAAAATATTCACTAAAAACAAAAAAAATACGAAAAATAAAAAATTCAATTTTCAGAAAACGAAAACCAAACAAACTAATTATTTTTTTCCTTTATTCATTTTTTTTTTTTCTTTTTGAGTTGTGCAGAAAAAAGAAAAAAGAAAAAATTCCATGACCTGCTGGAAGAGTTCGGTTATCAAAAGCGTGTGACTTAGTACTTTCCTTGTCTTCATTATCCGAACAATAGCAGCATCAATCTGCAACATGAGCATTTGTGCAAATATTATACTTCTGTCTATTTGACAACTTCAAACTCTGGAGATTCTAGATGTTTCCTTTCATATTTAAATGAATATGAAGAGATTTGAGTCAAATTTAAAACCTGATATTGACGGTCTTGGAACACTCTTTCAGTTGTACTTGTGTTCTCTTCCACTGTTTCTTTCATCTGTATGGCATTTACCTGTCCCCCCTCAAATCAAGTTAGCTTCCAGACTACTTTGTCCGACCCAATTCCACAACAAACCATGTCGTGCATGGAACTAGGAGGCTCAAAACTGGAAAAACAAAAAACTGACATGGAAAATAATTTTGATTCTATGTTTCATTCGTGACATTTGCTAGGCTCCTTTCAGCTAAGTTCTTACTGCCATCGTACCGGATAAATATACAATCAAGTTTACCTTTAAACGGTAGAGAGGAGCAGCAAATTCTTCATTGAACACAAATGAATCGTCATCGTCCACTTCTTTCCCTTTAGGCGACTGCATAAGACAATTTTCTTTAATAATTTTTTTTATAAAATAAATAAAAATAAAAACAAATAATAAAAAAAGAGAAAGAATGAAAAAAGAGGAGGAAAAAGAAAAAAGGAAAAAAAAAAAACCTAAATCTTTCAGCTGCATAAACCACACACCTTCTGAAGGACACGGATTTTTCCACATGCCAGGGATTGGAGAGTCCTTCTCAGTTCCTTATCCTCAATGCCAGTAGAATCCTTAATATCTTGAAAGCTAAGCTTTTGGACATCGTTAAACAGCATTAAAACAACAGTCTGTAGCACAACACAGACAGCCCCCACCAGAAATATTAGGCACTTGTGCACTAGAACATGAGGCATAGAATAAAAGACTGAACGAAATAATGCACAATTGCCCAAATGAGACCAACCTGAAATAGAGAAACTGCCAGCTCCTTTCTACCTTTTGGGAATTCTGCTTTTAACACACAGTGACCTAAAGAATTTTGCCACATTAATCGCCTCCCACTATACTTGCTTAAGTAGAACTCCTTAAAAATGTCCTGCAGAATCAAGCAAAAGAAACATGCCAAGCAATCACATAAACTATGCATGGTGAGTAAAGTGAAATCGATCCATTCTTTGGCTTGTGCCAAACCTGATACACATTGAGTTCGTGAGGTAGCCGAATATCCATTGGTGGATATGTCGGCCAATACCTGCAGCCCAGCCAAACATATATGCAATGAGATTCCATCCAAAACTTGAAGATGAAACATTATAATCATGCATGCTTTAAGAGTAAAACAAAATAAATAAGACTAAAACCAACCCTGTTGTTAAAACATGGACACTCATCTCAATTCCAGATGGGAGCTTTGTTCTGGCTTGGGAAGATTGCTTGAAAGACTCGTTTATCTCTTTCGACAATTCAATGTCCTGCAAAATCGTTCAATTATTGTAGAAAAGAGAATATAGTGCCTTTATATGAACATCATATACAATCAAATGCTTTCTAGCTAAACCGTGCTACACCAAAAAAATAATACAACATTTAATGCTGATCTCCTGCAAACTCAAGATGCTTGGTTACATTAGTTCGGCTACTTACAGATAACATGGTATATAAAACAATACAACACATCTATTACACTTATATACTATCTATGTCTAAGTAACCAATATGTGAAGTGGGAGCAAGAGCGCCTCTTTTCAAAAATATCTTGAAAGCGGGAGCGCCTTCAAAGTGTATATATATACTTTTGATCAGCAACTGTCTACATATATAATAATATATAATTCATTTATTTGTTTTTGTTCATTAATAAATTGAATTTAATTGATTTTGAATGTACTATTTAAATTACAAAATTGTCTTACTATTAATACTCTAATTAGTTAACTTAAAAGAATAAAAGTAAACTTACAAATAACAAAAGATAGCATGGTTCAATGGTTTGACGACTCTTCTATTCTTGTGCTAGGTGCTAAGTTCAACGCTTTGGAATCACATTTGTGTCATACTTTTCAAATTACAAGTTTCAATCTATGAAGCACGTATGCGGGTACGAGTACAGGTACGTCAATACAATAAAATCTGAAACAAAAAGAAAAAGGTATGGGTACGGCTAGGTAGGTTTGTGTTGAATATAGGAATTAGAGTATATAGATTCTTTTTATTTTTAGTATTATGTATACAATCCATGATTGTGTCAATCACTGATTTAGTGCCTTGTTTATATTGTTTCCTAAATTGTATTATGAATTTATTATATATACATGGCTTTTACCTCATTCATTGATAAGCCAAATCATTCTTTTCATCCTTTTTGGTATCAGAGCCTATTTCAGAAACCCTAGCCCTTCTCTTCCTCCCTGCCGCCATTACCCAGCCACTGCCCAACCTATTCTTCCCCTCATTTCTTCTTCCTTAGGTGCCAAAACCCCTCCTAGCCCTTCTACACCACTCGACCACCTCACCCCTCTCCTAGACCCCTCGACAACCCTTACCCATCTGTCCTAGACCCTCAGCAGGTGGTTTCATCCCAGCTGAGGCCATTATTTGCTGCCAACCTGGCTGTTTACAGGCCTTAGGTGTTTCGGCAGCCTTTTAAGGGTAGTTTAGGCCCTCTTTTTCCCTTTTCAGTGTGTGGTGTTGATGTATTAAGCATTATTTCTTACTCTTTTTCATTCCACGGGCTACCATGTTTATTCAGTAGCATTTATCTGGATTAGCCATTGAGTTTTTCTGGCTTCTCGTATTTTTTTTGAACTGTGTTGTTGTGATTCTGTGTCTTTTTAGCCCCTATTATTCCACCATGACTAAGACACTTCCTGTTGTTACTTCTAACATGCCCACCAAAGCCTGTCCTAGTTAGTTCTGATTTCTCTTTCTCATGACACTCCTGTTCATCGTATTACGTGTGTTGAATGGAAAAAATTTTGCCGTTTGGAATCTCTCCCTTAAACTCCATTTAGAGGGAAAGGGAAAGCTCATTGGCTCTTATCTTTTACTACCCAACCTGCTACGACAGACCCTACACGTGCTCAGTGGGATATTGATAATTGTACTATTCTAGGATGGATGTTCAACTCCATGAAGGATCGTATTTATCACATGTTTCTCTATTGCGACACAGTTCCTAGTCTATGATGTGCCTTGTCAAATATATATGCTCATGCTTATAATGATGCTCGCATCTTTGAGCTCTATCAGGATATTGCTGGTGCTTCCCAGTCTGCCTTGGGTCTTTCTGTGTCAGAGTTCTTTAGATATTTTTTGGCCCATTAGGAAGAATTGGCTTAATACGAGCCCTTAACTGAGTTACTAGCAGATGCTGCCAGATTCAAATACATCACCCATGCCATCTCTCTATGAGGCCTTTGCTACCATTGATAGCGATGAGTATTGTAGGCGCCTGGTTTAGCTGAGCCCTCCACCCGTGTCTCTTATTTCATTTGATCAGATGGCTCTTGCTACAAAATCTAGTTCTCGAGGTTCCACTAGTCTAGTTACTTGTCGTCATTGTGGTGCTTCTGGTCATGTTAAAGCACGTTGCTTTAAGCTTCATCCCGAGTTGAGGCCACATTCCTCTCGCACTCCTAGTACTAGCACCCCTCGCACTACTGCTTTAGTGGATGACATTATTCTCACATGTGATGACTTTGTTTGCATTGGTCAAGTAAAAAAGACTTGAGCCAAACTTTTGATATTAAAGATCTGGGAATTGAGGTGACTCGCTCAAGGCAGGAGATTTCCTTGTCTCAAAGAAAATACACTTTTGACTTACTTAAAGATACTAGTATGTTAGGGTGTAAACATGCTTCTACTCATATGGATCCTAATGTCAAACTCACATCAGAATCTGGTGAGTTACTATATGACCTAGGCATATATTATCGCCTTGTTAGACGCCTCAATTATTTGACCAACACTAGACCTAACTTGACATTTGCAGTTAGTATTGTGAGTCAAAGCATGCATGCACCTCGTACAGAGCACCTTAACGCAGTTCATCAAATGTTGAGGTATTTGAAGACTTCTCCTGGCTTGGGATTGTTCTTCACAGTTGTTATTCAATCTGGGCTTTTCTGTTTCACCAATGCTAACTATGCAGGATCTAAGACTAATTGATGTTCCACTTCTACCTTATGTACTTTCTACGGTGATTATCTTATATCATGAAAAAATAAGAAGCAGACGATTGTTTCTAGGTCTTCTGTAGAGACTGAGTATCAGGCTATGGCACATGAGACATGTAAGATTCTCTGGCTTCGTTCTATTATGGCAGTTGGGTTTTGAGGAGACTATTCCTTCCTCTTTATTTTGTGATAACAAATCTGCCATTATGTTATCCTCCAATTCTGTGCTTCATGAGTTTACCAAGCATATCGAGGTTGACATACATTTCAGTAGAAAGAAGGTTCAGACTAGTATTGTGAGTCCATCATTTGTCTCTTCTTCTTAGCACACATGTTCACAAAGTCTGTCGGACTAACATTGCTCCAATCATCCATTGGCAAACTGCATTTGTTGAATATCTTCATACCAGCTTGAGAAGTGTTGAATCTAGGAATGTATATAGAATCTTTTTATTTTTAGTATTATGTATATAATCCGTAATTGTGTCAATCACTGATTTAGTGCCTTATTTATGTTGTTTCCTAAATTATATCATGAATTTATCATATATACATGGCCTCTACCTCATTCATTGGTAAGCCAAACCATTATTTTCATCATTTTGTTTGTAAAATAATATTTATTATTGTTAATTTTGAGTAATACAAAATTTAGACAAAATTTAGTTAAATGGTTTAATTTGTTTAGATTCAACCTACAATTCACATTTAATGCCAAAAATAAAGGTATAAATTAAAATTAAATGTCATTATATTAATAAAAATATATATAAAAAAATCCAATGAAACTAATATCTGTATTAGAAGAAAATACTATTTCGATTGAGGTACGGCTAGTGTACATATTAGGTATGTCTGGGGTATGGAAAAAAATTAAGAACAAAATAATTGGGCACGGGTCCATACGAAGTACCAATACTTGGTAAGTACTCCATACGAATATGGCATATTTATCGAAGTACCCATGCTTCATAGGGTTTCAATCCATTGCCACGTGTTGTGTTTTTTCAAAGTCAATAAAATATTGCACCAAAATCAATGAAATCGATGAAAAATATATGGTACACCATAAATAAATAAAGATGAAAGCCCAAAACTGACCATAAATGAATTCTTCGTCCCATCAATTACTTAATTTGCAAATTGGCCTAACGTAATTCGTGAATTTACAACGAATTTGGGCCAAATTCGCAGGAGCAGTAGTCCCCTCACGCGGACTAGGTGACTTTTTTCTACATCATATATTTTGTTACTTCAGTTCAAGTCTTTGAATAACACATGTAGACGTCGTCATATACCTCATTTATATTACACGTAATATAATTTCACATTAATCCAGTCCAAAATTGCTTGGTTTTTTCAAATAGTAACACTAACAGATGAAGCCCTAAGGTCGGACACCCTCAGTGCATCTGGAACAACAACCCCTAATCCATTTCAAAATTGGTTGGTTTGTCCAAATAGTAACACGTACATAAACTAATGAAGCCCTAAGGCTGGACAACCTGGATCTGTCTAGAACAAAAATTACGGGGGGAGAAGTTGGAGGAAAAATGTATTTGGAGAAAAAAAAAAAACACGATGGTGTAGGGCAATACAGGCCAGACTGTAGGGCAAAAATTACCACCCTTTTTAATTGAAAACACAATGGTGCATAAGACACGCTATCAGACACAATCATTCATCAAACCAACAGCTCAAGAAACATATCAGTAAAATTTATGCGAAAAAAAGACTTTCTTTTCAGTTTTAATTTGGTATATACCAGAGAAGGCACTTATCAACGAAGATACACACCTTGAACATTCCTTCAAGTTTATTGGTAAACTGGCTGCCACACTCGGTTTTCAACTGTAATAATGAAGGAAACTTCTTAATATGATCAACAGGTAAATAATGTTTGACAAAATAAGGGAATAAAAGATTTATTATTATTATTATTATTATTATTAGAAGAAGCATCCTTCACCTTAGAAATCATGGACTTCTCTGAATCAATGGAAGCGCTCTTTCCCAGTAGTAGCCTTTTTGCAAGATCCTTCTTGTAGAATGCTTCAAACACATCCTTACCCTAATACACAGGAGATAAAATGAAATATGATCCCTCACTATTCTTTTTCTTTTTTTCCCCCTCTGGTGAGATGGAGAACTATTTTAGATACCAATGCCACAACACTTTTACCATTGTGCTACAATGCCATTGACTATCTCAATGTTATTTATTTTGATTACAAAATAAGAGAGAAAATTCTTAGCTAACCAAAATTATGAAACAGCATGAATAGGAATGGTACTGGTGTTCAAGAAAGGAAAAAATAAAATAAAAAAATAAAAAATAAAGAATAGTACTGCAAATCTAATGCAAGTTCAAATTCCATGAAGAGCATATACCTGTATAAACCTGAACAAAACCAAGACTTTGTCTAGTGTACCCTCTAATTCCTCCTCAGATGTACCCTTATTCCCAGCACGAAGCTTCTCATCCAAAAACTTTGCAATCAATTCAGCAGGCCGGTTCTGTTACAAATCACGACGACATACTTTTACTTTCCAGATTTGAAGAATAATACTCTGTACTTATCAAAAAAAAAATCAAGTCATATGTGATTGCAAATTAACATGCTAATGACTGATAAGAATGTTGGTCCTGATTCGCAGGCATGAAACATACACAAGATATCATAGGTCAGTTATCCTAGAATAAGCCTTTTCAATGTTTTAAGTCACCTAAGTCTACTATACAATCTTTCTCAGGTGTTAACCCCTACATCTACTTTTAAAACCGAGGACAATCTACAATACATAATCATCAATTATGAGCCAATATATGTTTTCAATAAAAAGGTAAATACAACCATATGGGGAAGACTCCTGTTTTGCTAAAGAACTACATAATCTTGTGGGTTGGCTAAGATGGTAGAAAGTTGAGTGCCTTCATGCACGGCAGATGTCATCATAATACCACAATTATGTAGCCTAGTAGTTCTCTTATTTAGAAAGATAACGTCACATGACCAAGCATTGTGGACACAATGTGTGATTTTTCTGTAGTGCAAAAGTGATCATAAATTCAGTTAGCGACTCTTGTGTTACTATCAAGAATCATCTAACAATAAAACTACTCATGGTATTGTATGACATAAGGTTGATATATACAAGTCAAAAACAAGAAAAATATAGAACTAAAACGTTCCTAACACCAGAGTGAACTGAGTGATCACAGAAGCAAAAGGTTGTATCATCATGTATGAACCCCATAAACTTGAGAAGCACAGAAAAATATACACATCTGTGTTGAGTCGTGTGAGCCTGTGCTCACGGAAAGATTTTTTTTATTGGAATAAAAATAATTCCCCAACAGACATTCAGAAACTCCTTTTTTTATTGGAATAAAAATAATTCCCCAACAGACATTCAGAAACTCCTATTTTCCTTCTGTATTCTAGTATGTTCCATCCTCTTAGCAGTCGGCTCCTTGTGCTCCACCTTCCGATGCCTCTTCCTATTTTCAAACAAATTATATGTTTCTTCTAAGGGAAATAAAAACACAATAAACTCACAACATACATCACACAGATTACTTTGAATGGGGAGCAAGCAATACCATTAATCAACCTTGGGGTAAGTGAGGAAGAGATGACCAAATCCATGACCCACAATCATGTAGAAGAGATACTCCACAACATGTCACCCTAGGAAGGTTGGAAAATCCAAAGGCAAGGCAAGGTAGGAGAAAGGAAAAAGAATGGAATTGTCTTCACAGTCCCACTACCCACTGTCTCTGACATCAAGCAGTGAAGGAAAGAGACATGGCACTTTCCACTACTAATGCATAGAGGGGAGAGAGAGAGAGAGAGAATGCTCATTTAACCAACACATCCATCTCCATTAAAGTGACTAGAGCTGTCAATGGGTCAAATTAATTCAACTCTGCATGTAATTACCAAGATCTCAGGTGGAATCCGAATCCAATCATTCCCATTATAATACTAACCAAGTTGAAATTCAACAAAATATTTAAAATTTATTCTGATTTCGTGACAAATATAAAAATCAGGGCTCTAACTCAGTAACTATTTCATATTAGATAATATCTTAACTTTTTGTACACTTTTCGTTCCAGCATCAGTGAATGAGAGTTGTAAAGCAACTTTCCGTGGGACAAAAAGAAAGGAATTCTGAGTAATAGTATATGGTGTGCTATTACAGATTAGGATATGGTGCACTCTTCCATGCAATCAGGGGGGTTCAGAACTAGAAGGGTGGGGAAGTAGAATCAAGCGTTCAGAAATATCCATTAGTGACAGGTAAATTGTGCAAGAGTTAGCAACAAAGATAGTAGTAACTAGGTGATCCAATCATCATGACCATTTTTTATCTTATGGTATCAATTTATGAAAGGGCATCAAAAGTGCTTGGGATGCGTATCCGAAAGGAGCAAAACATGTCCTGTTTGTTGTAATGGAAGAATATGGTGTGGTTTTTACATGATCTAGTGTGGAGGCTCTTCACTGAGGATGGCTTTTTGTCTTTATATTGCAGTTGAGGGATGCATCTGACAGGATTGTTTGATGATCAATGGTCAGAGGATTATGTGGGATGTTTCCTTTTGGCTGGTGCATGATTGTGAGCCAAAAAGGTGACGGAGTCATTCTAGCTTGTGTATATGGTGGATAGACCAAAAAGAGGGTGGCTAAGACTACATGGAAAGCTTTCACAATCAAGGTCTGAGTTTAAATTTATAATCAAGTATTGATAAATGAAATCGAATGTCAGCTTGCTCGAGCTCGAGTCAAGCTTAGAGAGCATAGCTTAAAATCAGCTCAATGGCAGCTGACTAGGCTCACGAGCCAGCTCGGTTGACAAGCAAATGGGTTTCAAAATCCAACTATATGAACACTTGTCAAAATCTTAATTACCCTGTTTTGAAAAAAGTAAAGTGAATCTTTTAGTTCAACACTAACCGAATACTATAGAGAACTATTTAAAGATGTTTACAACAAAATAAAAGGTAAGACAGTGACAAGTTTCATAAAAAAATAGTTCAATGACATCACACTAAAGGAATCAATCAAACTAGGAAGCATGAAGATTTCACAATGGATACCATGTGTCTCCAACATTGATTGGGTGCAAATGCACGTCCATATGTCATTCACACTGTGACATGTCAATTTTTTAAATTAATATTTTTTTATTTTTTTTTGTAAGACACGTTGGGGACCCTTCAAAGACACGTGTCTTGTGTCTAGATATACCTCAAGACACCTTAGTGGTCTTTTTCATAATTTTTTAAAGCTGATTTGGGTCAAAGTAAAATATGTGGAAACAAAGAGGGGAAAAGTGGGAAAAATAAAAATACACAAACGTATACAATGATGCCTTTCATATCTCTGTGCCAAAAATTTATATTCATAAACAAAATAAATATAACTAAATATATATATAAAGAATTGTCATATCCCCCATCATGCCTATATCCTAATTTTTTGAAAATTGTTGTCCCGTGTTCGTGCTTCTTAACAATCAAAGTTTAGCTTGGTTAATAGAGTAATTTAATATATATATATATACAACACATAAGCATCAGATGCATGAAAATGCAATGTTCAAAGCTAGCAAATAGAAACCAAATTCCATAAAATTACACATGTTGCTCCAAGGGCAGAGCTAGGGTTGGATCAGAACTGGTATACCAGTCTGAATAGTCAGTTTGCTCCCATTTTTTTGTAACTTTGGCTCAGGTGCTAGTTTAAAAAATGAAAAAACCATTCAGTCCGGTCCTTTTCACAAATTTTCCGCCAGTCACTGAACCCTTATAAGAGGACTAACAACAGTTGAACAAGTGTTACTAGAAAAAGTTGATACCTTAGCAAATTACACTTTGGAACACATGTTCCAAAACATGGTACACTTTCATTTCAATGCAATAACTTTGGCAATCCAAAGCGATCCCAAAAGTTATGAACTAAAATCTAAGGTGAGTGAAATTTGAACATAACAAAACATAAAAATCGATCATGATGGTCATAGAAATGTGTTGCCATATGATTAATTTGAGAAAAATAAAATAAAATAAAATCAAATTCTCTAGACTAGAAGGAGCTTAAATTCTTGTAGTATAAACTATTTTGAACATGTGATGCAATGTGTTCCTGTTCCCGTTCCCGTTCCCATTCCCGTTGCAAGTAACATAGAGTTAAACTTGCGACTACAAGGACAGTATATTCGGTTTTCTAACCAATAATATTCTTGTAGTTGCAAGTTCAATTCCTGCTAGTTCTCCCTACCATGCATTTTTACAAAATAATATATGTTACGGTTTAGTTCGGCTCAATTCAGAAACAGGTAAAAAAACGTCAAACCATGAAACAAACTTGACTGAACAGTTTATCCATTTTTAAAACCATGACTAGAACTAAAGCTACAAAAAATTGGACCAAACTGATAGTTCGAACAGTTCATCCAGTGTACACCCCTAAAGAAAAATGCCTAGTGAGTGGAGAAAAAGTATTTTAGTACCTATATAAAAATAAAGCCAATATCCAAAATTACAACAACTATAAATGTATTAAGTTAATAAAATGAAATTATGGAAGAGAATGATTGAACATTGCTTAAGGTTGATATTATAACAACAGTGTCAAAAAATCAATTTGGACCAATCCCAAGGGGTTGACCTCGTGGTCAAAGTTTGGGGTCTAGGAGTGTGCTCCCTCTAAGGTCTCAAATTCGAAACTTCCAAGGAGCAAATAATTTCTTGGGTCCAGCCCATACAGGGCTTTGCCCCACCTTTACTTGGGCCCATTGCTAGTGGACGGTGGAATTGATCTCTCGGATTAGTCGGTCCAGTGGGACGGATACCAAATTATCAAAACCCAAAAAAAAGTGGCAAAAAATTAGTTTGGATCTATGCCCAATATATCAACCATGGAAACGATATATTTACTACGAAGATTAATAGAAAAGTATAGAGAGAAATTGAGGGATCTACAAATGATTTTTACAGATTTAGTAAAAGCTCATAATAGGGTGCCTAGAGATATAATATAGGCTTGTTTCGGGGGGGGCAATTGTAACGAAAGGATATATTGATGCGACAAAAATTATGTAAAATGTAGTTGTGAGTACAACTAGATCACCTGCAGGAGAAACTAGTAAGTTTCCAAACACAGTAGGGATGCGTCAAGGGTCAAATTAAGTCTTTACCTATTTGCCTTCTTAGTCATGAATAAATTTACTAAACACATTCACGATCATGTCCCGGGATTTATGTTATTCGCAGATGATATTGTTCCAGTGGATAAAATTAAGGAATTAACACTAAATTAAAAATCTGGAGAGAAGCACTAGAATCAAAAGGGTTTAAAATTCATAGAAATAAAACCAAATATATGAAATATAATTTTAGTGACTAGAGAAGCAGAAATAAAGGAGAAGTTAAGATTGAAACCGAAAGATAACAACTAGTGACCGTTTTTGTAACAAAGGTTTAATTATTAATAAGGATGGTGAGGTTCGAGATGATGTGATTCACATAATCAAAGTAAGTGGCTCAAGTGGAGAAATGTGCCTGGCATATTATGTGATCAACAACTACCAATAAAATTAAACAAATAATTTTGTGGAACAACTATAAGGCCAATGGTGCTTTACAAGACAATACTACGCAACTAAGAAACAACACTCTCATAAAGTGAGTAAAGCTGAGATGAATGCCTGGATGGATGTGTGATAAGACTAAAAAAGATAAAATTAAAATTGAATACATTTATGAAATGGTAGAAGTACCACTAATTGAAACTAAGTTGAGATAGAACAGGCTAAGATAATTTGGTGATGTACAACGAATACCTATAGATGTATCAGCTATAAAGCATGGACTCCTCTCCGAGGGCTTCATACCAATGTCGGACACGCAGTGGACATGTGTCCGACACGCAACAAAGAGTGTCCCCATTTTTTATTGATTATTTTGCAGCCAGACACGTTCGGACACGTTCAGGATCAATTTCATAATTTATAAAACTTCTGTGGGGTCAATTTGTAAAAAAACAAAAACAGAACAATATCTGCCCTAAATCGAGTTAGGACAGAAATGTGCCTGACATATTATGTGATCGACAAATACCAACAAAATTGAACAAAAAATTTCATGGAACAACTATAAGGCCAACGGTGCTTTACAAGACAATACCAAGCAACTAAGAAACAACACTCTCATAAAGTGAGCAAAGCTGAGATGAATGCTTGGATAGATGTGTGATGAGACTAAAAAAGATAGAATTAAAATTGAATACATTTGTGAAATGGTAGGAGTACCACTAATTGAAACAAAGTTGAGATAGAACAGGCTAAGATAATTTGGTCATGTACAACGAATACCTGTAGATGTATCAACTACAAAGCACTAACACCTCTCCGAGGGCTCCGTACCTGTGTCGGACATGAACACGCGTTGGACACACAGTGGACACGTGTCCGACACGCAACAGAGGGTGTCCCCATTTTTTTTTTTTTTTTTTTTTTTTTTTTTTTTTGGCAGCCGGACACTTTCTGGACACGTTCGGACACTTTCGGGACACGTTCAGGGTCAATTTCATAATTTATGAACTTCTATGGGGTCGATTTGTAAAAAAACAAAAACAGAACAATATCTACCCTAAATCAAGTTAGAACAGAAAAACATAAGAGAGAGAGAGAGAGAGAGAGAGAGAGAGAAGACCTTGTCGCTTTTTGGTGGTCATTCGTCGCTCGTCGACTGTTATCTAAGGTACACCTTCGCTGCTCTTCTTCATTCTTCTTCTTCTTCGATCTTCTTCTTCTTCTTCTTTGATCTTCTCTCTCTGTCTCAGTCGTTGTCTCTCTCTCTCTCTCTCTCTCTCTCTCTTCTCCTTTAAGTTGAACTTCTATTTTTTTTTCTTTTATTTTTTTTCCTTTTAAATGGTCAGTGTAACATCTCTCTCTCTCTCTCTCTCTCTCTCTCTCTCTCTCTCTCTCTCTCTCCTATTTTTTTTTCTAATTTCATTTTATATTTTCTTTTTTCTCCCTGTGCCTCTATTATTTGAATACATAATTTTTTTTTTTATTAGTTTTGTTAATTTTAATAATGTGTTTATTAATTTTATTATAGGAACCAATTTTTAATTCTGAAACAATGGCTACTACGGGTGGTAGTTCTAATGATATACCTGATGATGATTTTGATGAGAACAAACCATTGTGAAAGTATATAACTAAATTAGCAAAACTTGGGGGAGGAGGAGGAAATTACCAATTACAATGTAATTTTTGTAATAATACACTGTAATTTTTGTAATTTTTTTATAATTTTATGACATAATAAATAAAATTAATTATATATATTGAACATGTGCCCAGCATGTCGTGTCCCCCATTTTTTGAAAATTTGCGTGTCTGCGTGTCCGTGTCGCGTCGTGTCGCGTCGCGTCGCATGTCCGTGTCCGTGCTTCATAGTGTATCAGTAAGAAAGAGTGATATAATCACTACAAATGAAAATGTCATGGGAAAGGAAAGACCTAATCTAAAATGGGATGATGCAATTAAAAAATTAAATAATTTATTTATTAAATTTAATAGAGCATATAGCCCTTGACAGAAAAGAATGAAAAATATTATTCACTTAGCCGACCCCACTTGAGTGGGACACATGGCTTAGTATGAAGATTTTTATCCAAAACTTTAGGATATTACCCTAATGGAATTAAAAAACATAAAAACTAATCTATAGATTACACAAATTGACCCCAATGGAATAGGGAAAGAATATATAAAAACAAACTTTTTGGTCTTAGAGATTTAACCCATCAATCTTCAAAAAACCTCATCGCTAAACGCTAGCCTCTAGAAGGTTTGCAAGTTGGCCCGACTAAATCAAGCATTTCAAAAGGAATTGTTTTTTTTTTATTTATGTAATTGAAGGTTTTCAACCCATTGGCATCAAATTCAATTGTGGCACCAAATTCTGCTTTATCTCTCTCTAAAATGTGTGTGATTCATTATGTTGATTTATTTGCCAATTTTTGAAGTTTTAGAGCATCTCCAACACTGCATCAAAATTTTCATCAAATTTGAGTAAAAATTTGATGAAAAGTTTGATCTGATATCATGCACTCCAATGGTAAATTCAAAATTTTCATTAAATCTTGATACATGCCCGGTTGTCTAGGAAGATGTTTGGGAGAACGTTCGGACATGAGTAAAAATTGACGTTCAGATAAAGAAAGCTCGGTTATCCGGGAGGATGTCGGGGCTGACATCCGGCCCAACAGCTACCTGCAAAATTTGATAAAGGATAAAAGCTTCCTTGATTTGATGAAAGATTTGGTTCTCCCTTCATTTGATATCAATTTGATGAAAGCCTTGGAGCTAAGTTTTAAGGCGTTTTTCATCAAATTTAAATTTGATGAAACATTTGATGAAGGATTGGAGATGGCCTTACAGGAACTAGGATTTTAATTTTAATTGGATGAGCTCACACACTTAGAAAGATATTCAATTTAACCTACTATTTGTATTTATGAATGGTATATACATAACCAAATTTATCATATATTGATTTTTGATGAATCACTTGAATTTTATTTTTAGTTTTCAGGGGTTATTCTTTTTTGAACTTTTTTCTATTCTTTCTTTCTTAAAATATACCTTTTGGTCTTGTAGTCTTGTATAGATTTCATATTGCATTTTACTGCAAAACTATTTATTTATTTCTTTTTATCTTTCTTAACCTGCTATTTGAATAAATGCTTGTTCGAATTGTGCATCAGATTTATTAGTTTTCTATATTGTCGAGAATGCTTGTTTGAATTGTATGCATTATTGAAATCCAATTTGAATCAACTGCATAACTGAATGGATGATGGTTGGAATGATGATTGTTTGGTTATAACAAAAAAGATGTGTTTGATAGCATAACTAATAAGGTCATGCATCAATTTCAGAAAATGAAAACTCACCATGGACAATTGCAAAGTGTAGATATTTGCTTGATTTTTGTTGAAGCAATAGTATTAATGTCGTAGATTTTGTTTTTACATGTAACTTGACAAATTTTATTAGTTTTGTAGTGATTGAGAATATATAAAATTACAATGCATCATGTGGAAGTTTTTTTTTTTTTTACAACAAATACAAAAAGTTATAAACAACCATACACCATCACCTAACCATAAAGAGAGTCTAAAAAATATTAAAAAGAACACAAATCCAGCTCCACCTGCCTCGAGACCCCAGCTATACAAGACTCACATAAATCTCTATTTCAGACAACCCACCGACTCGTCCATCCCCTAGAAAACCCACCTATTGCGCTCCAACCAAATAAACCACATTAAACACAACAATGCAAGATCCCTCACCTTCCCTCGACACTTCCCCACCCGACCCCCTCTCCAACTCCAAAGGACACCCACAACATCCTTATGTTGCACCCAAACCAAATTGAAAATCGAAAAAATCAACACCCACAATTGATGAGCAACAAGCCAATGAATGAGCAAGTGAGAAACTGATTCCACATCCCTCCAACACATACAACACCAATTCACCAAAATATGACGATGGTAAATAAGGTTATCAATTGTCGAAATCCAATCTAACGCCGTCGTCCACATGAAAAAAAAACTTTGGAAGATGCACCAACAATCCACACCTTCCGCCACAAAAACTCCGATTTAGCCCTCCCTTCTAAAACTCAATACAAGGATGAAACTCATAACACCTCTTTGGCCCTCTAATCCTCCCCCTCCCCCTCCCTCACCCCACGCGCACTATACAAGAGTCTCAACAAATCCACTAGTTGCTCAACCTCCCACTCCTGAACCAGTCGCCAAAGGCGCACATCCCAAAATACCTTCTCCCTTCCCCTCCCAAGCCAAATAAGAAGCAACTATCGCATGCTTATTAACCACATTTCGATAAATAAATGGAAACCTAGAGCATAACGACTGCTCTCCACACCATAAATGCATCCAAAAACACACCCGGTCCCCCCTGACTACCTGAAAACGGACCCAATTCCAAAACTCTCCCCGCCCCAACCAAATGCCCTTCCACAAACCCCCACCATGTGGGCCTACCACTGCCCTCGAACACCAATCCCACAACCCGCCCCCATACTTTGCCGCCACTACCTTACGCCAAACATGCTCCCTCTTCCATGCAAACCACCAAAGCCACTTAACCAATAAAGCCTTATCAAACAACACCAAACTCCTCAACCCCAAACCGCCCACCTCAGGACTACAATGTATCGTGTGGAAGTTGATTTTGATAGGTCATGTGGAAGTTGATTTTAATTGGTTGTGTAGAACTAAAAATTTTACATAATGGCATTGATGATGAATTGTTGAATGATACCTCGGAATCAAGGTTTTAAAAAGCGGCCGCAACCGTTACGCAACGGTTTTGGCAGTTACCGCCACCCGTTACGGCCGCTTTTGCAGTGTAATTGAGATTCACACATGTGTCGGCCGTAGTGGCTGCTGTAGCGGTCGTAACGGTGCCGTAACGGCCTGTCACTCACCGTTACGTAACAGTTCCAAGCTGTTTCTTTCGAAAAAACACACAAAAAAAAGTTGAAAATTGGGGAAGAGGGATAGAGAGAAGAGGGAAGATAAAGAGAGAAAATAGAGGAGCAAGGGATAGAGAGAGAGAAGAGAGAAGATGAAGAACATGTTATTGATTTGTTGAAGCTATAAGACCTATGTTATTCTATTCAGCTATTATCACTCAACCATTTTGTTTGTGTGTGTCTATCTATATGTTGTTTGAAAATAATAATAATAATAAGTGTGGTCGTTATCTATCTGGCTTGATTAAAATATGTATATATATATTTAGACTCTTATTTATTTTCTTACTTTTGTCATTGTTTATCTTATATATAATAGTTAGTAATTGATTTTTTGTATAATATAAAGTCATTAATTATTAAAATAAAATGTAAAAAACTCAGTTTATAGTGATTTAAGAATATGAAATATATTGGATCATACTTAAAAATTTACAAAAATTGATCAATATTTATTTTTAACCCAATAAATATAATCATGGAAAAAAAATATGCGTATCGGTAAGTTTTTTTCAAATTGTGCGAAAAATAAAAAAATTTACGGTTCCGGTTACCGCAACCGTTACACTACGACCTTTACATCCTGCAACCGCAACCGCGCCACCGCCACCGTTACGGCGACCGCAACCGCTTTTCAGAACCTTGCTCAGAATGAAATTCTAGGCTACGCTATTGTGTGCCCCCCTCTCCCCCAACACAGACGAAAAATGTTCACGAAACTACCAAGCCAAGTTTGGTCATGTATGGACTTAGATTGTTTATTAAGGCCTCGTTTGGGAACAGGCTATTTTAATAACTTTGTAGTTTTTTGGTTAAAATATGAGGTAAAAAAATTAATATATTTGGAATGACTTTTTAGTTTTTTACAAAAAGATGTGCAAAAAGTGGAGAGAAAATAGAATCTTTAACTTTTTGGTATAGGTTGTTGTCTTTTTAATTTTTTTAGTAACTTTTTAACTTTTAAGCTAAAACAGTGAGTTGCCAAACGAGGCCTAAACGAGCCAAAAAATTGAGCTTCATATCAATTCATTAGACTAGTAAATAAGCCCAAAAAAGCTTATTCTTTTAGCCACACTCGAATTGTTCATGAATATTTGGTTCAGTGTAGTTCTAGGCATCACCAACTAATACCTCTATGTTAAAGACAAGGATGTTTTTTGAAAATAAACAAATATTTAAAACCCCTTCAAAATTCATTTGTTTATTTCCTCTTTCCCACTACTTTTGGGCAGAAAATTGGCTTTCTTGGGCTGGAAGGTTTACTCTGCCTCCACTTCCCTTCCTACCAAACAAAGAAAAACTACAATGCCCACCCCCAAGCCCATAGGGAGTTTTCCCTCCTACCAAACAAAGCACCAGGGATAATAGAGACTCCATTGTACAACTTTACATTAAGTTTCTTATTCTACAAGTTAATAATGATTTTGAGAAGATATACTGACCTGTCGTAGATTAATGAGATGCTCAAATGCATCTTTAATAGAGATGCAAAATGCTTCATTCTTAGAGAAGCTTTCTTCCCATATGGTATCAAGAGATGCCTTGAATTCTAAGAGGCAAGATACCATATCTTTGTCTTTCTCTTCATCCATGACAATGCCCTGCCCAGTTCTCCGGATGTATGAGCTAAGTGCCTGCCTTAATGATTCAAGGGCATTGACCCTCAAGAAAAGGAAGTACATCCTCTGAAGATCCTCAATACGATTACCATCCATCAGCATCATGAAACCCTGAACCAATCAGGAAAATAAAAAATGGAGTAACTAATCCAATGGAAATTCTCGCACTCATTGAGGTGCCAGCAAGAAATAACTGAAAAAAGAATCATAAAGTGATAACAATTCAAACCTTATCAAGAATTGCAGATATATGGCGTTCAAGGAGTTGCCTTTCTGCAGTTGCTACCAGTGGCTTTCTTGTACTTGCATCCAAATAGAGTAAGCATCTTTCATGTTCTTCATGCAACCTTATCTGCAAAAAAAGATTATCCTCACCCAATGATAACTCCAAATCATGAAACACGATATCAAATTAACAATTTCCTTCGGCTAGAATGCGTAAAGTAAATTACACAGTGCAGAAGCTAGAGAGAAAATAAAATAAGGTAAGAGATACAGCACTCATGACCACTTTAGTACTTGAAAAGAGGAGCTAAAACTGGGGGGGGAGGGGGGGACAAAGCAGACCTCCACATGCTTCAAGTAGTCTGGAACATCAGATTGCTGCATGTATTTGACACCTTCAGCAGCATAAAATTCAGATGTACGCTTGAGGAATGGCTTCTCAAAACTCTCTGAGTAAATTCCTAGAGCAGTGAACATCTTCAAAAGATGGTTAAGAAGAGTCCTATCAACTGCTTCACCTAATCTGAAAAGCCAAAGGAAGAATGCTGCACATTATAAGATAAAAAATAAGAAGAGTTCATCCTGACCTAGGATTGTTCATAGGAATGCTGCATCAACAATATGAAAATTTCTAGCAGCCATAATATCCATGCTTTATAAGTCCTGACAATATTAAAAATTGTATTTAATGGTACGCTTGCTAGAAGAGAGGAAAAAATAAAAAAAGGAAGACAACAGAAATTTTATCAATCACTTCCTTTCTCTTGTTTTGTTGGCTTAGTTGGAGAGAAGAGAAGAAATAACGAAAAATAAAAATCCCTCTTTCCCACAAAATCTTTGTAGCATATCAGAGGTTTTGGAGGGACATTTTAAATTGAAAGTTAGGTTCAACAAAGTTTGCTCAAAATATAATATAGACAGAGGAAGAAGAAGAGGATCAATTTTGGAATTTCACATGGAGCATGCCTTCGAATTCATATACTCATGTTTGGGGCTGATAATTCACACATTTATATATCAGTTGGCTGTTGAATTTTTCTTTTTTATGTTTTATCGGGTTTGAGGAAGGTTGTCCAATAATTTTCATTTGTTAGGTACAGGTTGGAATGTGGATGTGTAGATTGCAACATGAGTTCATGGATCTTGCTTGGTTAGATTGTAACAATGTTACCAAAGAACAGTAACAACCAAGCAATTTACGTTTTGGAACACTTCTAAAACATAGTACACTTCGTTCCAAGCGGTAAATTTAGCAATCCAAAGCAATCCCATAACTATTTCTATGTTTTTCATTAAAAGTTCTCCTTACTAGGAAAAAGGTAAGATATAACAAACTAAAATCAAGATGCAGCGGAGTTGTGGATTGACAAAATGTAAAACAATAGGTCTTAATGCTCATAGAACTGTGTTGTTGAACAATTAAAATGAAGAAAATTACACAATAATATAGTGGATGTCAAATTAAGAAGTTACCCTTATTATACCACATTTCAGAGCATGCGTTGTACCAAGCTCCAGTCCTGTTCCTTGTACCAAAACGATCTACATTCTAGGTAACATAGGATTATAATGGGTTGAGTGTCCAAAAGTCAAAAAATTGACTATCAAGTTTACTTAGCTACCAAGTTTAACGTTCCTACATGTAAAGTAATGGCCTTACTTGAGAGAGTTGGAGACTATGATATGTGAATTTTCCAAACCATTGCAAAGTTAATGCACTTCTCTATCTTTTTCTTCAACTTCTTATTCTTTATATTCTTCCCCTTGTCCTCTAAACAAAAATAACTAGATTACTATTCTCGTGAGACTATCTAGAGCACCTAAGCAATTCTTCTTTCAACCTCTAAACTCTCTTGTACTAGTAACCTAAGAAACACTGACACTTCTACTGAGAAAGTGTGTCATGTCCAACACTCTTCGAATACTACTAAATGCGTGTCCAACACTTTTTCGACTTTTAAAAAATCAAATTCATAATATTGGACACTATCAACACTTCACAGACACTTCAGCGACACTTCTTGAACCTTTCAAACACGTCCTATGTGACGAATACCTTCATAATAACAATGTTATGCATTCTTCAAAACACAACTTATACATTCTAAATATGTTTTGAAACATTTATAAGATAAACACATCATGTGTATTACAATGTTATATAATTGTTTTATATTAAAAGGTTATGTATTTCATAACTTAAACATCAAGATATCATTCATGTAGCAATTACATTAAATAAATTAATCATTTATATGACATATAATAAATTTGTAAAATTATAAATTTTTAACGTGTCCCAAGCATGTCGTGTCCTACATTTTTGGAAAATCGATGTGTCAGTGTGTCAGTGTCAATTTGTCTGTGTCCTATCGCATGTCTATGTTTGTGCAACTTAGCTAATAACTAACCAACATTAACCCAATCCTTACCTTTGGGCCTTTGATTAACTTTACACCGTAAAAGTAGTCATTCTCTAAGCTCTCCAGTAGCTTAAGTTCAGAAAATCCAGTAACATACAACTTTTGATATCAATCTAATTTCAACATTTTCCCCTCCTACAACCCATAGACTATCTCTTTGATGTGACCAAGAATAAGGACCAACTCTTGAGAACGAAAGGAACACGATTAAGCTTTAAGAAACAAATTTTGAGAGAGCCCTTTTTTTTTTGGGGGGGGGGGGGGGGGGGGGGTTGGAGTGGTGGGGGGGTGGTGGTTGGAGTTGTATGATTAAGTAGCATTTTTTTATTTAGTTTCGATACAATTTAGGATTTCTGTGATTAGGTGTATTTTTATTAGTTTACTTAGTTGCAAGGCAACATATTTGGAAGTCGGTGCTTGTAGGTTGCTTGTGCGTAGCTTGTCACCTACTGCTTGGTATAGTGCCTGCATGTAGGACACATGTCAATTGCTAGTTGCATGTATAGCCATGTGTCGCTTGTCATTGAATGGTTGCTATGAACGACATGTGTCACCAGTTTGTTATTGAATGGCTGCATTTTATCCATTTATCGCCTCATTTTTTTTCTACACGAAGTGATGTAGGATGAGTACGGGATTACTCTCCTACTACCAACAAACCCAAAATTAATATATGCATGCCCTAGGACTTGGGGGCAAATTTTAATTAAGTTTTATGTCTGAAATATAATAATATCGGAGTTTTAAGGATTTGTATGAGGTAATAAAGGAATATGAGTTTAAGCATGAATGAATTTTTGGGTTGTTCTAGAGGCTATACATAGTACCAGTGAACAATGTTTTGGGCTGTTAAGTGCAGAAATACGAGAAAGAAAAAGAAAAAATAACAAGAAGATAGTTCTAAGAATCACTCCTAAAGACTTTAGGCATCACATCTAAGATTTCATTGCATCACACAATCCATAAATAAAAAACTAAAAAAGAATTTTCAAACCTCTAAAAATGTTGTAAAAATATAACTCTATAAAATTACAAGCATTACACGACTTTAGAGACTTTCTTTTCTAACCAGAACTAAGATTCCAAAAGAAGAAACTACTAAACTTATAACTTCTAAAACCTATCTAAGACCAAACAAGACATAAATAAAAACTAATTAAACAACTTAACCCACAAGAAGATCATAGGCAATCTGCACAGCCCATGTCCAAAAATTCTACAAATTACCAAAATACTGACCCCAATTAAGTGGGACACAATGTTTCTTTTGGTTTGGATATATCAAAAAACAAAAACTGTTTATCTTATATTACATATTTTTATGTATATCTAATATATAATATATTCATAGAAACTAAATATTACATATTAGATAGTATATGCATTATATTTATTATATATAATATATCATAATAAATATTATACATTAGGTACATAATATGCCTTTGTATTAATATTATATTAAATAATATATAAATATATTTTTACCAACTTATATATAACTTTTTAGTCATATCATTACAAATATAAACTATGTTACATAGACTCACGTATGGGTGTTAGGTGCAAGGATGTGTCTCAGTGTCAGATTCATCTAATATCAATGTCAAGAACACCAAGATGGGACTTTATTTCATATTTTTTAATATACTTTAATTTTTTAAGGATAAAATGGCGCTTACAAACTAAAAAATAGCATTGAAGTATAAAATGGAAGTCTTGTGCATTAATTATGTAGTGAACTCAACTACTTATACATACACATATCCTATACCTTACTCTATATTACATGAACTCAGATATGAGTATCTGGGGTGAATGTGTGTCCAAGTGTCAAATCTTCATAAACTTAAATCTTGGGATATTGAGATATGTACCCAAAAGTTGCATATAGGTACAGAGATGCGTCATAGACACTTCTATATGTTGTGTATTGTGTAATATTCTTAGATAAGATGTACACTAAGCAAAAATATAATTGAAATTAAATAGTATTTAGGAAAACATAGAATTTCTCCTTCTCATCCACATGAGAAGCTAAAAATATTTCTTTACTAGCAAATGTGAAAAAATTAGAGGATCTAAATGTCTAAACTAAGTACGACACATATCTCACACCCTTACCCTAGTCATATCCGATGAACAAGAGTACTTTAGTAGAAATAATAGAGTCCATGTACCACAACCCTTGCCAACTGTCTAACACAAGTACTTATGTAATTAATATGTAATTTATAATATGTAAATTAAAATAAATATATATATAAATTAATATGTAATATATATTTATATATTATTACAATACATTTAATATGGGAAATTCTATAATACCATATGCCCCAGTTATGACATTTGTGGTCTTTTGTTATCACCTATTGTTGTGTTAGTTATGACTTATTGTAATTATTATTTTGATTATGATCAAAAAGGTCTTTGGTTATGATGTAGGACATGCCTAACATGTGAGTTAGTTAGGAGTAGTTAGTTGGTGGCTTATATGTGGAGAGGTAGAAATCATTTTGTAACTAACTTTGATATATGATAATTGATTGATTAGAAGATATTCTCTCTCTCTCTCTCTCTCTCTTCCCCTCCCCCCAAAAAAAAAAAAAAAAATCAGGCTATACCTTATGTGGTATTTGGTTATGACTCATCTTTTTTTTTTTACCACAAATATCATAACTTGCATATGGTACACACTCCAAAAGAGGTGTTTATGGCAACATGACCCATTTAATATATATATATATATATAAGATATTTCTTATTATATATAATATAGGGAAAATTACACTCATACACTCTATAGTTTGTTCATTGTCTCAATTTAGTACTTATAGTTCTAATTGCATCAATTTTATAGGTAATTCTATTCGCACACCACAGAAAATCTCAATACATACTATTTGTGTCATTCGGATATAAACTTTCAAAGAAAAGTCAAATGCCCAAACAACTATTTTTTATTCGAACGTTTATGTTTGAGCATTTGACTTTTCTTCGAAAGTTTATATTCGAACGACACAAATAATATGTACTGAGATTTTTTGTGGTGTGCGGTGCGAATAAATTTCCCCAATTCTATCCTTGAATTTTTCATATTGTGACAACTTAAGTCCAATTGACAATGCATGTCTAGAAATTGGACTGAAATCAATGGAACAATTAACCCATCTTCTAAAGTGATTGAGGGGTTGGCGTCGAATTTAAATGAGCCCTTTTCCATTGACTATTTGCCCTTGATTTCTATTCAATTTCTTAACAGATGCTATCAATTGGACTAAATTGACATGGTACAAAAATTAACGGGTAAAATTGATGCAATTGAAACTACAAAAACCAAATTGACTCGGGGCCAATTACAAGGACTAAGGGTATAATTTTCTCTATAATATATAGTACATAATATTTCTTTTATAAGTGACATATAGTATATAATAAATTATATTTAAAATAGTAAATATACATCAAATATATAAGAATAAATATCTAGTATGTATTAATTATTAAGATATATTATATAATATATTGTTTCTAGCACTGATCATTTCATGAGGGACCATTCCCTCCCTTGTAGAGTGGGAATGGGCATTCCAATGGATTAATCATTCCAATAGAATGATCATTCAAGCGTACATTGCTGACATGGGAAAGGTAAAGGGAAGCTAGAATGGGCATCATGTTCCCCTATATCAAATGTAACCTAAAGGAAATAATAAATGCACAGATGTTCATATAAAATTGCAGCAGTGACAGGCATACTTGCATAAATTAGACATTTAAACATGTGAAATTAATTAAAAGTCAAAGTTTAGACAACGTCAAAAGTTACCTTTCACTCTCAATCATTTTTAGAAGGCCAAATACAGTTTTGTGTTCAACTTCCGCAGCTAGAGAAAGATGTTTACGGAAAAGCTGCAAGCCCATGTCCCACAATGAACGCACATTTGGGGTTTGTTTGACATATGTTCTATCAAGATACAAGGCTATACCACGAATCATCAACATCTGATCACAAAAGTCCTGCCAGCATTTCTCCACTAGTGATAAGAAAACCACCAGATCTTCACTTTGGCCAACCAAAGATTGTAGTGTAGCAGATACATGTGCTTCACACTCCTTTTCAATCCGTTGATAAAGACTTCCCCCCATCTTGTGCAGGCAAAGGTCATTGACAGCCTAATAATAATACAGATGTTTAATTCATATTACAAGGAGCTATTGTATCCAAAACAAAGGAAAAACAATGTGTTAGAACCCACCTGATAAAGCTTCTCCAAGTCACAAGGATCTGGCTGCTTCAGGAATATGGCACTTATAGCAGACTTCAGTGTTGCCCATGTATTTTCTCAAAATTTGTGGAAGAGTTGGTTTAGCTTCAACGATATGAAAACAAAATGTAAGGCAAATAATATCAGGTCCTTGCGTCAATATATACTGTAGGAAAGTAAACAATATATTCTGTAAGGTGAGTTTAAGCTCAATTTTTTTGACAATTATTTTCGACAGAAGAATAATCTCAGTTATAAAAATATGGCGTCAGGGATTTTACTTCCCCCCCCCCCCCCCCCCGGCGGCCCCCCAGCAATTGAAAAGACATGACAAATTATCAGAGCTCCACAAAAAGAGGATAAACAATCCATTGAGGTAAATGAAACCATAAAGAATGGGTTTCTCTCTCTAGAGCTTCGCACAGTTGCCAACCATGGTGAAGGAGACACGATTTCCTAATTCATTCCATGGTCTTAAGACCACCCACATGGGCTAATCAATATGCTGCATCATTGAGGGTTGTTTTTCAGTCAGTTTTCCTGAGGTTTTCGATCCTTGGTCTCTGTCCAGGGATCTCTCTTTGCGGAGTGTCTGAGTCCGCTTGACGAGGTTCTGATTTTCGCTGGACCAAGGAACAAAATTTCGTTCCTTTTCCATCAAAACTGCTAAAACATTTCCTTTTTCTAGGAAACCGAAATGAAACATGAGTGGAATACCAAAATTCCAATGTTTCCACCAAAACACTATGAAACATACCAAAACAATGACTAGTTTCAACACCTACTAAGAATATTTAACATTACACATTTCTATTTGTCTATTTTTGTCAAAAGAAAAATTTGAAAATAAAGAAACACAAAAATAATTCATCAACTGAATTTGAGTTTGCTCGAATCACCCGAACTTGTGCATGCCGGTCGACCGCCCCAAACGACCAATGCAACCCTCGTCAACCGCCGTTGGCGGATGACTGGCCGGACGACCGACATGGGCGATTCGGGCAAGCCAAAATTCAGTGGATGTAAGATTGCTCAAAGAAACATTAAATTATTAGAGAATCTGAGAAACTAGAAAGATGAAAAGAGGAGATAGAAAGGAGAAGATAAAGCAAATATGATTTAAGTCACTTACTATCTTTCTTCGTTACCATAAAATACCTTCCCTTTTTATTCTTTCATTCCAACTACTTTTCGAATTTTGCATATTTTTAAATTCTCTCATACAATGGCAAACCTCTAACTAACTAAACCTTTTAACAACATGTTACATTATTTAATTATCAAGAAAGTATTGACATAGTTTTTGTTTCCAAACATTTTCAAATGCTCTGGCCATGTTTGGTTTGTGTTTTAAGATATTATTTCAAAAATAATTTTCTGGAGAGAATCTAGAAAATTTGAAATTTTGTTTGATTGTATATTTTGAAAATAGTTTTAGAGTTTCGGAATTTGGGATGATTTGATATTTTTTTTTATAGTTGAATAGATAGATGTGAGAGAAAAAGTGATTGAGAAGGAAAGAGGGGAGAGAAAAAATGATTGATTGATGTGTAGTAGAGAGAAAAATGATTTTGGATTTTTTTTTAAAAAAAAATTCAACCAAACATGTTTTTAGAATTTTTTTGAGAGACAAACCAAACATGCCCTTTAATTTTCTCTCATTTCCGAAATGTTTATGTTTCCAAGCTAATCAAAACAGAATGCCAAAATGAAATTTTGATCCTTGAGATGGACCAATTAAGGGTTCAGTGGAAATGCAGAGGTAGTGGGTTTTTGTTCCGTTAAACTCCTATTTTCTCCTGTTTTATGGTGAAGAGTCATGCATGGCACCGCCATGGACCAAAGCCGTGTTGATGAGACGCAGTGTAATGGAGCCTGAATTCACTGTTATTGCTATATCTTTTGGCATGTCTATCCAATTTTGATGAGGTTAGGTTTGGAACTTTTTTGTTTGTTTCAGTCTTTGAATAAAGGTGTAATCCTCAGTTGTGGTGGATGGTACTTGTAATTGTGGGTTTTTCCATTGTGAGGCCTGTGAGAATTAAACCAACAGTGAAAATGACTGCTCTTGCACTGGCTAGGGTCTTCCGTGGGCTAGTGCATGTTTGAAAGGTTATCACATGAGAAAAGGTGTTTGGGTTAGTTTGGTGGCCGGTTTTGGTTCATCGCAATCTGGTGGTCTGTTGTTGTGGCTGCTCGGAGTGCATTTGCTTTGCACACACAGCTGTAAGCATGGGCCTTGGGCAGGGTGTTCTTGATGCATGACTACTCCACCTACCTCCTTGATCAATTAATCGTGAACGTCCACGTGTTAACGCCTAAGAGATAGCTAAACTTTTGTGTGTATGGACAGGGGGCTTCCCACTGATTTTGTTTTGTGCGATCCAACTAGCATCCTCTTTTGCTTGACTGTGGTTGTGTGTGTCTTTTGGCACAAGTTCATCTCGTTGGACGTGGATCCAAGAAATAATTTCTATACTAACAAGTGTAAGGTTATCCTTCTACCTAGCTAATTGGATATTGATTGGTTTTTATTTTTTTGGTTAGATTTGATAGGGTTTACCTATGTCTTTGTGTGTGCCTTTTCAGGCAATGTGTATAGGTACGTGCACCAAGTTATCATGTAATACTGTTTTTTTGGTAATAAAAAGCTTACTTACCCAAAAACAAAAAAGAAGCCATAAAGAATTATTCTCTGACAGAATTTTTTAAGGACCCCTTCATGCCAAAAGACATCTTGCCTACACAATTCCAATTATAGAATCTTCACTACTACTATTCAGTTTTTTTTTTTTATCGGCAACAAAAAAATTATATAAAAAAAAAAAAAATGAGTACAAATAGAGGACAAGATGTCCTCTACAAAGAGTAGACAACATCAACTACCAAAAACTAAGACATAAATTAACCATCACAAATCGCTTTCCAATCTCTAGAAATAATAATAATAATAATAATAATAATAATTAAAAGGTGGAATAAAAGTGCACATGAAATCAATACCAGCAGCTTTAGTGCAACTTTAGAAATTTACAAAAATTCACATATTAAGTATTTTGGGATGAGACCAGAGCTCAAGAACTCCTAATATGTAGTTTTTAAGTATATGAATGAAGAGACAATTATATTTAACTTTTTACATATGAAAAATGAACTCTGCAGAAAATTCTAGAAATGCCTAGACTTGTGACTCCTAAAGTGTTACTAAAAACGAGCTGGTTTCAAACCCACAAACACTGTATCACACAGTCACAATATCCGCTAATATGAATCTAGAGCTCATAGGTTTACATGCAACCATATTAAACAATATATTCAGTTCAACAATATATCCCTATAACAGGTTAATACATGCAGTCAAGTTCCAATGACATGAATCATCACATAGACCTCTTCACTTGATATGCATGTTTATTCTTATATTCCAAGAACAATATATAGTCATGTTCAATATATATTTGCTACAAATAATCACATGCACCTGTATGAATTTGAAAGAGAACAAGGTGATTATTCCTCTACTTGTTGAAGTTTCTCTCTCTATAACATGACTGAAATGGCAGCGAGGACTCACCAATATGCCTCCTCTCCTCACTCTTACTCTTCTAGTTTTCTTCCCTACACCGAAGATGGCAGAAATCCTCTTCTTCCTCTCCCACTCTTCTTTTGTCATCTTTCCTTTGTCTCTCACACAGGTATCCCTCTAATCTGCCCTCCACTCACTAAGTTTTATAATTGTGGCAGTGTCACATTACCAACTAGTAAGTGTAGAAAGAGTCTTAATCCCATGCATATACATACGCAGAAATATTATATTGCAAATATAGAAGGCATGGGTTTGATTCAGAGTTTGGTGGGGAAAAGGGGCAGATGTGGTGATTGGGCTAGGTCCCTTTCTAGATGTGCATGCTGTCTTTGTGTTTTGTGATAAGCATGTTGGGGCCAAATGATATATCCTGCCCTTGGGTTTATTGAGAACTTTGTTAGGGACAAACTATATATTGCTCCTTGACAGCCTTCACATTGTGATATACATATGCATATCCTTTTGTGATAACAGAGAAAGTTATATGAGTTGGGTCATAGGAACATGTTACATGGGATGGGTAAAGTGGTTTTGGCTTTTATATTCTGGTGGGTATAGAAAGCTGAGTATATGGAGGCACTACGTACATGATATGCCATCTTTTTTATTTGCTTAATTGATGTAAACACAGTTTATTTTATGTTAGTTTTGGTGCACAGATGAATGATGCTTATTTTATTTGGTGGAGATTAGAAGATGGACTTGTGGAGGTTTTTATACGAAGCTTATATTCGGATTTAATTTTCTTTTTTATGAATGCTCCATGGGCCAGTGGCTGCCTTGCTCTACAATGCTATACTTTCTCATGGTGTAGAAATGTTGAAGAGCGGACATATGTCATCTTTTGTTAATTCTAATTCAATCATATTGTGGGTGGCAACACCTGAAGTGCAGACAATATACGTATATATATTTTGTAATAAATATATGTATATATAGTAAGAGAGAGAGAGTCTCCTAAACCTTATATTCACATCCAATCCATCAATTATGCATGTCAACATTGAAACTGGTGTCTTCAGAAGTTGTATTTTGGAATAGCAAGTCAATGAATTTTCATCTGATCGGCCTTAGTTATACCAAAATGTGGGTCTCCACAAACTCTTATTTTTCATCCTTTTCGTATGCTTTGCCCCACATGCCATTGCTCGAGAATGACACTACAAGGGGCACTTGATTTGCAATACATCTCATTACGCAGTCCTGAATGGTTCTATCATTTTATGTCAGTAAACTATTCCACTGCCAACAGTAACTTTGTCTGGATCCTTGAAAAGACACTGCAGTGGCATAGAGACACAGTTCCCAATAAAGTGGCTCTGAGTTGCAGGCTTGTAGCTTTCTTGAAAGTTGACATTCTCAACAGATCAATGATATAAAACAAAACACAAATAAAATAAAAGAAACGTTGTCCAGTACTGTCCTGACAGAGCATAATACAATTGTCATACTGGACTAGTTAACTTCCATTACCAAATCCTCCACTTTCAGGCCTCATGAAATTAGCTGAATTATTGAAGAATCCCAGGGTTCAAAGATGTGCTTTAACTAATTCTGGAAAATTCAATGCAACAAAAGAACATTTATGGGGAAGCATTTTAAGAATTAAGGACATTTCCTCTCTAACTTGTTTAATGCTTTTGTCTCCAACAGATGATGTGTAAAACACATCCACCCATGCAGTTTCATGTCCGACCAACCTACTACTCGGGTGCTCAACTAACAACAGCAATGAAAAACATTTTGAATTTATTTCTACAACAGTCCTTTTTGCATCAAACCTTTTTCAAAATCCTCAATATTAACAAACCACATATATAACTTCCTTCTTAAATAGATGCATTCAGTAAAACTCTCCTACTGTCTTGAAAATTCAAAGAGGTGCCTATTTTATATCTTTTTGATGATACTGAATAGGGGAATTTTGACACATCGGTCCTAAGCAAATGGACATTTCTTACCTATGCTAAACAGCATAATAAGCAAACAATTTGGTGCACATTGTATCTTTTAATGCTCCAGTTCTGAAGTCTTGAATCCTGTGTATTACATAATTTCTAAATTAAATTTTTTTTTATTTGGAGCATTTTTTTTTTTTTTTTTAATTAGAATTTGGGACCATCTTATATTGCTTGACAGTTGGGACATCTAACATATCTCTATCTCTATTCTTACCTTTGGTTAATACTGCAGCATGTTATTCTGGGAGGAGATTTACATGAAAATGAAGCAAAGACAATGTAAAACTTCAAGAATTCCTAGACACCATAAGTAATCAAAGATTGTCCTAAGTCATCAAAGGTGAAAAATATGATCATGCAATTTTGACCTTTAGCCCTAGGGCACTCCATTTGTGCATCTTGTTCAATGCCTCCCAAAACAAGCTATTAATCTCAGAACAGTGAGACAATACGTCACTAAAGTGGCTAAAACCATATACAAATTTATATAAAAAAGACGGGAAAAAAAAAAAAAAAAAAAAAAAACAGTAGGAGTCTAATAGAATTCTATATGTCATTATCAAAAGCCACTCACCATTTGACAGTCTCTAACAGACTGAAATGGAACAAATGATTTCAAAAAGCTAAAACCACTTTAAAATTTGGAACAACTTAGCCAAACTTGTTAACAATGAATCAATCAGATTGTCGCCATACTACATAAAACCCTAACTAAAATCCCACTGATAAGTTATAACTACTAAGTCAATGACGTTCAGAAGCGCAATGCCCATTACACAGGAATGCCCTATTTGATTCACTGAAATGAGATGTAATGTAATGGAATGGAATCAGTCCCTTACAATGGTGTACAATGATTTCATTTGTAATGTATTTTCCGTCAATTATTTAGTCAACCAAACATAGGAATGAATATTATGATAAAATGATCATTCTATTCCACTCCATTCTAGTGAACCCAACACTACCTCGCGAAGAGCCCTAGATACTGATCAATACCAACATAGCAAAATCAAAGCAATTCTAATTCTAAATATTAAATTAACATATGTTCACAAAAAGAACATTGTATACATAGCAAAGAGCCCTAGATATTGATCAATACCTGCAATTCCAAGTAGTAATGTATTAACAAAATGAACAATAGGTCTTTAGGTCCAACTGAACCACACTCAAACAAGCAATCGAGCGATCAAAACAATCAATAAATGATGAATCTTTACAAAAATTAAGCATATTAAAATATGAATCCATAGAGATCAAAGAAAACCTTTGAGGAGCTTGATGACGAGCTTCTTCGCAGGCTGAGGCGGCGTGGCCTTCTTGCGGGACAAATTGGTGGCGGAGCGGCCGAGTCCAGCGGCGGTGGGGTCGACGACGTCGTTTGGGTCGTTGGGATCTTGGATCATGGAGGAAGAGTGTTGGTGGTGTTGGAGGCCGTTTTTATTGTCGAGAGAACAAGCGACGGCCTGAGACTTGGCCTTTTTCATCGCCAGAAAATTAGCGCCGCCGCCGGAACTGCTGCTGGTGGTAGTGTTGTAGACTGAGCGCTTCTTGTTGTTGGCTTGAGACATAGAAGGTCAAATCAACAGGTCATTGTAAGAGAGAACCCAAACAGAAGAAGAGAAGGAAGAAACAAAGCTCCAGATTATGAGAGATAGACAGAGAGAGAGAAAGAGAGAGAGAGAGATTTACATTCCCTTTTATTTTATTTTTTTTGGGGTTATGATACATTACTATTTGTATAGGGGGTGTTTGGTAACGTTTACGTTTTCAGTTTATATTTACAAAAATTTTATAAATTGATTTTTGTTTATTTTTAGAAAAACATAAACTACAAACATGTTTGGTAATTGATAAAATGTTTAAAAAAATTTAAAAATATAAAAAAGAGTGAGAAATGGCAAGTGATGCCAAGTGGTCGCGGAAGACAGTGGTAGAAAGTAGTGACGGTGGGTGGTGGATAGCTGGTGGTGGTGGGTGGTGGCGGATGGGTGGTGGTGGTGGGTGGTGGGTGGTGGTGGTGGTGGTGGTGGCGAGTAGGTGGCGGGTAGTGGTGGTCGGTGGGTGGGTGACGGTGGCAGGTGGGTGGTGGATGGTGGATGGCTGGTGGTGGTGGATGGTGACGGGTGGGTGGTGGGTGGTGATGGTGGGTGGGTGGGTGACGGTGACGGGTGGTGGGTGGTAGCGAGTGGGTGGTAGTGATGGTAGTGGCGGGTGGTTGGTAGTGGCGGCAGGTGGGTGGCGGGTAGATGACAGGTGGTGGTGGTGGTGGTAGTGGTGTTGGGTGGGTGGGTGGGTGACGGTGGCGGGTGGGTGGTGGTGGTGGTGGTGGTGGTGGGTGGTGGGTGATGGTGGCAGGTGGGTGGTGGTGGATGGTGGTGGCAGGTGGATGGTGAGTTGTGGTGGCAAGTAGTTGGCGGGCGGTGGATGGTAGTGGTGGGTGGTGGCAGGTGGATGGCAGGTGGGTGGTGGGTGGTGGTGGTGGTGGTAGCGAGTGGGTGGCAGGTGGGTGGTGGGTGGTGGTGGCGGGTGGTGGGTGGTAAGTGGTAGCGGGTGGTGGGTGGTGGGCGGTGGTAGCAGAAGACGGTGGTGAAAAATGGTGGTGGGTGGTGGCTAGCTAGTGTTGGGTGGTAAAAAAAAAAAAAAAAACTGAAAACTCAAAATGGAAACACATTTTTTGTGTTTTCATTTTTTGACGAAATTTATAAACTGAGACCACTGATTTATAAATCAAAAAGTTTACCAAACAAGTTTTATTTGAGTTTTTTAAATTTTTGTAAATATAAACAGAAAACTGAAAACGTAAGTGTTACCAAACGACACCATAATATTTCTGGTTTTAGTTTTTAAAAAATATTTTTTTTAAAAAAATTCATATTTTATTGTTTTTAATGAATTTTTTAATATTTTAAGTAATTTTTTAATTTTTAGATGCACTTAATATAAATATACTACTAAGTGGTCATGAACTCCTTAAATTTTACTATATATAAAGTTTCGGGTTCTAATTATGTTTATTGCACGTTAATATTTGGGAAATGGATTGGATTGATATGGATCGGGTTGAGCAACTTGACATCGACCGAGCTGAGGTGAGTTTAGCTTTGTATGAGAGGGGTTCAAGAATATTATCATAAAATTTGAATGCCTATCGAAAAATTTGAAGATCGCTAAAAAATTCGAATTCTTTAAAAGTGGTGAGAGGCTTGAATTTTTCAACGGTCGCAACTAGAAACACAATAACAAAAAGATAATGGAGATAAGATATTAGGTAAAGAAGAAGACAAAGTAGTTAGAGAGAGAATATTGACAAGACTCTCCCATGGACCTCTTACTTTCACTCTCAAGGTAGATAATGGAGAAGAGAAATTAGTTATTTTCCAAAAATTGTCTCTCCAAAATCCATTCCCTTGTAAAGTTATGAGTGGGTGTTATTTATAGGCACCTCATGATGTAGGATGAAACCCATGTGCGAGGCACATGGAGAATATTCCCTCTAACTATCTTATCCGAGGATATGACCTCTTTAGGGATAAGGAAAACCCTAAAAATGAGATCAACCTCTTGGCGAACCCTTCTTCTTAGCCACACTTGACCAATGATCCCCAATCATTCCAAAGGGTCAGGGCTAATCCCAAAGGATGCCCTGCTCTAAAAGGGTCAGGGGTAGTTCAAGAGAATACCCTGCTGCAAATATTGCCAAGTCTTAGAGATCCCCTAGATCGTGTCACCTTTATTCGAGTATAGGCTAATTTAACCCAAGAGTGAATTTATTTCCACTTACCATCCTCAGGATCAGGTCCTTTGTTCAGACTCCGTCACACCCATAGTTCTGGTGTGTCGATCCCAAAAAGCTTTGAGCCCACAAGTGTTCTGGGATTCATTAACAAAGCAACTTCTAGATTGCGTTCGAATCTGTTCAATGCTAAGTGCTTCGAAATCTCTAGGTTCGTGGATCCAAACCCTTTAAAGTCTGAGCTCAAATAGGTCTCTAAGATCATGGTTCCGAGCCCTTTTAAGACTAAGCAAATACCTCGGAGAATGAATCTCCTTCGAGAGTTTTGTCTTTCTTGAAAGCAACAGTTAACCTTATCAAACATCCATATGATCTAGGCCTTCTCAGATGAGCTTGTTAGACTTTATTTAGAGATATAATCTTGTTGGGCCTCTCCAGTCCAATTGGTAGGCTTTTTTCTAGGTCCCTTCAATAAAATTCATTTGAAGTCACTTGGTGACAATTTCTCAGGACCCATTAATTTTTGGGCTTTCTGATTAGGTAATGTCCCAAAATAATAGCAACAACACACCTCATGATATTCAAAGGAAAACAGAAACTTACGTAATATTAACCTTCTATTGATATCCTTTTACCGTACAAAAGATAACATATGCATGTATACATTCATAAATTCTAAATTCTAAATCTATAGCATATGACATGTGTAAGCGAACAGGAACAAAAGAAAATACAAATAAGTTAATGCCTTAATGACTATATCTTTCCAAGTCGATACTCAGGTACAACAAAATGAGTTGAACTCCATACATATAAAGCTCAAAGCTTGTACAACAAATATTTACACAAAAGAAACAAAAAGAAGCCCTTGGCTCCAAGGTCCTCCCAAGCTACGTCCTTGGTAGAAGCATACCATCAGCACCTGAAAATTGTTTGCCACATAAGGTGAACTAAAACCCAATAGAGATATTTAAACACAATGAATGAAATTTAACAAAGTCATATGGTAAATGCATATGGATGCCATTTGTTAAAAATGTTACGCATTCTCTTTTCATAAGCAATGCAATGCCATAGTTATATATATAAATCAATACTTTTTAAATCATAAAACAAGGCAGTAGATACAAAACACTAGGAATCTCTAGGTACATGTCTACCAGTAAGCTATACAAGTACTACCAAAGCCATTTTACTCGGTACTAACTGGAAGGATCGACACCTAACTGCGCAAGTTTCTGGACTTTCACTAAGGACACACAGACCAACATAATAAACCACAACCACATCTCTTAACTAGATTCACTAAGATATACACCCATTTTCTCAAAGCGATACATTTTCAATGCTTAAGTATGAAACAATGCTCAATGTAAGATGTATGAGTGGTTGAATTCAATTAAGCTAATCCACATGCAATGTCTACAATAATCAAAATTATTCTCCACCGATAGCCCAAAACAGATATCTCTATACAATTGATAAATTTCTAACAACAATATATAAGTTCAAAAATCTTGAAATGAGAGTGATAATACATATCTAACTCCACTCTCATCATCAACAGATACATTCATTTTATATTTTCAAAACTCAACATCTTTTCCTTTTTCTTCAATGGTCAATCACTAATGATTTCCAAGAAAATATCATTTTTCTTTTCAAAAACACATTTAAATGAGAAATTTCCAATATTTCAACACAACTCAACCATAATTCATTCCCACAACATTCTTCAAGAACCCATTTGAAAACTCCTTTTTTGCATTTCAAAAACCAAACCCTAAATCAAAACCCCAACTCCAAATCACAATACTCTACAAGGAACACATAACGAAGCTAAGAATCATACAAAAAAGGTTAAAGAAATCCCTAACTCAAGACAAGAAGAGTTAACAAACAAGACACAAGATTTGACGAAATCCCTAACTAGAAACAAGACACAAGATTTAACTCAAGACAAGAAGAGTTAACAAAGAAATCCCTAACTCAAGACCCTTGTTCTTTGAACTTTCACCCATCACAGAACTAGAAAACTTGGTCTGCTGTGGTGGTGACTAAAATGATGATGATGAACCCCTAGACTTCTTAGAGGATCCCGAATCACCCTAGGATTCTGAGTATCCTGTTCTCTTCATCTTCTACCTTGTCTCCTCTGCCTTTACCATGATTTCTACATGTGCCACGACCTTTACTAACCAATCATAATCGCAGATCATATTACCCACCACTTTCATCAAGATTTTTGGTCTCAATCGTTTCTTAAATTCTAAACATCGGTGTACTTCCGTCGTCACTAGCTCAGGTGCAAAGCAGGAAAGACTAGTAAATGTGGCTTCAAATTTGGCTACAAAGGTGTCGAGCTGCAATAGCTCTTCAAACTGCCTCCTCAACCGTTCCCTAGCAATAGGAGAGAGAAACTTTTTTTGGAAGGCGCATGTGAATGCCTCCCAAGTGTGCCCAACATGGTTCTTGGCATATTTCCACCATTGTTCGGCCTCTTCTTTCAGTTAATAGGTTGCTAATCCCACCCGTAACTCACCCTCATGAATGTCCAAAATCTCAAAGGATTTGACGGTTTGCTCTAACCACTCATCCGCTTTCATAAGGTCAGGCCCGCCACTGAACTCGGCGGGGTTTGAACGAAAGAATTCCTTTTTTAGGAAAGAAGTTCTAGTCTTCCCTTCGACAATCCTAGTTGCTTATTCGGCTCTCAGTATATCTATGTACTCTTTAAGAGCCCCTGTCATTTCCTACGCCAAAGCCCCCATTGCATCTTGGGCCAGTAGACTGGCCACATTGTTTTGACCCACTCTTTCTTCTTGTGAAGGTATCTCTAGTTAGGCCGGAATATTCTAACCTTCCCGGTGAGGTCTACTACAGCCTCTAATGCACCTAGACATTCTATAAGAAATAGAGGTAAAAATCAAATTCAAGACTCATTTTCCATACTTAGATGCTCCGTTGGAGATCTCATACGCCACACACGGTTTGTACTAATGCCTATACATGTATCTATTTCCACAGAGGGCAAACCACTTAAACACATAGTCACATAGAGCACATATGAACCACCCTCCTAAGATATCAACATGTCCTACAGTGCTCAAGGACTTCCAAGTGGAAAAAGCATTGATTAGGTGCTTTTCCAAAAGGACTTCAATGAGTATAGTGGGTCCAAGTTGTATCCTAGAAGTTTGATCCCATACCCACATAGTTATGTAAACACATATAACATACAAGACAACCTAATGTCCCTTCCTACCATGATAAACCCATTATGGCAAAGCCATGTCCTACGAGCTCAAGGTATTCAAGCCTGGTTAGCTTTGATACCAATTTGAAATACTCCCAAAAGATATAATATAAATACATCAATTAAAACATAGTTAACTCCAAAAGATCCTCTTCCTCATTGAACTACAATTTTTACTTTACAGTTCCATGTTCAATATATTAATTACACTTCCATATATAGCAAAGTTCAATAAGCTAAATGTAACAACCACCTCCGTAATTAATTAAGTTAATCATGTGATTTGCAATGATTATGTGGTTATGTGTTAATTATGCGCCATGTGTTATTTTCCATGTGTTAATTGCCATGTGATACTATGAACAGATATACAGAGAATGGGAATTGAACCTGTCTAAATCGTTAAACCATAAGATTAAAATTAAATATTTGGAATAAGAAATTAGAGCTTGATTCACAAAAATATGGATAAATTTAGTGTGTTTTGAAGTAGGATGAGATGAGAAGGAAATTAATTGACTTTGATTCATTAATCTGAACTTGGGAATTGTTGAGTTTATTAATGTCTAAGCCCTTCTTTAGCTCAAGTTAACAAATGAGAGGGGGAAATTATAGAGATATATATTTTGTAGAGAGAGTTCTAAAGAGAAAGAGAGAGCTTAGGAAAGAAGAGAAATAAAATGATCAAGGAAGATTAGGGTCAACCTTTAACAATTCCACTAACAAAGGTAAGAAATCTTCTCTAAATTCATGAGATTGAGTTAATTTACACATGAGATTGTAGAATCTAAGTTGAATTAAGGAGTTGGGTGGTGTAAGTTGAAATTAAAAACCCTAAAGAGAGGAATTGTAAGAAATTGCTTAAGATCTTGTCATACATAACATTATTCTTGTTCAATCACTTGTCTCTTGCATGATTCTTGAAGATGGAGGAAGAAACCCCATGGATTTTGAGTTTAGACTTTCCCATTTGCATTGTTCTTGACTTCCTCCTTAAATTCAAGCTTTTGATTTTGTAAATGACAAAATGGATTTTTGTTTTAAGTTATGATTTTGTTGGAAGTTGGAAATATGAAATTAAAGGTGTTTTCAAGGGTTTTGGGCCTTGATTTGTATGGAAATGGAGTTGGTTCTTGGAAAGGTTGGATTTCAAAATATAGCAGAATTTTTGAACTGCACTGCACTCTGACCACATGAGCTACCAACCTTGCCCTATTTTCTTCTTGTTTTTCTAACTTCTAGGAGTCTGTTTGCCTAGTTTTCAAGTGTTTTTCATGTGCATATGCATCTCATGAACACGATGGAAATTAATGAATGAAAAGGAAAGAAATTAAAGAATGAATAGTTATAACCGAACCAGTAAATACCGAATGAACCGAATATGCTTAAAATTGACTGAACGAATTGAATGTAATTTGAGATATTGTGCTTATACGGGTTGTGTAGGTTGCTTGCACGAGGAGGATCATTCAGCCAAGCACTATGAGTAATGTCTTTGTGAAGATATTTTCGTATATGAATTACTTGGAAAATGACTATGTTATCCGATAAGTTGTGAAACCTCTGTTTGTTATGAAATGTTAATACAATAAGTTTTTGAACAAGAACTTTGGAACCATTAAGTTATGCTTGAAACTCTGAATTGTGTATAATACGATATGTTTCTGAAAATGAGATTTTGAATAGAATGAATGAGAGTCCCTTTTTGATTACCGAATGTGGCACCGATGAACACATGCTTAGATGTTCGGAAATTCCTATTATGCTTATGTTGATCCGTTGCGATCGTTATATCTACGTCCATCCGTTGCGATTGTTATGTATAAGTCAATCAACTACGATCGTTATGTATATGTCGATCCGTTGTGATTGTTATGGCTTTGTCCTCGGCCCATTGTGATCGTTTTGCTAATATTCTGTTCAGCACTATTGGGTCATAGCATGAAATGTAAGTAACTCTAAACGCTTTGACGAAACTTATGAACTCTAGACATATATATCTAATAAATGTTTCGTTCCACCGTGAACATTCTGTGTAGTATTCCGTCGAGTTTTGATAAGACTATTGGGTACGACGAAATATTTTGAGTTATGAAAAGTTTGATGATCCATATTTGCTATTATCTGTTTTCGAAGTTTGTTTTAATTAAGTCAAGAACATTACATTGTTTTGATTTTATAAGTTATGAATCTCATTCATTTAACCTCTTTACATTGAGATTATTCACTGGACTCTAGCTCATTGCTTACTATATGTATGTAGGTGATCCAACACATGACCGGACTTAATGGTGTCAACTTGAACCCCATTTTGTCAAGCCAACTACTGCGTCTCACTTCGAGGTTTTGAACCATTAAGTGTCAAGGCTTTTTGGAAACTTCAGAATTCGCCAATGTGTTATGAAATGTAAATGAGTGCTATGAAGCTTTTGCCTTAAGTCTTTTGTTTTTGACTGTTTTGTTATTGGGTTTAATCCCTAAGTTCTGTCTTATTTTTGTAATCAAGCTTAATGCTTGGGCTTACGTGTGTAAATATGAAGGTTTGCTTGTTCATGTAAGTCTTCACAGCTCATTGGACATTATATTTTAATATTCATTGGCTTCCGCTAGCCCATTTTTATTATGTTATTGTAAGCAAGCCTTTGGTAATTACGAATTACTGGCTGGTTACAATACTAAACCTATAAGGGTGGGTTTGGGTCGTGACACTAGAGGACAAAGTAAATTGCCTTAATGGCTTACAAAAATTCAAGGCATTGCATTGTTACAAATAAAAATAGACTTACGGTCCTAAGCAAATAAGCTTGGAGCTTCCACATTGCTCCAATCCAAAATAAAAGAGTATGCTTCATCTTACTTAGATGGTGGTACATCACCAATTCCTAAAAATGTTAGATAGGGATGAGCAATATGCCTAGTAGAGATACATTTAACAGAATATCTAATCATTTGAACATCCAAGTGGCATCATCATAACTCAAAAATATAATTTTAGAATTCATGTTCACAAATAGAACGGTTAAGAAAAACAATTACATTTCTGTTCCATGGAAAAGAAAACCATTTTCAACACATGAGGTAAATATGCCATGAATCCCTAGTAGGAGCCCCGTACTACATATACATATAGGTTTACAACCAAAACTATTCTCCACATTTGCTGACTATTAATACGGCAGGTGATGGACACCAAAACCCGCCCATTTTGCCACTTTTGCCGACTATTATACAGTAGGACTAGTGGATATCCAAATTTTTTTCCCCACATTCATTCGATGATAAGCTCAAGATAGGGCAATTAGGCACCTAAATTCCACGCTAGTACTAACACAACACATTGTTCTCAAAACCGACTCCCTACCCAGACTCACACTCTATTTACCTCCAATTTTTACCATATTCAGAATAATCAGGTATTCAATAAAACATAAGATGAATAGTGAAAATAGAATACATGGGTTATCAATTTCCAAGTCCACAATCTCAACTCAAAACACATTAATAATACATTCCAAACTCTAATTATCCACACAATTCAAGATTTGAAATTCAATTCCATCCAAGTATCATATTACCCTAAATCAAAACTAAGGTTTTAACAAATTTGGGGCTTTTACCTCTTCTTCATATATGTGACACTTCTCAAGACCAATACTCATAATCTATAAAAATTTATTTGATATTTTAATAAATGTTGGTTAAAATCTCCTTGTGTTAAACATAAACTTAACTTTTGCTCAATCATCAAAATAAAGAATCATAGTCACCACAATACCACATAATCATCCTCAAAATAAAGAGATATTAAGTTAAAAGTAACCCTACCTCAATGAAGAGCAAGAAAACTAGACTATTTAGAAGAATCCTTCGTAGAATCAAAATCTAATCGATAGAAAGCAAGATCCTTATGTAGACTGCACCTATTGCAAGTGATTTTGGCTTGAAACTTAGTGAAATGAGAGCTATGTAGAGAGAGAAATCTAGGGTTTTCAAACTTAAAGAGAGAGAGAGAGAGAGAGAGAGAGAGATGAAGGAAGAGAGAAAAAGAAAGTGAAAGAAATGATCTAAAAGGTGGTTTTTAAAATATTGAATTCGCACAGACTGCTTGAGCAGTCTTTTCATCATTCAGTACCTCTGTCTGCAAAATGAGATACTAGGAGCCCCTGATTTTCGCTCGAGTGACCATTTGCTCGCTTGAGCGGTTCTTAGGCCTGTAAAACAAACTACTGGGAGCATTTGATCTCCGCTCAAGTGGTATTTCCACCGCTCGAGTGATCACCTGAAACAAAATGTCATAGTTATAATCTTCCCACCTTAAGAAATTTCATCCCTGAAATTTAAATCAAACCAATAATCATCGTGATTTAATCCTATTGATAATCCACATTAGTAACAGATAAGACGATTTCATCCAGTACAAAATATTACAATTCAAATCTCCAAAATACTTACAATGTTTATATATATTATAATACAATGAAATTTCAATACAAAACTCAAATATCAACAAACAGATCCAGATACTTTTAACGGACTTCAGCCTTATGCTCCCAAGTCGCCTCCTCAACTCCTTGGTGTCACTACAATACCTTAACCAATGGGATAATCTTGTCCATCAAGACTTGATCTTGAGTATCTAACACCCGAACCGACCTCTCTTCAAACGAGGCATCCTCATCTACTTCTAATTAAGTCCAATCCAGCACGTGTGAAGGATTAGGCTCGTACTTTCGAAGCATATAGATATGGAACACATCATGAACCCTGAAAAGTTGGGGTAGTAAGGGCAAACGGTAAGTTGCCTCCCCAATTCGCTCTAGAATCTCAAAGGGCCTAATGAACCTAGAAGACAACTTTCCACTCTTTCCAAATCTCATCAAACCCCATTTCAGCAAAATCTTAAGATACACGTGATCTCTTACCTCAAAAGACAAAGGTCTCCTCTTTCGGTTGGCATAGTTCTTCTAACGACTTTGAGCTGAAACCAACCTGTTAAGGATAAGTGCAACCCTCTCTATTGATTTTCGAACTAATTTAGGACCTAACATATGTGCATCACTCACCTCGGCCCAACAACCAAGAGATCTACACGGTCAGCCATACAAGGCCTCAAAAGGTGCTACACCAAACTCGTCTAAAAACTATTATTATAGGTAAATTCCACCAAGGGCAAATGTCTCTCCCATGACCCCTTAAAATTGAGAACGCAAGCCCGAGGCATGTCCTTTAAAATCTGAATGGTAGGCTCGGACTGGCCGTCAATTTGAGGATGATAAGCAATACTAAAAGTCAACTTAGTGCCCACAGCACCCTGTAGGCTTTACCACAATCGAGCTGTAAAATGCGGATCCCTTTTAGAGAAGATAGTCACTGGGACCCCGTGAAGTCGCACTATATCTCTAACATACAAATCAACAAGGTAGTCTACCGAATCACTCGTGCACATAGGTATAAAATGTACAGATTTGGTTAACCGGTCGACTGCTACCCATACAGTATCATTACCTCGTTGAGTCCTCGAAAGACCCACAACAAAATCCATCGTAACATGTTCCCATTTCCACTCAGCTATAGGTATGGGTTACAACAAACCCATTGGCCGTTGATGCTCGGCCTTCACTTGTTAACAAGTAAGACACCTCGAGACAAACAAGGCTACATCTCTCTTCGTCTCCCTCCACCAAAACTGGCAACTAAGGTCGTGATACATTTTCGTGCCTCCCGAGTGTATCACAAGGCATGAACGGTGGAATTCTTGGAGTAACTCTTCTCTACAAGACTTTGGTATAAAAAGCGGTCTAGATATTTCACACTCAAGTCCAAATGGACATTCAAGTCCTTCTCTGCCTTCCCACTGGATATCTTCTCTCGGATAGTCTTTACTTCATGATCAAATTGTTGTGCCTCTATAACCCGGCTAACTAAGGTAGGTTGCGCAATTGCGGTAAATAAAGTGGCCAACTCAACGGACTCGCCAAGGTGCAAGTCAAATTTGCCGATGGCGCCTAACATCTCCCACTCCCGAATGGCAATACTCGCTACTCTGCTCACGAATTTCCTACTCAAAGCGTCAACCACTACATTGGCCTTTCCAGGATAATAATGCAACTCAAAATCATTAGTCCTCTATAAACTGTATCCATCTTCTCTATCTCAAGTTCAAGTCCTTTTGTGAGAATAGATTTTTTAAACTCTTGTGATCGGAAAACACTTCAAATCTCTCCCTATATAGGTAATGCCTCCAGATTTGTAAGGCAAATATCATTGCTGCTAGCTCTAAGTTGTGTGTAAGATAGTTCCTGTCGTGTGTTTTCAACTACCGTGAACCATAGGCCACAACTTTCCCTTCTTACATTAATACACAACCTAAACCTTCCTGAAACGCATCACAATAAACCAAATAACCCAAACCCCTTTCCGGAATTATCAAAATTGTAGCAGTGGTGAGTCTAACCTTGAGCTCTTGGAACAACTTTTCCCAAGCCTCACTCCACACAAATCTAACCCATTTTCTCGTCAATCTAGTCAATGGTGAGGCCAATCTCGAGAAATCTTTTACAAAACGTCAGTAATACCCGGTTAAGCGCAAGAAACTTCGAATCTCAAAAGCATTCTTAAGTTATTTCCAATCTTACACTGTGTCTATTTTAGATGAATCTATGGTCACCCTTTCCTCGGACACTATATGTGTGTGTAGACACCCCATTTTTGACCGCCCTTAAGACTTGGGCGTCACTAATTGCTTACTTGGTGGTGAAAGTTGTGTAGTATAAAGGTTCGATTCTTCGGCAAGAGGAGAGTCAAATCCCAACCTTACACCTCATTTTGGACCAAAGCTATTTTGAATGGTTTTTAGACCTTAAAACCCTCTCTTTCAAAATATTTTTGAAATAAAGTTCCTACGATGTTCCGAGGCTCGCATTTCGTTAAATGTTGCGCTTTTCGGTAAACCGAGCGAGGGCAAAGTGGAAATGAATGAAAGAGAGATGAAATCTTTGAAAAATCTTTCAAAACACATTTTTTAGGGATTTGGAGTTGAAGAAAATGAGAGAGGAGAGAAGAAAACTAGTTGAGGAGAAGTTCGGCATAAATTCGGGTAGGATCGAAACTGAGTGGCTTCACCAAAATAGGCATAACTTTTTTCACAGTTGGAATTTTGATGCAAGGCTACCACCATTGGAAATCTTACTTCCGGGGCTTCAATTTGGACACAAGAATGACCTGAAAAGGGGTCCAATTAAGGAGTTATACCCATTTGAAGTTGGACCTGGAAAGCAGAATTTTGCCTGTCGACCAGAAAAATGGGCTGCCAACCAGAAATGATCCTTGTCGACCAGAAAAAGTAGCTGACCAACCAGTTGAGGTGGTTGGTCGACCACTTATGCCTAGAAAGCCCAAATTTTGAAGATATTTTCCCTCCAACTGTCTTCCACAACCTCCAGCTGTCCTACAATCAGATATTTCAACCAAACTCTTGTATATTGCTATATATGAGGCATTTCTCCCATTTTGCAAGGGAGAGAACATTTTGGCAAGGGTTAGGAAGTTTTGGGACTCTCTCTCTCTAAAATCCATCTCTCTCTATAAGATTTTGTGAGCAAAATCTGAGCCTCTCTCCCTAGAAGCCCCTCTCTCTTCTTGTTTTGAGCCTTAAGCTTAGAATCCTCTACACTTTTGCAAAGAGACCCTTAACCAAACTTGACCACCATTGGGCTGAGATTCTTTGGGACTTTGTTTGAGCTCCAAAAGGTGATTTGAGCTCAGATTTGTGCCTGTTTTGCAGCTGTGCATCAAGGGTAAGAACTCTCTCCCTTTTAGCTTATTTTGCATGCTTGCTTGGCCATCTTTTCACACTACTTTGGGGCTATTTTTGGGGTGGTGTTGAACTACAAAAACCTCTATTTTTCCTCTGTTTTTCAGTTCTAAAAGTGTTGGTTTGTGCCTTGTTTGGCTAAGGGGGTGTTCTCCTTTTTTGTTCCTTGGCTTGTAAGGCCTTTTATGCAACTTCTCACCACCTTCAAATCCAAATTTTTGGGCCTTTTTACCACTAAAACTCAGAGGTTTTTCAGTGATAAAAACCATGTTTTGAGGTCCCCAATAGGTGGGGGTTGTCCCCCCTCCTCTTCTCTTGTTAGCATGTGTTGTTGGCCTATCAAATGAGCATGTATTTCTCTTTTCTTGAGGCTTAGTTTGAGCATGTTTTTATGACTTTTTTAACATATTATAACTCTGTTTTTAGTTGGTTTGATCACTTGTTGCATGCTCCTTACACTTGTAGTGTAAATCCTCTTTGCTAGCCTCGCATGCCTAATGAGTTAGCTTGTTATTCTAGCACGTGTTGGCTTAGTCTCAGCCCATTTTGGTGTTATTTTGACATGCCATAACTCTGATTTTGACTGGTTTGGCCACCTCTTGCATGCTTCATGTACTTGTAGTGCAAATCTTGCTTACTAGCCTTGCATGCTTGATGTTTTAGCTCATCATTCTATCATATGTTGGCTCCACTCCAGCATGTTTTTGTTCATGTTTTAGCATGCTCTAACTCTATTTTGAGTGGTCTTCATCACTCAAGCTTTGCTTTGTATACTTGTAGTGCAATTGTGCTAAATTGCCTAACATGTGATATTGTTTTGGCCTCTAAATCTAGCCATTCTTGGCTTATTTCAAGCATGTTTTAGAACTCCATTTGGGCTGTTTTAGGACTATTTTGGGCTGTCTTGGTCATATGACTCATGTTTTGTATAGCTATAGTGCAAATGCCTTGACTAGTCTTGAGTTTTGAGGACCATGCTATACTTGTGATGTTTGCATGCCTTGGAATCATTTGGCATGGAATTTCAGAGCTTATATCTTTGCCATACTCCCATGTTTATCACTCTTTAATTGTGTTTAAGAGTTGTGCCTTTATGCCTTGTTTGTGAGCTAATACATGATCATATCTTTCTTGCCATCTATGCTGCGAGTCTAGCATGTTTTTGCTACTATTTCGACCTGCCTGAGGTCTATTTTGAATGGTTGAGGCCATTTGAGCATTGCTTAGTATAGTTGTAGTGTAAAAGGCCTTGACTAGATTTGAGTTGTGGGGCCTTTAACATGTTGTGCATGTGATGTTTGCATATTTTGGCATCATTTAGCATGTTATTTCAGAGCATATATATCTACCACACTTCCATATTTTTCACTTTTTAAGTGCTCTTGAGAGTTGCACCTTTATGCCTTATTTGTGAGCCAATGCATGAGCATCATTCTCTTGCCATTCATGCTATCATTTCAGATCATTTTCGCCATTGTTTGGGCATGCATGAGGTCTGTTTGGGGTTGGTTTAAGTCCATTGAGGATTGTATTGCATGCCTCTTATATGATGCTCTTTACCTGCTTTGATGCTTTAGACTCGAAACATGCCATGTATGCATTGCTTATATGAAGGAACCTCATGAGTGCCACTCTAGCATTGATAGATAGTATGTTATTTGCATGTGTGATGCATTGCATGTGTTTGGATCGGATGTTGATCTAAACACGAGAAATGAGGGGCGTTTCATACTTGAAGTGATGAACGCGCCTCATTTCTTGGTCGCCGACCCTCTTGATCAAGCATGATAGAGGTGGAGGCCATTGTGTTATTTGTGTGCATTCATTGACATTGACTTATGCATACTTGGCTTCTCAGCCATCGTGCATTGCGATGCTCGGTCAGTGATGTAGACCGCCCCGAGAACTCTCCGGCTCCGCGCCTACGAGGGCACGAATTCGTTTTGTTCTCTAGTTACTACAAGTTCGGACTTAATGTCATGGTTCTTAATCTGATCTCACAAAGTGCAATGTAAGATTGATAAATCACTAAAGAGTCCAAATCCGACAAATCGTTTTGGAAAACTGATTTTTATAAAGAAGTGCCAAACATGGACTGCTTTGCCAGATACAGAGTTGCCACCTAAATATTTTATTTTGGGGGAACTTAGGAAACCCTGACTCGTGCTTAAGGCCACGTGTTCGTCATCACCAAAGTTGCCTCGGCTCGGAAACTTGGGTACGAGAGGGGAAGGTCATGCAATGAGCACCCCCGCTCGCCCGATCAAAGATCGGCCTTTACTAAGCATGATATGTTGTTTTTCAAAACACATGTGTTCTTATTCCAGTTATTAACCTAGAATTACTATGTGATGCGCACAGCATACAAGTATAGACTAGATCGCCTAAGTTGGAACAAAACATTACACGTTCGTTTGTTTGAAAATGGTTTAGAGGTGCTACTTGCAAGTAGGCTAAATCGCGGATTTCAATGAATTGTTCCAATTCAAGCAATCCAACCTTCACCCATAGGCATTCAAGCAGTTAATCACTTAAGCAGTTAGCCTCATGGCAAGCATGCTTTCATGGCAATCAATAACATACATGCAATATGCTAAAGCGTAAACACTCACAGTGTACTCCAAGCCAAAACAAAGAACTAGTTAGAAATCATGCATGATCCTAGTTCATGTTAAGATGGCTAATGCAACACACGCAAAAATGCAACTCAAATAGGCTCGGCTATTCTAAGATGGCATACAAAATGCAACAATTCGATATATGTATTCAACTTGGAATTGAAATACAATGCAGTTAGTATGATGCGCTAAGCCCGGTGCATGCAATACAGATGAATGGATGCACGCATGCAAGCATAAGGTATGCTAATCAAAATATGCCCTAAAACCAACCATCGTAAGCGGTTAAGTAAAAGGGAGAAAGAAATGGACATTGGAAGACATGTATCACACACACGCACGCTTATTACAACAATTGGCCCTCTCGACGGAGGGTCCGAATAAAAAGCTAACTAGCTAATCTAAGCTAATTAAACTAATTATTACATCACAAAACTAATTAACTAACAAATTAATTAAGCTATTACAACACAAGTTGGATAGTTAAACGCATTAACTAAGTAATTACAAAGCCAAAGCATAAACTAGCTAAGCAAATTAGCTAAGTAAAGCAGTAAAGCAATGTCCTCAGAGGGAGAAGAATGCACGCATGCTCGGTCGCCTCGTTCGGAAATCTGTCGCGATGCCCCAACTTGCCTCTGTTTTCAATTGTTCTCAAAACACTGTACCAAGCTCCACAAAGCTTCAACTCCACCATGGGAACCTGTAGGAACATGGCCGACCACTTTCTGGAGTGGCCGACCACTTTCTTTGTTGCCAACCACCTGCCGACCACTTTTCTTTGTTGCAGACCTGAAAAAGTGGTCGACCAGCTAGTTTTTTTGGTCGGCCGACCACTTGTTGCTGCACTTCTCCAGTTTGCTGCAACAGAGAGCAAGAAAGGGCATGGCAATGTATTTGCAAGATACGTGTGCACAACTACCCTCCCTGTCATTTCATAAGCTCAAGGGAGTGTGGTTCTCGACCCTCGGGCCACCAATCACGCATCTCGATGCATGATGGCCGAGAAGCCAAATTGCACAATTCAATATGAAATGAATGCACACATAAACACATAAAGCCTAGAACTCTATCATGATTGATCAAGAAGGTTGGCGACCGAGAATTGAGGCACGTTTCATCACTTTAAGTATGAAACATCCCTTATTTCTCGTGTTCGGATTAACACTTAATCCAAAAAAATGCAATGCAACTCAAGCATGTAAACATGCAATGCAAGGGACAAGTATGCAACAACATGCAACGCATCATGGCATACTCAATGCAATGAATAACATGGCATACTTAATGCAATGCGATTATAGCATACACAATACGAAGAACATGGCATGCACAATGCAAACAACAATATAACATGCATGATGCGATGTAATATGGCATACACAATGCTCAATGGACTTAAACCGAATGTGGGCAAACCTCAGCCATGCCCAAAACAGTGGCCATAATGATGAAATAAGAGGCATGAAGATCAAGACTAGCAAGCTCAATGCGTTGGCCCATCAACTAGGCATAAGAGCACAACTCTCAAGAGTGCTCAAGGAGTGACAAGCATGGAAGTGTAACAACACTACAAGCACTGAAATATGGTAAGAAATGATCCCAAATCATTCAAACAACACAAGTATGGCATGCTAGGGTCCTTAAAGCATAAGGCTAGTAAAGAGGATTACAAAGGGGGCATGCAATACATGGAATAAATGCATGAACTAATCATGGATAGAGCTCAAATAGGTCTAAACAAAGACCAAAACATGCTGAGATGGGGGCCCAAAGGTCTAGGCAAGATGGCATACATGCTAGGCCCAAACAAGGCAACAATGCACAACTCCTAAACCACAATTAAAGAGTGATATGCATGAGAATATGACAATGCTACATGCTCTGAAATCAAGTATTAAATGATGCCAAATCATTCGAATAGCTCAAAGATAACATGCATGAGGCATCAAAACACAAGGCTAGCAAGGCCAATTGCACTACAACTATGCAATTCATGAGGCATATGGTCAAGGCAATCCAAAACAGTCCTAGAACATATCAAAATGATACTAAAACATGTATGGAAAGAAGCCAAAACAAGCTAGCATGAAGGGCATAAAGCATGGAATATGCAAGGTAAATAAGGTGGATTACACTACACCTACCAAGACCAAGCATGAGATGACTTAACCAACAAAAATCAGAGTTATATCATGGCAAAATAACCCCCAAAACACATTGAAATGATAGCTCGCAAGCTTAGGCATGAAGGCATACGCAATGGTTCATGTTTAAGGCATAAAGGGCAAACCCTCCAACGCATTGAATAAGTGAAAGATGCAAGTCTGTGACCACACTACATGGACTAAAATCACATATGAAATGATGCCAAATCATTCAAAATGGCCAAGCAATGCATGCCAGTGGACTTGATACACAAAGCTGACAAGCTAGAATGCATTATAGCTATATAAAGCATGGCATGCATGACCGAAACAACACAAATCAGAGCTAGAGCATGCTAAAACATGGACAAAAGCTTCTTAGAGTTAAGCCAAAAGCATGCTAGAATGACAGTCTAAAGCATGGTACACATTAGGCTAGTTCATGGAATTGCACTACAAGTGCATGGAGCATGCATGGGGCTATCAAACCCAACCTTAACAAAGTTATGGCATGTTAAAACAACACCAAAAGCCTACTGAAATGGAGTCAACATAAGCTAGAAAGACATGTTACTTCATGAAGCATATAAGACTAGTTTATGAAATTTACACTACAAGTGTATTAAGCATGCATGAGGTGATCAAGACAACCAAAAACAGTGGCATGCCATCTCAAAATAACCCCAAATACATGCTAAGAACAAGCCAACACAAGCTTAATAAACATGCTCAAACATGAGGCATTCAAAGCAAGCATTCAAAATACAAGGAGAGGGGATGACCATCTCCTATTTGGGACCCCAAAACCACCTTTCCACCACTGAAAATCCTCTGGATTTTAGTGGTAGAAAGGTCATGCAAAGGCTAGAACAAGAGCCAAAAGGGATGGCTCAAAACAAGGCCTAATAAGGCCTAAGAGGGGGTAGACCACCCCCAACAAAAAAGTGACCTTAAACAAACATTCTAAGCATGCAAAAATAGAACTTTTTTTAGTTAAGAGTTAAGCTTAAATCATCATGCAAATAGGGCTAAAAGCTTAAGCAAAAGCAAGGTTCAAGAGGGTAGAAACTCACCCTTGATGAACACCTTCAAAGCTGCAACTCCAGCAACTTCTTTGAGCTCAAACCAGTCCAAAACAACCAAAACAAACCTCAAGAAGCCTCAACAACAAAAGGATGGTGTTTGAGTGTGTGTTTGTGTACAAAGTGTGATAAAATGACACTTTAAGGCACAAAAATGAAAGAGATGGAGGATTATAGAGACAAGGGTGTACTATCACTCCAGCCACCAAAATCTGAACCTAAGGCATGAGGGAGGAGGTTCTCTCTTATAGAGAACAATGCTTAAGCTTGTTGGACAAGCTTTGGCCTCAAAGCCATCCCTGCATACACGTGTATGGAGGATGGCTTCTGTGCCTTCCAGCTGGTACACTGGCCTAAAAATATCTCCAAAAAGGTGATGAAAAGCAGCCGACCACTACTTGAAGTGGTCGGCCGACCACCACAAGTGGTCTCCCAAGAAGAAAACTGGTCGGCCATGGTGGGAGAGGGTCTATAACATGAAAACAATGCAGTGGTATGGTGGCCAACTAGAAAAGGTGGCCGAAAGACCAAGAAAACCAGTTGGCCGACCAGAAAATTGGCTGGCAGGGAGGAAAGTGGTCTCCAAGGGGAAGAACTGGTCTCCCACCCTTGTACCACCTTCCAAACAAGGAAAACAAGGTTTGTGCCAAAAACAAACCAAAAAGGATGCAAGACGAAAGTTCGGGAGGCAAGGCGCGCGGCCGAAAGCCTCGAAAACTAGTCTATGAGCACCAAAAGTGGTCTCCCGGACCACAGTGTCCCTCTAGGCAGAGGAAACAAGGCATGGTTCAAAAACCAAGCCAAACGGAGAATGTTAAGCGGTCCCAAGACAAGGCGCGCAGCCGAAGACTCCGAAAACTGGAAACTAGTCTCTAAACGAGAAAAGTGGTCTACGACCATGAAAAGTGGTCTATGACCACAAAGAGGTGGTCTACAAGACCTCTCCCTCCCTCCAGGGAAGAGAAACAAGGTTCGGTCCACAAACCGAGCCAAAGAACAAAGAGTTCAGAGGCCCGGAGGCAAGGCTCTCAGCCAAAACTCCGAAACCTCGAAACGAGTACGACATGCACTATCACCAAGCGCTCAATCGATGACGTCTGAATCTTAAGGTCGGCCAAAAATGGGGTGTCTACAGGTGGCCTGAGAGTCGAGTACCGCACTCCCTTGAGCTTGAGAAACGATAGGAAGGGTGGTTGTGCACACATTCCCTTGCAAATACACTGTTATGCCCTTGTTGTTCTCTGTTGCAGCAAAACTGGAGTTTGGCAAAATTTCTGGTTGGCAGACCAGTAAAGGTGGTCGACTGACCACTTTTTCTGGTCTACAACCATTTTTTCTGGTCTACAAGTGGTCTACAGCTCCCTTTTCTAGTCGGTAGCCCACCGGGAGGTCCCTGTGTTGGAGAAAAAGCATTCTGGAGATTGGCACAATTTTCAGAGGTCAAGGAAAGTGCAAACAGAGGCAATTCTGGGCATGGTAATGGATTTCCGAGCGAAGCCGACCGAGCATGCATATCCCCCCCTCGCTTCCCGAGGCCATTTGTTTAAATTGCTTAGCTAAACTAGTTCATTAGCCTAGTTATTCTGTAATTAATTAGTTAAGTGTTTAATTAATTAATTTGGTTTGTACTTAATTAACTTAGAATAGTTAGTTCATTCAATTTGTGTTGTAATAATTAATTAGCTAGTTAGTTAATTAGTTTGGTTTGTAATAGTTAGCTTAATTAGCGTAGCTAGTTAGCTCTCTTTTATTCGGACCCTCCGTCGAGAGGACAAATGTTGTAATAAGTGTGCGTGTGTGTGATGCATGTCTTCCAACTCCATTTCTTTCTCCCTTTTACTTATCAGCTTTCGATGGTTAATTTAGGGCATGTTTCAATTAGCATACTTATGTTTGCATGCGTCCATCATTCATTTTGTCTTGCATGCACCGGGCTCGGCGCATCATTTAAACTGCATTGAATTTCAATACTTACTTGAATACGTGTTTCAAAGCATGTTATCGAGTGTTGCATTCATATGCCATTCTAGATAGCCGAGCCTATTTTAGTTGCATTTTTGCATGTGTTGCATTAGGCATCTTAACATAGCTAGGATCATGCATTGATTACTAACTAGCTTTTGTTTTTGGCTCGGAGTACACTGTAAGTGTTTATGCTTTAGCATCTTGCATGTGTGTAAGTGACTGCCATGATAGCATGCTTGCCATGAGGCTATTTGCTTAAGTGATTAACTGCATGAATGCCTGTGAATGAAGGCTTCATTGCTTGAGTTGGAACAATTCATCAAAATGTGAGTTTTAAGCCCACTTGAGGGTGGCAAATCCGCGTTTTAGTCTACTTGCGAGTAGCACTTCCAAACCATTTTTCGAGAAACAAATATGAGATGTTTTGTTCCAAATCGAGTGATTTAGTCTATACTTGTATGCTGCGCGCATCACATAGTAAGCTTAGCTAATAAACCAAAATAAGAACACGTGTGTTTTCAAAAACAACATATCATGTTAGTAGAGGCCGATCTTTGATCGGGCGAGCGGGGGTGTTCATTTCAAGACCTTCCCCTCTCGTACCCAAGTTCCTGAGCTGAGGCAACTTTGGTGATGACAGACATGTGGCCTTAGGCACGAGTCAAGGTTTCCTAAATTTTCCAAAACAAAACATTTAGGTGGCGACTCTGAAATCTGGCAAAGCAGTCCATGTTTGGCGCTTTTTGATTAAAATCGATTTCCCAAAACGATTTGTCGGATTTGGACTCTTTGGTGATTTATTAGTCTTACATTGCACTTTGTGAGATTAGATTCAGAACCGTGACACGAGTCCGAACTGTAGTAGTTAGAACTACAATTCGCGCCCTCGCGCGCGGAGCGGAGTTTCGGGCGGTCTATAGTGTGACGCCCCAAAAATCGGGAACATCAGATAATATATTAACCATTAAATATAGGGTTTATCTAAGGTTACAAGAGTAGGAAATATCACTAATGAGTCCTTTGGCTAATAACCAAGCAAGATCCCAGGAAGGTCGGAGGAGTCAAAATAGCCTCCCTTCTAAGTCCAACCACCTTAGATAGCAAAGCTACATTTTTGACAGATCTTGACAAGGTATTAACACAAGGCCTACATGAATTGACGGAGTATAAGGATAGAATACAAATATTATATATATACAAATTACAAAATCATGTCTTAAATACAATATGGGATCTATTACTTATAATCTCAAAACACGTTTAACATAATTAGTTCCTAACTTTCATAGGATAGCCATACGTCCTTAAATACTTCAGCTTTGCCTTCGACCAGTCTAATAGCCTTCAATACCTGGCATGAAACACCGTGAGCTTTGAATGCCCAGTAAACGCACACACACCCCGTCCCTTTTTCCCAATCCAATACACCATCATATTTATAGTAAGCAAGTAGTGAAGCATGATATTCAAGTCAATAATAGCAATTTCAATAATAGAGGAAAGGAACATATCATTCAAATAGATAACATGGCTGTAATGTTAGCGGTTAGTATTCTAGAAATCCCCCAAAGAAATTTCATTCTCCCAACCACAAGAATTGGACACCGGACTATTCAAAACTCCTCATTTTGCTGCTTTGTTGCAGAACTAACCTCGGATGCCTACCAATGGTTATATACCGCATAGCGCCAACCGTAGGGCCTCAAAAGGGACAGCGAAAAGAAAAAGGTTTTATCTCTTGAATCCAACCTTATCCTTTCAAAAAGTTTTATCCTCCTAAATGTCCCATCCGGACCCAACCTTATCTCACCAATCAAACCATCACAAAAAGTCCGAATATATCTGTTCTATTCTAGGGTTTACGAGACAACCGCTTGCACAAGACTTAACTTTCAATTAGGGAGCACGTCCCATCAATCCATACATAACACATTATCATCTCTTCATTATTCAAGTGATTGAAAACCTAATACCATCCCAATTAAGTTTTCCGTTTGGATCAATGTTTTAAGTCAAGTTAGAACAAACTCAACAAGATAGTAATATCTACATAAGCATGAGCATCATTAAAATGAAGAAGATAAGGAACATAACCATAACACATGCAATATCATACCAAGACATGATCATAAACTAATAAGCATGAACACAAGAGCATAAAACACCCATGCAAAACTAAATTTCCAGATTCAGTACCATTTAAAGATTAAAATCAAAAGGGCTATTTTAGATTTTTACCGAACTTGGCCTTCCTATGGTTCATAGAGGATTTAATCTAGTTTTCAAAACATGTTTCGGAAATGTGATAGCTTTTCTAGATGTTTAGTAATTTAAGAAATACTCCAGCGCTGTCCAGATTCGATGATCGTCACGAAAATTGGATTTTATTACAAATCGCTCACTCGTTTTCAATGAAACCAATTTTAGTTGAAATATAACTCCTTAAGGAAGAATTTGACATAAAATGGAGGTCCAAAATATTTTTCTACATTTTTCTAGAAATTTTGAAAGTTGGATGAAAAATAGATTTTTCTGGCACAGTTCTTGAAAATAGAAATTTGGTGAGAAAAGAGGTCAAATAGGGGAAATTTTCCACTTATATTGTGATGAAAACTTGCTAAATAATATGTATTAAACTCATAAATTTAATGTGAAGGTGTGCCCTTTGGAAATTTTGAGAGTTTGATATGGAAAAAGGTAGTCTTATACCGATTAAGAGAAATACAAGAAGGGTAGAATCAAGGCTCAACTTCTTTCATTTCTAACTCAAGAATACCATCAAAACACATCTGAAATGAATATTTAAAAATTCTAAGAGCATGTATTTGAAAAAGGAAAATAAAAGAGAGAGTTGTGTTGTGACTTACTTGATTGCCTAGTGAAATGTTGCACAACTTCTTCTCTTTTCCTCTCCTCTACTACCAAAGTTCGCTCTCTTCCTCTTCTTTCTTTCTCTCAACTGAATGTGTAGGTGTGTGAGATACCATCAAAACAAGAATACCATCAAAACACATCTGAAATGAATGTTTAAAACTTCTAAGAGCATGTATTTGAAAAAGAAAAATAAAAGAGAGAGTTGTGTTGTGGCTTACTTGATTACGTAGTGAAATGTTGCACAATTTCTTCTCTTTTCCTCTCCTCTACTACCAAAGTTTGCTCTCTTCCTCTTCTTTCTTTCTCTCAACTGAATGTGTAGGTGTGTGAGCATATGAGATGTATAACATGTGGAGGGTGGTGGTGTTTTATAATAAAATTGGTGTAAAGGGTCCAAAATGCCTATTGGTTGGAATGGAATGGAATTGAGATGTATTTAGTTGGAATGTAATGGAATGAAGGATCATTAGGGAGCCTAATCATGTATTAAGGCATGATCTAGTTAGGTTTATGGCTAATTTAAATACCTTCTAGTTAGAAGTACACACATATATATAGCAAATCTTTATTGGTACCAAAGTCATTATTGCTCCAAGATTTCAAGGGATTTGTTTGTACTAAAGTACAATGATTATAGCCTAGGAGGTATGATGGCTAGCCATGTGATGGTGAAGTGATGGACTTGTTTTATATTATTATTATTATTATTATTATTATTATTATTTTGTGTACAAATCTTGGAAATTGTAAAATATAATGTTAAAAAAAAAGATTTTAGGGTACAAGTGTATATATAAATATATAATGGTACTTGTTTGGGGTCAATTTGTGATTTAATAAAAATGTGAGGGCTTGGACTCAATTAAAGTATCTATTTCAAGTGTAGAGTTAATAAATTAGTGTTAGGAAAAATAATTCGGTTTGTATTATCTTGCTTTGAATTTAAAGGTAAATAACCGAATGAAGACTGTGAAAACCGGAAGTTAAGGTTTAGAGCGATTAATCTAAAATTTGAGAGTTAAATAATTAATATTAGAGTGTTATAAATGATTTCTAACCTTCCAGGGTCGATTAGGGTTTGTATGGGTTCGTCCGTGATGCGTTTTCGGTTCTAGGGTTTAATTTGCGAACAATCAATGAATTAGGGGCTTTATTATAATAACTCAAAATTTAGGGACCTAATAAGGTTTACAAAAGTTAGGGGTCTCACAATATGGCTTAGGAACTTAACTTCATTGAGCCAAAACTCACATTTCCCGAACTTAGCATATAACCAGTGTGCCCTAAGCAATTCAAGTAAAATCCGCAAGTGTTCCTCGTGTTCCTCCTCGGAGGGTGGGTAGACTAAGATATCATCGACAAAGACAACCATGAATTGATCTAAGAACTCATGAAAGATTTGATTCATCAAGTCCATAAACGAAGCCGGTGCATTGGTCAGCCCAAAAAGAATCACTAAGAACTCGTAATGGTCATATCGCGTGCGGAATGTCGTTTTCTGAATATCCTCCTCATTCACCCTCAACTGGTGATACCCAGATCTCAAATCAATCTTTGAAAAACAATGTGACCCTTTCAATTGGTCAAACAGATCATTTATTCACGATAATAGGTATTTGTTCTTAACAGTTACATAGTTTAATTTTCGGTAATCGATGCACAGTTGCAATGTACCATCTTTTTTCTTTGCAAAGAGAGCCGGTGCTCCCCAAGGCGATGTACGAGGGTGGATGAAACCCTTATCTAACAAATCTTGAAGCTGCACCTTCAACTCACACAACTTGGCTAGTGCAAACCTATATGATGCCATGGAAATCGGAGTCGTGCCTAGCGCTAAGTTGATAGAGAATTCAATTTCTTTGTGTGGTGGTAACTCTGCGAGATCTTCCGCAAAAATATCTGGATACTCTTGAACTACTCTCCGCAATTCACCCCAAATTGTACTACCCACATCAACTACCGAGATGGCAAAAAAACTCAACTCTCTTCATTCCTTAAGGTCATACAACGAACGAGTAGGACTATTAATCCCGTCACACATAAAGTAGAAGCACTCTCCTGATGGTGTGCACACTGACACCCTCCTACGAAGGCAATCTATTGAAGCCCGGTAATAAGTCAACCAATCTATACCCAGAATTACATCAAAAGTATACATATCAAGAACAACAAAATGGCAAGAGAGCCGACAATGTGCGACCTCCATCTCACAGGAGCGGCATACTCAACCCAATGCCACGTTACCCCTAATAGGTGTCTCAGCCAATAGAGGAGACTTCAACAGCTCAAACTCCAACCCCAAAGCAGATGCAAAAGAAGACAATATGAAAGAATAAGATGTACTAGTATCAATCAACACATTGGCAATAGAGTACAACAAAAAGTTACCTCTCACAACAGAAAGTGCTGGCAACTAATCCGTGGTAACAACATACACACGCCCTGAAGGCCTCTGATCTACTTGCTCACCCCTCGGAGCATAGGCTTGATATACGGATTGAGCCGAAGTGGCTCTCTAATTGGCCTTCGAGGCCTGTGCTGACTGTATTGGCTAATGGCTCTGTGTCTACCTCGAACCAGACGTATCAGATGTGCTACCAGACTTAGGGCAAAACCTCCTTAAGTGCCCCAATTGCCCACACTAATAATAGGTAGGCAACTAATTTCTCTCATGACTCTGGCTCTGAGGACGAGCTATAAATGGTGCAGACTGTTGCCCTCTTCCTCTCTGCGGGAAAACTAAAGACTTGTAGCCCAACTAACCATACTTGACACAAGTGAACTCACACTGGTTACCTCTCTCTGAACCCGAACTCAACATGGGAAAGGAGGATCTAGACTGTAAAGCCTAGGACTGCTATGGAATGTAATCCCTTGGCCATTTGTTGTCCCTTGCATCCCCCTGAACATCTTGACTCCTTTACTTAGAGCCCCTCATTCGCTCTTCCTCTATCTAGATCACAATCTCTGGGTGGGCTACCGCCTCCACCAGATGACTGTAATCCCTAATCATAGACCCTACCATTTTAAAAAGGAGCCCAATTCTTAACCTCTTTTGAACTTGATGCAGCAACGTTCCTCCGTTATCACAAGTTCCAATGCAAACCTCAGAAAGCTAGTGAGAGTCGCCTCAAACTCGGTCACTGATGTGTTCAACTGTTTGAGCTTCAAAAATTGCTCCCTTAACTTCTCCCTAGTAGTAGGTGGCAAAAATTTATCCTGGAAGGCATTGACGAAAGCCTCCCAAGTCACCCAAATACAACCTCTCGCATACTTCCACAATTGACCGGCATTGCCTTTAAGCTAAAAAGACGCCCAGGTCACCCTCAAACCGTCGTCCTCGATGCCAAGCATCTTGAACATCTTTACCACCTGCTCAAGCCACTCATCGGCCTTTAGTGGCTCCTTTAGATCCCCGACAAACTCATCCAGATTCAACCAGAATAACTTCCTCTTCAAAAAGAATGGCCCAGTCTCTGCAACATGGGCCTGGACTTGATTCTCAACCCTAAGAATTTCCATGGATTCCCACAACACTCCTACCATTTTGCGGACTAAGGCACCCATGGCTTGCTGGCCTGCTGGCTTAGCCACGTTGGCCTAGCCAACTTCTTTCTCTTATGTCGAAATTTCATTCGATATCAGCACCTCCTGTCGCCCAGGCCTACCACGCCTACCATCACTACATTCGCATCTTGACATTTTAATAAAGGTAACACAATAAATTAGCACATTTATAAATGTGCCAAAACTAATTCACTCACGTTCTAATACGATGGACAACAAGTAATTCATTCCACATAAGCACCGAGTCACATAGTCACAAACGAATTTCCTTTTTAGATAATAATCATTCTGTGACATTACTAGAGTTCCAGTTACAATTAGCAGTGATCAGGTGCTCTTCTAACAGTAATTCTAGAAACTCGTAGACCCAAACAATATCTTAGAAACCAAATCCCATACTCATCTAGTCACATAAACATGTTATCATATAGCATACTAGGTTTACTTCTAATATCATCTAGCGAAATAAACCCATTGTGGTAAGAAGCACGTCCCACGATCCTAAAGAATTCAAACCTAGTAGCTCTGATACCAAGTTGTAACGTCCAAAAATAACAACAACAACCCACCTCATGATATTCAAAGGAAAATGGAAACTTACGTAATATTAACCTTTTATTGATATCCTTTTACCATACAAAAGATGACATTTGCATGTATACATCTATAAATCCCAGATCCTGAAGCTATAGCATATGACATGTGTGAGTGAACAGAAACAGAAGAAAGCACAAATAAGTTAATGCCTTAATGGCTACATCTTTCCAAGACGATGCTTGGGTACAACAAAATGAGTTGAACTCCATATATATATAAAGCCTAAAGCTTGTACAACAAATATTTACATAAAAGAAACAAAAAGAAGCCCTCAGCTCCAAGGTCCTCCCAAGCTACGTCCTTGGTGGAGGCATACCATCAGCACCTGAAAGTTGTTTACCACACAAGGTGAGTTAAAGCCTAGTAGAGATATTTGGACACAATGAATAAAGCTTAACAAAGTCAAATGGTGAATGCATATGCATGCCATTTGTCAAAAATGTTACACATTCTCTTTTCACAAGCAATGCAATGCCATAGTTATATATACATAAATCAATATTTTTGAAATCAGAAAATAGGACAGTGGATACAAAACACTAGGAATCTCTAGGTACGTGTTTGCTAGTAGGTTATACAAGCACTACCGAAGCAATTTTACCGGTACTAACTGGAAGGATCAGCACCTAATCGCGGGATTTTTGGACTTTCACCAAGGACACACATGCCAACATAATAAACTATAACCACACCTCCTAACCAAATTTACCAAGGTATACACCCATTTTTCTCAAAACGATACATTTTCAACGCTTAAGTATGAAACAATGCTCAATGCAAGATGTATGAGTGGTTGGTTTCAATTAACCTAATTAACATGCAATTTCTATAACAATCAAAGACATCTTCAACTGATAGCCCAAAATAGATATCTCTATACAACTAATAAATTTCCAACAACAATATATAAGTTCAAAATCTTGAAATGGGAGTGATAATACCTATCCAACTCCACTGTCATCATCAACAGATATATTCATTTTATGTTTTCAAAACTCAACATCTTTCCATATTTCTTCAATGGTCAATCACTAATGATTTTCAACAAAATCTCATTTTTCTTTTCAAAAACACATTTAAAGGAGAAATTTCCAATATTTCAACACAACTCAACCATAATTTCATTCCCACAATATTCCTCAAGAACCCATTTGAAACTCCTTTTTTACATTTCAAAAACCAAACCCTAAATCAAAACCCCAACTCCAAATCACAATATTCTACAAGGAACACATAACAAAGTTAAGAATCATATGGAAAAGTTGAAGAAATCCCTCCCTCAAGAATTGACAAACAAGACACAAGATTTGACAAAGTTGAAACTCGAACTTTCTCTGATCAAAACAACTATCTCTATGCGCTCTACACTTTTCTCCAAGGGACAATGGTGGAGAAATCGATGGATTTGGGTGTATGGGAGTAGAAATCAATGGATTAGGGTGTATGTGAGTATTTAAACAAGAACTAGGGAGAGAAAGTGAAGAAATTAGTTTTTGGAATGTTATAAAGAGAGAGAAAGCAAAAAGTGATAGAAAAGACCTTTCTTAGATCTGATATACGCATAGACAGCTCAAGTGTCAAACACAAGAGATGACACCGCTCGAAGAACCAAAACTCCACTCGAACGCACAATGACCCCCTCCTAGAAGTCTTGCAAATTGTAGAAAACCGCTCGAGCAAGGAAAGGACTGCTCGAGTGAAGATCACCCTACCCCTAGTAATTTTGCAGACTTGCAAAAATACTAAGAGAACTCAATGCTCGCTCGAGTGTAAGAAAGACCACTCGAGCAAACCTGAAGAAAACAGACACGAATTCCTTTGAAAAATGAACTACCAACCTATTCACAACACAACCAATAACTCCAAACAACCAAACTCAACAACAAAAAGACAATGAGTATTGACAACAATAAAGAGTATCGGATCCCAGATCCAAGAACATGAAAGGGTCGGGTCTAACCTAAGCCATTAAAGGTTGGACACAATTAATTTAATGGGCTCAAGTTAATCCCTCTTACAAGGTCAAACTTGTACTATTTAACAAACAACAAAACTTACTAAGTGAAGTTTCAGGTTCTAATTATGTTTGTTGCACACTAATATTTGGAATTCGATTGGATTGATATGGATCGGGATGAGTAACTTGATTGATAAGTAGAATTTGACATTGATCAAGCTGAAGTGATTAGGACAAACTTGTACTATTTAATAATTGATGATTCTGTTTGTACCTAAATAGTAACATAGTATGCCCAACTAAAATTTTGAAATTTTAGTTCATATCCTTACTGTAAATTTACTAATAACGACAATACACATTAAATCTTAAAATAAAATATCTTTTTTTTTTTTTCTCATGGTACACCCTAATTACTTATATGTATTCTTCATACTCAAATCTCTTCATCTTCTTCCCCAAGTTTCAATTATTTTTTCTTCATTTTTTTTTTCACTCCAAAACTCCAATTCCACCGCACCAAAACTCACCATTATATCAACATCATTGTTTATTCTCCTCTCTCTCTTCAATCTCTTTCTCCACTTTCTCTCTCTACAAACCTACAAACCTTTTCTCTATTCAATCTGTAATTGGAATGGATTATCTTAACCAAAAATTTTAACAAAAATTGATAAATATATCAATGAATCAAACCCAAAACCAAATTGAAAACAACAACAATTAACACAGTTTCACAAGATGAATAGGTAAACAAACATTATGTAGAAGAAAAGGAGCTGAAGAGAGTGTTTTTTTTTAGAGGTTTGACAAGAATCTATCGAAAAATTTGGCAACACAACCCCCTTCAAAACTCAAATTATTTTTAGAACAATCATTGACGAACATGATGGCAACGAACATACCTATGTTAGCCACTACAATCATTGGAACGAACCACGAAGTCCACATCATTTCTGTTGAATCTAGGTAGTACAAGGGCGAGTAATAGCTTGGTGGGTTTTGTATTGCCTCTGTTCTTTGTACCTATTTGTGGTTCTTCGTATTCTTCTTTTTTAGTATTTACCAATGACGAAGTACCGTGACAACAATAGTGAAGGAGTACTGTGACTAAGAAGAAAGGAAGAGATAAAGGGAGTCTTTTTTGAATTGATTGGTTTTTATTTGGGTGTACCACAAATTATGATGTTATCTTGAAGGGTAATTTATAAAATATATATAGTGTGTATTGAGAGTAAATTATAACCCTAAATAATTTAATAGAGAGTACTGAGAAATTGTGTACTGAATAATTTTCTTGGTGTAAATAAAATCACCCATTAATAATGGACTTTGTGTCTACCCAAATCTGATCGAGTCTGAACATCAGGCATACATAGTCAACTAAAACCCAAACTTAAGAAAACATATAATTTTCACACCTACCCAACGGGATTATATTTTATATGAGTTTAAAAAATAAAAAAATAAAAAGCTTTTTTTAAAAAATATATTATTTAAAACCATCTTGTCACACCTTCATATTCAAAGATCCAGATTAATGAATAGAAATGATAAGTTGAAATTAGAGGTGACAAACCATTTAGAAAGATTCATTTACTAATTACGGCCTTAAACATATAATTTTCAAGCTTACCCAACGGGACTATATTTTATAAGGCATTCAGTCGAAAAGTCCAATTTTGAATTTGTTTTGTCCAACAGTCCACACGCTAACTTATTTAGTCTATAAGGACATGCTTCTGTGAAATAACTAAATTACCCATTTTATGTTATTTGTTTAAATTGTTTTATTGTTTTATCTGTTTAAATTGTGACACACACACACACACACACACACACACACATATAGAGAGATTGATCTGTTGAATTTGTGGTTTAGAGAGAGAAACTATCCTCTCTCTTTCCTTTTTCCTCTTAGTTTTTGCCTTTGGCGAACCATTCTCTGTCTCTGACCAAACCCCTTCCGTCCTCTTCTGCAATATCTTCTCATTCTCTTGCTCCATCTCCACCATCAACCACCACTGAATCTGAAACCCTAATTGCCTCTCAACTCTTATCTTCACCACTATATAACAGCGAAGCCATCATCTAATACTCCAGGTTGTGTTGTTTCTTCAACCTTGAATTTGCCTGCCACGTCGACAGATCGCAGGAAGTCATCGGAGTTTCATCGGATCTTTGGCGTTTTAGCATCCCGACGTTGAATTAGGAAGATCGTACATAAAGACCTTGAATGGTGATTCAGTGTGATGGCCATGCCGTCTTCGCCTACTCTCGCTTGGTCTTTGGAGATCAATATCGCCACCGAAGATTAACATTGTCACCACCACAATTGCCACTATCGGTGTCAAAATCCGTTGTCGAGCTCCTCGTCGTCCTCCACTTCGGCCCCTCTACACTTTCTTCGCTAGCCAAATCTGTATCTGGAAAAGTCACATCAATGTTCTTTGTTTGAAGATGTTCATTGATGTTGTAAAGAACTTTGACAAGAGTCTTTGATAAGGGTCTACCATTAACAACAACTTCTTGTGCTCTTTGAACTTTAGCTGCAGTGACAAGCTTCATTGCTTCGGTAATCTTCTGGGTGTTTTTTGACAAAGTCTATGTGTTTGAGAAGCTCGTAGAGGCAACAGTAAATTGAATTCACTAAGTATGATTTGGAGATGGAAGTGGGTGAGTTTTAGGTTGGGAGTTGAAGAGGTTAAGAAGAGAGCAAAATAAGAGGGAAAAATAGTTAGAGAGAGATGGGTTTGAAGAGACATTGTTAGATTTATTGGTATTAGTGGATTTGAGGTTATGTAAAGAATCAATAATGGAGGAGATGGGGAGATGAAAGTTTTTTAGAGTTTTATCTTGACGTGAAAGTGGTGTTGAAAAGGGTTATGTGTTTGTTGTTATTGGAAGTGGTGTTGAAAAGGGTTATGTGTTTGTTGTTATTGGTGGTGGTGGTGGTGGTGGTGTTGGTGCTCTCTCTCCCTCTTGTTGTTTCTTTCTTTTAATCAGATTCAATTTTCTTAAAGAGATAGAGAGACAGACAGAGAGGGAAAGACAGATTATAGAGACTCGGGTTAAAACCCAACCCTTTTGTATTCTTTGGACCAAAATCCGATGATCGTGGTTTTTGTATACTCCTTAGTGTCTGGTTGTAGTGTGGGATTGGTTGTTTAGAGTTGTCGGTTGTGTTTTGGACAGGTTGGGAGTTGGTTTTTTTTTTTTTTTTCCAAATAGTTTATGCATGTTTTTTTGTAGGTTCACTCGAGCAGTCTTCATTCCCTTGAGCGGTCTTTGGTTTCTCTAGTATCTGTGTTTGTAGTCTAAACTTCTGGGATAGGGTGTTATTCACTGGAGCAATAGGTTGGCCGCTCGAGCGGTATTCTATGTCTGACGCTTGAGCGGTCTTTATTTTGCTTGAGTGATCTTTTGCAGGTCTGAACTATTGGAAAGGTGTCATTGTGCGCTCAAGCCTTGAGTTGTTTGCTCGAGCGGTTCCTTATGTCTGACACTCGAGCGGTTCTTTGGTCGCTCGAGTGGTCTGTGCCTATATCAGTAGGGAAAAAAGATATTTTTAGTCACTTTTTAGTCTCTCTCTCTCTTTAAAAGTTAACTTTACCAAATTTCTTCACTCTCTTTCTCTCTAGTTCTTGTCTAAACACCCCAAATACACCCAAATCCGTTGATCTTGTCGCTATAGTGCTTTAGAGAAAATGAGCTCGTAGAGGTAAACATTCTAATCAAAAAGTTTTCATTTTTGACTCCGTCAAAAGTTAGGTCTTGTTCTCCTCTTCTTCTACTCTTGAAGTAGGGATTTCTTCAACCTCCTTGTATGATTCTTAGTCTCATTATGTGTTCCTTGAAAAATATTGTTATTTGGGAGTTGTGGGTTTGAATTAGGGTTTGGTTTTGGAAATATAAAATTGGGGTTTTCAAATGGATTTATAGGAAATGTTGTGAAAATGAGTATATTGTTGAGTTGTGTTGAAATATTGAAAATCTCTTCTTTAAATGTGTTTTGGAAAGGAATAGATATTTGTTGGAAATCTTGGAAATCATTGGTTGAACTAAGGAAAAAGGAAAAGGATGCTGAGTTTTTGAAATAATAAAATAAATGTATCTTTTGATGAAGAGAATAGAGTTGGATATGTATTGTCACTCCTATATTGAGATTATGAAATTATAATTGCTATTGGAGATTTACCTCTTTTATAGAGTTATTTGTTTCGAGCTATCAGTGGAGGATAGTTTTGATTATTGTAGAAATTGCATGAGGATTAGGTTAATTGAAACTAATTACTCATACATCTTGTATGAAACATTGTTTCATATTTATACATTGAAAATGTATAATTTTGAGAAAAATAAGTGAATACCTTGGTGAATCTGGTTAGGGGGTGTGGTTGTGGTATTATCTATGTTGGCATGTGTGTCATTGGGAAAGTTCAAAAACCTGCGTGGTTAGGTGTCAATCCTTCTGGTTAGTACTGGTAAAATGGCTTTGGTAGTACTTGTATAGCCTACTGGCAAACAAGTACCTAGAGATTCCCAGTGTTGTGTATCCACTGTCTTGTTTTCTAATTTTAAAAGGCATTGTTTTACGAATTGACGTATAATCATGGCATTGCATTGTTTTGAAAGAGAAAGTGTAGTGTTTTGGTAAATGGTACGCATATGCATTCACCATCTGACTTGTTAAGCATCATACAGTGTGTTCAAGTATTCTCTACTGGGTTTTAGTTCACCTTATATGGAACCAACTTTTAGGTGCTGATGGTATGCCTTCCCCAAGGACTTAGCTTGGGAGGATCATGGAGCTGAAGACTCATTTTTGTTTTTCTTTTATTGTAAATATCTTTTGTGTAAACCTCGGGCTTTTTACTTGTTTTGGGCTTGACTCACTTTTGTTATAACCAAGCATTGTCTTGGAAATATGTAGCCATTAGCGCATAAACTTATGTGTATTTCCTTTTGTTTCAAGTTATGCATACATGTCATATGCTATAGATTCATGATTTAGGATTTATGAATGTATATATGCATATGATATATTTTGTACTGTTAAAGAGAATCAATGAAATGTTAATATTTCGTTAGTTTTTGTTTTTCTATTGTACGTCATAAGGTAGTTGGTTGTTATGTTTTTGGGGCATTACACAAATAGAGAGAGAAAGTGATCAAGATGAGTATGAGAGAGAGAGAGAAAAAAAAAGTTGGTTTGTGAAATCAACAAATAGAGAGAAAAAAAGATGAGGATGAGTGAGAGAAAAAGAGAGAGAGAGAGAGAGAGAGAGAACTGGGTTTGTATATATATTGATGTGTAGAAAGAAAGAAAAAAAAAAAAAAGAAGAAAGATTTAATTTGAACAAACATGTTCAACATATAAGAAAAACTAGTTTAAAAAAATTCAACAAATAAAAAATATTTGAACAGATAGTCAAAAAATTGAACAGATAGTTAAAAATTTTGAAAAAATAGATATAAATTTGAACAGACAGGAAATAATTTGAAATATAGATATAAATTTGAACAGATAGTAAAAAGTCAACAGATAAATTAAGAGGTAAAATCGGAAGTAAAATGTTATCCAAAACAATAAAAAGGATTTCTTACCAAACTATTTCACAAATGATAGTCCTCTCACCAATAAAAAATATCCACTAGAACTAATGCTTTATATCCTCCTCAGATTGAACTTTTCAACAATTTTTTCTATTTTATAAGAGTTTAAATTTTTTTTTTTTAAAAAGAAGGCAAACTAATTTCTTAAAAAAATATTATTAAAAACCATCTTGTCACTCCTTAATAACTGAAGATCCAAATTAATGAATAGAAATGATAGGTTGAAATTACAGGTGACAAACCATTTAGAAAGATTCATTTACTAATTTAGGCCTTGTTTGGGCAGATAAAATTTTAGCCAAAAACTCAGTATAAGTTGTCATATCGCTCTATCTACTTTTCTCTATATCTTTTCGTAAAAAATTAAAAAACCAACTAAAATAGTTAATCCCTAAATATTTAAGTGACATGATTTGTTTTGAAAACTTTCATTTTGAATTTATGATCATATGCAATAATTACGAAATAGACGGATAACATCACACCCATCCTATCGTGAACAAATATATATATATACACATGAACTCATAAATCAATAGATTTATACAAATTAAATTTGTTAGAGGTTTACAACCAACCCTTTCAAATAAATTACAAGAGTTAGACAAGGAAAATGAAAAGTTTGGACTATTATGGTGGACAATGGTGTCAAGTGTATAGTTAAATCTAGGCATAAAACTAACAAGTATGAGACGAGCAATAACAACAAATAGGTTATAAAAATGCAATGTACGCACATAAGTCATGAATGATGCAATGTGAATGAAATGACATTTAAATAAAGTAAAGTTGTCATCTAACTAATTCCTTAATAATGAGTTTCGTGATCTCACAAACGCACGCCCACACCACATGCCCACACTTAGTTTGTGGGACACTTTCATGCACTATACAATTGGAGATGTCATGTGATATTCTAGCTTTCTCCAGTTGCTAGCCTTACGTTGTGTTTGGTTGGGGGATTTGAGGAGGGATTTGGAAAGAGAAAGGGAAGAGTTAGGTGAAATATGAATAAAATATACCTACATTTCACCTAGTTTCACACACCTTTTCCCTTTCCCTTTCCAAATCCCTCTCCAAATCCCTCAACGAAATACAGCATTAAGGACCCATTATCCCATTAGCCAAGTTTTCGGGTCTTTGACATTAGAATCTATAACCCAAGTTGCTTAATTTCACAAATCGACTCACACAAAATTTGTACCACATCAAGTAATGCCCAATATAAAAAATCAAACACACACATGGTTATTTAGTTGATAATTTCTTATAACAATTAACAATCAATAATTTACAAAATTCCTCATAAAAAGTGATGACGATAGATTTTGTGATTTCTCATAAAGAGTGGTGAAAGATGTTGCATGACATAATCTTGTGATTCAACAAACATGCTCCGACAATAATTTGAACATAAACCCTAACATTAGGAGTTTTTCACCAATGCTATTCTAAACACAAATTAAATAAATAACAACCACTAATCTATTCACAATTGCATGAATAAGCTATGGAATGTGAACAACATGAACGAATATAACAAACATCAAACCCTAACGCAGTAGACAATAATGTATGTAAAAAAAACTAAAAGTAAAACTACAACTCGAGCAAGGTTCACAGGAAAAACTCTGCAGTCAAAAGTCCTGCAAGCTACACAAGATTGCTCGAGCGATCAAACTACCACTCGAGCTATCACTCAAGCATTCTAATGTGAAAACTAAATGAAAGCTCCAAATTAAAACCCCAACAACTCCCACTAACTACCGGATTGAAAAACAATGCAATAATTGAAATGAATAAGATTCAATCATATTATTACAATCTTAGAAATAGGGGGCATCAATGGGATGGGACGGGCTTACCTGGCCCACAATTATTGTGTCCACGTCCCATATATTAATGGGTTTTTCAGGTTTTGATCAATCAACAGGTTGATACTGGCTGGGTTTATTTTAAAAAATTAGAACCACGTCCCACCCATAAGTCCAAATTTTATGAGTCAAAATGAAATTGAACCGGGTTACACATTTTTATTAGACTTATATTATTAAGTTCTACAAATTTATTTTTTCTTTTTTAATAATTCATATGATCAAATTAATTAATACTATTAAAACAATCAAATTGAAGTATAAATTCACCAAATTAACAAATTATGACAATGTTATATGTAAGAAGTTGAGAGTTAGGAAGATATCACTAGTCGGCGGTCACTATCAAATTCAATTTTAACAAATTGTGTTTTGTATATTTTTACTTTTAAAGTACAATTTACAAGGATAATACGGGTTGTCAAATGTTATTTTTTTTTTATATAAATGGAACAGTATTGATTTTAATGGATTAAAATTGAATTTAACAATGTTATTTTTTTGGATAATATTTTTTTTTGGACGGGATAGTTTGAGATGGGTTAATGGGATGGTTAGGCTGGATTTACCCATGCGGGCTTGTACAGGCTAGGTTCATGGGCGGGCTCGGGGTTTCAAACCTTTGTCCAAAGCCCTAAATCATCTTCTATGGGATGGGACGGGCTAAGCAGTCAAGCGGGTTAGGACTGGCCATGGGACGGGTTAGGTAATACCGGGTTTTTTTGTCCATGGGCCATTTGATGACCCCTACTCGGAAATATCTAAGCAAACAAACAATCAACTCCATAAGTCGTGTATCTAATTTCATACAGTGCGAACACAGAAATATATTCATTTGAAATAAGTTTTAGAAACTCGGAACGTTACAAGCCCAATATAACATTCCAACATATATTATAACATATAACAATACTTTAGTTACCAAAAAATCCATAAACATATTATGGCCCTGTGTCATGCTTCCATTATTTCGATGTGGTTTATGCACCCTCCATGCTTGAGATGATTCCCATGACATATGGTAGTAACTGAGCTCATAAGTTCATGTTTCATGAGTGTCATTGAATTAGTTCTCTACATCTAGGATCATGAATATTTTCTAACCCTTTTCGCGCTTGGCTGGTGCTGATGAGTACTAGGTAATCTTTTTCATCCTTGCATCCTGTTTGCGTATTCTTTATTTACTATGTCTAGCATGCTATCATGAAGCCATGTGCTTACTTGAGATATCTCTATGTTTACCCACTGATTGGAGGTAGTTTTGCCTAAGTTGGGATTGCTTTTATCTTTTTACAAATGAGCTCTTTTCTTTGAGTCGCTCATTTTTAAAACTCTTTTCAAAATGCAAGAGATCAAAGCAAGGTTCTGAAAAGTGGTTGCGGTCGCTGTAACGGTGGCGGTGATGCAGTTGCGGTTGCGGGGTGTAAAGGCCGTAGTGTAACGGTTGCGGTAACCGGAACTGTAAATTTTTTTTTTTCCGCACAATTTGAAAAAAACTTATCGATACGCATATTTTTTTTCCATGATCATATTTATTGGGTTAAAAATAAATACGGATCAATTTTTGTAAATTTTCAAGTATGATCCAATATATTTCATATTTTTAAATCACTATAAACTGAGTTTTTTACATTTTATTTTAATAATTAATGACTTTATATTATACAAAAAATCAATCACTAACTATTATATATAAGATAAACAATGACAAAAGTAAGAGAATAAATAAGAGCCTAAATATATATATATACATATTTTAACCAAGCCAAATAGATAATGACCACACTTATTATTATTATTATTATTATTATTTTCAAACAATATATAGATAGACACATAAACAAAATGGTTTAGTGATAGTAGCTGAATAGAATAGCATAGGTCTTACAGTTTCAACAAATCAATAACATGTTCTTCATCTTCCCTTTTCTCTCTTTCTATCTCTTGCTCCTCCATTTTCTCTCTTTATCTTCCCTCTTCTCTCTATCCCTCTTCCCCCATTTTCAGCTTTTTTTTGTGTGTTTTTTCGAAAGAAACAGTTTGGAACCGTTACATAACGGTGCGTAACAGGCCGTTACGGCTGTTACGACACCGTTACGACCGCTACGGCAGCCGCTACGGCCGACACACCTATGAATCTCAATCACACTGCAAAAGCGGCCGTAACGGGTGGCGGTAACCGCCAAAACCGTTGCGTAACGGCGTTACGTAACGGTTGCGGCCGCTTTTTAAAACCTTGGATCAAAGTGTTCCAAATTAGGTGATTCAATTTATACTTGTTTGCTCAACCTAGTAAAGTTAGCATTAATAATCGGAATATGGAAATATTTTGATAATGAATCTCGTATCAAGAATTAGTAGAAGCCGATCTTTGATCGGGTGAGCGGGGGTGCTCAATCCATGACATTCCCTCCTTACACCTAAGTTCTAGAGCCAAGACATTTTGGTTATGAGGACAGTGGCCTTCATTTGGCACGAGTCAGGGTTTCCTAGTTTTTCCAAAAAGATTAGGACTCCGAGTCTGGTGACATGGTCCTCGTTTGGCATTTCTTGTGATTAGTGAATTTTCTTTTGATTTGCCAAATTTGGACCCTCATTCACTTTACATTGCACATTTGTGAACCAGACAAGGGTGAACTATTTGGTGCACTCTGATACCCTCCTAGAGATCCCGCAAAGACTAATACATAGCCCACTCATTAACATGGACTTTTTCATCAAGGTTAGTTGTTTCATGTAAGATTTCAATTGGTTCATATTAATCAGTGAAGTTCATTTCTATTTACTTCCCTTTTCCTTTTGATTCTTGATAGAGATCCACCAGATGCCTAGCCATACGACAGGTACACACCCAATGACCTTCCATACCATATCGTTTGCAAATATCCCCATAATTCCTAGGAGGCTTGTATTGTGAGCCTTTTCCATTCCCCTCGAATTGTTCCATTTATGGGGATTGTTCTGCTTTTGGTATTCCACTTCAGATGGAATGATGTGATATTTTAATTGGAAGATCTCTGAATATTTCCTCCACGACTTTGGTAGTTATTTCTATCACGTCCATGACCACGACCACGGTCTCCTTCGTGTTTTTAAAATGAGACTCCATTTGCTTCTAGGAATGGCATAGAACCAGTGGGTCGAGAATGCTGTTTTTCATTAAAACTTCATTGTTTTGTTTAGCCACAAGAAGGCATGAAATAAGTTGCGAGTATTTGGTAAATCAACGCTCTCTATATTGTTGTTGCAAGAGCAAATTAGTGACGTGGAAAGTGAAGTATGTTTTTTTAACATATCTTCTTTTGTAACTTTTTCTTCACATAATTCTAGCCTTGAAATAATTTTAAACAATAATACTCATAAACTGATTTATAATCTTTATTGCAACCAATCATAGCGTGCATTCATAAGGATAACACTCTTCTAGTGTTCATACCTCTCCTTTAAATTATTTCATAAAATAAGTGGATCTTTGATCGTGGGATATTTAGTTTTTAATTCTTCCTAGATATGGTAGCGGATGAAAATCATTGCTTTAGCGCAATCCAACAGGGATGCATCACTTTTGTTTTTGATAGTATCTCCAAGGTTCATGGCATCTAGGTTGATTTCCACACCAAGAATCCAGAATAAATAATTCTTTCCAAAAATGTGAAGTGCAGTGAATTTCAATTTTGAAAGGTTTGACATGTCAGATAAAATCACCCATATAAATTCAAATACATATATGAATTAGATAACATTGAACAAGTAGAAAGATTGTTTTAGTATTGGCAATAACAATATATACAAATATATATATGTCACAAAATACTCAACCACTGGGACTAGCCTAGTGTTTAAACCTTAGGACTTCCCTTAAGAAGGTTACGGGGTTCAAAATGGCTTAGTGGATTAGAAAATGAAGACCCATCCATTCCACTATTTTACTATTTCTATAGTAATGAATAGTAATTATTTTATTTAATCTACTAAACAATAATTATACCAAATCATATAGAACTATACAGAGTAGAAAATTTGCAGTACACATAAGTTGTATAAATTAACAATATACAAGATGAAATTAAGTATAAATATTAATGAGAATATTTTGTATACTTTATTAATCCTTAGGATTAACTTTCCACTATTGATCTTTTGGAACAATATTAATCTTCTAGATTAATTAACTCAAATGAGATGTTAATCTTTTGGATTAATTTACTAAGATGTTAATCTTCTGGATTAACTTATATCCAAACATGATCTTCAGGATCAGTAGGATATTATATGTAAAACTATAAAATAAATTAAAGCCAACAATTATAGTTATGCTAAAGTTTCGTACTGATAACGCGTTATAAAAATGAAGAAAATATAAAGCAGATAAAGTAGTAATTTGAATACAAGATATATAAATAAATAAATAAAAATTAAGGCTCTATTTGGCACTGCTCTCAAATTATAGTTTTGCCCATTGATTTGAGTGTATTGTTTGTTTTGAGCTTTCAAATCATAATTCTATACTCATTTCTCAAAACTCAATTCAAAACATAATCATTACTTTTCAAAACTCATAACTAAACACATAATTCAAAACTCAATTCAAATTAATATTTTAATTTTTTAAATATTTTAAATATTTAAATATTTTAGAAGTATTTTAATTTTGTTAAGATTTTAAATATTTTAATATTTAAATATGTTACGATTTTTTTAATTTTTTGAATATTTTTAAATATTTTAATTTCAAAATATTACGATTTTAATTTTTTTAATTTTAAAATATTTTATAAAAATAAATTCAAACTCTATTTTATAAAAATATTTTTAAATATTTTAATTTTTTTGTTATGTATTTGATTACGATTTGCATGTAGAGTTGTGAAAGTAGTATAGAGTTTCGAGTTATGTGTTTGGTTATGAGTTTTAAAAATAATTTCTTAATTGATTTTTGTTTTATGTGTTTGGTTATGATTTGAGTGTAGAGTTGTTTTTAAATTTAAAATATTGACATTTTAAATTATTCAAATTTTTTGAATATTTAAATTATTTAAATTTTTTACTTATTAAATTTTTTAGATTATTTAAATTATTTAAATATTTATGATTTAAATTTTTTGAATATTTATTTTGAAAAAAAAATTATTTCCTTTGTAGTATTTTCAATTAAAAAATTGATTAATGTTATTTTCTGTTAATAATAAATTTTTTTAATTGAATTTTAAAAAGAGTTTGGTTATGAGTGTTGATCAGAATTTTCAATAGTGTGAAAGTAGTGTGTTTTGTTATAAGTTATAACAATTTGAATTAAGTTTTGAAAACTCTTTCCAAAACTCATAACCAAACAAATTTTCTTACTTCCATGTCAAATCAAACTTTCAAAACCCAATTACACACTCAATTCAAAACTCTATTAAAAAACCATAACCAAACAAATTTTCTACACTCAAATCATAATTTCACAACTCACAAACTCAAAATACAACTCATACTCTCAAATCATATTTACAAAACTCTACCAAACGCAACCTAAGTTCTTCAGGAACTTATATTTGGTTCTTCAAAAGCCTTTTAGTATAGATATCTAGAATTTAGTTATGTTATTTATTCAGTAATTTAACTATACATTTCAATATAGTTCTTATCCTGATCTCTACTATTTCTTTCTCTCTTCTGCTTCACATTTCCCTTCTTTTTTATACATGTCCATCTTCACTTCAATGACATATATATTGCAAAACATGAATAGTGAAAACACTATTCCTACTATTATTCCATCTACTATAATAATGGTTGACACTAATTTATTCCATTCCATCTTCCACATTTATTGTGGTCAGTCACATGTCACAGCTATTTGACTTTTTATAATATATTTGACAACAAACAATTGGATTCATAATCCTTTTATTTATCCATCTCCATGCACCCATTTCTTCACACCACCTCTTCTTTGCTTTAACTTTGTTCCAAATCAAACAACAAGAAAATGCAGCTACAATGGTACCAAAGCTCATAGTCTAAACTTTGTTGACCAATTTGGCAGACCTATTATTCAGATGACTTGCTCATTTTGCATGTCAAACTATACAAAATGACATGCCCATGCCCAAAACCCATATCCCCCAAAAGAAGTTTCCAACCCTACCCAAATACAAAATTAGTCTGTGTATTAGGGTAGACACACTTAGGGCTGCAAATGAACAGAGCCGCTCATGAACAAGCTCGAGCTCGGCTCGGTAAGAGCTCGTTCGAACTCGGTTCGTTAATTTTTTTTGCCGTTCGAGCTCGAGCTCATTAAATTTTTAATAAACAAGCCCAAACACTCTAAAGCTCGGCTCGTAAGCTCGGCTCGTTAGCTGGCTCGATCAATATTTATTATTTATATATTAAATAATATAAAATTATGTATAAAAAATAAGAGAAATATGCTATTTATATATTTAAAAAATATAAATGTAAATAATACTTAACCATAGATAGTATATTTATATAATAGTGGTAGTAGATATTATTATTTTAGTAAAATATGGACTTTTTTTTAATATGTTTATATAAATTGTATATATAATTATATAATCAAAGTTTTAATTGTAACTTTAGTCTCACATGCAAGTATGAATTTATAAATTTTTTGGCTCGTTAAGGTTCGTGAACAAGCTCGAGCTCGAGCTCGAGTCGAGCCTAAACCAACTCGGCTCGAGCTCGGTTCGTTAAATTTTTATTCAGCTCGCGCTCGTTAAAATCTTAATAAACAAGTCCAAACATACTAAAGCTCGGCTCGACTCGGCTCGACTCGTTTGCAGCCCTAGACACACTCCATGTCTCTGAAGTCCCTTAAGTCAGTATGTGCATTTATGAAGCTAATAGAAGCCGTTTTTGCTATTACGCTAATGGACAAGAATTCACTAGAAACAACTTCTGGGAGCAGAACTCATCTCTCCTCCATTGTAGGCCACATCTCAAATTGAAATTATGAGCTGTCACTATGACATTTTTTGGCACTATCTAGTTAATAACAACTACGTTAGTGTGTAGCCCATCTTCATTTGATGTTTCCAAATATCCAATTTCACAAAGGAATAACACGAGGATTTTGAAACACAATAATTGGGACAGTTGGAAACAAGCATTACCAGAAACTAAGTGGAAAAAAGGTAAAAGATCATATCCGGTGGACAAGGCTTCCGCTTGCTACATGGTTTGGGAGAGGCGGTAGCTAGGCAACCTTCCTCCCTCCACTTCCTACAACATTAAGGTCAAGTTTGGCTACTCAAAATAAGTACACACTTTTTATCTTTTTATCTTTTTTCCATCACAACACCTCTCTACTTTTCTACACATCTTTTCGTAAAAAGATAAAAAGTACACTTATTTAGGTCATCCCAAACAACCCCTAAACCAAACTAAGCCGTAAGTTTCATCAAATTGGGTCGGCTACATAAATCTTTCTTCTCCACTCGACTCTATCCAAGGCCATTTCATTAGTCAAATTAAGGAAACTCATATATCTATTTACTACACTAGCCCATGTCAATTTAGGTTTACCCATTCCCCTAACATTTTCATCTACCGTCACTGTATCACATCTCTTCACTACTACTTCTCTTGGTCTCAATTGTATATGACCAAACCATCTTAATCTATTTTCTTTCAATTTATCTTCCATCAGTACTACTCCTACCCATTCTCACTAATAAAAACCGAACTTTTTGCGATAATCTCAAACGTCACAAAAGGTTCATATATCGTCGCAAAAAGTCTTTTGCGACGAAACAACGACAGGAAATGGAGGGTGGCGGAAGGGGGCATGACAAAAAATATTTGCGACGGTTACAAACCGTTGCGTTCTTGTAGTAACGGCTAATCAATGGTTTTTGCGACAATTTAACCAGACACACAAAAAAAAAAAAAAAAAAAAAAACCTTCACTTTTAGTGACGATATTGGTTGCCGTCGCCAAAACTTTTTTAGCAATGGTATTTGACGTTGCGAAAAGTAATATTAGCGACGGTATAAAACGTCACAAAAAATAGAATTAAATTAATATCGTTTTGCGAGAGTTTAAACCGTCGCAAAAAATATTATTAGCGAAGGTCTAAAACATCGCAAAAAGTAGAATTAAATTAATATCATATTTGCGACAGTTTAACCGTCACTAAAGGTTTGAACTAATATGTATATGCTACAGATTAACCCGTCGCCAATAAAATGTAAGGAAATGATGATTACATTAGCGACGATTATTATTGCCACAATAAAATTATTTTCATAAAATCAATATATATTTTATGGAAATGATGATTACATTAGCAACGGTTATTATTGTCACAATAAAATTATTTTCATAAAATCAATATATATTTTATTAATTCATTCTCTGTACAAATTATTAATATTTTCTAAAATAAAATACATCTACATCCACATTCACATCCACATTCACATTCACAAAATCATACGTATATACGTGCCTTATAACAATTGTCAACCAAATATTCTTTATAAAAATATATAAAATATTCTCCAACAATACTAATAATTTTTTATACTCAAGAACTAAAATTTTTGTATCTAAAGCAAAACAAAAGTATCGACAATGCAAATAAAAAAAAACATATATATTATAATTTGTTTTAATATCAACAGTAAACTCCAATATCGATATGCAAAGATATCATCACGTACTTAAAAAAAAATTGCATCTACAAAAAAAAAAAAAAAAAAAAAAAAACACAAAAAAAACATCATTTACAAAGGATGAATCTAATCCCAAGTACAATCGATTCTACAGGAAAAGGCACTAACTAGTTCAGCCCAACCTTAAATGTGACACTTGCAACAGTCTTGTTTGACTAGACTATATGTCAAACCCAATGGGAAAGCAGTAATTAACAGCCCACGGAGAAATTTCAATTTCAAATTTATACAATTGGCTTTAACAAAAAGAGACCCACAATTTTCACCAAAAACCACACGAAGACAGACGCATATAAGCTAAGCATTTTTTGTCCTACTTGCCCCAGAACACAAAGCATAAACAACATAATTTAAAAATGGGTTTATTACATTTTATACCCTTAAACTATCGCCAAATTATGTACTTAATCCCTGACTTATCGATTGAGTCTACTAAATCCTTAAAGTATATAAATCAAAATATATTTAGTCCTTAAACTATCGATTGAATCCATTAAATCCTTAAAATATTTAATTCAAACTTGTTTAGTCCCTAAAAAGATTATAAAAATAAAATATAAGCCTATAAGTATTATAAATTAGTAAAATACCCAATCTAGTTAAAATTTTATTTTATTTAAAAAAAAAAAAAAAAAAACTTAAATTTTTATTGTCTTTAAAAAGTGAGCGTCAGTCCTTACGGTGAATTTCCTTTATAAGGGTAATGATAATTATCTATAATATTTTCTTACTTATCTTCTAAAATGGGTATGGTCTTTTACTAATTTATAATATTTATAAACATATATTTTATTTTTGCAATCTTTTCAGAGACTAAATGGGTTTGAATTAAATACTTTAATAACTTAATAGATTTAATAGATAGTTTAGGGACTAATTAGACTTTGATTTATATACTTTAGGGACTAAATCAATAGTTTAGGGACTAAGTAGACAATTTGGCGATAGTTTAGGGATAAAAAGTGTAATAAACACTAACAATTTATCTGGAAACAGTGTATTAAAAACGAGGGATAGATTTTGTGGGCTCTATGGTCCCTCAAAGGCTTTCTTAAATGCCCCTACAGTTCACTGGATTAATACATATTGTATACATAAACTTCTGATACACAATGTACATGTAGAATTTTTATGATTTCTTCAACTACAGAAAGAGGACTATGTAAAAACTAAAGGAGAGTGAAATGACAATTATTGTAATCCAGTGGCTCATCCACAACAGAAATGGACATCACATCAAACATGACAAGGTATACCCAACAAGTATGTCCGACAAAGCAAAAGATGGGAACACAAACCTTAATCATCTAGAAGTTCTTGAAAATTTTATTTCAATGTGCTCAAATGCTTACATGGATAGATAAGATGTGATGTACACATGGAAAGCACTAATTGAAATGACAATTGTTAGATTTGAGTGTTCTCTAATGCCACATTGAAATGACAATTATTATAAAGGATGATGTGAGCTGCCTCAGATTTCACATTTAAGCTGTCAATCCATAGAACCAAGCAACAATTGCTCATACTCTTGGAGAAACCATCAAAGAGAACGTGTAACTTTTAACCATGTGTCTTTCAAACAAAACAAACCAGAGTAATAACCACTTAATAGAAATTAACATACAGTTTCAGGTCAATTCATTGAGTTAAGAGGCAGGTTTTCAAAGCATTTATCAACAGATCTATTTCATTTTCCTCATCTTCCCTGCAAATGAAATGCTTTGTCAGTCCTTTGACGTATTACCGTAAATGAACAAAATTTTAGAAAATAATAATAAATGGGATTAGCAGAGGATTGATTAACCAGGTCAACAAGGCATTAATCTGAATGTGTAAACCAGATTGACAAGGCACGAAGATGAACTATCCCAAAATCTCTACGCGACAATCAACTTAACAATTAAAAACTGGTTGTGTTATAAACAAGCATTAATAGTGGACATACACGAGGCAAAATTTAACATGGAAAAGCACACCTTACCTTGACAATTTGAACCACTATGTTCTTATCTGGATTGTTGAGATCAACCTTGTGAGGTGCAGGAACAGATTTTGCAACTGCATTGATGATTTTCATTCTATCTATACCAGTATTTGCTCGGGCTTCATACAATACTGCAAACTACAAAAGATAATTAAGTCAGAAAGATCCAGGCAACAGATTACAGCTCATGTTCGAAACATGCAATTCCAACTAGGTGAACTCACAACACGATCCAATTCCAACCCAACCTCATTTTTTTTTTCCCCCACCCGTCTTTCCCAACATTGGAGTTCGTTACGGGTCAAAAAAGAACAAGTGGTTTAATGTTGGTAAACCAGTAAGTGAAGTGTACTAACTTAATGGTTCCCCA